>VDFB02373365.1:190109299-190271360 GCA_007258455.2 Sequoia sempervirens | reverse complement strand
CCCCACCTCTCCCCTGAAACTCCTTCATATCAAAATAATTTGGGATTTGGTTCAATACAAACTCACGGTATAATTTCCTAAGAAAATATTGGGGGACTTCACAGTTATTGCACGGTGGGTAATCAAAGACCATATACCATCTGTCATAAAAACGGTTCCTAATCTCTGCGTGGTGGCACCAATGGATAGGAAACCTCTTTACATTGAGGGTGAGATTTTGATTTGTTCTAGGGTCAGTGAATATAGAGCTTTAGTAATCTTTAAATCTTTAACTTGTTTATATGATAATTTATCTGCATAATATGCCCTCGATTTTTGCCTCCTATTTTGCCATCCAGATATTTGTTGGGTAATTGCATCCACATTTTTTAACAAATCTTTCAATGAATCTGCTAGATGTATCCTTTCTGTGGTTGAAGAATTTTGATCACTCAACCTACTAATAAGATCTTCAACTTCTTTTTTGTTGTTTTCAATTTCACTCCTCAAATTTTCTTGAGTGCCAGGAGGGTATTGAGAGAATGGTGGGGCAGGTTGATTTTGTTGTTGAGGTTGGTTTTGTTTTGAGGTTGATTTGGTTGAGGATTTTCCTCCTTTGAGGATTTCCTAAAATTAAAAAAAATCATTCATTTCTAAACTAAAACAAACAAAATCAATTTAAAACAAAAAAATTCATTACAAATACCAAACAAAACTTACCTCTTGCATCTTTTCGTCATCGGGGTGCCATATTTGTGAAGAAAATTGAATTCAAGTTGATCAAGTGTGAAGTAGTCACCTCCTCAACAATGTGAGCGTGTAGTTCAGGGTTCTTGGCCGCGGGCAGAAATAGAAAACAGTAAAAACAGAAATGAAGAATGTTACTTTTCTTTTTTCTTTTAAAAAGACAAAACGCGTTCGCGTTATAACGCGAACGCGTTTTGTCTCATTTTTCACTTTTGTGGCCACAAAAGTGCAACCATCTTGGTGCACTTACCCTAAATTTATACAGAAGGAAATTATAGTGGAATTATTGAACCTCTGTTGAATTTAAATAAACCTCTTCCTCTGAAAACATAATTTATTTTTTTGTAGAAAATGGTAAATTACCATTAAAAATTTAGATCCTTGTAGGGAATGAATTCTTCTGTAGAAAATGGTAAATTACCATTGAAGATTTAGATTCTTGTAGGGAATGATTTTTAACACAGTAGAAAATTCAAAGAAATTATTTGAGGAATTAGAAAACCTCTGTAAGATTGAAAATGAAATCTTCTGATAAATTTGGAAAAACTGAAATAATTGGAAACTCCTTGTAATTTGAAAATTAGAACAGAAGAGAGAGCGCATCACTAAATTAATCGTAAATAGAAATTTACAAACTGGGTAGGGCTGAATTTTTTATATGTTTTACACAACTTGATTGCAAACCTTTAGTTAAAATTTTTGAAAAACGCAGATCCAAAAACAAAATTTATTAAAGTCGTAACATACTGAATTTTTTATCAGTACTGTTTGAAAATTGTAAATTAATATATATATATATATATATATATATATTTAAAAATATATATTAAAAAAATTGCGTATAATTTTAGAATATTTAAATGTATTTTTAAATAGGTGCATGCACATGCACATGCATAATTAGATATTTATATATATATTTATTTAAAAGGGATATTTATTTAAATGAATATTATATTGTTCATTAATGCATGCAATGCTCAAGTAGATGTTTTATAATAAATTGATTTTTATTAGAAAGATTAAATATTTAATTAAGGAAATTGAGTTAAGTATTAAGAGCAGTTGAGATTTGGAAGTGAAATGTTTAATTGTTTTGTTGTTTGTTTATTAAATTGAAATAGTGTTTCGGATGGTGTATTTTAATATGCAAGAATTGATTGTAATAGATTTAGGAAATCCAAATGATAGCATTTGCTATTTTTTTTTAATTGTATTTGAAAGATACATGTTTCTGTAATTGTGTATTGGGGGAAGTATACATCATTATGTGAATCTAAGTCTTCCAGAGTTGTAATTGTGAAAGGGTTATGGTAACTTTAGTTCACCCTTTGAGTTTCTTGGGTAGTGCACGTATTGGGTTTCTGTATTGGACATCCATCAAGATGTGTTACTTTTTGAGGTGTATTGGTTATTGTTGTTTTGTTTTTAATGCACTGTCTATCTTTGACATGTAGTTTGAGCTATGTGTTGTTGATAGGGGAGTGACTTTCAGTGAGAGTCAGGACACAAAGTAGTCCCAGGATAAGTCATGTGGGAGTTAGTATAATCAAGTGAGAATTAAATAATCTATTAGCTTAACACATATAACAAGATATTTAGCCTCGCTCATTGGCTCAAGGGCTTGTATGCGACTTGAGATGAGTCGAGAAGGCCTGAAATGGCTAGATCATTATCTTGTCTTTTTGAAAGATAACCGATTCCACATTGGTGTGCATGTGGGGTTGAAATCATGAGAGGTTACCAGGATAACCCTAGAGGGGGGTCAAGACCTAGGAAGATCTTCTTTGGATAACTAATGCAACCTTTGTGATGACACTCCTCCAATGTCAATATTTAGTTTACTGTATTGTGTTGGTAATTGATTTTGTGATTCTGGAAGCAATGTGACCCTAGTTCTCGTTGATCTATTCTATGAGTATTTTTGTATGTTGCCTATACCTAGAGGTAATAGGTTGTCTTGGTTACCTATTACTATCTCCTAACACGGGCCCTGGGCCTATGGGTACCAGATGGTTGGGTGGCATGCATCTTACACTGTTGAGTTTCTCTTCCTGTTCATGATGGCAGGATCTTCTTATTCGAGGAGATCGTGTGGTTCTCTGGAGTTGTTCTTCTCTTTCTTCACTGTAACTGTGGAACTATATGTATAATTATAATACCTCATTTGTATTGAGGTGAACCTTTGTGATGTAATTGTAAAAATATTATGATATATTTATTATTGGATTTAATGGTGTTGTATCTGTGGAAATATGTTTAATACATTTCTATGTGTTAGATTTATCTTGAAATAGTTTAATGTTTTATTGTAAGTTGTATCTTGAGTTTAATATTCATATGCTATGGTTGGTTAAAATTTATAAGTAATAGAGTTCACATGTAGACCTGTTGCGTAGCCTAGAGGATCTATGTGGTTAGAGTAGGATACTTTACTCATCTTGTTTTAACTTTTAAGAAAAAAATAGTTGTGCTTCCGCAGTGTGCATCTTCCTCTAGGTTGCGGGACGAGGTTTTATAGGTGACGATAGCTCACAAAAGATTATCGGTAAAGGAAAGGTAAAGTTGTGTTTCAATGATGGAAGGGTTAAAATCCTTGATGATGTTTTACATATTCCAAAAATTTTAATTTTGGTTTCCAAGTTCAATGATTTTGGAATGCATGTGACATTTAACAAGTCTAGTTGTAGGATGGTAAGGGGAAGTTTGGTGGTTGCTAAAGGATCTCAAATAGAATTTTTTTATGCTACATGCCTCTACATTTTTTAACTCCTCTTTTGTAACTAGCACTAAAAATGCATGTATGTTGTGGCACCATAGATTGGGTCACATTGGTGAAAAGGGTCTTAGGACCACACTTGATAAGAAACTAGTAGACTGTATTTCTGATTATTCTGTTGGTAAAAATGATTTTTGTGAGGATTGTGTGTTTGGTAAACAAAACATGTCATCATTTCCTAAAGGAACTAATAAAGCTGATGAATTGTTAGAACTAATTCATTCAGATGTATGTGGTCCAGTGGATACAGATTCTTTGGGTAGATATTATTATTATGTTTCCTTCATTGATGATTACTCTATATATACTTGGATTTATTTTATGCATAGAAAATCTAAAATTTTCACCAAATTTAAGGAATTTAAGATATTGGTTGAAAAGAAAATAGATTATAAGATAAAATTATTGAGATCTGACAATAGGGGTGAATATTGTTCTAAGGAATTTGATGAGTTTTGCAAACATGCAGGAATTGTTAGGCAAAAGACTATACCTTACACACCCAAAAAAAATGGGGTAATAAAAAGAATGAACCATACATTAATGGAAAGAGCTAGGAGCATGTTAAGTAGTGCTAAGTTAGATAAATAATTTTGGGCAGAAGCTATTGGTACTACTTGTTAATTAATAGATCTCCTTGTAAATCTCTTGTTGATAAAACACCTTATGAAATGTGGCTGGGTAAAAAGCCTTCAGTTTCACATTTAAGGGTTTTTGGTTGTGAGGGTTTTGTTCATGTGCCTCAAGAGAAGTGGTCTAAATTGGATCTCAAATCTCAGAAATGCATCTTTGTAGGTTATGGTGAAAATGTTAAAGGTTATAAACTTGGAATCCACTAACATGAAAGATGATATTTTCTAGAGATGTTATTTTCAAGGAATTTAGAGCTAACTTTGAAGATGTGCAACCAAAGGAAAAGTCAAAGATAGTGCATTTTGAAACTAAGCAATAAGATGCACATGTGGAAGAACAAAGAGATGGACAAGAAGATGGAGAAGAAGAAGAGAGTTCTAAGGAATCTGTTGTAATAGAAGAAGCTGAAAACTATGAGGATGAACATTAGGAGGAACCTCTTACTCCACCTTTGAGAAGGTCCACAAGACAACGAAATCCAAATGATAGGTATTGCCCACTTGATCTTCATTGTAAATTTTCTTTGTTATGTATTGATGATGAACCTAGATCTTTTAGGGAGGCTCTCCCTTCAGAAGAATGTGAGTCTTGGATGTAGGCCATGCAAGATGGGATGATGTCTTTGAAAAATGGTGAAACTATTGTTATGTGGAGCCTAATCAGACTAGGAAGTTAAATTTTCCCCACTTTTATCGGCATAGTTTCCCCTCAAATTATTTAACAGGGGTTTGGGTACAATGCCCCCAAGATGGGGTCAAGGGGCAACACCCTTTGCGGGGTCTAGGGGCAGATTGACAAGTATAGCCCATCTAATCTTCATTGTAAATTATCTTTGTTATGTATTGATGATGAACCTAGATCTTTCAAGGAGGCTCTCTCTTCAAAAGAATGTGAGTCTTGGATATAGGCCATGCAGGAAGAGATGATATCTTTGAAAAACGGTGACACTATTGTTATGTGGAGCCTAATCAGACTCAGAGGTTAAATTTACCCAGCTTTTATTAGTGTGGTTTTCCCTCAAATTATTTAATGGGGGTTTGGGGGCATCACCCCCAAGACTGGTTCAAGGGGCAGCACCCCTTGTGGGGTCCAGAGGAAGCACCCCTGGAGTGCTCTCTATCGTGATATAGGGTAGGGTCGAGGAGCAGTGCCCCCAAAATCTCTCACAGTTTTAATTGTTTTATAAAGGTGCCAAACATTATTTTCTAATTGGCCGACATAAAGAAAACCCTATTTTTGTAACCGACATAAGTCTTGATAAAAATCTAAGGGTTAGGGTTTTTGTTGATATCGTATTGTAGCATTTTCTTTTGTATTGAGTTGTAGGGATTACTGGTTGTAATCAGTTTGACTTAATGGATAATAATATTAGACTCTTTGATGGTGGACATAGCCAAAGTTTGGGTGAACCACATTAAATATTGTCTCTTGCTATTATTATCTATGTGTTTTTCATTCCTCTATTTATTCTTTATTTGCATTTAATTGATATTTTCTGCATATAATTCCTAACAGACACCCGGGATCTTGTTAGATTGCCCAAAGGAAGAAAGGCCATTGGTTGTAAGTGGGTATATAAAAAGAAGTTTGGTGCAAACAAAAATTTGGAATGGTATAAGGCTAGATCAGTGGCCAAGGGCTACTCCTAGAGAGAGGGGGTTGATTTTGGTGAAATATTCTCTGCTATTGCTAACTTAACTTCTATTAGATGAATTTTATCCATTGTTGTGGCTTATGATTTAGAGATAGAAAAAATGGAAGTTAAAATTACTTTCTTGCATGGGGATCTTGAGGAAGAAATTTATGTGCAACAACCTGATGATTTTGTTGTGAAAGGAAAAGAACACTTGGTTTTCAAGTTAAAATAGTCTCTATATGGTTTGAAATTGTCACCTAGGATGTGATACCAGAAGTTTGATGCATTTGCATTAAAGTTGGGTTTTGTTAGAAGTGAAGAGGATCACTGTGTTTATTTTAAATTTATTGATGATCAAATACTAATTATTGTCTTATATGTGGATGATATGTTGTTCATTGGTAACAATAAGGCAATGATTAGGGAACTTAAAACTTAGCTTTTTGGCACATTTTATATGAAAGATTTAGGGGTTGCTAAATATATTCTTGAGATGGAAATCATTAGGGATCAGGTTCACAAAAAGCTTTGGTTAAGTCAGAGTAAGTATGTTAACACTATTTTGCAGAGGTTTAATATGTAGGACTATAAACCAATAAATATTCCATTTCCTGTTTGTACTAAGTTAAGTTTAGACATGTGTCCTAAATTAGATGATGATATTGATGAAATGTCTAAAGTTCCTTATGCTAGTGTTATCAATAGTTTAATGTATGAAATGGTTTGTACTAGACCAGATATAGCCCAAGCAGTGGGAGTTCTAAGTAGGTTTATGTCTAACCTTGGTAAAGAACATTGGAATTTTGTTAAAATGGTATATAGATATTTGCAAGGAACTTCCCATTACTATTTGGTTTATCATGGTACTGAAAATGTTGATAAGTCATTGGACATACAGGGTTTTGTTGATGCAAATTGGGTAGGTGATTTGGACAGTCGAAGGTCCACTAGTGGCTATATGTTTACTTTGTTTGGAGAAGCAATGAGTTGGATGAGTAAAAGACAACCTACAGCTGCTTATTCTACCACTGAAGTAGAGTATATGGCTGCTACGCATGCCTCTAATAGGGTCATTTGGTTACAAAGACTTGGTAATGGTATCAGTTTTGAGTGCAAGATAGTGAGGATCAGATGTGATAGTTAGAGTTCTATATGTTTGGCTAAAAATCCTATGTATCATGCTCGTACTAAGCAAGCATGTTGATGTTCAATATCACTTTGTGCAAGAAATGGTTGAGAATGGACAAGTATTAATTGAAAAATTTGACACCTTGGATAATGTTATAAATTCTCTTGCGAAGCCAGTCACCATAGATAATTTCTCTTGGTGTAAAAAGGCCATGGGCCTTGATCACTGTACTTAATTTTATGTAATCGTATCTCTATGGGTGTAATTTACAATTTGTATGATGTCAAGTGGGAGAATGTTAGGATTTAGGTGTCATCAACCTTTTAAATCCTTTAATTTATTATTCTCCTAAAGTGTTTCATACATTTACCCATAAGAGGTGAAACCATTTGACCAATGGTGATGAAAGAGACAATGTAAATGCAGTGTTACCATTACCCTTTGTCCTTTTGGAAAAAGATAAATTAGCTAGGCACCCCATTTGGAATCTTCTAAAATGAGGTTGTTGGGTCAAAATAGGGTGTTGTAAGAGCATCTATGACATCTATGACATTTTTCATAAGATGCTATGATAATATGATAGATTCTCTATGACAAAATATGTTGTTTTTGGACCCCAAGCACCCATGGATGAGAGATACCTTATGACAGTTGTAAAAACATTTGTAAGAGGCTATTTTTGGTATTTTTTGACCATTTCAAGGAGGGAGGCATGGGTTTTTCAAGGTTTTATTTCTGCCTATGTTTTGGTGAAACCATGGTGGTTTTCATCACAAATCTCTTTAAATTGGGGCCTTGAGCTAGAGTTATTCAATTCAGTTTTGTAGGTTTGTAGGGTAATATGGCACTACTAGATTTTACAGAGATTGATAAGAAAAGTCTATTGTTGCATGTAATATTTTAGATTATCAGTAATATACTTTCCTCTCTTTCAGTGGTGGATTTTTTTCCCTTCGAGGTTTCTCCATTTAAATCTAGTGTTGCATGTGTTATTATTATTCTATCTCTCTCTCATTCTTTCTTCACACGAAGGAAAAGGGTAAATCTACATATTTTAGATTTTCATTCACTCATTTAAGTTCATATTGCAAGCTTTCGTCACCTTGATAATCAACAACCCCAAACTCTCATAAATGACTCCAAATGATCATTAATAGTCCAAAATGACCTTATTGACATAAAAAATCATAAAACAAGACAAAAACTCAAAAATTGATCTAATATGCATGAGGGTGCTCCTGCACCATACTCCCAATGGGAAGAAAAACTTAATTCCACTTGAGTGTAGGACTGTAATAGGTGTGGCCATCATGTCTTCATTTAGAAAATAGATCTTAGGTTCCTTTTTCTCTTTAAATTTCCTGCCATGTATTGATTTTCCTTTGTGGTTACACCAATGCCACCTTTAGGTGAACATGCCATTATTATCCCTTTTTCTTCTTGAATTTCATCCCTTATCACCATGTGTACTTCATATGTGACTATCTTAATTTGTAAACCTATTGCCTTCATTGTTTTTCCATCTACTTTGGGTTCTCACATGCCTTGATACTCAATGTATTGTACTCCCCCATTTCTCCTTGACCTTCTCCTCTATGAGGTAAGACAAGTAATTTCATACCATACTTGAGACCTTTTCTTGCTACCATAAACTACATATCAGACTCTTTCCTCATTTGATAAGGTCTAATAAGCTCAAAAAAATATTGAATGGAATTTAGTATTCCCTTACTCAAAGGAATTTCTCCTATCTTGCCTTCATACTCAAGGGTTTTAACTCCATAGGAAAGATTAAAATACATACCATAACTTTGGTTTTGTTCCTTTGTAAGACCTACTTCATCCATCTTCTTCATTTCTCGAGATTGTATCAACTCATGCTTTCTTTCATTGTTCCTCGTTTCTTCATTTTGAAAAACTTCACTGGAATGCATGTCCTCGACCTCTTCAAGTGAACATCCTTGGTTTTGATTGGGTCTTTCCTTCATCATCATATAATTACCTATAAATACATACTCACACAAAGGCTTAGTTCCAAAAACACAAGATTCTCTTGTCTCTTCAAATGCTTCTAGCACCCTTCCTTTCAACATATCATGCAACTCATCCATTCTTGTTGCTGTCATCTTTTTCCTTCTTCTCCTCTAAATGATCTTCTTGTTGTTTTCATCTTTTTCCTTCTTCTCCTCTGAAAGATCTTCTTGTTGTTGTCATCTTTTTCCTTCTCCTAAAAACCTTCCTCCTCAGGAGGATATCATGATGCCAAACAAGGATGACATTAACAATAATGATATAGACTCTCACTCGCTAAGGGATGTTAATATTATTCAACCTCAAGTCATCCTTTATCCTCCACACAAACCTCAAACTCAAACCAAACCTCAACTCATCCTCTAACCTTCTAAGAATAATGTATCACAATAGTCGAGTCATAATATTGTTGCTCATACATATAATACAAGAAACAACCTGCAACCACAACAACCAATCTTGACTCCCTTACCTTTACCTAACCATATCTTACCATGTCCTCCTATTGGAAATGAGTACAATTTTGTTGAGCAACTAAAGAATACTCCTGCTAAGATTTCATTATGGGACCTTATTCAAGTTTCCCCACATTAGCACAACATGATTCAAATAGCTTTGCGAAAAATTCCCATCCCTTCTAATATGCAACCAAATGACATAGCAACCATGATTCAAGACATAAATGCTAAAATTTATTTCAACCAAAGTGAGCTCCCTCCTTTGGATGTGCAAAAACAAAATGAAGTTTTCATGATCATAGCTCAATACAAACAAAAAGGGATTAAGATAACTCTTGTAGATACCATCTCCACTCTTAATGTGTGTGGAGTGAACCTTCTCGATAGACTAGGTGTCGATAAATCAAACATTCAACCTGATCCTTTATCCATCAAGGGATTGGGTAATATAAGAAAGCAGCCACTTGGTGTGATCACTTTACCTATTATAGTTGGAGTGGCCACATTGGAAACACCAATCCATGTTATGCCTAATGATCTTGCATATAACCTTCTCTTAGGCAGACTGTAGATTCATGCAATGAATGGTGTGCCCTCTACTCTTCATCACAAAATGAAATACATATACAACAACAAAGTGTACACACTTGATACTGAACCTCATCCACATAGTTGTTTAAACATTGAGAAAAACAAATAGAATCCCTTGAACACATTAACACCAACCACACAAGTGGACCCCATCCAACATCTTGAATGAGTCAGTAAGCTCTTAGATGATGATTGGGGTTCTTTAGAATTCACACCCACCTCCTTTGGAGAATACCAGATCATACATAAAGACTCTACCAAGGGAAAAGAAACTATAATTTTGTCAACACAAAACTCGAACAACCCTTCTCAAGCATCCACTTCAACCACTTTAGAACAAAAAACATCAAGTTACACAACAACCTTTGATGAACTTCATCATGGACAACCACCAACTTCAAAAGCAATGAAGAAGCTTTATGGAAAAGGTTATGAACTCATGAAACAACTTGGATATAGTGGAAAAGGATGTGGTGCTTGAGAACAAGGTATCTGAAACCCTATAGAGCCTAACACACTCATGGTATTGGTTATTGTCCTTTGATTGAGATAAACAAGCCATCCCTTAACATTAATACTATCACAAAAAATACTTCTAAACCACCCTTAACAGTAGTACATATTAAGCTGATTGATACTACTAGTCTTAATCAAGTTCTTCTAAACCAAAATCTACAAAAGACCTCTTCGCTTAACATCAATGTCATCTCGCATAGCACTAAAGACTTGCATTCAATAGACTTTCCCTCCTCTTGTAAGAGTGAGAAAAAAATATTTCACTCTATAGAACCTTGCATAGGTATGACATCATGTACTAAGAAAGACATCTCTTTGCCATGAACAACGAAAGCTACTTCTCCCCTTGACCAAGAGGGTATCTTGTCGAGACTCCTCCAAGATCACTTGTTATCCTTTCTTCAAAGAACTTGCAAGCAATGTTATCATAAACATTCATTTTTCACCTATCATAGAGCTCACAACTAGTCCACTAACAAATTCAAGGCTTTGAGTAGTAAAATCCAACATCTTAAGGAATTTGGTAATATCCCTTATATGGGGGCACCTGGGTGTGTGCAAGAAGTTGAGTTCACTTTTTGGCCAAAAAGTGGAAGTGTTTTTCCTGATTTTTAGAATTTGACACATTTGACCTTAAAATTTGAAGCACTTGGAGATGAAATCTTTTAAAAAGTGACTAATCATAAAATTTAGTGCTCGGAGTCTAGTTTCCAAATATGTAATTTATTTCAATACACATATTGTACAAATTGAGTTTCAATAGACATTTCTAAAAACCACCATTTAAAAGTCACTTTTTTTACCATACCATTCATGTATACGACATCCATATTTTAACTTAAATTATCATATTTTTCTAAATCCTTTTGGGAAAAGATTGTGACTCACTGAAGCTTGTTCTTGATATTTTTTTGTAATTTTTTATTGAATATTTTTTTTTGTTAAATTTTTATTAGGCAGATTTGTCATTTTGAAAAATCATCATGTACGACATGCATAAGATGACCTAAACTTATCATTTTTTTATTTATTTTTTAAATTGAAAATGATTTTCTAAAGTTTGTTCTCGTGCAATCCGTTTGTCAAAATGTTATGTTAATCAAAAGTTATTAAAATAGTAAAAAACCCTGATATTTAAAGTTTATGGACCAATTTTATTAGAAATTCATTGAAAAATAGGAAAAATAATCCAATTGAAAAAAAATTTACATATTTAGAATTTGCATTGTCTCATCTAAAATGGGTTTTAATTTCTTCAAAAAAAATTGCAAAAGAAGTCGTCAGCCATATGTCCAAAGTTGGTATTTTTCTGACATTGTTAGGACCTTCAACTTGCAGGTCAAACCAGGTTGAAGGCCTAGTTTCGGATTTCCAATGCTTTTCTCAAACCAAAATCCTAGGAAAAAAATTGACCACAAAGAAAATAAAAATTCAAAATTTACAAAACAGGATCCCAATTATAAAACGGTATCCCATTTATTAATAAATGTGATCCCGTTTTATAATTGGGATCCCATTCCTTATTCGATAATATTCAGACCATTGGGAGGGAAATGGGATAAACGAGATCCTGTTTTATAAATGAGATCCTGCTTCTTTTATTTAAATATACTGCAAAAAATTACTGTGAAGTCTACAACTTCAAATGTACGACCGAGAGCAGTAAAAGTAAACTATTTTTCATGAGCTATTGTATTTATAGGTGGTGAACTTGATTTTTAGTTGATTTTATCAAATAGGGAATCATGTACACCATTTTTGAAGTGGAATTGTGTTATTTGTGTGCTTGTTTGGAAGAACAAAAGGTCTTCAATTTGCAATATTGATTGAATTTTTCAAAGGAGGCATGAAGAAAAAAAATTTAAAGTGAAATTGTGCTAGTTTTCTAATTGTTTTGAGGAACACAAGAGGAATAATTTTTTCCTAATAGGTATTCAACTTCCAATTTGGATTGAATATTTTGAAGTATTTCACTATTAACATTCATTTGTACTTAATAATTTTATAATTATGGAAGATAAAGCTCGTAATAAGAGAAGGAAGACATTGAATCCTCAAGAAGTTGAGGCAAATAGAGAGGAGAGACAAAGACAAAGATAAAGAAGAATGAGAATGAAATCAATGAATGATAGTGGAGCAACCAATTCCACAACTATTGAAGATGAAAAAATTGAGGATACCATGGTTGTAGATGAAGCTAATTTGCAAGGAGTCAATTTGGAGAAGAATATGATTATACAAACAAGGCCTACTATGTCTTCAAATCCCTCTTTAAATTCTATGGAGAATGTTTCAATATGCACAAATCTAGGTATGCCTTCAAATCCACATGTTAGTGAAATGGTAAATTTGTATGTAGAAGTTTTACAAGATGCTGGACTTAATGGTGTTGACATTGATGATATTCTGAGAGATGAAACTTTTAGAGAATTTGTTGAAAACAAAAAAGAAAAATATTTTGTTGCAAATGAAAATCAAAATGATCATTTTCTTGAAAATGTTCAAAACAAAACTTGTATTTTTGATGAAAATGAAAACCCTTTTTTTGATGAAAATGAAGATGAAAATGTAAATGAAAATGAAGATGAAGATGAAAATCTAGAATGTGATGTTGAATTTAATGAAATTACTTTTTTAAATATTGGAAGTGGTGTTTTTGATAATCTTCCTAGTCAAATTTCTTGGAGGCAAATAAGAACACATGCGAATAGAATATACATGATATTATTTTATCATAAAAAATTGCATTTCAATGTCAACTAATGAAGCAATTCACGAGAATACAAAAAATTAGGAAAGCGTTAGAAACCAAGATCAGATTTGCAAACCAAAATATCCTTCCACAGAAGAGAAAAACAAAAAAAATAGAGAGGTTACAAAAAGATGTGCAACATAATATTATTCGATAATTCATAATTACAAGATAATGATTTTCTTTATAAAAGCAAAGATGCATAACCCTAATCTTATCTTGAGAAACAAGATAGCTCAAAAGATAAAGATGAAAATAAATAAACTTAGGAATTAAATAATTACTAAGCAAACTTATCCAAGCGTAATTAAATATTAATTACACTAACACCCCCCATAAGTGCAACTTAGGGAGACTAAAAAAGCATGCACCTAAAACTAAGATGAATGCAAGAAAGCATGAATAAGTCCCGACAACAAGGCCTGATCAGGTACCCTAGTAAAAATGCAATATGAAGTAGAGAAGGAAAACCTAGTGGGACAAAACCCCCTATAGTGAGATGACTGCTGCAAAGAAGCACTGGAAGAACACTGTGGAGTAACACTAGAACCGTAATTTGAAAAGCAAGGAAAGATACTTCTGTCTACAAGAAACCAAAATGGAATCATAATAATGTGAAAGTAGACCTGATGCCATGAAACACTGGAAAACTCACAAACTAGAACAACCCTAGAAACTATGAAGCAATAGTAGATGAGATGATGAAAAAATCTGGAAATCATGTATCTCGATGTCGATGCCAAACTGTGATTGAAACTCTTCCATGGAAAGGAGTACCAAAAAAGACTCTAGAACATTAACCATAAAAACATGACCCTCAAACTGAGAAGGATCTGAACCAATGCAGATCAAGAAACATAATCTCCCAACTAAAGTGTGAACTAATGAATCTGATATGTGTTGAACTTTAGCAAGAAATGTGGCTAAAAGAAACTAGGAAACTAGATAACCCCTATGAGTTTCCAACAAACCAAGATGGATATGAAGATCAAAGTGCATGCACACTTCGATCAGATTTATTATGTAAGAAACCCCCCTGATGGAACTTTATCTCGGTTCATTTATTACAATAACCCAATGATTGTAAAAGGAGAGAATTTTAAATGTGCATAAACAAAAAATAACATGATGTGGTACTGAAATGAAGTGCAAATATTCAAGTTTCACCTTTCCAATTGCCAAAACATCCAAGTAATCTACAAAAAAACCATCAAGAAAAATATGGAATAATGAAAAACTTGGGATAGATATAGAAAAAGGTGCATGGACAACAAGATAGAGCTCCTCAATTCCTTTCCAATGCCGCAAAGAAGATAAAAATCAGAGATAGTGGCGAAATGTTATGAGCTTGGAAACCCAAAATGAAAATATGACTTCAAACAGAAATAAATTTAGATAAACAATAAAATACTAAAAAATAAACTACACCACTAGAAAGTGCTCAGAACCAACTTTCCGGTGATATCTCGTTTTCCTAATTTCGATACCGTATGCCCAAGTTATGACCAAAAGAAAAAAGTTACTCCTTTAGGAAAAATCAAGGCTAGGAGGGGCAAAGAGGGTCATACGGCCGGGTAACATCATGTTGACGTCAACACTTCATTGTGTTAAACTTGATGGCCATCTAGCCATCGGGGAAAAAAAATGCCCCCCCTGCTAGAAAAAATTTGATGGTCATTGGGGCTGAAAGCATCGCCAAAATATTCCTTGCACAGTTAGCCAGAAAAATATTTTGATTGTCAGTATATGCCCTGCATTGTCAAAATATTCTAATCCCAATTATCGGTCATGGTCTAGGTTACGGGGCTCCCAGTCCATCATAGGACCGCCTACTGGCTGAAAGGCCTGGTGGGGGCTTAGCGCTAGGGAAGGTGGGCAGCGCTGAGTGGAGGCTGGTGGCTCGGCGGTGGTCGCCGGGTGGCGAGTTTCTTTCTAATTGGAGGCGCTGCACAAGATTCAAAAAACATGTGTTTTTTTAAAAAAATTCAATTTTTGAGCCCCAGGAAGCGTGTTTGGGAGGCCGTACGGCCTCCCCGGCAAAATTTTTTTCCTCAAAAACAACTTTCACCAAAATCGATGAAATGAAAGGTGATCTTAGGGTTTTTGGCCACTGCGAATGCACTGGTGACCTCCGTTTCTACTCAAACTACTCTAAAAAATTGAATACCTCCAGAACTTGCAAAAAATCTACTAGCCTAAACCCTCACAGATCTGACAAATGATGGCCAAAATCCTCAAAGAAAAAGTCAATCTTGACTTTTTCTAGCTCTCTGAATCCAATGGTGAAGCCTGAGCTGATCCAAAACTCCTCATAGATGAACTCAAGGCATTATACCCTCAAGGAATCCTGAATGAACCCTGTAATGATTTTCTCAAAAATCTAAGAAGGGGTTGCAAATCAAGGATCTGATACCATGTTAGAAACCGAGATTAGATTTGCAAACTAGAATATCCTTCCATAGAAGAGAAAAATAGAAAAAATAGAGAGGTTGCAAAAAGATGTGCAAATAATATTATTCGAGAATTCATAATTACAAGATAATGATTTTCTTTATAAAAGAAAAGATGCATAACCCTAATCTTATCTTGAGCAACAAGATAGCTCAAAAGATAAAGATGAAAATAAATAAACCTAGGAATTAAATAATGCCTAAGGGTGAAGCCACAATAGTGGTTTACAATTTGATGGAGGAAAGAAAACTGAGAAAAAATGGCCCCATGGCAAAAAAATTGGTTTTAGGGGTTCAAATGAACCTACAAGTTCGACCGAACCATAAAGGGGTTCGACTGAACTAGGGTTCGATTGAACCCATCAATCACGGGGCCTATATTTCTCGCCCAAAAAATAAAAGGGAAAATGCATATTGAGGGGGTTTGAATGAACCAGGGTTCAAATGAACCCTGGTTCGCTAGAACCCTTGGGGGTTCGCTAGAACCCCCCTAGTTCTAGCGAACCCCCCTTTTCCCTAATTTTTGACTTTGTTCACACAAAAAACCTAATTTTTTACACTTTGATGCTCAGGTTGAGGATGAAAATGGGGGAATTTTCACAAACCCAATTGGAGTCAGGTAGTCCTCGAAACGAGCTATCCAATGAATATAATTTTAATATGTTTTGGTTTTATTATGTATTTGTTTTTTTAGTTTTATTAAACATAGGTTTTTGTCAAAAATTAAGGTCTCTATTCTGCACATGTGGAAAAATAGTAGATTATCAAAAAAAATTTAAAAAATATGAGTGCACCAGATATTGAAGTACTTGATCCAACAAAAAAAATAAATTGAATTTTGATATATACAAAAAAAGTTACGCGTTATACGGTCGCGCTATGTCTGAATTGTCATTAGTTTGACTTCGAAACTTGATTAAAGAAAAAATATTCAATAAAAAACTATCTAACCATGTGCAAGCACTAGATATCAGAGTTACAAATCTAAATTCGAAAGAATTAGAATTTTATCCTTCATGGAAAAAAGGTTATGCGTTATACGGTGTGTGTCACTTTTTAAAAATGCTATTTTTTGAAAAAAACCAGTTTTTGTGGGAGATGGAAAAATAAGTGAAATTTGATTCCAAAAATTTTGAAAAAAATATTTTTAGAATCTACAAATAAAATGTGATGAGACTCTAGTTTGCATCATCTTCAAATTCCTCGCAGTTTAGCCGCTATAGGTGTCCAAATGTGAAGATTTAGTTAAAAATAAAAATTCCAGTGTCCAGTTTGGCCAAAAATTGTAAACCACTATTATGGGATCACCCCTAAGTAAACTTATACAAGCATAATTAAATATTAATTACACTAACAAAAAGTAATGAAAAGGTTAAGCTTTTATGTTAAACCAAAAAGAAAATATCAATCATTAAAACATGTTATGTCTACTGTTGCTAGTGCCATTCAATCTATTGGGAAAAATAGTTGATCTAAAGATAAAAAAGTAGCAAAAAGAGCTAGAACAACTACTATAGTTAATAAAGCAGCTTTGAATAAAAGAATGGTAAGCAATATTAGTGACGTTTTAAAAATACATCCCAAAACATTACTAAGAGTGGCAAAAAGAAAAGTATAGAAAATGATCCTATCAATCAATGTTGGAGTTTCAATGGATGACTATCAAGGTTTGATATAAAATTGAATGTTGAAATTAAATCTTTGATCAAAAAATATTGGCATGATAATATGAGGGTTTCATTTAATGCTAGAGATGTTTTAAAATTAAGGGTGGGGTCCAAAGTTCACAATCCTCACCCAAAACACCTATTAGATACAACACAAACTGAATTTTATAGAAAATTTTCTAGCGATTCAGTGTTACCTGGTAATATTAAAATAAGTCAAAGGAAATTTGGAAAATGTAAACCCTGGTATGTAAAAATTAATTAGCAATGAATATCTTGGTGTAAAATACATGTTCAATTTTGTTATTTTTATGATGTTTTTTGATAGATACGTTGTACCTTGCATAATAACATGATTATATAGGATTGTGGTATTGATATGCCACCTGAAGCAATAAGAGAGTTTATTTCAAGTTTTTTTTTGTGAAAAATCTAATGATAAATTATTTTATTTAAGTTCTTGTATTTCTCGAAAATGCATTAACTATGGAAATCTTTTGTTTTTAAGAATTTGTTTGCATGAAAGTGTTGATCATGATTTTGGACAAAAATTAGTAGATTTCAAAAGATTTAGGAATGTTCACTATTCTTTAAAAGATGGAAAAATAAGAAAGCATTCTGATTTAGTTACATAAAAAGTTAGTGTGCATGCATTTATGAATGAATTTAAGAATAAAATTGTACCAAAATATGTCATGCACTTTGAACATGCTTAATGGCTTGATGGCCAATTTTGTGCATGTAGAAACACATTTCCAATTGGTACTATACTTTCAGTAGTTGATTTTGTGGAGAATTATACTCACTCTGCAAGAGGAAATTCAATCTCGATATTATAATTCAGTGCAAGTAGCTATGTTTGTCCATAATGTTTATATCCATGCAGATGATAGCACTAAGGATGATAGAAAAGTTTTGAAGGAGCATCATTTTTATTTGAGTGACAATCAGTTACACTCGTCAAAGTTTTTTCAATACTATTTTAGTATATTTTATAGAAATTTAAGAGAAAGAGGAATCCAGATGAGAGAACACCTCATATGGTCAGATAATTGTGTGGGGCAGTTCAAGAATGCTCGAATGTTCTATTGGTTAAGTAGGGTTCACAAGGAACTTAATGTCCAACATATATGGAGCTTTTTTGAAGTTGGGCATGGTAAAGGAGAACATGATGGAGCTGGTGTGTGTGTCAAAAGAATTCTTGCTAGAGAATGTAATTAAAATTTGAGGATTCAATAAAATTTAAAGATGCACATGAGATTGTGGATTGGTGTAATAGAAGATTATCTGCACCTGGTTTGAGTGATTACTCTATAGTTCATTGATTCTTTTGGTTGGTGGAAGAAGAGAACATTGTACCTAGAGTTGACTGTGAGACAATCAGTGGATCTACTAAATGGCATTCATTTAGGGGTGTGTGCAAGAATTTGAGTCCACTTTTTGGCCAAAAAGTGGAAGTGTTTTCCCTGATTTTTAGAATTTGACACATTTGACCTTAAAATTTGAAGCACTTAGAGATGGAATCTTCAAAAAAGTCACTAATCATAAAATGTAGTACTCGGAGTCTAGTTTCCAAATATGTAATTTATTTCAATACCCAGATTGTAAAAATTGAGTTTCAATAGGCATTTTTAAAAAAACATTGTTTAAAAGTCACTTTTTTATACCATACCATGCACGTGTACGACATCCATATTTTGACCTAAATTATCATATTTTTCTAAATCCTTTTGGGAAAAGATTTGTGACTCACTAAAGCTTGTTTTCAATATTTTTGATAAGTTTTTATTGAATATTTTTTTTTATTAAATATTTATTAGGCATATTTGTCGTTTTGAAAAATCCTCATGTACGACATGCATAAGATGACCTAAACTTATCATTTTTTGATTTTTTTTCTAAACTGAAAATAATTGTTTGGAGTTTGTTCTCGTGCAATCCATTCATCAAAATGTTATGTTGATCAAAAGTTATTAAAATACTAAAAAAAATTGATAATTCATGTTTATGGACTAGTTTCATTAGAAATTAATTGAAAAATAGAAAAAATAATCAAATTATTAAAAAAATTACATATTTGGAATCTGCACTGTCTCATCTATAATAGGTTTTAATTTTGTAAAAAAATTCTGCAAAATAGGTCTTCAAACATATGTCCAAAGCCATTATTTTCCTATGACATTAACAGGACCTTCAAGTTGCAGGTCAAACCAGGTCCAAAGCTTAGGTTCAGGTCTCCAAGCCATTTTCTGAACCAAAAAACAAGCCAAAAAACCCGCTCAAAAATTCATAATTTAAAAAATAGGATCTCGTTTTAAAACGGGATCCCGTTTCATAAAAAAAATGGGATCCCATTTCAAAACGGGATCCCATTTCATAAAAAACCGGGATCCTGTTTCATAAAAAAGCCACTTTTATGGTTCTAGGAAACGGGATCCCGTTTTTAAATTCTTCCAAAAATGAAAATTTCCAATAATGGAAAGTTTTCAAAACGGAATCCTGTTTTGAAAACTTTTCGAAAATGGAATTTTTAAAATTGAAGTTTCATTTTCGAAAATTTTGCAACGGGATCCCGCTTTTAAAACTTTCCAATTTTGGAAAATTTTCAAAATCGGGATCTCGTTTTGAAAAATTTTCCAAAATGGAAATTTCCAAAAATGGGATCCTATTGTTTAAATTTAAGCTTGGGATCCTATTTTTTCTAAACGGGATCCCACTTTTTAAAAATGGGATCCCGTTTTTTGGAAGCCGAATTCATTTTTTTTCCTAAGGCAAAAACTTCCACGTTTTGTGGACTCAACTTTGTGCACTTACCCTTAGGAGTGAGACAACAAGCACATGGACTATTTGGACAAGGGAGCTTGCATTTTTTTACTAGTTTTGTATTTCAAGAGATTGGGAAGCATGTGAAAATATAGAATGGGTTGAACAATGGGAGAAAAGATCGTTGACACCTATAGAAGCACATAATCAATATGAAAGAACTATTGAAGAAAATGATCAACTATTTGCATTTGAAGATTATGACCGTGTTTCAAACCTTGTACAAGCAGGTAATTTTAATTCAATTTATTTCACTTTATTAAGTTATTTTTAAACACTAAATTATTTGTATGGATATGCACAAGTTATTAAATCAAATTTTGTTGGTAGGACATGTGTATGTTGTTATTGCACCTAAGGGGAATGAAGAGCAAACTAAATATTGGGTTGTGTGGAAACTAAACATAAGTTAATAACACCCTGAGAAGATGATGATGGATTTCATTATCCAACAAGTATGGTAGTCCCCTTAAGACACCCCCTTAAGCAAATTTTGATAACAAGTTTTAGATCCCCTTAAGAATTTTTTAGAACAAGTCTTTGATCCCCTTAAGAAAATTTTGAGAACTTACTTGATGATGGTTTTTGAACATGTTTTCCAATAGGATTGGTGGTGGTTGTTGGCACTTGGATATGAAAATACTTGAGAAGAAAGAATGGTCTCTTGCATTTGAAGACTATGAAACACATAAAAAGATTATACATTATTCACATTTGGTGGTGGCAACAAATATAAAACTAGAGCGGTATCATGGAAGACCTTCAAAAAAAGTTCTATGGTCAATTTCTATGGAAGATCATGAGGCAATCATAGATGCATTGCAAAAAAGAGAGGATGCAGATGGTACAATGGAATAAGTAAATACAAGTAAATATAGTTTTAGTTTTATTTTTTCCTTTTAAACACATTAAATACATGTTTTGACATTGGTCAAGTGTGTTATTAGTTGAAATTGATTTAAATTTTCCTTTAATACATCCTTAAGGCATAATCACAAAAAGGATCTAGTCCATGCAGATTCAACCTAGATAACATGAAATACTTGGTAAAAATAGGTAATTATTAGTTAAATTATATTTAAATACATGTTTAGATTACATATTGATATTTCTTGGACATTAATAGTTAAAATTGATTTATTGTCATTTTTGTATCCTTAAGCCATCATTGCCTTGATCTCATACTTTGAAACAAAAAAGAGAGGATGCCTGGATTCAACCTACAAACATGTGTGGATTACTTTTAAATGCAGGTACTTGAGTTATGTACATATGGATAGTTTTATATAAATTAAAATATGTATGTTTTGATGATTTCATTGATATTGCTTGTACCTTTTTGATATCAGGTGGTGTGAAGACCTACTACATTCTAGCCACAAGTGTGAGATGTTCTTGAGATGACATATCCAAATTTTGTAAACATTGTTTTGAGATGACATATATGTACATACATACTTACAAAATTAAACATACTCTATGCACTTCTATGTATCAAATCAATATTCTATACATTTTGTTTGTTAAATGTGCATGTTTTCCTACTTTGAAACTTTATGTCTAATTGTATAATCACTAAATATCATGAATACATTATTGTTAAATCAATTATATCCTTAAGACGTTGTATTATGACCCCTTAATACATCCCCTTAGTAAATTCTCTTATGACCCCTTAAGACATCCCCTTTAGACGTATTATGACCCCTTAAGCCATTGCCTTAAGAACCTTTAAGACATCCCCTTAAGAAATTCTATTATGACCCCTTTATACATCCCCTTAAGACCCCTTAAAACATCCATCATAAAATTAAATTACCATCATATATGCGTCTGGATGTTCTGGTGCACCTGAAGCAACCTCTAAATTCTCTAAATCAATCTACATAAACAAGACAAAGAAATTTGAAATTAGATGTACAACTCTACAATTAATTTTTTTTAATTCAATTTAATTCATAATTTATCATATTTTAATTGTATCGTATTTCAAGGTTGTGCACTAGGCTCTTCTCTAGGACCTGTCTATACATGCTCAACTACAAGATGTGTCTCATGCTATAAAAGAAAAAGAAAATTTAAAAATCTCATATTATGTATATATTCAATTTAAAATTTATAATTGACTTTAAATATAATAAAAAAATTAAATTACCATTTGATCTGGAGCCTGCTCTACATGTCCTCCTGGTGGTGTAACTACTTCTTGGTCATCGCTAAAAATTGCACTAACAAAGTCCTACATGATCACAATTAAAGCATGTACAATTGAATTAGGTTAATATATATTCAAGTTTGCACATTTTGTGTAGAAAGTTTTGTAAACAACTTGGAAATCAATGGTCTCGCGAGTAGCTACAACATCAAATGTTTTCCCAATGCCCATTCTTATTGTGGTATCAACCTAGACATACATGTACATAGACATTTAATGATTATAATATTTACAAGTGTATATGCATGCGTTTCATATATCTAGTGAATTAAAAACTCATAAAATTGTAACTATACTAATGTAAACTTTAAACAAATTTACAATATGAATGTACCTACCCCTGATCTATGATGCTCGATAATGGAGGATTGCTTGACAATCCCTCAGGAGGAATCAACGTGGATACCGATTGACTCACCTAAACCAACATAAATATTTCAAACATATATGTGATTCAATTATAAATTTAAAAATCAAGTTAAATAATTTATGTTTTCATATATAATTTTAAAAATTGAAATCAAAATAGCCCATAAGGGTTGCCAAGTACGACCGGTGTTGATGTATGTACTCATGGAACAAATGATTGCCCCATTGTTAGTTTCATCTGTACACCAAACAATTTGATTGTTAAAATGTATTGCAAACTTTTCTTT
This sequence comes from Sequoia sempervirens, assembly GCA_007258455.2. NCBI lineage: Eukaryota > Viridiplantae > Streptophyta > Pinopsida > Cupressales > Cupressaceae > Sequoia > Sequoia sempervirens. The sequence goes on along the minus strand of VDFB02373365.1, from coordinate 190,248,298 downwards.
GATATATACAGCCATCAAAATTCTTATAAAATGAATGTACATCTTGATGCATATTTATACCTGTGTCATAGTGTCCTCAGGGTGATGGTCTGCTATTAGAAACTCTACAAATGAACTAATGCAACTAGATGAACCACCAAAATCTCCCTGTCCACCTGAACTAGGTGTGGCATGATTAGGTCCATAACATACTTGATGACAACTAGTACATATATCGGGGATGAGCCTCGACACTCCTGGAGCAATACTCGAACCAGCTCCATAAAAAAATCCTCCATCATCATCGTCTCTATGCTTCCCACCCTCTATCGTAGAAGCATGTTGATCAAGGTCTCCTGCAAGTGTACTAAGGGAACCTAATGTTGAGACCAGAGATTGATGATGTACAAGTGCAAGAGTGGGAGGACCAGGAGTAACAACAAGGGGTTGTGCATGCATGGGGCATCGAGAATCAACCCTTGCCCCTAATCTCTATTGTGGCATGCCACCACCAACACCCTGAAATGATCTAAAATCAAAATAATTAAGATTTTTCCCCAAAAAAAACTCTACATATAGTTTTATCAAAAGCAACAATGGGCACTCCCAATTAGCATGTGGGGGACTATCAAAAACCATATACCATAGATCCCAAAAATGTGCACTCATCTATGGATGTATTCACCACCTCATGGATATTCTAGATTTGTTAGGTGGAATGGATTGTCGAGTAATGGGGTCAAGAAATTAGGGGGCTAGATGGGCTTTCATCATTTTAAGGTCTAATATTTGTTTGTAAGAGAGACCATCAAAATAAAATTATCTCATTTTTTCTCTCTCTCTTGTTGATGCCTATCAAGATCAGATTCGATCATCCTGATGGCATCAACAATGTTTTGCATCATAGATGCAAAACATCTCACATGTGGATGAATCAATACTTGACTCTGTATAGAATTGATTTGATTTTGTAAGGATGCAACTTGATCTTTATACGTGCTCTCAAGCGAGCCTCGTTAGATGCGATAGGTGCTGGATGTGGAATATTAGGTGGAGGGGGAGGGGGAGGGGGAGGTGGATGTGGATGTGGCTAAGGTGGTGGATTGATGATATTATCAATGTTAAAATCATCCATGATATGATCGATATAAATGTGCACCAACATTAAATCATACAAAATAGGATGTGCATACATATATTAAGATCATATATTTAATTGAAATAGGATGAACAACATATATATTAAGCACATATATATACATTGATTGTTCAACTCAAGAGCATGTCCATACAAAATTCAAAATTTAACATGTACATGTACATTTAAAATAAAAAATATGATGCATAATTTACATGCGTATAGATCATTAAACTAAACTATGTACATACATACAAATTTCAAAATTTAAGAACTATATATGCAAATTTTTAAAACATGCACATACATACTAAACAATAAACTTGAAACATTCACAAAAGCTCATTCTATGTCTAACACACACACACATTTATATATATTACAATTTTTCAATAGGAGAAGTCATGATCTAGTAGATAGTCATAAAATATATACTATTATATATTATTGATTATAAGTTCATAAATTCCACCAAATTCATAAATCCATGTCACTAAAAATATCCATCTAGAACCAAAATCATACATTCATGTCACTAAAAATATCCATCTGGAACCAAATTTATAAATTCATCACACAAAATATCCATCGTTCACCAAATTTATAAATTCATAACTATTTAAGATCACTCTCTTAATTTAGAAACTATTGTGGCTCTCTACTGCATCTCTTCATTTCTTTGTGTTTTCCTTTTCAGAATTGAAAGTTCTCCCCTCGTCTAGCCATTGTCAATGCTCATTTAAGATCCCATCCATAACCCTGACAACATCAACAAGGGTTTGCATCCTAGATGCAAACATCCTCTCAGGAGGTGTGACAATTCTTCATTTTGAATAATGTTGATTTGATCTTGGATGGTTCTAACATTGGCATTAATTTTTGCTTGCAAATGAGCATGTTCATTGATTTTAGGTGGTGGAGGTGGGGGGTTATGAGGTGGAATGGGTGGAGGTGGAGGTGAAGGTGGTGGAGATGGATGGCGTGAAAGTGGATTGTGAATATTATTGAATGGATCCATGTGATGATCTTTAAGATATGAGTGAACCTGCATTAGATTTGTAATTTCAAGATGTAAGATACATGTTTAGGAAATACCTTTAAACCATTCAATATAAATGGCCTTAAATAATTGAATACAAATGATAAAATATGTAAGCCTCATTTATGTCTAAGGCACATGTTACTTGAAGGAAAATACAATTAACTATTAATATTATATAATCTTGCAAGATCTTATTATTGTTAAATTTTATTTCCTTAGGCAACTTTGATCACCAAATTTTAAGAACTTCTTTGATCCCCTTAAGAAATATCATATTGGGACCCCTTAAGAAATTGAATTACGATTTAGGGTGACAGGATGGCTTAAGGGGATCTACATCTAGTGAGGTCCTAGGAGAAAATGACATGTCTCAAGTGAATAAAATTTGGTGAAGTTTCCCAAGGAAACCAAATTTCATTAAGAGCCTTTAAAAAAAATGATGGCTTTAGGGTTTAGGGTAATAGGATAGCTTAAGGGGATCTACATGTAGTAAGATCCTAGGAAAAAATTGCATGGCATAAGGGAACTAAATTTGGTGGAGTTTCCTAAGGAAACTGAATTCATTAAGAGCCTAAGAAAAAATGATGGCTTTAGGGTTTAGGGTTTAGAGTTTAGAGTTTAGGGTTTATGGTAATAGGATAACTTAAGGGGATATATGTAGTAAGATCCTATGACAAAATTACATGGAAAAAGGGAATGAAATTTGGTGGATTTTCCTAAGACAACCAAATTTCACTTTAAGGTCAGGTAGGAAAAATGAATGGTTTAGTGTTTAGGGTCTAGATTTTAGAGTTCAGGGTTTAGGGTTTACAAAACTTAGGGTGAAGTTTTGGTGCCCTTTGGAATATAATGAACTTGCAAGTTAGTGAAGAACATTTTCTTGTGGAATAGTTGATTGAGATCTACTCTTGTTTCAACTGACCAACCTCGATTAGGAAATTTCATTCATATTATAATCTTGCATGATCTTATTATTGTTAAATTTGGTTTCCCTGGGAAAATTTGATCACAAAATTTTAAGAAATTCTTTGATCCCCTTAAGAAATGTCATATTGTGACCCCCTAAGAAAGCGAATTACAATCTAGGGTGACATGATGGCTTAAGGGGATATCGATGTCTAGTGAGGTCCAAATTTAGTCATACTATGGCCTCATTGGTTCCATCTAGCTCTGGGTCAAAAGTGTTTATCCCTCTAATAAAAAAAAGTATCATGTTAAAAATTAATCAATCTATACATATCACAAAAATAACATACATCTATGAAAACAAGTAAAAATTTCCTCCTACATTAGAGGATATCAAAATAAATATGAAATATTTTAATAATTATACTTGTAATCACTTATTAATAAGTTATATCATACATAATTTTAATCATATAATAAAGGAATAAATATACATATGTAGAAGATACAAAAATAAAAAGAGGCTACTCACATGGATCTTGATCCTTCTAGGAAATTCCTGGATTGGTGTATTTCGTGTAGGACTCTATGTAGGTGTTGGGACCTTCACATCTCTCCTTATATATTTCCATCAATCCCACTCACTCCCTCTATAGAATTATTTCCTTTGTTATTATCTAGTTCTTTTAATCTTCTAAATTAACCTCTTATTTATAGGAGCATAATATGAATCCTCCTCCTATCTCTATTGTAATAATAGCATAGTTCCTCCAACCTATCACCATGTACCTCCTCCCTTTCCCATGTAACAAGTGTACCTTAGGTGTTAAATTGTTCCATCTTGGTCTCCTTATTGATGCATTTCTATCCTTCCACATAAATCTATATAGTATCAAAATATAGGTAATTTTATGGTTATTAAATCTCTCTTAATTGCTAAAGAATCCATTATAATTGAGGATGGGTGGATTATTATCTAGGATCACATCTTAAAAATCCTATAGAGGTCATGGTATGTGTTTCTTAATACATATATTCCCATACAAACCTCTTTCCATGTATTATCAAATCTCCTATATAATAGACACCTTACTAGATTTAAATTTCATATGATATATACCCAAGTATTTCCAATTGGAATTGCTATAATTATACTTTTATGGTATTCTAGATATTCATAATAGTTTTCATAAATCTACCAAATAGACCCATTCTTGACATTGAACCTACATAATTTTAGGTATGTCCAATGAAAGAAACTTTACCCATAGCACTCTCACTTGCGCTCTCCTATCTTGTGGATATAATAGAATAAATTTTTCTTCCAATGATTTAGACCCCTAATGATCATGTCTAAGTGTCATAGAGAGTGATCATCCACTCTTCATAAACCAAAGGTTTTATATTATGTGTTCAAATAGGTGAAAACATTACAAAAAGCTCCATTGAATGGTGACAACAAAGGGTTTTTTAAGGCAACCAAATTTCATTTTAAGGTCCTAAGACAAAATTCAAGTGCTTTAGTGTTGAGGGTTTAGATTTTATAGTTCAAGGTCTAGGGTTTAGAAAACTTAGGGTGAAGTTTAGGTGGCCCTTGGAATAATTTAGACTTGCAAGTTTGTGCCAATTTGAATTGATTGTACGTGCTTAGATTTATGAATTTGCTAACTAAATTTGCAAACAAACATCAAGATAAACTTTATGAATTTTAAATATTCTTTAACATATTGTTTTCTAATCTAATTATAATTTAATATTGAAACTAAAGTTTAACATATCATTTTTTTCATACAATGCAAATAAAATTTAAAACATTTAAGCAATGCAAATGATTTTTTTGAGCTCGAAATTACCTAGTTTTCAAAATCAAAATGATTTGTTCAATTTCAATTTAGGGTTTTAACAAAAAAAATTGTTCCAATTCAATTTAGGGTTTATATTTCTAAGCAATTAGGGTTTCATTTCAGTTCAAACTAGGATTTTCAAATTGATTTTTTTTCGTTTAATTTGAATTCAGGGTTTCAAAAAGCTTGATTAGGATTTCTAAATGCAATTTTTTTATTTCATTTCAATTTCTAGGGTTTTGAAATTTAAATTTTTTTATTTTGTTTCAATTAGGGTTTTCAAATTCTTTTTTTTTGGTTTAATTGAACAATTTAGGTTTCAAGAGTTAAATTTTGTTTGTAAAACACAATTCAAGGTTCATTTTTTCATTTATATTAAAAAATATTTAGGTTTCACTGCATTTTTTTTTCTATTTTTACAATTACTCATTTCTACTATAACAAGAAAAAAAATGCACAAAATGTGAAATAATTTTAAAAAAGAAGCTAAATTCACTTATTTTCATCACAATTTCAATAAAAAATAGAAAAATGCAAAAAAATGGGGCATGGGCGAGTACCTCTAGCTATTTGTGGGGGTCATTGTTGCCTATACTCAGGATCCAGTCCATTGTATAATGAAATCTGTTTGTTGTAAAAAAATAAATAGCAATATAAAACAGGATCCTAATTTCTACAAAATGGGATCCCATTTCATAGTAATTGGGATCTCGTTCCTTCTCCATTGGATCAGGATCCTATTGGGAATGGGATCCTAAAGCTAAACGGGATCCCAATTTTGAAAAATTGGGATCTCGTTTATTAAAATTAGGATCTCATTTTATCAAAGCCGATTTCAATATTTTGGCTAAGGATACAACTTCCACATTTCGTGGACTCAACTTTGTGCACTTACCCACCTAATTCCTCTAATCGATACTGATTTTCACTCTACAATGCATCCTCTCAATCATTTCAGCTCACCCTTGTCTTGCACTAAGTGGGGGAAAGGGGTTCAGAAGCCTTGTCCTCGTATGTCACTTGCCATGGCCTCCTTTAGCTAGTCATTAACCTTTCATGAATATAAAGAGCAATCTTGGGATGTGGATGCAATTCCTTAAGTTGGATCACATGTGAGATACTATCTTTTTCATGACATAGCTTCTTGGAAACATATGACTTGGCATAGGGCTTTCCGAGTAAGCTCTCATGTCCTCTTTTTCTACTTTAAAGTAATTTCTCATAGTAATGACATTCACAACCACTTTAAAGTTGGGGCATACATTGATACTCACATTTCATTGTGCGATTTTCTTTTTCTTGCAATTTCCTCTCTTGGAAACATTGGGTACAATGTTGCCTAGGATGAGACATTGCACTTGTCCTCTCTTGCAAACAAGATGAGACCATTTTCACTTTTCTTCTCTTGGAGACATTAAGCATGATGTTCCCTAAGATGAGACCTTGCATGAATAAAGAAAAATCCATTTGAACATTCTTAGCACTATTTTGCATTTACAATGTCTATGAGTGTCAAGCATATAAAGGTTTTCTTACCTCATAGAGCTCGAAAAAAATTCTCCTTTGTGGTACCTTATTAAAGTTATCAGGAGGTATAACTTTAGTATGGTTAAATGGGAAGCCCATTTTGGGGCACGAATTTTCCCATAGCCACCTATGTGTTTGTGATTGCATACCAACTAGTGTATCTTTCTCACCTTTTGGGCCTTCTCACCCGATGGACAACCATGAGTTCCATCACTCCAAAGTGAGTATGATTTTCCTTTTTTCATACAAACAACCTAGATCTAATCCACAAACTATTGGACAAACGGTCAAAGTTTGATCCACCTTATTTTTCTCTTCCTTTTAGTTCTTTCCATTGCATGATCATGTATCTTATTTTCCTGCAAATCATTCACCTTATGTGTGTCCTTTTGTACTCATGTTAGTTTGACTTAGGATATTAGATCTTGGGGGATTGATTATTTCCTTCATCTTTGTTATCCTAGACCATCCGCATTGGTATGATAGGATCCCTCTTGAATGTCTACTTTAGTGTGAGTTTAAAGCAAGTTCATCCTTTCACTAAGGTGGGGGCTAAATGTGGCATAGAAAAATGGACGTTTCTTGCTTGACATGAATAATTTAAGATAAATTAGACTTAATGAGGCCTTGATATAGAGTTGTGAGGAATTTTATGCATTCACTAGGTCTTGGACCCTTGTAAACTAAATAAAATGCATTTATTGATGTCTTGTGAAGGTGTTGTAAAGTGTTGTAAAATAATTTCACGCCTCTCTAGACTTAATGAACCTATTTTCCTTTAATTCAACATTATAAAATGTATTTAATTGCATTTTCACATCAATCTAGAAGGCTCGTGAATTAAACTTATTGTTAATCTAGTGTTGTAATGTGTTTTACACATTCACATTGGATGTTGCTTTCTAGGCTGTGGACCTCATTTTAATGTTGTAAAGTGTATTTAATCACACTTTCACATTGGATTTTGTGTCCATATCCCTAATTACTCTTTACATCATCATTAATAGGCCCATACAACCTCATATTGTGCATCCTGAGGCATAATTTGACCAAATAACCAACATAGTCATCTTATAAACCTGATTTTCTTATCTCCTGACATTCTAGTTGTCAAAATGGACCATGTGGGACCAATTTACTATTAAGGGTGAATTAGTCCCATCCAAGTGGGACCCATTCACCCTTGATAGTGAATGAGTCCCATTTGAGCCATTTTCAGGGTTTAAGGAAGAAAAACTAGAATTTAAGTTTATTCTTCTTTCATGTCAGCCTTAGGGATCCAATTAACGAGAAAATAAGGTAAATTTCCTATAAATATAAGTCTCTAAATGCTAATTCATAACACATTTATCTTATTCATCATCTATCTTCTTCCTCAAGTCAAGAAAGTTAGGGTTCTATCATTTTAAGTGATCAATATAACAATTTTGAGACTTTCAAGGGTAGATTTTTCATCCATTGTTGCAAAAACTCAAGATCAATCATTATGGAAAGGTATTAACTCCATTATTTCAAGCTTCATTACATTCTTTCTTCATTTGGTTTAATCACCTAAAAGGGGTTTGACCAAGGCAAACCCCCATGCCCTAACATCCAACATTTTTCCTTCCTTATCTTGTGTGTTTGCAAATTTAAGCATCTTAAAGGCTTGAAAATCATTAAATATCAAGTTGAAAAGTTGTTCAAGTAATATCTTCATTGGATAAGGAAAAATATCAACAAAAATTCACTTTTGGGCCCGAATTTGACAATTTCAGAACCAAACACCTGAAGAAGCCAAAAGTGTAGACTGAAAGCTCCTGTTTCCACTTTTGAATATTTAGAAATTCAAAAGTGGAATTATTCAACATTAGTGGTGAATGAGTCCCATTACAAGGCCTGATTTTTGTTTTCTACAATTTTAGATACCCATTTGTCTGAAACAGGCTTCAGAATAGTTTCCCAGATCTAGGACTAATTCCCCTGGAATGGTGAATGAGTCCCTATAGGCCAAAATTTCAACATTAGTAGCATTTCAAAAGTTATTTCCAGCCTTCAAAAAGTTCTTAGGTGCACACATTCAGTTTCGGGTATGTGCAGGATCATGATGGGCCAAAAAGTGGCAATATTATGGGTATTTGTAGGGTATGTGGCTGATGACTTTTTTTTACCTAAAATTGATGAAACGAAAAAGGTTTTTAGAGGAGATTCTTAGCTTTCCACCAATATAAATTATGCTTTACTTTGAATTTGATAAATAATTATTATTCATTTTCTATTAGAATTACGACTAAAGTCTTAATCGATAGGTTGATTGAAAAACATCTATAGTTTTTAAATAGTATCACATTTTTTGAATCTAAAACATGCGTCACATTCTATGCTTCACATACTATAGGATGAAAAAATAAAAATTAAATTTCATGAAGTTTTGGCCAAGTTAAGGTGGTCAGACATATGAGTTTTTATATTTTTGAAAGTTGTAATAAATAAATCATAATTAATTATTTACTTGGAAAAAAATTACAAAAAAATTTGCATCACATCCAGATATGAGTCATCTACTTATATATAAAATCTTATAAAAAAATATTAGGGTAAAAGCACAAAGTTGTGTCACACTTTCAGCCAACTTATCAGCACAACTAAATTTAAGTATTTCTAACTAAAAATCAATTTTGGTCAAACATATGATCTAGTAAGATTCATTCTAGCTAAGTTAGATGCTTCCACAACTTTTTCAACTAAAATTGTTGGCTAAAAATGTATGGAGCATCACTTTGAGTCCAATTTACCAAAAAAAAAAATTATTTGAAAAACTTGAAGTTTCAATAACTCTTGCTAATGTAAACAACATTTTTTTTAAAAATATAAAAATACCCTTTTGTAGATCCATAAGTGTAGTTTTCAAAAATATATTTATTTTAATAGTTTAATTATTTTTTATATTTTATCTATTTTATTTTTAAAAAGTAGGTTTTCAGCACAAAATATAAGGTTGATTACTATGCCAAGGAAAAATACTAAAACTTATTAAAAAAATTTGAAAAAAATATGATGCACTAGATAAAAGAATCTATTTTAAGATGGTACAATTATTTTTCCATTTAAGATAAATATTTAATATGAAAGTTGACGTCCGATGAAAACAGTTGTTGTTTTATTCACGCACATTTTAATATTTATTTAAAAATATATATTTATCAAAATTGGAAAAAAATATATCCATGCACTAAAATTTCAAGTTATAAATACACACAAAAAATTTGAAAGAAAAAAAATAAAATTTACTATAAAAAGTTTGACGTCCCATGCAACTTCACTTTTCAGCATTTTATCAGCAACTAAATTATAGCTTTAATTTATTAAAAACTAGTTTAAAATAATTTTATATATTTTTTAAAATATATAAACATAAAATATACTAAAAAATAAATATTTTACTAGTTTACATCATTTCAAAATTCAAAACATATATGCCACTTTTTAGTGATTCAAGTTTAAAATTGGATTAGTTGGCATTTTCCTTTATAAAGGTGACACAACTTTGTGCTTTTACCCATTATCATTTTATTATGGTTAGGGTGGTTTAGGCATATCTACTTCTTATTTTTTCCCTGAAATTTAAGTACTATTGCGTTGAGAATTTCAAATTTTACCAAATAGATTTAAAAAACCTAGTAGTTTAGAAACTACATTCAATTTGTTATAGATTCTATTCTTACATATTTTTGAAATAATATAGATAACTTATTCAAATTTTTACATCAAGTTTTCTAACACTGATTTTTCTAAATTTTTTGCCACTTAAGGGCCTTTTTTTCCATGATGATCCTGCACATACCCTTTCATCAAATTCTATTACAATTTACATTCATTTTTAGGTGTTTCTACTGTTGGTGCAAATTAGCAACTTCATGTGGATAAATGATATTTCCTATACATATTTAGCAACTTCCCATGGATAAATATTGTTGCTTTATTTGACTTTAAGCTAACTAAGGAATCTCTCAGATTTTTCCTTAAATGCCCCTTCTTTTCTTTGGAGATAAGTTTCCTGCTTTCTTGAATAAGCTTTCTTAGATAAGCTTTTATCCTTAAATAAACTTTTTGTTTTATTCCACATGCTAACTCCAATTGAACTCCATGCTCTATGTGAGAACCTAGGTTACCTCATGCTTTGCCTTGCTCTATATAAAGAAATGGCTCTTTGTATATTTTACAATGCATGTACTCTCATTTGCTATATAGAATACAATTTATTCTAGCATATTTTTTTCATGCTTTCTTAATCTTTTATTGTGCAATTTGTGTAATTTGCAACTCAACTAGAATTCCTAAAAATTCTAACATCTGCATATCTCAACGTGTTTTCAAACAAGTAACATTTCTTAGGTTTTGCATGAATAAGTCATTTTTGTTATCAGTTTCTTGCATTCAAAAATTGCATCTAGGCATATTACATCCATTTTCCATTCATTCTTGCATTGATTTTGAGTGTAACATTGTGTATTTTGGCTCATTTTCCCCTCTTTTAGGTGAAAAACCCCATAAGGGCTAGAAAGCATTCGGGTGCCAAAATTTGTTGTTACAATCTATTATTTTTTCATAATGCAAACGTATTTTGCTAAATATATCAAGGCTAGCCACTAATGAAAGTCCCACATTTCCATTTACATACCTATGGTATCCATTAACATGAGCACACATAAGGTATTGATCAAAATAATAAGTAGGATCAATAACACCTAACAATTAAATGAGATGCAATAATATCAATTGAAGAAATAGCATAGATATGATGAAGTATGACTGATAGGATCAATGGGACATGTGAAATAAATGGGACACATAAGATACATGGTAAAAGGCTTGAGAATGGAGAAAATATTCAAATCTAGCTAGTATGATCACAAGATATGTGTTATAAATATATAAATCATTTAAGGCAATATTAATGTGATAAGGAGAAAATAATAATTCCCCTCAATGTAGAATCAATGTGATAGACTTTGAAAGAATATATCATAAGGGAAGTATAATTTGTATTATCGAGATCAGAATTTTAGACAATATGTTCAAGATAAATAGGACAAAAATATTTGATATGAAAATTTGGTCATAATAAATGTTAGGATCAAGATATTGATAGAACCTTAATGTAAATAAGATCACACATAAGATATGACAATGCAAATCCAATAGATACATGAGAGAAAAATACAATGCCCCAATGTAAGCATACATAAGGATCAATGTCAAATGTTCAATCCAAGATTAATACATGTGTACTCTAAGATGCAATAAACAACAACAAGATCATGAAGCCATGGATATAGTAATATGAGATTATGCAATCATAATATACATCAATGCAAGATCATAATGAAAGACACAATCATATAACGACAAGATGTAACAATGCGACCATGTAAGATATAACAATGTTGGATTTATGTAGTACTCTAGTTGTGTACAAATATTGGATCATCATCAATATTAGATGTGACAAGTTTTTATAGAAAACAATAATATATAATATATTAATAATATCATTAATTTAATAACTATAATGAAATTTCTTTTAAATGACAAAAAAATATATAAATTAAATTATGTGAAAATATTTAAATAGCAATATTATAAATTTCTTGAATACTTAAAAATTATATTATTAGCTAATAAACTTAGCGATTACTAATTATAACTATATCAAAATGTATTGAAATTTAAAAAATAATAATAAATAATAAATATATTTTAAATATTTAAACTAATTTCATTTAATTAAAAAATGTTAAAAATATAATTTTATTATTTAATTTTTATTAATTTAGATGGCAATTTTTTTCATTTAAAATAAATAATTTTACAACTTTCAAATTTTCATTGACTATTTTATTTTATCATCAGATTTTACCACTTTCATTACTATTCGTTTGTCTTATTTTACCACTTTTCATAATTAAAAAATATTATCTATCATATAAATTGTGAAAAATTAATACCAACTATTAAAAATTCATTTAATCTTTCAATAAATGTCATTAAAATAAAAGTGAAAACTAAAAAATTTATAACTTTATAATGAATTTTCATGGATCAAGAGAAAAACAAAGGAAAAGTTCTCTTGATAATTTTACCCTTGCAGTTACAAATATGCTATGTAAAAATAACTTATGATTTAACAACTCAGATGTATAAGACATAAAAATTTTAGTTGTTAGTGATTAAAATGCTTCAAAAATAATTTTTTAGTATTAATTATACTTGTATGAATTAAAAGCCAAAAAAATATATGAAATAATTTAAAGAAGATAAAATCTATTCCACAATATTAAATTAATGATCAAAATTAGATAAATAAGCACACATATTTTAAAAATAAAGCTAACCTAAAAATACACTACCTAATTACTGTAAACTAAAAATAGATTACAACTTCAATGGCATATGACAAATTCACCACCAGCAATTCACCATCATGAAAAATTCACTGCATTAAAAATTTTTAATATTAATGCGATTAATTTTCCATAGTGGTGAATTGTTGATGTTGAATTTTACTTGTGATGAATTTAAAGTGAATATTCCCACAATGAAATGAATTATTGTTGGTGAATTTTCCTAAAACCAATTAAAACAGATGGGACCAATAAAAACAGGTAAGCACTCATTTTCAAAATTGCCATAAATGATTTGGGCATTAAATAGTGTGAATAGAAAATAGGTGTTATGCAGTATTAAAGGAAGAAAGTAAAAAATCACAGAAAGAGATGAAATGCCAAAAAGTATTTGTATTGTAATGCCTGTCATTCTCTTGTCTTCCCTCTCCACGGATGAGTTGAGCAAAGGCTATAGAGGCAACAATTTCTACCGGGCCATGGATGCATGGCATGGATGCCACTGCCTTATTTTTCTCGCCCTCCGTACCTGCTGTACCAACTGTCTGCCAGTGTCGTATATGCCAGTCAGATCAGTGCGTTAGTCCTCATTCCGTCTCTTCGTTGTTTTTATCTGCCATTGTATCTTACATTTTTTTTAATTTTCTTTAACTTTCATTTTTAACATTAATTTTTATATATTTAATTTTAACATTAATTTTGATATATTTAATTTTTATTGAGAATTATATTTGGATAAGTGGCTAAAAGAATATAATATTATATGATTTTATATTATAATATTTATTATTGATAATTAATTTATGATTAAAAATATATGTTTGTACAAAAAATTATTTATGATATATAATATAATTTAATTTAAATAAGAAATACAAGGTAAATATAAAATATATTATATTATATTATATATTATATTAAAAATTTATTTTATATTATATATTTTGTATAAAAATAATATTTTGTAATAATTTTGCCTTAGGTATCTAAGGTATGGGTTGTTGGGCCACAAAAAAAAAATTGTAATAATTAATTTATTTATAATGAGAAATATATGTTTTAGAATATTTTATTTATGATATATAGTTAAATAATAATTAATCATTTTTATTAACAATTTAAAAATTAATAATAAATAAAGCTAAAGCTAACCCTAACCCTAACCCTACTAACTCCATGCTAACTCCAACCCTAACCCCACTGCTCATCTTAAACATAATCCTAAAGCTAACCCTAACCCTATTGCTCATCCCAAACACATTTTTAAGCTTAACCCTTTTTATATATTTTAGTATATTTAATATAAAAATTTAATGTAAGTTATAGTTAAGGGTCAAACATGTTTAGGTTCAAACTTTTATTAGGGTTGGGATTAATTTTATTATTAGGAATAGGGTTAGGGTTAGGTTTAGAGATATACGTGGTATCAGGGTTGGAGTTAGTATTACGGTTAGGATTAGGTTTAGGGTTAGGGCTATGGTTAGCATATATAAAAAGGGTTAAGTTTAAAAATGTGTTTAGAATGAGCGATAGGGTTAGGGTTCAATTTAGGATTATGTTTAAGATTAGCAATAGCATTAGGGTTGGAGTTAGCATGTATAAAATGGGTTAGGCTTAGAAATAGGGTGAGGGTAAGGATTAGGGTTAATTTAATGTTAGAGATTAGGGTTGGGGTTAAAATTAGGGATAGGGATAGGGATAGGGTTAGGGTTAGGGTTAGGATTAGGATTAGGATTAGGGTTGAAATATCTTTAATTATTAATCTATCAAATTAAATATATAAAAATTAATGTTAAAATTAAATATATAAAAATTAATGTTAAATATGAAAGTTAAAAAAATAAAAAATAAACATAAGAAGTGGCAGATAAAAACAACAAGAGATTGTAGAATGAAACAAAAGTTAGAGAAAACAATAGTATATTAAAAAAAGTCAAAAATTAAAACATTTATCTGAAATCTTACATATTAAATATTTAAAATTTTGTTCTAATTTTTTTTTAATCAAAATTTATAATATTAATTTATATTAAAGATATCAAAATCTAATATTTAAATTAATTTAATAGAAACATTTTTTTGAAAATTTAGAAAGAAACAAAAGTTAGAGAAAACAATAGTATATTAAGAAAAGTCAAAAATTAAAACATTTATCTGAAATCTTATATATTAAATATTTAAAATTTTGTTCTAATTTTTTTTTAATCAAAATTTATAATATTAATTTATATTAAAGATATGAAAATCTAATATTTAAATTAATTTAATAGAAACATTTTTTTGAAAATTTAAATATTTTCTATTAAAGAGTTTTGAATGATGAGAGCTTCAGTGGCCTTCACGCCTTTAAACTTTTGATATTTTTTAATTGCTGATTTGAATGTTTCTTATCTGCAACTCCATAAATGTGTATTCCCATGTCAAAATACAACCTAAAAAGTAAAATATTACATGTCATGGATGACATATTCTAACACTGCAAAAGGTGTTTCACCCACATCGCAGAGCCGTGGTCATACAAAACTCTTGGTGTATAATTCTATACAAAACTCTTAGCTTATCTCAATTATTGACAGGAGGGCAGGCCGTGAATTATGGCGTTGGAGCAACTTCCATTATTGCTCTTGCTGTAACAGTGGTTGCCCTTTTGCTAATTGCCATATCTCTCAGAAGTAGAAATAATAACAGGGTAAAGGCAAAGCCACCGCAGCCTCTATCGTGGCCAGTAATTGGGCATCTTTCTCTGCTAAGTACAAGCAAACAGCCCATTCACAGAATTCTATACTCGCTTTCAGAAACCTATGGCCCCATCATGCATCTGCAGCTTGGCTTCCGCCCAGTTTTGGTCATCTCTTCATCAGATCTCGCAAAAGAATGCCTTACAACAAATGACAAAGCCTTTGCTTCGCGCCCACTTATGTCTGCAGGAAAGTATAATGGGTATGATTTCAAAAACTTCGGTTTGGGTCCTTATGGCTCCTACTGGCGAAACATCAGAAAACTTTGCAACCTCCAGCTCTTTACGGCAAACAGAATCGAATCCTTCAAGGACGTCCGCGCCGAAGAGGTTTCCGCTCTCATCCGTTCACTGTTCGAGAGTTGGGAGCGAGAGATCAATCCAGTGTTTCCCAAAAGCGAAATATTACTATTCATGGGTGACATATTCATGACATACGGTGTTTCCCTCACATCTCAAAGCCATGGTCATACAAAACTCTCGGTTTAGAATTCTATACAAATCTCTTAGCTCATCTCAATTATTGACAGGAGGGCAGGCCGTGAATTATGGCGTTGGAAGCAACTTCCATTATCGTTCTTGCTGTAACAGTGGCTGCCCTTTTGCTATTTGCAAACTCTCTCAGAAGTAGAAATAATAACACGGCAAAGGCAAAGCCACCGTATCCTCCATCGTGGCCAGTAATTGGCCATCTTTCTCTACCAAGTAGAAGCAAACAGCCCATTCACAGAATTCTATACTCGCTTTCAGAAACCTATGGCCCAATCATGCATCTGCAACTTGGCTTCCGCCCAGTTTTGATCATCACTTCATCAGATCTCGCAAAAGAATGCCTTACAACAAATGAGAAAGCCTTTACTTCGCGCCCACTTATGTCTGCAGGAAATGATATTGGGTATGATTTCAAAAACTTCGGTTTGGGTCCTTATGGCTCCTACTGGCGAAACATCAGAAAACTTTGTAGCCTCCAGCTCTTTACGGCAAACAGAATCGAATCCTTCAGCGACGTCCGCACTGAGGAGGTTTCCGCCCTCATCCGTTCGCAGACATATCCTGATTATAAGTAATTAATTTACGTAAGTTAACTATTATTTTAAGTAGTTTACATGCCTAAAAATAGTACATTTCCAATGATTAAATGATTAGAACATCATTTAGGGGTAGGACATGTTAGGTATTGAGTTTTGTTATGAAATTGTTGAGCATATTTTTAGTTTTCATTCAAATTTATGATATTTTATCAATGTTTGTGTTTCAAGTAAAACAAGATATAGTAGTTTGTAAACATATGACATACATATTCATTTATTAGAATGTGGTTGATATAAAAACTTAATCAAAATACCGATTTATGTATCTATTGTTAGTTCATTAGTATTTATATGTTTGCATGTTTGTTAGATGTCATGTAGCTAGAGGATATGTATGGATGCATGACAAACCATATGTAATAGTGTAGGAATTTTACAATTAGTTCTCTCATTAGACATGGTACCTTTGTAGCTACCATGATTCGACACCTCATTGAAGAGTTGAGTCATTTCTAGTTGGATGGTGTGTGGGGGAACATCAATCTATATTTGGAGGTAAAGCACTTGGATGATATTGTTCCTACATGTAGCTTGACAAAGCTAGATTTCTTGTACATATTCAAAGAACTGGATTATAATAATCATGGATACCTGATTATACTTTGTATATCTTAACAAAAATGATTATTACCATGTATGAAAATTTAAGTGTAATTAAGAGATATTAGCTCCTTATGACTATTTAAAAGCTTGTATTAATTTAGTACTTAAAGTCCAAATTGAAAAAAGGAATGAAGTATATATATTAAATGTGTTCTATTTTTTAAAAAATTTATTAGTTTAGTAATTGTAACATTTAAATTGAAACAAAAAGTGAAGTATATATCGAATGCATTCTATTTTCTTATGTAATGATTTTGTATGTAAACAAATATCTCCATATATATAACTATTTAAAATCATATGTTATAACTATGTAAAATCATATGATGAGTTATAATTATTTAAAATCATATATATAATATACTTAGTTTTTCTTTTTAAGTTGTTGAATTAGAAGAATTTCACTTTAATGTGTTTATGATTTTAATCATTTTAATGTGGTATCAGAGTATACGTTCAAAACTTAGGATGTAGATCCTATTACATTTGAAGTATGAACCATTAGTTAAATTCATTTTAAATCTAATTAATTTATATCTTCTTGTACTAACAAATGGGAGTTTCTAAGAAACATACTTTTAAGAAAAAAACAAGTGTAAACAGAAGCCAAATTGAATTCGAGAAAAAATCCTCAACCCAACCACCTCCTTAAGATGAGATATGACTTTCTAATACCAAGACCTCAGTAATAAATTGGTTCATGTGAAACTCAAGATAAAAGAACAAGTAGTAAGAAAACATGAAAGTAAATATGAACCTAATAAAAACTCAATAAATTGCAACATATCATTTGGGTTTGGTCATGATGAATCAAAGGTGAGTCAAGAGGTTATATGTGAGTACTTACGAGTACATCCTACTCTTAGTAATATTAAAGTAGAATAAAAAGATGAAGAACCCAAAGAAATAAAATCCAAATATGAATTTTAAAGTACACAATTAAAAAAAAAAATCTTAATATAAATAAGGATATGTAATCCACTAATTTTTTTGAAATAATATAATATTATTTTTATTTCCTAAAAATGTGATGTTTGAACTTTGAATAGTATTAAAACTGAAACAATTTATATGTTTTCGTAATCTAACGTATCGAGTAGTTGATTACATTAGGTCAACAATGGTATGCACTAGAATAAACTTACGAAGTAGTCATGGGGTGCTAGGGCCAATGGGAAATTATTCGACCACAAAAATGGATCAACTTTAACTTGCACTAAGTAAAAATAGAGAGAACGTAAGAGATTTCGAACATGAGGTTTGAATGACTCAAGATCGAGTAGTAGTTTAAGAAGATAATAATGTTAGCCTAAATTGGTTGCTACATTCCTAGGAGATAAAATGGAAGCTTGACCGAGTGAAATGGAAAAATACTTCGAAGTAAGAAATTACTCAAAAATTACTTATTTTTATATCGAGACCATATCATCTTTCACATGAAGCACCCACTTAGTGGGAAAATAATAAAATGGAAATGGGACTAGAGTCGATAGATTTAATTTGAAATCAATTTGTAATATTGTTCAAAAATAGATAGTTACCAAAGTTTTATTTGATTACAAATTAATCAATTTTTAGAACTTGAACTAGTAACTGATTATTGGGAGAAGTTCACCGAACTTTTCAAATATGTATGTAAATATGTATGTCAATATTACTGTTGCCTGATTTTTAGCTTTCAGCTGAAATCAGGTAACTTAGTGTTTGTTCTTTCCAAGTTGTTTAAACATTTAAAATACAAACCATTAAACTGCTAGTTTCAATATGCACGAAAGAGTGATTGTCAAATAAAGTAGATTACATGTCGTTATTTCAATGTTGCATTACAACAAAAGAGAAAGAAAATCATAGATAGACAAATGTAGTCTTTTATTGATAATCCTAAAATGTTCATGTCCCTCACAAGCCAAGGGACTAACTCTCTTATTCAATGAACCTATGAAGCAATTCATACATGAATAAGTAGAAAAAGGAAAATGTGCATATGAGAGTTGAACCAGCCATTGCCTGAGAATGACTGGTTGTAGGTTGCCTGATGCTCTGCTACTGCCCCGAACCACTTGTGTCCCTTCCAGCTCGAAAGTGCTCCTCACCTTGCATTTAAAGAAGACATGATGTTAGAGCGAAGCTCCAAGCAATGAATGATTCAATCCTTAAATACACACCTACCTATGCATGTATAAATTGATCTATAAGTGCATTAAATAGAAACATCTGACATATGCATTTATTTTCTAACCGTTTGCTTCATGCACAAATTTAGGACAAGTTTGATTATTGTTTCATTATCAGATCAAATGATAGCATGTTGGGTAAATGTGGCTCCCACAAGGGTAGAGCTCAACATGCTTTGAAAGAAAAAAGAAATTGAGCAACTTGATCAAGATTTATCTCTTATCAATGCATTAAATCAATATGGAATCACACTAGTTGATCAACTTTCATTATCAGATTCAAAAGATGTATCAAGTTCAATTATGCATCTATTAAATAATGAGGAATCATTTCAGGTTGTCGTCAAGCCCCTTTCACCATAACCCTATTGGGCAGTCACACATCACATAGGAAGGTGAGTTGTTAGGTCACCCACATACGTGACAAGTGGTTGTCCAATAAAGTTACAATGAGGAAACTGTGTGTATTTATTACACATAACAGAAGCAAGAAGAATGGTTGAATCAATGCCATGGTACAAGTGCATAAGGACAATAATCATAAATGTATGCTACATGTCAATTCAAGGACAATATTATTGGATATGCTCATGAACTTTCATGCAGGGGTTTTGGCTATCATGAATGATCCAACATAGGTCATGATTGCATGCAAAAGATGGTTGTAAAGACAAGTTATAAATGACAATTAAGCAGTCATGATTCATGGGAGGTATCCTTTTGGGAGCCAAGGCCATAGTATAGGTGCATATGAACAACAATTAGCAATGCATGTTGATCTCATGAAACAAGGCAGCAAGGTAATTGCATAGGGTGAAGGATCTGCCCCCTTGGATCAGCATTGGAGGTATTGCAGTGTACAAGAAACAACACTATGCAAGGTGAATATGTTTGCATTTCACAAAATTGTGGTATTTTTCATGACCTATGAAGTGAATGAGAAAGGACATTCTTGCTAGCCTCTTTTAGTGGCCATAAAACAGCCATGTATGCCACACAACATGAAGAAGATAGTTATATAAAGAGGGCAGATTTCTACATTAAAGGGACAGTCGTGTGACAAAAGGTGAATATCATGGTCCCTGCACAACATACAGTCACTGTAAAGGCACATTCACCAAGCTTTGAATCAATTTCAGTCATTGTTGATCAAATGAGCAAGCATAATGGGGCAGCAGTATTCACAAATGGAGCCAAATGCAACAATAAACATAGCTAAAAGGTTCACAAAATGGAATAGTGTTGATATTGTTGATTAAACAATGGACAGATTTGAACCAAGGTCTCAGAGTCACCTAAGATACATGTTAATGATTAAATCAATGACAACTATCAACGCAAATGTTCCATCACAAGTTCAAAAGAATCAGACAAGGTGCAATGGTAAGGAGTACAGTCATGAGAGATGCACTCAAGATAGTCACCATGATAGCAGAGAGTACTCACCATGAGAGAGCGGATTTGAGAACATGTTAAGGGTTTGTGTGCACATGTAGCTCCAATTCCATGAATAAACAAGGAAAACGCTTTATGGTTCTCTTCAAAACCTGAAAGTCTAATTATAGAAATTCTTTCAAAGTAGTGAGATTTTAAATCAAGGAATTAAGATAGTGTGAAATGTCCACGAAATCATGGGCAACAAACATGGGCATATTACCAAAGATACAGTCCTCTAAGTGGTGGAATCTTCACCATAAAATGGAAAGAGGGAGGGACAACATCCTGATTTTTATGAAAATGAAAGGCAATCAAGTGATAATGGGAATCATGATAATATAGGGACATCAGCCCTATTGTCAGAACAAGAAAAGCATAATAGAAATGAAAATAAGCAACAACCACAAGGATGACTTTTTGTGGTTTCTAGGAATTCATTGCATGAACATGGTTGTGTAATGAACTATGTTAATAGTCATGTGGAAAAGGACCATAAATTGGGAAACATTGATCACAATCTTGGTAAGTATACAATGACAATAAGCTTAATCAACAATCCTCAAGGGAGCAATGAGAAGGCTATTAAACTATCTCAGTCAAATAGTCAAAGTATATGATAGTGATTTGAAGTGTATGACAATTAAAATAAGCAATGGAGGAGATTTATGCTACAAAGAGAAATATGACAGTGTGGAGACTTCATGGACAAAGACAACCTTGGGTAGATCAAGAGAAACAAAACCATCAAAAGAGCACAAGAAGGAGAGAAACTTAGTCATTTGACAGTGAACTCAAAGGGATAGTGCAAATTGTCAAGGGGTGGCAAGAATCAAATACAAGGGAGTAGTGTTTGGATTAGCAAGCCAAGAAGATCACAAGACACAGTTCACTACGGAGGGGTAGAACTAAATTCAGGGATAGAGGTGATATCTATCTACACTGCAATAATATCTATGAAATGGAAAGCATCATAAAAGCATCTATGTTAGGATGGCATCGATCTTGAAACAAACAGTTTTCAAAAATTAACTAGAAGCAAATTGAGATAAAAGGAGTAGGTCTTACCAAGAAAACAACTCATGCTATTACAAATATAAAACACTATCCTAATTGCAAAGAATCTCCTATAACAATAAAGAATTAAGATGCCAAGGTAGCCATAAGCTCACAAAGATAGCCATACTATTCAAGGTATCGATCAAGCATGAATGACTCACGAAACTTCATAAAGCAGTGAACATGCACAACCATTACTATGATCATGCCACAGTAAATATGAAGCACAAAATTATGGGTCCTTTTAATGTTTAATGACAGTCGCCCATATAGCTCTTAGCAAAAAGCCTAGAAGATCAAATGAAGAAACATTTATAGCATCACTACCAGGTAGGAGATGCTCCAGCTAGATCAAGCAAGGAGACAGCAGGTTTAGCCTCCCCTGATGAGAAACAACACTTGTTGGAGGATGATGACACTTGAATAGAGTCATCTCGAGTCAAACGAGGTCGTTTGAGAAGTGTTAGAAAAAGATTAGCTATGAAAGAGCATTCTAACTCTACAAATATATCAGTAGCAACCACAAATTCTGGAAAAAATGGAGCTCAAGCAAGATAATTTAGGGAAACATTGAGCTAAAGGGCCATGAAAGGGCATAAGTATCAGGAGAAATGCAAAGGATGTGTTGAGCCAATGAGTTAAACCCGACTGTGCAATGCAATTGAATAATTTATCAGACCATTTTCCTTCACATGGAACAACATTTTCTGGGGGAATGGTGGATGGTGATAGCTCTATTCTAATCAATCACCCTTTAGGAGCCAGGGTTTTAGTCTAGTCATGATATATCATTGTTTTGTAAGAACCCAAAAGCACATGGCCATAGCCATTGGAAAATGCAGAGGTATTGAGGAGACATTTAATAGGAAACATTCCACAAAAAGATGACAACAAAGCCAGTAGTTCTTCCATGGCCACGGGCATGATTGAAAGGAATTTTTTCTTTTCTTTTTGTCTTCTACAGGAATACGTATCCATGGTGTGGATATACAAAGACTTCTTGAAATATACAAAATGTAATAGAAAATGTCTCGATGGAGCCAGCATTGCTATTTCTATAGTAAATGGAAACTCAGAAATCCACAAGCAGGATGAACCCAATAAATTACTTATCATCATTGTCAGAGAGTGCAAGATTTTGTGCACAAAAGCTTACCCAACCCGCAGCTCTACTAAAAACCTCCATGAAAGCTTAAAAAAACTTCATTGTTGGTGGCTAAAGACAACAAAATATCCACAAAAAATAGAAGTAACAGAAAATCATTAGAAATATGTCTACAACCGTGGCCTTAACTCAAGAAATAGCCTCTAGAAGATGGAGAAAACATAGATTTGGTTCAAACAAACACAAATACCTATTGTTCTCAGTGGGATTTGCAAGATTTCATCATGAACTCGGCCAGAAACTAGTAAAAAATTCATGTTTGCAGTGCTCAGCAACACCCTATGTCAGCAGCAGGAGGCCATCAAGAAGCTCAATGGAAGAAGTGGAAGCTTTCTTTCATTTTGCTTTTCTTTTTTTTAGGGTTAAAGCCCTAAATTGGCAGACAAGGTATTTTTTTCCTTGTGTTTTGAAAAATACAATGCATTTAATTGCTATGTGGGCCAAGTATGGAGTTCAAAACTTGAACATTTTCCTTGTGATTTTTTAAAAAAATATGTCTTCTGCCTTGGGTCTTTAGGACTTGTGCTTGTTGCATTGAATCTCATAGGGGGGCGAGCTCTTTTCTTTTGTTTTTCTTTTGCATTGAGTTCTAATATGAAACATTTCATAATTAAGTGATAATTTATAATCACTTAATTAATTAAATGTTATTTTAAATGCAAAGGAGGGTGTGACATGTAATTAACTATATTTTTGAAAGGTATGAGTCAAATCACTATGTAAATGTCTTATGTTTGCATCAATTCTAAAAATTTGAAGCATTTGAGTTAAATGATGTCATTATAAATCATTTAATTGAAATTGCTATTCTACAAATGCAAATTAAAAGGGATGTGCTTTAAGGGTTAAGTCAAAGGAAACATGTTGAAAACATGTGTGGGAAAAGGTGATGACTTGTCAAACATGCAAAAAGTGTGGAAGGCTTGTTTTGACTATTTTGGAGAGACATGTGCCATTTTGGGGGCTGTTTTATCACACCTTCAGTCTGATCTTGGATTGGGCTTGACTTTGAGCCATTTGGAAGACCTTTTGGAGTGATTTTGGAAGCTTCTATTTTGGATTGCTTGTTTCATCCAACTTACGGTTTCTAGAAGGACTTGTGTGGGCAGTTGCTTTCAATTTTGCTTAAGTATCTTGATACTTGAGTTTTGTAGGGGTTCTTTTTCTTTCTTCTTGTAGGCATTGTGGCTTTTGGAGCCCTTTTCATGGCAGAGGACTGCATTGTGACTCATTATCAAACATTTAGAGCAGTGTGTAACACCTTTTGATTGATAATTTAATATATTTTACCTTCTCATTATGTTATTTATTGTGAAAGCTTTATAAATGGTTGATGAAATCTATGGCAGAATTGTCTTTCCCTTTGATTTTGTCCTGTTTTCTTTTCCTTTATGCATTTAGTATGAATTTGCAGGTCATAACATGTGTTGAGTTAGTTTAGGATAAATTCTGAGTTGTGAGGATGTAATTTTCTTCCTTCTAAATGTTGTCCATGGCATTTTCAGCCTTGTTATGAAACACTGATGCAAAGGCATATGGATTTTTGAGTTGTGTAAACCACTGTTAAGTTATTGACCACTCTTGTGTGTGGAAGCAATTGTATTGGTCTGGGAAATATCATTAGGTGCATCAACATAGGGGTTAGTTCTCTTTTCATGCTTCTTTCTCCCCTTTTCCCAGCAGGAAATAGTTTAGGTGACACCATCAAAAGGGGAAGCCAGCCCATAATCCGAAGGTCTGCTTTTGAATAGGTTACCCACAACCTAAGAGTAGTCCCATGTTAGCCCAAATTTGTTGATTTCTCATTAAAAAGCTTAGCAAACGGGGTGCAGATTTGGTGACCTAACAATTAGTATTATGCATTTTTTAAAATTTAGAAATTCATTATGGGTTAAATCTAGAATGGAAGGAGAATTTGATATTCATTGACCATCAACTATGGACTAGGTTTTTTGAAAAGATAATAAAATGGGAACACAATTACAAATCTATTATATGTTAGAGAGAAAGGTTCCAAAAAAATGTGTAGAATTCCAAAAAATCACCTTCTTTTTAGAAGAATTATAATGTGAACCAAAATTCATAGTAGAGGAAAAATGGAAAGGCTTTTAAAAGGCGGGTGCAAGAAGTTGGGTCCACAAAATGTTCAAAAAGTGGAATTTTTTTTCTAATTTTAAAAAATTGTTATAGTTGAACTAAAAATTTGAAGCAATTACATATAGAATTTTAAAAAATTATAGTAATATGAAATGTAATATTTTGAGTTTACCTTTCAAATATATAATTTGTTCTAATTCTCAAATGATACAAATTGATTTTTAATAGGAATATATAAAAAACCACTTTTTAAAAGTCACTTTTAGTACCATACTATGCATGTGTATAACCACCATACTTTGACCTAAATAAAATTATTTTTCTAATTCCTTTTGGGGAAAAATGTGTATTCCATTGAATATTTGTGAGGATATTTTTTCATAATTTTTTTCCAACTTTTTTTTTATAAAATTTTTATTTGTTCTAATTGCTATTTTAAAAACCCCTCATTTACGACCACCATAATTTGAGCTAAACTAATCATTTTTTTTATTTTTTTAATTGTGTAAATAATTATATGGCGAATGATGTCATATATTATTTTTAAAAATAAATTTAAAATTATAGTTATTAAGAAAACCATGAAAACTTGACATTTAAAGTTTATGAACTAGTTTTCTTAGATATTAATTAAAAATAAAGAAAATTAATCATAAAAAATGACATATTTAAAAACTAGAAATTATCATCTATAATGAATTTTATTTTCATTATTTAATATAAAAAGTATGAAAAAAAATCATCAACCATATTGCCAAAGTCATTTTTTTTTTCATGTTTTCATGACATTTTACTTGCAAGTCCAAGGCTAACGGGTGAGTTTCAAAGCCTAAAAAAAGCAAAGGTGTGGGATTAAAATTTTAAAGTCTGTGAAACATGTATTGACTCTAAAATGCATGCTCATTCTAAAATATTATGTAATTAGAAATGAGTATCCATTCTAGAATGACTGCTTATTTTGAAAAAAAATACGTACCCATTTTTGAATAGCTACTCATTTTAGAATAGGTGCCCATTTTGAAAAGAAAAAACTAGTA
Source organism: Sequoia sempervirens (assembly GCA_007258455.2). Classification (NCBI taxonomy): domain Eukaryota; kingdom Viridiplantae; phylum Streptophyta; class Pinopsida; order Cupressales; family Cupressaceae; genus Sequoia; species Sequoia sempervirens. Next base: position 190,222,082 of record VDFB02373365.1, on the reverse strand, counting down.
CCCATTTTAAAAATTTAGGTTTGGGAGCTTGAGCTTAAATGGGTGCCTATTTTTTTATGAAATAGATACTCATTTATGTTGGGATTTTTTACAATAATGAAACTTCTCGTATATGTGGACACAACTTCTTAATTTTACAAAATAATAATTATTATTATAGATTTAGAAGAAGGGAAAATGGGTCAAAATGAAGTAAGGAAACATAGAAAAAGTAATTCATAAAAGAAAAGGAAATCATGGAGGTTGTTTCACCTATGGTGGAGATCATTACGTGAACAATTGTCTAAATTAACTAGGGAAATATAACAAGAAACCCTCCACTACCTTCTCAATAAAAAAAAACTGAATAGAGGGTTCATGTGGTGTTGGAGGCACTAGTGCATTATTTACAAATATAGAATAATTTAGATCTCGCATAAATAGTGCATACTTTACAAATGTGGAGGAATTATTCACTAGGCATGTCATTTGAACTCAAACCAAATAACTTAGGAGTTAAGTACATCATCATTCAACTAAACTTGAATACAGTCCAACAATGATGGTTAGAATTATTACTTGACAATGACCTAGACATTAGTCTAGACATTGAAATTATTCCCCTAACAATGGACATTGATTTTTTTATTTGCAAACAAAGTTGATTGAATGAAGAGGAAGAAATTTCTAAAATGGAAGAGTAGTTAACTTGATGAAGGAAAGAGTTGTTTGAAGTAGTCGATATAGAAATTTTAATTTTCCTAATGAAGACTAAAGAGATGAAAAATAGAAAAATTGAGTGGATAATTAGTTCACATTCAATTAAATAATAAAAAAATTAATTAAATGGATAAAGGATAATTAGTGATTGCTAATAAATAAATGATAATCAGGATAAAATTATATAATTAATATATACTTGTAGTATACATGCACAAGTATGTACACTTGTGACATATACTCATTACCTCTTGTTTATAATCCCTCAAAATTACTATGCACACTTATGTATACTTGTGACATATCCTCATTACCTCTTTCTTATAATCCTTGAAAATTACTACACACATACACTTTCTCCCACTTTTAATCTATCCTTTAGGTTTTCTATGTTTCTTAGTCACATGAGTGACCAAAACCTTTCTTGAATTAGCCTTTGCCTTATTGGGTCTAGCCCCTAGTTCCACCTATAGGTCACATGAGGGATAATACCTAGTGCTTTTTTTAGATTTTCCCACTAGTTGCTCCTTGGTCACATGGGTGACTACGCACAAAGCTCAAGGAGCTAAAGGACCTAGATCCCCCTTCATTCATATCATAAAAATCCTACCTTCAATAAATAACACAAATTTTAGTATACTAATAAGTTTTTTGACTTCTTGTAGGCATCTTAAATATGGTTTCAAGCTAGATGTTGTGGTGTAGACAAATATCTCACAATATATCTCAAAATTTAGGTATAGCTTTCCAAACCCAAATTTACCTTTTAAAACATCAAGCTAGCATATCATTCACATATTTTATTGTTTTTAATATATTTTTTCTTTTTTAAATTATACTAATTTTGCAAATATTTTAATGGTATGATTATTTTATTGATTTGAAGTCATCTTGTATAAGATTTTCCATATCCATTGAATATAATTTCTTATCAACTGTTGAAGACTGGAACACAAAACAAACATTTTTTACAAGACAATGTGTTAAAACATTAAACTTCTAATGTATTTATGTTGGATGGCTATTTGAAGACACTTTTTATCAAACTTTTTCATTTTTTTATGCTTTGTTTTATTTTTATGTATCTTCAAACAACTGCAATGGTCGATTAAAATAACTTCACAATTAATTTGGATAATAAATGAAAAAGTGTCTTTTAATCTTGAAGAGTGTGTGTATGCTCTTCTCTCAGATGCTTTCATGATCTTGAGAATAATAAATAACACTTATTTTCCTTTTTAGGTGGGATATATAGGGATTTCATCACCCTAAAGGAAAAACTCAACTCTAGTGTTTTAAAAATGTATAAATAACAAGGGATGAATCAAAGACATGCCTATTGGAAGTTGTCAGTTTTTCATTTGAGACAAGCCTCCAAGAACCTTTTACTTTGGGGAAGTCAAGGAGAATGTTGTATTATCCTATTATCTAGACTATTTTACTTTCCTACACTTTCAAATTCATGGTTTAGGCCTCGCATGCCCTTGTGCCATATAGAGGTTTCCCTAGAAGTCTTTTAGATAGAAGCCTAAGTAATTTGTTCATATTTTAGTATGGTACAAGGTTCAATATCAAGATTGAGGTTACTCACCATCTACCTACCTTAGTAGAGATATAAAATATTTAGAGATAATGTTGAGGGCCTCCAAAGAAAGAGAAAATGTGAGCTCATGTGCCACTGAATTCCTACCTATTGACTCTTGAAGAATGTGTGCCTTGCACTATATTGAGGTATTTTATTGTGTGGGCCCACACTAAGATTCACTCCCACCTAATTAAATTTATGATTATTTTTATATCTTATGTGTCTATTATTGTTAGATTAAAAATTCCCTATTTGAAACCTTACAGGTACCTTATCCAAGTTACAACCCTATTTTTAAATCAAATTCTATCTTTTTTATTAGTATAATCTTTGAAAACTAAAAACCAATTTTTTTAAAATTCCACTAAAAATAGTGTTAATAGTTTGAAGCCACCTCTTACTAGGTTGCAAGAAAAGAAAATCATGGAAAAAAAGTACAAATCCATTTGAAGCTATTTAGTATAGTAAACCAACACTTTACAAGATAACCTTAGACTTGATGAACAAAATATGATAGACCAACTTAAATTATCTCATAGGTTTATTTAGTTTATGCAAGATGAGCTTAGTCAAACATATCCATATTACTTCATAGGTTTGAATAAAAAAAAATTCTAGATAAAATTATAGAGGAGGGTGCTACACCCTCTTATAGTTTTGACCAATCCAAATTAAGTAAGCTTCTTACAAAATAAAATGTATTTACATATAGCTTCAACAAACTCTTGTATGATATGTATCAAAACATAAATATAGTTGTCTCAAATGTTAGCCAACGTAGAAAAAGTACCTTCACCATAAAAGAGCCCATAGTTGCAATAAATGTCCAAAATCAATAACATGAAAACTTACAAAAAGTAACCACTAACCCCCTTAACACTTATCCCTTCCTAGAAGAGGTGTTTCCTAGCTTTTCTAGTTCCACATCATCTAATATTATTAATAGGAACATTAAGTCACCTACCCTACAACAAAGAACATTGTCTAACCCTTCTCCTCTTAGGATTCAACTTAACTTACCTTATTAAAACATTTAAAAAACATAAACTTCATTGCCTTCCATGATACCTTTAGTACAATCATTACCACCTTTAACTTTACTCTAACCATCACCAACCCACTTAGTTACAATTTCATCTTAAAATTCACCATAATAACCCATAACATCTTACCTTCCACTTCCTACATATAAACCTAGCTACCAACAAACCTCATATCAACAATAATATTACATACAACCTACAAATACATCACAATATATTCAACCTTTAGCATATCAAAATTCCTTAATCATATCCCAACCCATATATAACCAAAACATTTCAACATGTCTACCTATCTTAAATACATAACAACACCCTCTCCAATTGAACTTGTTGTATGAGGAAGCCTTTGAGGCCCTCCTTGATGGAATTATTACTCCCTTTGTGGCTTGTTTGTGGATGGTCATCAAGGCTGATGTGGACTCCCAGGTTTCATGTATTTCATTTTTGGTGGGGCTACCTTCTAAGTTCATCTTAAAGGCCTAGGTGCTTCTATTGCCCATGGTGGCTAAGTGTATTCTCTCTACTGGATTTTTTTAAATCTTCTTGGCTCTATAGATTGTGTCTCCTATTGAGGTGGATAAAGGTTTTGAGGGTGTCATGGGTTGATTATGCTTCTTCAGTAAATTTTCTCCCCTACAACTCCAATTGAGGTGGAGACCTGTAACGCTCTGCCTTGGTTACCATTAAAACAAAGTGTAAAGAATGAAATTCATCGAACAATTTTTTTTTTTTAAAGATATTTAATTACACAATTTCCATAAGGTTTCCAAAATGATGTTACTTAAACCTAATAAATATACTCAACATATTTTCATAAACAAAAATACAAATTTAATGTCATGAATGATCCAGTTTACAAAAATTAATAAAATCAAATATCCAAATGTCCAAATTACAATAAGTGAGATTTCAATGAATCTCAATACATCAAAATGATGGTACAATATGAACGCTCTTATACAAGAGGTAAATTTACAAAGTAGATAGTGATCATATCACAACTGACATCCATATCCATGAAGATGCTCTTCATCCACAGTCATGAACAATGAAGTAACTGGAACCAGCTGCAAGCATAGGATCAACTGCATGAAAATCCAAGGAAGGTATACCACAGTTTCCTTCCAACCACGTGAAACCCGAAGGTCCACTCCCTTTGTGCTAGGAGATAATGACAGGTCCACAAACAATGAAGACAAAACATTACAGGTGCATGGTTTACACTCACATTACAACATAACGTTAACAAATCATGACAAATAAACTCTTGATAATAGAACACCACTAAAGATAACATAACACAAGGAATCACAATCATGGTATAGACTAAGAGTGTCATCACACTGTCAAGATAGGTTGCCCTGGTGAATCTTCCTAAACTACCGGCCCTCTCCAAGAGTTACCCTGGTAGCCTCTACCAATTCCCGGCCCCTATGCAGACTAATGTGGAGTCGCTACATCTTTCATGAAGACAAGATGGTTGACTTTCCATTCCAGGCCTTCTCATCGTTTTCTCAATCTAAACGAGCATTAAGAAAGTAGGGGACGAAAACTATTATTTGAATTAGTGTTTACTTCTACCCAACCCCTAATACATTAGTTAGGTTTTCACTGAATTAACACACTTACGATAGGTTACCCAGACAATCTCGTAAGGATTTCGGCCACTACCGCGAGCACTCTTTCTATAATATGACTCAACATATAAAAATCTAGGGGTAGCTATCAAGCATAAAGTACAAAACCACAATGTTTACGTCTTTCACTAGAGACTGACTATAATCTCTAAGGTGCTTCAATAGACAACAACAAGATGTGCAAAGTTTTTTCCCCAAGTAAAAATCATTGCAGCTGAATAATATAATTAAAACATATCATCTTAACAATACAAATTTTCACTTCCCAAACTTTTGATGAAAAGCAAAAGATAAACATAATCAACATTATATATATATATATAAATACACACCCAATAATTGCAAACTACCAAACTTCATGAGTTAAATGTTCATGATAAAATTTTTATCGGTATTATCGTTTGTTTGTAATTTCAAAGAAAATACATCTATTTTAACAAAGTTAGGATATTATAATTCCTAAATATTTATAAATCAAATACTTAAAGGCAATACAATTCACTATATATATATAATAGGGAATGAAGAATCTTATGTATTATTTTTTTTATAAGAAAGAAACAAATTACGTATCATAAAACATATAGACTTTCCTATTACTTCTTTTCTTATTCCTACATTCTCAATTAACTAATACTTACGCTTCAAAAATATCTACCAATTGATAATTATATAACTATATTTTCCTAACAAAAATACTGCCACTAATATTGCATGCATCGCACTGGAGTTAAGTAGCAGTTTTCAAATAAAAATCATAACTTAAAAGGAATAGTCAAAACGCCATGCACCATACACATAAGTTAACTTGAGTTAATTATAAGTATCAATTATGAATAACTAGTGATCTTCAGATTGTTGCGCTTAGACTATACCATACCCACGCCTAAAAAATTGATTTTATTATGATTTGCATTTAATGCCAGACATTCATTCCAATTTGCATGCAAAGTCAAATATTCTTATAACTGTATGCTACTCTAAGAATTAGATACTTAACAGAAATAGAGCAGCGCTGAATTCTTAAGAAGGACAATTTATAACGAAAAGTAAAACAGGGATATCCAAGTATTCTCAGGCGTAGAAGGAACAAGTCTGGACGCATGAAGTTGGTAATCAAAGAGTCTGAAGTTAAAAGATATTAAATGAGAAGCAATTTAAAATTGCACAGGGACGTTTCCACAGACAAACTCTCTCTAATCCCTAACTGTAGCCGCGCACATTCTTTGGGAAGGATGTTATATTAATGTATAGATATGGTTCGAGAAGAAATCAACAAAAAGAATGAGATTAATTGTTTCATCCACCTTCTGCGTAGGAATAGAGGATAACGACACCCATAAAGAAGATATTATGCTATAGGCGCAGATTTAAATCAAATCTTCTGATCTAAGTTTATACAAAACTCGCCCATACCAATAGCTGAGAATACACATATGTAAAATGTGAATGGATTCTTTCAAAATAACATCGCAAACTTGGTATAGATAAACAACTTATTTGATTACTGATTCAACTTAATCAATCTTTTACCTAAGTTTAAATACTTTACAATCTCCAGGTTTGGTATTCGCCTACAGTAGGGTAAACATCACTCATAAATATAGCCAATAAAAGAATATCATACGACTAGTGAATATAATTGTCATACAAATATGGGCGCAGATTTAAGGATAGGGAATTATATTAAACACAAAGTAAAATTCTGTTATTGCTCAGATTTTAAATCATGTAAACAGATAAGCTGTGTTCAACTTAATAATATAATAGGAAGTAAGCTTTTACGGCTATAGGAATTCTTGAATCTAAGTTTCCAAATACATAAAGGGCAACGCCTCTACTAGAAGATCCAGAATTATAATTTGGAGAAAAGATTGAGATAAAAGAGGCGATAATTATGAACTCAGAGCATCAATCCCCAAATTTATATTGTATAATTTCTTGACTTCGATCTATTTCAACATTACATAGATTTCGTTCTTAATTCTGTATCATAAATTTCAATAGTACAATGAATATTTAAAAGAAATCCAATGCTGTTTTCAGTTCTACAGATATATTCTAAGTTATACTTTGTTGAATTTTTAGTTTCAATACTTAACTGTATTTTCTACAAAATTTGAAGGCTTGATCTGATGTTTTCTCTATTTTATATGCAGGTTTGACAGACAATTACTTTTCCACAAAGTTTATTCAAATAATTTTGCAAAAACTTTAAAACCTATCAAAAGCTTGATGATTGGCTGAAAATATTTTCTGAAACTTCTACTATATCCATTTTAAATTCACCAGGCTTCGAGGAAGAAATTCAAATCAATCTAGCTTCAAAATTATGCTTGTAAACAAAATCTTAAGAGAAAAATTCTTTTGAAGCAATTGTCGTGCAAAAATTCCCTAAAAACTACTGCCGTCATAGTTTTTCCAAATTCTTCCCATGAATAGAAATTGCAATTCCCAAAAGATATTAATTCATGCAAATAACTTTCAATCATCCAAACTTTACTAAAAGATCATTTCACATTGTAAATAGATCAATCAGTTCCACTTGTCCTTTAAAATATCAATTAGATTTTTAACTTCCAATTAAAGATTCATATCTTGTTGAAAACATCTTTTCTTTAAAATATCTATTTCCTCACAACTCTAGTTTACATAATTAAATCAACAATATATATATATTTTAATTTAAAAACATTGCAAAGAAATAACTTTCACTTTTAAATTTGATAACTTATTTAATTTAATTTAATAAATTAAATCACAAATATTTATAAATACATTAACAGACATTCGTTAAAATTAAATATTAAATTCTCAAACATAACATTACATACAAACATGACACAACATAACAAATTGGACAACAAAGAGGGGTAACAAATAGATACTCGCTCAATAAAAAGCGATGGTTAAATAGGACCTGTCAATACCTCCAAATCAACATAATTTTATTAAGGTACGCTCAGACCTGACAAGCAGGTGGAGCTGTTACCCGCTACCTGTATCTGCAGGAAACATCAATATTAAAACATATATATATTTATGTTAGAAAACACACCATGATTAATTGCAGCATAGCAGGGTACTCACAAATGAGTAATGCTACACTGTCTTCTTCACCAACATTGACGAGCAAGATAAATCATAAGCAATCATCTCAACAAGATAACCACATGAAAAGTCATAAGCAAATAAACCATATCATGTACGAGTCTATCTCAGCATCATCAAACTAACATAACCAGATAATCAGGATGTCAATGTATCATCCGCGAAATACAAAACAACATAATATCCAAAATCACCTCTGAAAACAAACAACATAGTATAATAATGAACTAAAGTATCTATCAAGAAAAATCAAACCAAAAACAAACTAAGACAAGATGTCATAGCGGGAGGGATACTACAAGACCACTCCTATTGAGGTGGATTTTGGGTATGTTGGTGAGTCTTTGCTACAATAGACATGGTACTCTTAGTAACTTCTCCCATAGAGGTGGAAAGGGAAGTTGGATGATGGGGTTCTTTGGCTCCATCAATATTACCACTATTTTTGGCTCAAAAATTGGTTCTTTGAGAGATAGGACTATTGTGAGGATGGTTGTATTAGGAAATGTTGTTAGCGTCAACATATTTGAACCTAATTATGTAATGGTTTTAGTTCCTTTTTGAATTACTTGTAGTTTTTTCCACGTTTGGGGTGGCTGTTGTTGCTGGGATGTTGTTTCTATTTGCAACTTTGTGGGTGGCCTATTGGCCTATTATGTTGGTTAGAAATCTTATTTCATCTTTGTTGTTTGGTTTAGGTTTGATGTGTTGGCCGTGAGGCCTATTTCATGTTGATGTATGGGATTAGAGCCCTAAACCCTAATTTTCTAATAAAAAACAACCCCCTCTCCAACACCACCACCAACAACCTTTAACATATCAACCACCCCTTCAACAACCACAATTTAAATGATGTAGTTTAATTATTGTATCACTAATTCTATACCTCCATATTGCAATGAGATAAAATCATTTTAAAACTTATAAGAAATATATAACTAATACCGAATTATATCATTTTACAACTATCTTGAAGAGGATAACTAAGCATTGTAATAGAGTTGATAAATTTATAGTTTAAAATATTTAATGTGAAATAATATAGTAGATGTCACTTAGATAATACCTAACATAAAAATTAACTTAGATCACATCAACAATAATATGGTAAATATTACCTATATAATAACTTGGGTTTCATGGAATAATATTTGCATAGGATTAGCTTAGTTTTCATGAAATGAACTACAAACCCTCTTAAGTATTCATGCGAATTAAATTCTTAACCTTAATGAGGTTTAAGTGGAAAATTCCATCCAACATGTTGGATTGAATCTTCTTTATTTGGATGGAGCTGATAAAATAGGGTTTGTAGCCTAGCTATGGAAGGAACTCATGTGCCTTGTCTATGATTCCACATTTTGCTTGCATTTTGTCTAAACTTAACCCACTTTCCTTATCTATCTTCCCACATTCTAGATGCATATCAATTAGGAAATTTTCAACTACTATTGAAAACACACTAATATTGAGAGGGGGTGGTGAATCAGTAATTATAAAAATGTAAACCTTTAAGATCTTAAATTCAGAATTTTAACAAGATCAACAATCTTATATATATATATATATTAGCATTACTTAATCAAACTAGTAGTAGTGAAATATGAGACAATGAACACACATGCACAAGATAACACCAAATTTATCTAAAAAAAACAATAAGGTAAAAACCATGGTGAGTGTTAACTCATAATATATGAAGGTCACTGCTTACAAATATTACAATGTTGTTTTAGGCTCATTGCCAACAACTTGCAGGCTGAGGAACACAACCTTTAAGAAAGATATAATAACCTGATGAGACTCACTACCCTACAAAAGGATACACAAAATTACAATAAAAACGTAAACATGAACTACTATGAAAAAAACATCTGACTTATGTTGATGTTGTAGTCCCTTTTTACACAATTATATAATCATACTGACTTTGCACATTTCATATTTAAGATTCTACTCAATCACAATTTACAAAAATAAATTGAGTTTTGGATCAACACTTAGCATGTCAGGGCCTAAATACATCACAACACATTCTCCAAAGCAAGATTAACTTATTAGGATCAACTGTAAATGAAAAAATCAAGACTATCATCCCAAATGACATCAATACCATCAAAACTATCATTGTTCAACTTCACACCACTAGGAGAAACTAAAACCATCATGTAGAACAAGATGTAAGCATTGTAGTCCAAGCATAATATCTCTCAAACATTTTATTGAAGTGTTTGATCATCATATGCTTGTGAAACTAAAGAAACCCACTGAATATACAAGAACATGACATTTTGAACTAATTGGAGCACACTGTTATTTGAAAATTGAACTTGAGGACAACTAAAACACATGATACTACAAGGTAGTATGATTTTTACTTCACTGAACATGTCTAAAAAAATATAAGACCAACACTTCCCTTCTAGAGGAATGTGAAGCATTCCAACACACCTTCATCATTACAATACTTTATCAGAGTACAAATTGAAACACAATTATCTATAACTTTCATTGTAGAAGGTGTAAAGACTTAAATTCTTGGATATAGCACCATCATATCTTAACCAACTTACATTTTGAACCACAATACTAAATCTTGCTCTGTGGAAGGTTGCATACCAAAACATCATGACTCTATCTTAGAGTATATAGTATGAATTCCTTAGCAATTTTTTTGCAAATTATCTCTAAGTGTGGTACACCAAAAAATAAGATATCAATGTAGACATGTTGAAAACATACTAGAACAAGTGTATCCACATCCTAATCATACTTAGATATCATAAAAATCACCATTCTTTCTCATACTGCACTATAGACTTGCACCAACTCATATCAATTATCTTTGGAGTATATGCAAACTTTAGTACAAACGCTTGACATCAATGACAAACCATATTGAGTTGACATCAATGAGAAAGCCTATTGTTGATAATATCCCCCTTTTTCATTGATGGCAACACTCATGTCTCTACAAGGATTCTCTCCCCCTTTGACATCAAGGGAAAAAGGCATGATATCTTATATTTACAACATCCAAAAAAACTCGTATGCAATCCCCCTTTCTATATGATTTCTACAATATCCCCCTAAGATGGAGATGCCAAAAACTAATGCTATATGATTTAAATAAAAACAAAAAGATACTACAATCTTCCACAAAATTCTATAGAGACAAAATTATCTTATCTACGCTTTTGCAACTCCCTTAGTAGGTAGAATGTTCTTGTAGATTACCTTCAGGTGTGCTAGAGTTGCAACCTAGTTTGCTTTAGCTATGTTCAAAATATGATTATGACATTCAAATTGTATGATTAGATATTAACCCTCATACATACTGCTAGGAGCCTTCATTTTCTGATCAACTTTTTCTACTTCCACAAGCAACCCAGATAGTGAAGCAAGTCTCAAGTTGACTACTTCCCTCAACTGACCAAATTGTTTCTTTATCTACTCTCTCTCCAGTCCTAAATAAAAGTCAACTACAAATGGAAATTTTCTATTTGAGCTCTTATTGATCCATCCATGCCCTTTGACAAATCATATATCTCGACCAATTTAGTAACATATGACTCAATGAAGTCAATATGATCTTTGATGTTTTTGGTGGAGCTTGGCCATTTCAAACAAATTTCATAAACTGCAGTGAATTCATCAACACAATCCTTAAACATATTAATGTTTTCCTACAATTTGTTGTGTGAGCTAACACATTGGTTAGAAGCTTCAACCATTGTCTTGTCAATTATCCTCCTCAAGGCCTTTTTCTTTTCCTTCTGATCAATGTGTGAACAATGATCCTTAAAAGAATCCATCAAAAGCTTCATGTGAATTATGTATCTAGACCTACACAAACACAAACAACAAACACAATATTAGTCCATTAAGCAAGTTAAAATCATCATTCCCCATAAGATTCATTTGAAGGATGAAAATAAGAAATAAAGTGAAGAACACAAATAAAAAACTATTAAATCCTATTCAAATGCTCAAACTCTCAGTCCCATGGGGGAATTGGTGCTATTTTGATGTGGAAAATAGCCCTTTCCCAATTCCTTGCAATATTGGTGATGATTGATGAAGATCCTTGATGAAATTTCCAATAACCTAGCTATGAAACTATAAAACTCGATGAAAATGGATGAACAATGGACGAACAAATTCAAAATATCAAGATAATGACTTTACATGAAGTTGTGGATGCCAAATTAGTAAAAGAGTCTTCTATTTATAGAAGAGAATGAAGGAAGAATGAGCAAAAGCGATGAATGTGGGATAAAACATCAACCAATAGCAAGATGCCATTTGTGAATATGTGAGTGGAGGAAGGTTGAGCACATTTTGATGAATGTGCACATTAATGCAATTAGGTGGAATTTCAAATTGATGAAATGACATGTTGGAGGGAGTAAGAAATGGAGTTAATGCCACTTGGCTCAAGGAAAAGGACATGTAAGAGGATTTTAATTCCTTGTTGGAAGGGACAAGTCCTTTTCGAGGGACTTTTCAAATTTGGAGGAATATTCCAACCTTGATGCCATGTTGACAGAAAATATGAGATTTAATAAATCAAATAAATTGATTTATTGTGCAAGTTGCAAAATCTAGAGGATTTGATGGATTAGGGTTAGGATTAATCATGATTTGATTAATTTAAATGGAGATTAGCTGATTTGACACTTTGATTTAGTTTTTTGGATTTAAATAAATCAAAATGAGAAGAATAATGATTATTAGATTCAATTAAATAAAGTTTGATTTATTTAATTAAAAAAGGGATGATGTTAGATTTATATCAAATAAAGGTCAGTTTAGTTAATTTAAAGGAGGTGAAATATTAGTTAATCAAATAATGTGATTTATTTAATTAAAAGAGGGAAATTAGAATTAATCAAATAAAATGATTTATTTAATTGATAGAAAAACATTAGATTTAATTAAATAAACTGATTTATTTAATTAATAGAAGATAATGATTTAATCAAATAAAATTGATTTATTTAATTAAAAGATGAGATGTGATGAATTTAATCAAATAAAGATTATTTGATTGAATGGTTAGCAACGAAGAGATTCGGGATGAACTGGTGTTAGTAAATCAGGATCAAATGCATAAAGTCAATTAGTACAATTTACATGTCTACGTTTTTCCCTTCTTTGAAGCAATGCACCTGTTGCATTGATTCAAAGAATAACCTACTGAGATCAAAATTCAAATTTTTTTTTATTTTTTTAGATGCTCCACTGCTACCCCGGTGGAAGAATTATGTTGATATACTGCCCCTTGAGAGATCAGACAAAAAATTGGATTTTTTGGGTGATCTTGTGAAAAAAGAGGATAGGGTGCCCAACAGGTCCAAAAAAGGCTCTAGGATGCCAAAAACGTGCCAAAACATGACAAAAAAGATGCAAAACAAGCCTCGGTTGGGAAAAAATGGTGATGGGGGTGCAAAACCCTAGCTGGACAACCAAAAACCCCAATTTTCATGCTTAAATCTAGCCTTGAGGGGTCAATTTCAATTCATTTCCACACAACCCTTAGAAATTTCATTGTTTTGAGCTCTGACCCTCATGTGAGATGGCGCAAAGACCACTTCCCCGACACATTTTTGAGTGCATTCGAGTCCACCAGAGGCTTCTAGGCACAAGACCATTGGTATGTTGTCCTAACTTGACTTTGCATTTTGATTTTCATTTGCATTAAATAGGGTCAAAAGGTCAAACTAGTCCAGCGACACAGTTTGGCACCACTGAAAGGGTTAAATCAACAATGCTAGTCCTTAAAGAGTGCCGCCATTGTGTCGTGCGACACTACATTACAGTTTGGTGTTTAGGGTTCAAAGGTCAAAGGATGGCGCATATGCAAATGTGACATCATGCTATAGTTAGTAGTTAGGGTTTTCAGGCCAAATAAGTGTGTGGTCAAATTGCAATGCCACAACACAGTTTGGAGTTTGAAGGTTCCAGTGGCGCAGTTTGGATTTTCCAAATAGCAACACCTTTGTTGTTTTAGTTGTGAAAACTCTAAACAGAAACCATATTTTTTATGAAACTTGACACTTTGGGCTCATGGTTGTAGGAGATTTTTAACATTGTGCATTCATGAGAGCACTGACTCGCTGTATTGAGAAAATTAGTTGGTATGCGTGAGTTGCTCTAGGAGCACCTTGGTCCGATCGGCTTATGGTACATCACATATGCACGCCCTATTCAGACACATTTTTCCATGATGAGAAAACTGGCGAAGTGGTGGCATAGTGAGACATCCTCATTCCATCTTCCCACTGGCAAGGTGACCGTTACCCTAGATGATATCTAGTAGATTCTTCAGTTGCCCATCCATGGTGAGTAGGTTATTTATGACACTGTCATAGGCACTGATGCTTGTTACAATATGATGGGGACAGATGGACTTATTTTTGTTGAGGGGTAGATTGACCTTGAGTATTACAGAGGTTAGGTATTGACATTTTGATTGATAGTTGCATCTATCATCAGTGGCCTCGTAGCTCTAGATCGGCGAGGCAGGTATTTTAGTCCATGATGGGGGCTAGCTTGGGAGAGGATGCTCTACGGGAGGCACTTCTTTGCATGGGGACTAGTGATGTTGGCCTCACTTTACCATGATCTTCATGAGTTTTCCTATTGTGATAGTAGAATGATCGACATAGGGTTGACACTCTTACACATCTGGGCCTAGGAGCACATTGTTGTGCTTCGCCTGAGGGTTACAATTATTGATATAGAGCCATACAACCCAGTTGTTTGGTGGTATAGGGGTGGCCTTTCTTTTAGCTACATAGGATAGCACGATATTGCCCACTGGCGGAGGGTCATTGATGAGATGACTACATTTACTTGGAGACCTTGGCTAAGGATGCCTGACTGGTATGATGATGCATAACAACTCTTTTTTGTGAGGCAAGATAGGCTTATGTAGGGACGTGAGCATACAATGATAGAGTGCTACCTTCCTGATCGGGTAGCCAGACAATTTGGAGACATTCAGGATAGGCTAGATGATTAGTATGTAGCCATTTTCATACGAACTACCCAAGAGACCACATGGGGTCTGATGATCCCAACAGAGGATGTAGTTGAGTCCTTCAGATAGCTGGTAGCGAGGCCCTGGGCCTAAGATTAGGGACAAATAGATCACGGGGCCACATAGGCTTACATTGATTGGTTTAGGCCACTAGTTCGGTTGATAGTACCAGGAGTGGTTTTACCAAGTCAGAGACCCCAAGGCTGGGCAGCAGGATGAAGGCGGGGATGAGGAGGAGGAGATGGAGGAAGAGGAGGAGGTGGACCACCTCCAAACCAGCCTGATCAGGGTCACAAGGATTAGAGGGATGCCTCGAGGGATGGGGAGCAAGATCAGGACAAATGGTAGGATTAGCCACCTTAGAGGGATTAGGGGCCATAATCACCACCTCCACCCAATCAGAGAGATACACTGATCTAGTAGGTTCAAGGGCAGGTGTAGAGACTCGCAAAAAAGAGGGACTAGGCTAGGTAGCAAGTCTTGGCCCTCACAGTGGAGCGAGATCAGGCCGTCCAATAATGGCAAGTAGCATAGGAGATGGGAAGACAAGAGCAACTTGAGAGTATGGTTGCATCATCCTCGCAAAGCACAATGTCTATGTAGGATTACCGTAATGCCATTAGGGAGGCAGAGTACTACAAGATTTATTATAGATAGGAAGTGCCTCCAGCAACTTGAGTTCTGAAGTTTTCATAGCAGACGGGGTACAGGCATCCTGAGGATCATGGGGAGAGGCCAAAGGGGAGTAGCCAGCAAGGATAGCTACTATAGATAGAATTTTGATCAATGACACTTGGTTCCTTTTTGAGATCCATGAGCTCCATTTTTTATAGCCTTGTGGGATTTTGTATACATTGATATACACATATGATCTTGATCTTGTACCATAACACTAACACTATTTTGATGATATATATGATATGATTTGATTCGATCATGAGATGTGTCCTATTTTATTTATGCATGATGGATGGATTTTTTTACTTTCCTATATGTCATGTAACTCTATTTTATGTGATGCATGTATGTATGGTTTTATATTATGCGATGTGATGTATGATGATGTTCATGGATGGATCGATGAATTTATTTTTTGTATCTTTCTTATGCACTTTTTATGAAGATGATGTATGATGTAATGAATGTATGGATGCAAATGCTTATGATATGCAAATGATTTTATCATGATTATACTAACAAATCAATATTGTGACCTAAATGATAATGAAAATGGATGATGCGACAATTTTTTATGATTATGCGATGGGATGTTATGATATGTTCTTTTTTAGTATATTTTCATGTATGCATAATATAATGATGTATGGATGATTTGACAGTATCTATATAATTATGCAATGAATGCAAATGTATGGTTTCATGAAATTATTAGAATAACCAATCTATATATTATGATGATGAAATGCAATGCACGTGAAATGATTTAATGTTTCCTATATGATGTGATATGCATTATGTTGACGGTTTGTGGATGCAGGATGGATGTATTAGTGTTGTTTTTTGATTAATTGTCATGGTACCATATTAGTTTAGAGAGAAGAAAGAAGAAATGAGATGAAGATAAGAGGATCCAACAAGTCCATGATATGAGAAGACCTTATTGGAGACGATGATGAGATATGGATGATGTTCGCTTGACAGGAATTGGGATTTTAAAAGAGACATATTTACCTTATGTTTGATTACACAAATAGATATAATGCATCAAGGTATAATGAACTAGGATGGCATTGCACCTAGTGTGATGGACTTCGATTTGAAAATCAAATAGGATTACTCTTGTTCACACCTTGCATACAAAACCCTGCTTAGAGTGCAATTCAGATATTCCAAATATCTCAGACCAAAACATAGAAAGACAAGCCTTCCTATGTGTTCAACAACACACTTAAAACACCCTCCCTACAAACCAAACAAAGCATGCATGAACAAGTTTATATTACAAGAATATCCAACAAGCACAACAAAAAAAAGATAATGACTGTTGCCCCATTCCTATCTCTCTAAATATTTTTGTTTAGACATCATCAAGAGGTCCTTGGAATGAGTGCAATAAAATAAATCAATAAGATAAAATCAAGTAAACAAGCAAGCTAATGTTCTTCATACCGCTAGCCAAGATTAAAATACGGTGATGCTTGATGTTGATGTCCATTGTAGGAAGGATTCATCCTAAGACATGATATTATCAGATGATGATGAGATTGACTAGATGATAAGCTATTGCTACGAAGAGTTGACCAACTTGTTTACTTACTGACCTAGACTTAAGACCTCGACGCTTGAGTTTTCACTTTGGACTACTAGACTTGTTTCTGATTGTTTCACCAAAGGTTGAGGATGACAATGATTTATTATGAATGGATGTTTATTGTAGGTGAAAGTGAGATAAGATAGATGGATTTTTTCAAATATTTTGATGTTTTTGATGTTTTTTGAAATGTTTTGAGGTTGTTTTCGGTATTTTGAGATTTTGCAAATGTTTTGATTTTCAAATTTTCCAAATTTTAGGTGTTTAAGGAGATTTTGACCAAAGACCTAACCTAAAGACCTATTCTAGGGGCCTCAGGGGTTGATTAAAATATTAGCCTTGCCTACATTATACACATAGATACCACGTAGTTCGACTGACACATACTTCATTATTGATGAAGATATGAAGAAATGGATTGCCAATTTATTGTGATAGACTCCTAAAGGACTAATCTAAGTGTCTTGCAGGATGATCAAAGATCGACCTTTCCTACGTTAAGAGCTTAGAGACCCATAGTTCAACAAGAAAAGTCTATTTTTGACTTTTTGACTGACTTTTTGACATGTTTTGGGATTTTGATATGTTTTGAATGTTTTGGGATTTTATAATTTTCTGATGTTTTTAGATTTTTTTATTTTAAGGAAGACTTCAAGAATGTACATGAATCTAATCCAATGTAGGACAAGCCCCCAACTTGATGCAGTAGACTACTTTGATATAGGTAGGACAAATTGACCTTTGGAATGGGTCCAGTAGTACTAAGAGGGATCATGACATGGATTCAGAACCAAGCTATGATGCAGACGCTGATGGGTGGAAGGATGCAACATAATGCAATTGAGATGGAGATGGATGAATGATTTTGACAAGTCATGGAGGTCAAGGTGGATGGAAAGTGCTTATTTACACAAGGTGCCTAATTGCCTAGTTTTCACCAAAGTGGTGCAGACACAGATGGGTGGAAGGATGCAATAGAATGCCATGGAGATGGAGATGGATGAATGATGTCGAACAAGTCACAGAGGTCAAGGTGGATGGAAAGTGCTTATTTACACAAGGCGCCTGATTTCTAGGTTTTCACCAAAATACTTGCCCAAAGTGCCACTGAAGTGGTTTTTACTAGAGGACGATTTTTCTCTTTATTGTTTTTAATCCTTTTTCTGATTTTTTTTTATTTTTATATTTTTTATATTTTTTTGTATTTTTGGTTTTATACCCTAAAAGATTAGGAATAAAAATTTTTGAGATGGGACTTGTTCATGGGCTCCTACAGAGGTTCCCCTTCAAGCATTGATAACTGATATGCCGCTAACTTGTAGCTCACTGTGATGATGAAGGGCCCCAACCAATTGCACTCAAATTTTCCTTTGCTTTCTGGATTTGGTATGTTTTTCTAGTTCTCCTTCAGTACAATCAATCTAACCTAAAATGTCCGGCTCCTGATCTTCTTGTTATAATTTTGCTTGAGGTGGTTTGGTTAGACTTGCAAATGGTTTAAGCATCCATACTTCACTCATCCAGTAATTCTAGCTCATTTAGTCATGATACCCACTATTCTTCATTTGTGATGTGATTCTGTAGTGATCCTTAGGGACGAGAAATCGATCTCAATGGGGAGTATGTCTTCTGATCCGTAGACCAAGGAGAATGGGGTTGCACTTTTTGGTGTGTGGATGCTTGTTTTGTAGGCCCATAGGGTGGGATTCAACTGCAAGTGTCAGTTACAACTAGCTTCAATGACTATCTTTTACAGGATTTTTAGGAAAGTTTTATTTGTAGCCTCAGCTTGGTTGTTCCCTTGGGGATAGTACGGAGTGGAAAAGCAATGTTGGATTTTGAATTTATGATATAGGTCTTGAACATCTTGGTTTTTGAATGGTGTCCCATTATTTGAGATAATGGCCTCATGGACACCATAACAACAAATTAGGTAGTTTAGGATGAACTTAGATATCTACTTTCTGGTAATGTATGTCATGGGAATGGCCTCCACCCACTTCATGAAATACTTCATGGTGGTGATGATGAAATTATGGCCGCTAGATGAGGTGGGAGTTATTTTTCCAATGAGATTGAGCCCCACTGTGAAAAGGACCATAGTGTTACAATTGGATGGAGCTCCTGAGCTACTGCATGAATTAGATCTCCATGTTGCTGGCATTGTAGATATTTTTTGACATATCCATGGGCTTCTCTTTCCACTAATGGCCAATAGTACCCCATTCTCAACAATTTCTTAGCCAAGGTCATACCACTCGAATGCAAACCACAAATGTTGTTGTGCACCTTGGTCTAAGCGGTCAAATCCTCCTCAACATTTAGACATCGTAATAGGGTTCCCTCAATGCTACTACGGTATAGGGTATCTCCTAAGATTACAAAGTGGGAACATTTCTTGACAAAGATCTTTTTGAGGTTTGGGGTGATGTCAGCTGGAAGGACTCCTATTCTCAAGTAGGTGTAAATTTCATGATACCGGGGATCACTGGGACCAATGATTTTGCATGCAAATTCAGATTCTAGTACTTTGAATACTGGTACAAGAAGTTGCGCAATGATGAATTCATGTTTAGGGAGGCTTTGTGAGATATCTAATAGTGACCCGATTGTCACCATAGTGTTTGTCGCTCTATTGTTATCCCTAGCTATTTACTCAAATGTGATATCAATGAAGAATCCTTTAAGGCTTTCTACTAGTTTCTTATAGGGCATTAGCTTTTCATCCTTTGTTTGGTACTCATCATTGACTTGATTAATGATCAACTGAGAATCTTCATGGACCTTGAGTGTTGTGATCTGCCATTGTACCACTATTCTGAGTCCTATGATGAGAGCCTCATATTCTGCAATGTTATTGGTGCAAGGAAACAACAGCTTAAATGACCTTGGTATATAGTCTCCTTGTGGCGTAATGAAAAATATTCTAGCTTCCGATCCATGTTGTGTGTAGGATCCATTAAAGTACAATTTCTAATGATTTGTTATGCTTATGTTGAAGATTGATTTGTCTAAAAATTCTGACACAAGTGGGTTTTTTGAATATATCGGTGCCTCAGCCAGTTGATCTGCAATCACTTGTCCCTTGATGGCCTTTTGGTCTACATACTCAATGTTTTTCTCTATCAGGATCATGACCCACTTAGTTGTTCGCCCTATAAGTGTTTCCATTGAAAGTAGATATTTGAGAGGGTCTATCTTGGCAATTAGTTTGATTTGATGGGCCAACATATAATGTCTAAATTTCTATGCTACGAACACCACTACTAGGAAATCCTTTTAAATGGGTGTATAATTCAATTCATGCCCTACAATGGTTCTATTGATGTAGTAAATTTCTCTCTTTTCCATTTTCATCATGTTGAGCCAAAAGGGCACCAAGAGCTGTTGTCACCAATATGTATAGGATTAGTGGTTTGCCCAGAATGGGTTGCATAAGAACTGGTGGTGTGAGAAAATACTCCTTGATCTTGTTGAAAGCCTTATCACACTTCTCATCCCATTTGTACGATACCCCCTTGTGGAGAAAATGAGAGTAAGGGATAGCCTTGCCTGCTAGTTATGTTATGAATCGATGGATCGATTGGAGTCTTCCTTGTAGGCCTCTCAACTATTTCAATGACTTTGGTGCCTCCATCTCAAGAATGGATTTAACCTTGGTAGGATTTGTCTCAATTTCCCTCATGGACACAATGTACCCTAGCAACTTCCTTGATTGTACGCTGAAGACACATTTCTTTGGATTGAGTTTGACTTTATATTCCTCTAGTTGGTCAAAGATGGAACTAAGTACTGCTATATGATCTCACCACTTATTTGATTTTGCTAAAATTTCATCTACATAATCTTCCATAGTCTTATGAATCATGTCATGGAATATTAGTGTCATGGATCTCTAATAAGTTGCTCCAACGTTCTTTAGGCTGAATGACATCATGTTCTAGCAATATGTTCCCCATTGGAAAGTGAAAGCCATTTATGTTGATCCTTTTTGGCTATCATGATTTAGTTATACCTAGAGAATCCATCCATTAGTGAAAGAATTTCATGTTTGGCCATCATATCCACTATCATGTCAATGTTGGGGAGTGGAAAGTCATCCTCAGGACATGCTTTGTTCAAATCTCTAAATTCCATGTAGATGCAGATGCCCCCAGTAGATTTTTAAATAGGTGAAAGATTTGATACCCACTCAGAATAATCAATTGGCCATATGAACCCCACATAAAGGAGTTTCTGCAGTTCCATTTTGACCAATAAGGCTATATGGGGATGCAATTTTCTCAGCTTTTGTTCACTGGCTTTGCCTCAAGATATACTGCTAGGTGATGAACTACAATCTCTAGATCAAGACAAGGCATATCTATGTAGGTCCATGTAAATTGCACTTTTCTCTCTTTTAGGAATGTGGCTAGGAGCTCTTTTTCTTCTATCAACAATGATTCAGCATAGAATGTGATATGTGGCATTTCCTCTAATCCCAAGTTGATTGGATTACACTTTTCTGCTAGGACTGCTAACTTCTCTTGGTGAATAACACTAAGAGGAAGATTGAATCCCCCATCCTATGGCACCTCAAAGAAATTTTCACCTTTCGATGCATCCTTTATTTTTACTATTTTTGGGTCTAAAAGTGCCATAGTGTGGTTTTCACTCAAAGACCTAGAGATTATTCTCAAATTTTCACTTTTACGATTGAGGGATTCAATTGTCTCCCCATAGTAAGTGTGTGTTTCTAGCTCAATGTAAAATCTTGCTTTGTGATCCCCATACGTTATATTATCCCACAATCCCATGAATTCCCAGAGCGCCTCATCATTTTCAAATGTCTCCAAAATTGGCAGTCTTCATTGGTCATAGTCAATGAGTTGGGGATAGACTAATTTCAGCTCGTTGGTTTGTTTTATGACTCAAAGGACAAGGTACTAATCATAAAGAGTTTTGAATCTTTTAACAACATGGGTAGATCCGTAATGGGGTCCTCATCCTCACTACTACACACATTGGTTATGTTAAAGGAAAATTTTTCTAATGGAAACCTTGTGGATACTAGTAACTGAAGGGAAGATGCTAATGAATAAGGAGGTGATTTGACCTTTCTAACTAGGGCAGGTCTGCCAAGTATGGTCACCTTCGAAGGGGTACATTCAAGGACAAGATTTCTTAAACGCTTCTCAGCAATGATGGGTTCTAGGAGACTGTTATTATTTTTCCCAAGCTTCTTGTTTCTATCATAGCTCATACTGAGCATCATTTGTAGTCCTTTGCTGCTATCATCCATGGGAAGCTCAATCACAAATCATTTGGCTTGGTATAGTAGACTTGATGGGTATTCTTGCACCAATTCTTAGCCTAAGTCCCCCCAACACCTGAATTTGGAAGGATCTGCCTTGAAATTTTGGGATGAGGAGGCATTTGGATGTGGTTTCCCATGTGACGTAGGAGATTGAGGTAATTGTCCTACCACAAAGGCACCTTTCTTTATTTTGTAATCTCCACAGTCATTGTCCTGGAGAATGACCTTGATATTAGAAATGGCAGGGATGGTGGGTGCCTTCGTCTTAGAGGTGGAGGCTAAGGTAGATGGGTCAACATATGGAGTTGAGGGGTCTTGATCATTCTTGGGAACTTGGGGGATTTTGTATTACTTAGCTTCTAGATTCTTGCAATAGTAAAATGGTTCAGGATCCCCATGGACAATGACCTCTTGGTGTTGATGCTAGAATTTGGTGCACTGGTGGAAGGTTGAGGAAACAACTTGCATCCCATGGATCCATGGGCACCACAGAAGAATGTTCTGAGGCAATTCAAGGTCAATAACTTGACATGTGGTTTCCATAATAGTAGGCTCTACTTGAATAGGGAGTTGTATAGTGCCTTGAGACATTCTTTCCTGATCATCATATGCTTTGATGGTTATACCTTTTCTTATTTCAACGGAATCCTCAGAGAAGCCCATACTTTTTATTAGCTTAAGGGTGTGGATATTCAAACCCATACCTCCATCCACCAAGACCCTTTTGACTTTGTTTTTATGGATGAAAGATTCAAGATGAAGCACACTGTTGTGAGATGGTTGGGTTGGAAGGTCCTGATTTGAAAATATCAAGAGATGAGGTGTGGTGAGGTATCCAACCATAGCTTGGAACTATTTTGCATCAAGATCCATGGGGACAGAAGATGTGGCCAATGCCTCTTCTAGGATCTTTTTGTGCGCAGGTGATATCTTTAGTAACTCCATGATGGAGATCTGAGTAGGGGTTCATTTCAATTGGTCTAGGACATTGTACCCACTAGGAATGGATTTTGGATTTGAGGTGGATGCCCTAGATGGATGAGATGGTCCAGCAATGGTGACTTTTCTGCCTCTTGTGGTGACTCCACAATCAACTTGGGTTCCCTTGATTGTGATGACAGTGACCAATTCATCTAGGGATGCAACAACATGGTCATACACATGGTTTACACTTTTGTACTTGCCTTTACCATTGTCATTATTTCCCTTTTTGTGATTGGGCATGGGATTTGTGTAAATCTTTAGATCTTGATTCCCTGGAGGTTGTTCAACATTTATGATTTTGTCATCAATGAGGTCTTGGATCAAGTTTTTCAACCTCATGCAACTGGCCGTTGTATGCCCCTTGATTTTATGGAAATCACAAAGGTGATTCTTGTTGTACCATGACGATTTGACTTGGGGTTCTTGATAGTTCGCATCGGTGGGGATTGTGATGAGTTTCTCTTGTATTAGTTTCTTCAGGATGGATTCAATTGGTTCCCTAAGGGCTATGTACTTCCGCTTGGGGGAATATTTATTTCACTAGGGTGCTCCCCCTTGATTATTTAGATTGTTCACTAGTTCTTGTGTTACATTGTTGGCTTGTCGATTGTTGGCTTATGGTTTTGTAGGTGCTAGTGTGTTTTGTCTTAGAGCACCAATGACAACTTTGGTGTCAACAACACCATTGTTGGTAACATTCATGTTCTTCACCCATGAGCGGGGTTTGTCATTGTAGCTAGTGGATGGATGGTTGTCTTTACATGTAGGTGTTCCCCCTTGTGAGATAAGGGCTCATTTGATGTTGAGTGCCTCGGGGATCAACTGGTCGTAGGTGGTGATTCATTGCATCTTGAGATGGAAGGATAAGATTCCTTTGAGATTTGTGATGATGGTACATACTTGTTGTTCCTTAGGCATGGCCCATTTGCTTTTGTTGTCTTTTGATCACCATCATTGTAAAAAGGATGCAAATGTCTCTCCCTTGGCCTATTTTAGTGCTGATAGTTCTTCTAGATTCACATCCATACCTATGTTGAATGAATAGTTTTGTATGAATGTGTCTACAATTTATTGAAATTTTTTGATTCTAGTGGGGAGACAAGAGAACCATTCAATGGCGATACCAACCAAAATCCAAGGGAATAGTCTCATTAAATAAGTATCATCATATGTGACCTCCATACAATGTACCTGAAATTCCCTAATTTGATCTTTAGGGTTCCATGTCCTGTGATATTTATTGAATTTTGGGATTTCAAATCCTTGTGGGACTGGTTTCATCACAATGCTCTTGTTGAACAAATAGGGGCACAAGTTCTTTGGTGTTTTCGTGGTTTTCCCTGATTAGAGGTTAGGCACCTATTGTGAGAGGAGTTTGATCCATGTTGACACATCAACTTGCGGATCGGGAGGTGGAATGAAAGTGTTTTGAGGTGGTTTTATTGTTGGTGTGATGGGTGGATTGGTTGGTGTATTGGTGGGAGGTGATTGCATGTTTTGTTGCACCAAATATGCTTGTATTTATTGTTGTACCAACAACGCTTGTTGTTGGTCCTATTGTTTTTGGGCTTCCTACTGTTTTTCCAACAATGCTTGTTGTTGGGATGCTTCTTGTTTCTCTTGGTATTGTTGCAATGCTTGTTGGTACACTTGTTGCTGTGTTTCCTGTTGTTGTGCTAGATATTGCACATGAAGAATGATTAATGTGTGAAGAATGATCCTTAAAAGAATCCATCAGAAGCTTCATGTGAATGGTGGATCTAGACTTGCACAAACACAAACAACAAACACAATATTAGTCTATTATGCAAGTTAAAACCATCATTCCACATAAGATTCATTTGAAGCATGAAAACAAGAAATAAAATGAAGAACACAAATAAAAAGCTATTAAATCCTATTCAAATGCTCAAACTCTCAATCCCATGGGGGAATTGGTGCTATTTTGATGTGGAAAATAGCCCTTTCCCAATTCCTTACAAGCTTGGTGATGATTGATGAAGATCCTTGATCAAATTTGCAATAACCTAGCTATGAAACTATAAAACTTGATGAAAAATGGATGAACAATGGATGAGAAAATTCAAAATCTCAAGATAATGACTTTACATGAAGTTGTGGATGCCAAATTAGTAAAAGAGTCTTCTATTTATAGAAGAGAATGAAGGAAGAATGAGAAAAAGGGATGAATGTGGGATAAAACATCAACCAATAGTAAGATGCCACTTGTCAATATGTGAGTGGAGGAAGTTTTAACACATTTTGATGAATGTGCACATTAATGCAATTACACGGAATTTGAAATTGATGAAATGACATGTTGGAGGGAGAAAGAAATGGAGTTAATGCCACTTGGATCAAGGAAAAGGACATGTAAGAGGATTTTAATTCCTTGTTGGAAGGGACAAGGCCTTTTGGAGGGACTTTTTGAATTTGGAGAAATATTCTAACCTTGATGCCATGTTGAGAGAAAATAAGAGATTTAATAAATCAAATAAATTGATTTATTGTGCAAGTTGCAAAATCTAGAGGATTTGATGGATTAGGATTAAGATTATTCATGATTTGATTAATTTAAATGGAGATTAGCTGATTTGACACTTTGATTTTGATTTTTGGATTTAAATAAATCAAAATGATAAGAATAATGATTATTAGATTTGGGTATGTGCAGGATCATCATGGAAAAAATGGGGCCTTAAGTGGCAAAAAATTTAGAAAAATCAGAGTTAGGCAACTTGATATAAAATTTAGAATAAGTTATCTATATTATTTCAACAATATGTAATAATAGAATCTGTAGCAAATTGAATGTAGTTTCTATACTACTAGGTTTATTTTAAAATAAAAAATCTATTTGGTGAAAATTTGAAATTTCAATGCAGTAGTACTTAAATTTTAGGGAAAAAGTAAGAAGTAGGTGTTTGTCTGACCACCCCAACCACAATAAATTGATAAGATTTTTTTATAATATTTTAGATATAAGTAGAGGACTCATGTACCGATGTGATGCATATTTTTTTGTAATTTTTTTCCAAGTAAATAATTAATTATGTATTTTTCATTATAGCTTTTAAAAATATAAAATCTTATATGTTAGATAGCCACCTTACTTGGTCAAAACTTCATCAAATTCTTTTTTTTTATAAATCCTATAGTATGTGAAGCATAGAATGTGATGCATGTTTCAAATTCAAAAAATGCGATACTGTTTGAAAGCTATAGATGTTTTCAATCAACCTATCAATCATGACTTTAGTCATAATTCAAATAGAAAATGAATAATAATTATTTATTAAATTCAAAGTAAAGCACAATTTATATTGGTGAAAAGTTGAGAATCTCCTTTAAAAACCTTTTTCGATTCATCAATTTTGGGTAAAAAAAAGGTCATCAGCCACATATCCTACACATACCCATTATGTCCCCACTTTTTGGCCCATCATGATTGTGCACATACCCATTTAATTAAATAAAGTTTGATTTTTTTAATTAGAAAAGGGATTATGTTAGATTTCAATCAAATAAACGTTAGTTTATTTAATTTAGAGGAGATGAAATATGATTTAATCAAATAAAGTGATTTATTTAATTAAAAGAGGAACATTATAATTAATCAAATAAAATGATTTATTTAATTAATAGAAGAGCGTTAGATTTAATTAAATAAAGTGATTTATTTAATTAAGAGAAGATAATGATTTAATCAGATAAAATTGATTTATTTAATTAAAAGATGAGATGTGATGAATTTAATCAAATACAAATTATTTGATTGAATGGTTAGCAATGAAGAGATTCATGATGAATTGGTGTTAGTAAATTAGGATCAAATACATAAAGTCAATCAGTACAATTTATGTGTCTACACTTCAATTTTTATTCTGGAGGTAAGGAAGAATCTATTTATACCTCTTGTCAACCTTCTGGAATTACCTTTACAACATCATCTAATATTTTAGTCTTCTTCAAATTTTCTTGTAGAATATTTTTCCTTGTTGAAGCATGCAAGATATCACCAAGCTATAACTTATGAAGGGGATAAATGTTTGAAAATTCCACTTGTCCTTCATGAGTAGGATTTTTACAAGAGGGGGTGTCACCATAGGTTGAAACTGCATCTGCAAAGTCAATAGGTCCTTAAAGAATCTGATGATGAAGAAATCTGACCTATCCATAGAAGCATCTTGCTTCTCAATTTTTTTCACTTCAACATCTTGAACTTTCTCAAGATTATCTTCTTTCTTTTTCTCATCACTCTCCTTCCCCTTTTCCTCATCTTCCTCTTTTGCTTTTTCCATCTCCATATTGGAGATTTCTTATATTTTATGCACAATGGAGACTCCTCTTTCTTGTTGTCTAGAGGGTCCTTGTATTTCTTGTTGATCAGATCTATCTTTTGTATATGTATTATCTGGGGAAGACATATTTTTGGTTTCTTGTTCATCTATAGGCTCTTTTACATTTATTTCAATATCAGCGTCATGTATTTTTGGAGGCTCTCATGAATCAACATTAACTTCACTTTTCATTTGGTTAATGATTTTCTTTGTAGTATCTTTAGTTTCATTCTAAATATTCATTTTTACACCTTCATCCATGACCATCCGAAGATCTATTCTTCTCTTGGTGTGGAGATCTTTTACTTGTCTCTAGACAATCTTCTCTTTTTCTTATTGAGAAATAAGGATCCCAATCTTGTTAATTGCTTGTTGTTTCAACTCTTCATCATCCTTAATGGTATCTTCACTCCTTTGTCTTAAAGCCTCAACTAGGCTATCTAGAGCTTTGTCAACATTGTCATTGAAAGGAATGTTTTGCATTAGCATATATTCAATGACAACTTTTTCAATTGTCTTCTTGTCTTTTGGAGTAACATCCAAAAGCAACATGTCATTGTATCATTTAATAAGCCATATTTAACAATTCCATTAAGGATTACAACCAAATTCAGAGGGTCATGTATGACTAGAGGAGCCTTCTCAATCTTCTCTTCGACAATCCCCTTTCCTTTCTTTTTCAACAAGGAGATTTCTTCTTTATCTCCTTGACTTGCACCTTTCTCTCTTTTCCTCAAAAAAAAATATTGTACTTCTTATTTATCATCTTCATCATCATCCACATTCATAGGGTCAATCTTTTCTCTTTTTACTTTTTGTTTAGGTCTAGTATGCACAACATTAGTGGCCTTTTTCTCTGGAGAGATTACAGATGCAACTTTTATTTTACTACCAATTATTTGTGTAGACTCAAAAGGAAATGAAATAAATGCAACAATAGGAGTGGACCTACTTGATCTCCTTAGGTGTTGGCTAACTTCCAGAGTAATAGATTTGGCAATGTAAATCTCTACAGGGACAAAAGAATAAGTACCCAATATCTTGTGAAGCTCATCTTTAATTTTTATCTTTGAATACCATGGAGCACCTATCTCCTTAAAAGAAATTTTTCAACTTTCTTTCATTGGCTTCATCTCTCTACTTTTGGTGAACCTCATTCATGATTTCTCTATATATACCATATATTTTTTCTTTGGGATCCTTAGGTTTTGACAACAGAATATCTATATAACCTTGTACAAATTCTTGTTCAACATCATAAGACAATTCAAGAAAACATAAGGTTCTAGGCTCTATAGCTTCGATGAAGAAGTGATCCTTGTTAACCATAAAAGTTACCTCATTCTCATACTTCCAAACCTAACTAGATGGTATCATATATTTTCTTTACACCTCAGTTTGTAAACTTTTATAAAACCCTAGTACAAAGTGGTGTATTATTGCTTATCTTGAAAACTATCCATATGATTTTTGATTTGTATTGCTACCAGAGTAAACTTGTCCCAAAATTTACCTCCAAAGCTAGGTAATTAATTTAGGAAGAAGAAAGTAAGGCATATGATAAAAGAGCCAAACCTGAAGTTATAATTGGTTTCCTTTGTCCTCTTCAATTTTTCCATTAGTTTATTTCTCAACAACTCACATAGGTCAAAGTTGGCATTCTTCTTCACCATTTGATATGTGGTGTGAATTATAGTGGTGGTGATAGAACCTTTCATGTTTATGAAATAGATTTTGTATGCAATACCCATTGATGCATACCAAACACCGAGAACAATGCTATCTTTTACTGTCAAGGTTCTCTTATCAAATTTGGCACCAATGAGCTCTATAACTATTTCATTCTTTACAGATTTTAACATCGGTACTAGTTTGGAGGAACAAAGACTAGTAACTTCCTAATAGCATCCTTTGTGATCATGTAGGGTTTGTCTATCCAAATGAAATTTTCATGAATGTGGCTCAAGATAATTCTTATCCATTCCTCGGTTTCATATAAGTTTGGAAAATCTTTCCAGATGTCCAACCCTTTTGAAGGAAAATTTGCATACTCTGACTTATATACTTCATTCTCATTCAACAATTCATGCTGGACTATTTCAAAGAAAGGAGTATGTTCAATCTCATTTAATTGGACATGTATATAAATACTTATATCTTTACAATACATGCCATCCACTGAATTTCTTGAAAATGCACCATCTTTATCCAAATCCTTTGCTTTGAATGAAAACTTCTTGTATTTTGGCCTGGGTTTCTCAACAACATTAATCACCTATGGGGTTGCCATAGAAATTTCTTTAGATATCTTCACACATTGTCGCTAGGGTTTTACAAGGAAAGATTAAAAACCTAGAACACACTTCTTCACCCAAACTCAAAAATTCTTGATTGTAAATGAGATCAAATGATCTAAAAACTACATAGAAAGTCTTTCAAAATCCCTAACTTTCTACCATTCATTCGTACTTTGTTAGGTAAACCCTCTACTAGGATTCTCTGAGACATCACAAGGATAAAGTAAAGTTCAACACAACTCTGCAAAATATACTCCTACTCTGGAACCTTAATCAAAAGGTTCATTTTTGTTCAACAATTCTACACACCAATTAAATTGATCCATTTCTTCTTCTATGTTGAAATATTTAGCATCTTGTCCTTTTTAGGGGAAAAATGATTTGCAAATGAAATCTCCCCCTAAGATAATTTTCTATCTCAATTTTTCTTAGGGTATTGTGCAAAATGCACAAGCATGGAATCATCCTTTTTCTCATTTTCTTAATTTTTTTTTCCTTCCAAACCTTTTCATTACCTTGCTTTTGCTGATTTAGGGTTTCATCCTTTTTCTAGTTTTGAACAAAAGGCTTCTCAAAGCCACTTCTACCAAAAAATTCTATATGGCCAACCTTATAGCATCTATAGCACACTATGTTGTGATCTAGAACAAAATTGTTCTTCTTAGCCTTAGTTTTGGATTTTTCGGCCTTGTGACAAAAAATTGTTGCATGCATAGAAATATCCATGAAATGAAACATCACTGTATCTTCAAGGAACAAAATATATTCTACCCATGTTATCATTCCTTATTTTTCTAGATCTATAATCAATAGCCTTATGCCAAAATTTATTGCAAGAAAAACAATGACCTTGAAAAGATTGATTGAACTTGGTAGGAGCATGCTGTCTTGCAAGTGGTGGACCTCTAAATCTTCTTTGTTTCTGGATGGGATTAAAACCACCTTCTTTCTTGCTATCTTGTTTTATCTTTGCATCTTCAAAGGATTTTTTCTTAGAATCTTCAGTGCAATATTTCTCCTCCACTATATATGACTTTTCCCTTTTTCAAAAGCAAGACCAAATTTTCCTTTTGATGAATTTTGAGAGTTAATAAAATCATCAAGAATTTCATAACCTCCTTTAAATTTCAAAACTTTGTCAATTTTTTCTTTGACATATTCTAGTTCTTTTCTCAAGGCAACAATCTCTTCTTCAAGTTTTGAACATTTAGTTGTTTTGTCATTGATCTTCCAGTATTCAAGCAATATTCAATCCTCTTTCCTTCTTCAACCTTAACCTTAAAATTAGAGATCATGTCTTTTTCCTCCTTGAGTTTAATTCCACATCCTTCACTTCCTTCTATTTTTTATTTTAGTTTTCCAATTTCTTCTTTTGATTTTCCAACTTGTGCCTTCAATTTGATAATTGTCTCCTTTGATTTTTTAAGCATGACCTCATATTTAATTTTAAGCATTCTTGATTCATCTAGATCTTTAAGAGTTGGATGGAGTTCTCCTTCAAATTCTACCTCACAATCATTTGGATTGAGGTGCTAGCCTTCAGGTTCCATTGATTGTGGATCTAGTTCTAGAGAAAGCTTATCATTATTCATTGATTTAGATTCCATGTGTTCAAGTACAATATCTAGCTTAGTTGTTAGGCTTCTCAAAGACACTTGGCTCTAATACCAATTGTTGAACACACTTGGATACTGTGAGGGGGGGTGAATTAGTTTCTATAAAAATTTAAAACCTTAAGATCTTAAACTTTTCAACAAATCTTAAATTTAGACTTTTAACATGATCAACAATCTTATAAATAGATCAACAATACTTAATCAAATTAGTAGTAATGAAAGATGAGATAATGAACACACATGCACAAGATAACACCAGATTTACATGGAGAACCCAATAAGGGAAAAATCACGATGAGAGTTAACTCATAATATATGAAGCTCACTGCTTACACATATTACAATGTTGTTTTAGGCTCACTTCCAATGACTTGTAGGCTAAGGTGCATAAAATTAGGGAAAAATACAATGACCTATTGAGACTCATCATCCCAAAGAAAGATACATGAAATTACAATATGAACATAAACATGAACTACTATGAAAGAAGCATCTAAGTTATGTTGATGTTGTAGTCTCTTTTTGCACAATTACATAATCATATTGACTTTGCACACTTCATATTTAACATTATGCTCAATCACAAATCACAAGCCATAGTTACCTTCACAAATGATTCTTCCTTCTATAAATATCCTCCACAACAAATCAAAACCTCTATTAGGTCAACTCCAAGATGACCTTTAGATGAAACATATGATATTGCATAGGTCAGATCCAGAACATATACATTATGAAAATAAATTGTGTTGTCCATCAACACTCAGCATGTCATGGCGCAAATACATCACAACACATTCTCTGAATCATGATTAATTGAGCAAGATCAACCAAAATTGAAAGAAGCAAGACTATCGACCCAAACAACATCAATACCACCAAAACTATCACTATTCATCTATACACCATCGAGGAGAAACCAAAACCATCACGCAGACTAGAATGTAAGCACTGTAGTCCATGCACAATACCTCTTCAACCCTTTCCTGAAGTGTCTAATCATCATATGCTGGAGCAACTAAAGAAACCCATCAAACATATAAGAATAAAACATTTTGAACTAACTATAACACAATGTTATTTGAAAACTAAACTTGTGGACAACCAAAACACCTGATACTGTAAGGTAGTATGCTTTTAAGATCAATGAAAATTTCTATAAACACACAAGACCAACACTACTCTTATGGAAGAATGTAGAGCATTCCAACAAACCTTCATCATTACATTACTCTATTAGAGTACAAATTAGAATACAATTATTTATAACTTTCATTGTAGAAGGTGTAAAGACTTGAATTATTAAACATTGCACCATCATATCTTGACGAAAATATCTTCTAAACCACAAGACTAAATTTTTCTCTATGGAAGGATGCAGACCAAAACATCAAGACTCTGTCTTAGAGTATATACTATGAATGCCTTGGAAAAATGACAAACAGGTAAGATATCAATCTAGCCATGATGGAAACATACTGGAACAAGTGTGCCCACCTTTGCATCATACTTAGATATTAGAAAGATAGCCATTCTTCCTCATACTACACTGCAGACTTTCACCAACTCATATAATTTGTCCTCGTAGTATATACAAACTTTAGAACACATGTTTAACATGACATCAGGAAAATTCACTGCCAACAATTCACTGCTGGAAAATTCATTGCCAACAATTCACTACGGGAAAATTCACCACCATGAAAAATTCAGCTCAAGGAAAATTCACCACCAACAATTCCCCACCATCTTCTATGGCATGAATTGCTGGTGGTGAATTTTCCTTGAGGTGAATTTGTCATGGGAGTGAATTTTCCGATGGTAAATTACTGGCTGTGAATTTTCATAGAGTCGTTTAACATCAATGACAACCCATATTGAATTGACATGAATGAAAATACCTATTGCCAACAACTACTACATCTGTCCAAATTACTATACTCAATTAAATTTTCTTTGGAGGGATGTCCATCCCCTATTTTTTGTGCCATGAGACCACATTTTTTTCTAGGAGGCATTTTTTCAATAGCTCAAGTGTGTATTCAATGCTTCCATATTTTACATATATGCCTAATCTAAAGAATGCTGAAGAATTTTGGCAGTTTAACATTTGTCAATCTCATTTTCTAGTAAGTTTCTAAGCGTTAAAAAAAAATCATATTATGCATTTCCTGCTAACATTCAATTTTAGAGGCACTAATAAATTTTGACCCTTCATTTGAATATATTGTTTTCATATAGCTTAGGAAAGATTAAATGTTTGGGTTTAGTGATGTAATTTTTAGAAAAATCCTTTCTTGTTTTCCAATGTTAAAAAATTTGATATTATTCAATTTGCATATCTTATGACGTGTTCTTGGAGCATTGTATCCCCATAACAAGTGACATTTCAACCAACACATAAATTATATAGATGTGCATGAGTAAAATTATATAAGGCAATCTAAAAACTGAGTCACCAACCTTAAAAGGACTCCAATAACTAAAGAAAAAATTCAAGAACACCATCAAAAAAATATAGATAAGGGCATAATCACTGATTGAGTTTGGTAATTACTATGTGCAATGAAACATTAGTATGCAATACTTCTCACTATCATGAACAGTGCCTCAAGGGAGTGTGAAAATACAAACTTACAAGTGATATGAGAAAGGAGAATTAAAAAAAACTTGCTAGATATCTTATCTACTAATATATTAGTACCAATAACCAACTTTTATTGTGTATCATTGTAAGGCCTCCAAATTTTCTCTAAAAATGCTCATCTAGAAAAGTATTTCTATTAAGGGACTATCATTTTATTCGATAATAGAGGTACTTCTTGTAAAGAAACTGTATTTCTTTCACTCTCCAAAGTTAGAACCAACAGCTACAAGATGGGATCCATGGTAAATTCAGCTACTCATGAGGTAAAGTATTTGTGATAGGGAGGATTTACTTGCTAGAATATGAACAACAAACAAAAAAGAGCAAGTAACAACTAAAAACACCCTACACCTCAAGATTAGCCTGAAGATTAACTAAGCAAAGCAAAATGGAAGATTTCACCTTGTCGAGTTCCCCTTTGGTTGGCCCTTCAATCTCTGATGTTGTATACTCCTTGGATGGCAAGAGATGCAAGCTAAAGATGGGATGAAGATGGAGAGATGAGTGAAAATGGATGTAAGTATGAAAATTTGGCTAAGTATGGCTTGAGGAAATTTTTTGCAAGAGTTTGGCTAGTATGAATGATCTCCCCCCAAAATGAGAGAAAAGAGGGGGTATTTATAGAGAATTTTGGATTCTTTAGGGAAATGGATGGTCAATATTGAGCCACCAAGATCAAGATGTAGGGCTAAGGTGAATTGAGAACTCATGAGCCCTCACATCTTGACATGTGGCATGTGAAGTGGCTTGTAAGAGATGATGTGTACATGAGGTGGAATGATAGTACATGACATGGAGTTGGTACATAGTACCTTGGGATTGGACAAGATCTCCTCATAAAGGAGGTCCTTGTCCCCATGTGGGGAATTAAAAATTCCTCAAATATCCTCATGGGGATGAGAGAAGGAATTTTAAATTACAAGGAATGCATTTGGGGATTAAATGTGAATTAAAATTCACATGGGGAATGGAGTGCCTTCTCCAAAAGGAGAAAATATTTAATGGGGTTGACTTAGGACACATTCCATAAATGACATGGAGATTAGGTTGTCCTAATTAAATAATTAAGGTTGCACAAGTACTTGATTAGACAAATTAATGACATAGTAGAAGAGGGTTAGATTTCACATGTGACTTGATGTGACAAGTCAAAGATCACATGGGGAAGAGTAAAAGGAATTTAATATTCCTTGAAAGGATAAAAGTAATTAAAAATTCTTTGAGAGGTTGATTAGGCTAGTTAATCAAGGATTAGAGGAGGGTTAGGTGGCTAAGAGAGATTAGATACCAACTTTCAAAAGTTGGAGGATGTGACACATCCTAATCAAGGATTAGGCATGTGCACATCCCTAATGATGAAATTAGGAGAATAATTAAGATTAAGAAAGGGATGTGACATGTCAGGAATTAATAAATGTCATATTTATTTAATTCATTTGATGAGAAATGAGGATTAAAGAAATAAGGTATAATTAAATACCTTAGGGATTTGGCAGAATTAAGGATATTAATTAAATAATAGCGATATTACTTAATTAATGCAAATAAGGGGATGCTTAGATGAAAGAGGATAAATTTGGATAAATTAAGTGTCCAAATTTAGGTGTCTACATTTTCCCCCTCTTTGAGATGGTGTTACGAAGTAGTATCATTTCAAAGAATATTAAAACATAGAACCTAGAAGAAGATGGTTAGATTGGGAAAGATGCCCAGTCATCAAAGGATTGACTAGGAAGGGAGATGATGGGGGTAAAGTTGAATGTTAGGGATTGAGGATGCCCCCTCGAGAGGACATGTGGGTGCAAGAGAACACGGGTGTTCTCTCAAAATGGATGAGATGATGCAAGGGGAGATGAAGAAGATGATGCAAAGTGATGGATTAGAGAGGGCGAAAAGGTGGCAGGAGATTGGTAGGGGAAAGTGATAAAGAATGAATCGATGGGGGGGATTTTGATAGATGAGAGGATGAAGATGAAATGCAATCCAAATGCAATTTTCCATCTTTAGGACCACTGATTTTTGCTATAGCAGAATACACGACACACCAAGGTATAAAATACCAAGGAAAATTAGTGTCTAATGCATGAAACAAACACAACAAACAAGAAGACTATCCCAACACCCCAAAGTCACGATGACCTTGATCAGGCCAAGTATTGAGATAACCACAAGCACACAAGGATGCCCCAACGTAATACAAGACCTCAGGGATCTTGGTGGGTACTACGTGGGACAACCAAGAGGACAACAACAAAGAAAAGATTGAGATACACCCCTATGTTGACTAGTCAAAGCACACCATGATATGATGGATCAAGCTGACCATGACAAGTGATGATAGGGAGCTCAAATGATAAACAAAAGCCAAAAGCATCAAAAGATCACAATCAATTTCAAATGTACTTTTCCATAAGATCAAGGGGATGGATGGGATTGATGAGGTCTATTAGGAAGGATGCATCCTATTGAGACTGATGATGGATACTAAATTGAAAGATTGATATGACGCAGGATATTTGGAACTGATTGGATCTGTTGATATAAGTGGATCTTGTTTGTTAAGAACTAGCTGGATAAAATCATAGCTTGATGACATGACACAAGAGACATGACACGAGAGACATAACACAAGATAGGAGACTGACACATCCTAGCGACCTAGGGGCTTGGGGGCCGATCAAAGATTAGCCTTGCCTACGCGAAAGTGCAGAGCCCTCGTAGTTCGATAAAAGGCTGACGACAGACCATGATGGAGACCTCGATGGATGATAAAGATAGGATTGAGAAAAGGAGTAAAGTGGACAATGAAGATCGATGATGGAACCCCGGGGGTGGATCAAATGATTGACCTTGCCTATGTGAAAGCGCAGGGGCAACGTAGTTCGACAAAAGATCGATGATAGACAATGGATAAAGGATGATGAGATAACCCTAGATAATGGGATAAAATGATGGGACCAACATGATAGGATAGGATAGACTTATTGGATTGGATCGAAGGATGGTGACTACACAAAGTGTAAAATGATAGGATGTTCAAAATAGATGAAAGATGACTTGGAACGAGTAAACAGATGATCGAGAGGGATGAACGACTACTCAAAATGAGTAAACGACCACTCACAATGGATGAATGATTCTTGGAATTAGAAGATGAAATTTTGGAATAGATGAAATATTATTTAGAATGAGTAAATGATTGATTGAGATTTTTGAATGAGAGTTCGAAATGATAGAATGAGGTTTGAAATGGATGAATATTTACTCAAAACGAGTAAACGGATGTTTGAGATGATAGATGAAGGTTTGAAATAGATGAATAGTTACTCATAACAAGTGAACGGATGATTAGAATGGATGAATAAGACAAAATTGAAGATGGAGGGAGGGATCTTAAGATTTGTTTCGATATCCAAATATCTTGACTCCAGATGGACTAAAGCTCAGATTAGGGTTGGATCAAAGCCTAGATTAGAATGATTAGAGGATGTTATGGGATTGATTCTACACCAAGCTTTGGAGTTTAAGGGGCATAAGGTGTTGACAATCAGATTTTTTCTAGATTTGGCAATTTTTAAAAATTGTCAAATTTTGCCATTTTAGGAAACTTCACGGTCATACATTTGAGAGCTTAGTTTTTTCACAAAAAAAACCAAAACTAAGATAGGATGAATTTCCAACTAACATCCCAAATTTGAGACATGCATTCCAAGTTATTGATAAAAATGATT
Source organism: Sequoia sempervirens (assembly GCA_007258455.2). Taxonomy (NCBI): domain Eukaryota; kingdom Viridiplantae; phylum Streptophyta; class Pinopsida; order Cupressales; family Cupressaceae; genus Sequoia; species Sequoia sempervirens. The sequence continues at coordinate 190,183,776 of VDFB02373365.1, read as the reverse complement.
TTTCAAAAATTGAAAAAAAACACTAAATTGCGATTTTGAGGGTCAAGATGAAAGTTTGAGGCCCCGAAAATGTGGCAAAATGGGGTCCAATTGACTCAAAGTTAGTTGGGAATCTACATGCAACCTCATAATGCAGCCACCCATAAAATTTCAACTCAAACAAACACCCGAGTCAAAAGTTATGGCCTTAGGAAGTTTAAACATAAAAATAAAAACTCTTGAAACGAAGCCTATGTGATTGGGATGGGTGATCCTATGATGTAGGAGGTGATTTTGGTGATGAAATGATGACCTATGGAGGTGAAAAAAGAAAAATATTTCTTGAAGGGCGGGTCCACCCGCGAACAAGGGCAGGTCTGCCCACGCCTGGGTGGGTTTGCCCGTAGATGCGGGTGGGTTCGCCGACGAGCTCGGGCAGGGGCCCTACCCAGGGAGTCAGGCGGGTTTGCTCACAAGTTTGAGTGGATCCACCCAAGGAGCCAAGTAGGTCCACCCACGAGCTTGGGTAGGGGCCCCGCTCAGGGATTCAGGTGGGTCTGCCCACAGCCGGGTGGGTTTGCCCAGGGACCGGGGCGGGTCCACTTAGGGACCCAGGTGGATCTGCCCAAGCCAGGGCGGGTCCGCCCATTGACTAGGGAAAGGTTGAGGATTTAGGAGGACCAAAAAAATGGGGAAAGATGAATGATGAGACAAGATAGGAGGTTGACAAGATGTGCAAAAGAAGTCAAAGTGATGATGATAAGATAGATAGCATTGGGTTGCATGGGGAGTAGCCTATAGCTAGAGACCAATGAAAATGGATTATGAGACAGGATGAGGATAGAGGATGGGGGGATTTGGGAGATGAAAAGGTGGCCAAATGGATTGATGACAAGGGATGCCATGATGGAAGGATAGAAGGATAACAATGGGAAGATGGATACAACTATAAGGAGATGAGGATAGGGAAATGGTGGGGATTGTTCTGATGGAATGAATGATATCTCCAAGGACTATATCACAAAGGAAGATGGATGTCCCTACTCTAGATATGTCATGCGCGAGGGGGCATGAAGGATGCAACAAAGAAGGATAGGAAAATAAAGGAGTGAGTTGGATGAAGATAGGATGCATGGATAGGGAAGGGAGATTGAAGGTAGCATGACAGGTGGATAAGGAAAGGTAGACGAGTGTGAATGAGGGTTAGGATAGTGTGCAGATGAGGGGAACTAGGATTAGATGGGGGAATGGGATTGGATGGAAGGCTAGGAGTAGATGGAGGAAGGATATTGGAATGGTGAATTAGGATGGGAAGATGGATTGTAGTAAGGGTATTGGGATGGTGGATTAGGATGGGAAGATTGAGATGGTGGATTGAGATAGGGAAATGCAAATGTCGGATTAGGGTAAGTTGATGTGGATGTTGGATTAGGACAGGAAGGTGTGAATGCAGGATTAGGGTGAGCAGATTGGTATGGAAGATTAGGGTAGTGGGTATATGCATATGAAGGATTGAGATAGGAGGATGTGGATGGGGGATTAGGACAGGGGTATTGTCACGACATACTAGGATCAGAGGATGTGGGTGTTGGATAAGAGGATGATGTAGATGAAGGATATGATGGATATGAAGGATATCCCTTGTCAAAGGTAGCATAAGGAGCATGATTAGGCATGGATGAAGACATAACAGGATGAATTGAAGGGGTGATGGTATTTTGGAAAGTGGGTGGAGAAAAATTACTAGCAATGATAGTGTCAAGGGGATCCATGTCACATTCTTCTTGATCGACAAGACTTTCGTTATCATTGTCGACGTAATTAGGATTTCCCTTTACTAGTATTGATGGAGGATAAGGATAAAGAGGATGGATCAAATATTTGGGAAAAGACTAGAGCTCAAATCAAGATTTAGGTTAAGCTCAAATCGAGATTGGATTAAAGCTCAGATTAGGATGATTGGATGATTCAATGGGATTGATTCTGACAATCGGATTTGATTATCAAAGGATGATTACGACATCAAATCTGCTTCGAGATAGAAGTAGATTGAGTGGGTCGAAGGTGATTGGATAGGGATGCGATTGGATTGGATTGTATTGATCGATGATTGATAAGATCGAATGATGGATTGGATGGGATGAAAAAAGGTATTGGACAACCCTATTCAGAGATTACCCTAGGTGACTTAGGATACTAATTGATTGGATTAAAGGATAAATGGATGATTACAGCACCAAATCCACTTTAAGATTGAAAATGGATTGATTGGGCTAACAAGGATGACCGACTTAGGATGGATAACTACCCTAAATAGGTTTTGATGGATGACGATTAGAAATGAAAACCTAGGTCAATTTGGATGACTTCTTTAACAAGGTTTCAATGGAATACCAGTGATCTAAAATAGGGAAATGATAACCAGAATGTGGGTTTGAAACAAGTAAAAGAGGACTTTGAATGGGTGAAAAAATGCTTGAAATGATGGGATGAACATTTAGGATGGTGAACGAATTCTCGAAATGGGTGTACGGATGTTCAGAACGGGGAGACGAGTGATAAAAATGGTGAAACGAGGGTCCCAAATGATGAAACGGATGAAAAATTTGATCCTTCAAGGGTCAGGTCTATCCAAGGAACAAAAGATGGTCAAATTTTGTCAAAAAAAGCTTCAAAGAGGTGGGTCAAAGGTCAGGTCTGCCCCTAGATAAGTGGGATCTACTTGTGGAGGGAAAATTTTCCTGTCTAGAGGTTAGGTCTGCTTGTTAGGAGGGCAGGTCCGCCTATGGAGCAAAAAATGGTCTAAAATGGCTAAAACAGGCTCCAAAAGGACTGGTTTATAGGCCAGGTCTTCCCTTGTGAAGGGTAGGTCCGCCCAAGGAACAAAAGATGGTCAAATTTGGCTTAAAGAGACTGGAAAAGGCTAGTTCAAGGTCAGGTTCACTTGTTGAGAGGTCAGGTCTACCTGTTCAGATGTCAGGTTCACCCTTGGACAGGTTTAAACTTGACTTTTGACAAGATGACTAAGGTAAAGGACTCAAAACACAACAAAAATCAATCGAAAGGATATGTCTTAGTGAAATTAATTAGACAATCACTGGTTTTGCACAAAGAAGACAATTCAGACAACACAATCCTAAGTCTAGTAGAGAAGATATGGCCAACAAATTCTTATATTCTAGGATGAACATGGTTACTAGGGATTCCTCGATATACACCTGGTACATGAAGCCCAAATCATGAACACCAACCTATAACAAGCGTGAGTTAGGAACTTTATAGGCTCAGACCAACTCTTCACGTCATCCCGATGCTTTGCCAATTACAACATGGTTGGATTGAGGTACAACTTTCGCTCTCCCTCCTTTATATACCCTGTCGGTATGCGTGGTTGGAATCATCCCTTGGGGTGATGAAATCCCCAAGTAGGTCTCGCTAAGAAAAATAAAAAAGGATGACTCAAAGGACTTGGTAAGCTATAATCTCTCATCACCTAGGATCACTAAATGGTGCAAGGGGATTGGATACATCAAATAGCTCACCCACAAACACATCAAACAAGGTTAATTGACACCCCTAATTAAAATATGTACCTAAATTAGAGGTTAAAAACCCTTAAAATAGCTAAAATGATTGCTAAAAAGTGAAATTTTACCTTCTGGAAAAAATTGTATAGGGAAAATCCGGGTATGTAGAGGTCAGGTCTGCCTATCTAGAGGGTAGGTCCAGCTATTTGTAGGTTAGGTCTACCCCTCTGTGAAAAGTTTTCCAAAAACACCTCTTGAGGTTTGTGGAGGGCAAGTCCACCCTTGGGCAAGGTTGGGTTCACCTGTGGAGGGCAGGTCCGCCTGTCTGTTAGGTCAGGTCTACCCCTCTAGGTTGGGTCTTCCCTATGAAGGTTAGGTCTACCCCTCTATAGGTCAGGTCTTCCCCTCTGTAACCTGCACCTACAAAAAGTAAAAAAATAGCAAACGTGAAAATAAGAGACTCGTTTGTGGGTCCCACCGAGTGTGCCAGAAATGTGATAGGGTGAATTTACTTGCAAGAATATGAGTAGCAAACAAAAGAGAGCAAGTAACAACTAAAAACACCCTATACCTCAAGATTAGCTTGAATATTAAGTAAGCAAAACAACATGGAAGATTTCACCTTGTTGAGTTCCCCTTTGGTTGGCCCTTCGATCTTCAACATTGAATACTCCTTGGATGGAAAGAGATGCAAGCTAAATATGGGATGAGGATGGAGAGATGAGTGAAAATGGATGTAAGTATGAAAATTTGGCTAAGTATGGCTTGACGAAATTTTTTGCAAGAGTTTGCTAGCATGAATGATCTCCCCCCAAAATGAGAGAAAAAAGGGGGTATTTATAGAAAATTTTGGATTATGTAGGGAAATGGATGGTCAATATTGAGTGACCAAGATCAAGATGTACGGCTAAGGTGAGTTGAGAACTCACGAGCCCTCACATCTTGACATGTGGCATGTGAAGTGGCTTGTAAGAGATGATGTGTACATGAGGTGGAAGGATAGTACATGACATGAAAGTGGCACATAGTACCTTGGGATTGGACAAGATCTCCTCATAAAGGAGGTCCTTGTCCCCATGTGGGTGAGAGAACATGTGGGGAATTAAAAATTCCTCAAATATCCTCATGGGGATGAGAGAAGGAATTTTAAATTCCAAGGAATGCATTGGGGGATTAAATGTGAATTAAAAATTCACATGGGAAATGGAGTGCCTTCTCCAAAAGGAGAAAACATTTAATGGGGTTGACTTAGGACACATTCCATAAATGACATGGAGATTAGGTTTTCCTAATTAAATGACTAAGGTTGTGCAAGTACTTGATTAGACAAATTAATGACATAGTAGAAGAGGGTTAGATTTCACATGTGACTTGATGTGACAAGTCAAATATCACATGGGGAAGAGTAAAAGGAATTTAATATTCCTTGGAAGGATAAAAGGAATTAAAAATTCTTTGAGAGGTTGATTAGGCTAGTTAATGAAGGATTAGATGAGGGTTAGGTGGCGAAAAGAGACTAGAGACCAACTTGCAAAATTTGGAGGATGTCACACATCCTAATCAAGGATTAGGCATGTGCACATCCCTAATGATGAGATTTGGAGAATAATTAAGATTAAGAAAGGGATGTGACATGCGAGGAATTAAATAAATGTCATATTTATTAAATTCATATGATGAGAAATGAGGATTAAAGAAATAAGGTATAATTAAATACATTAGGGATTTGGCATAATTAAGGATATTAATTAAATAATAGTGATATTACTTAATTAATGTAAATAAGGGGATGCTTAGACAAAAGGGGATAAATTTGGATAAATTAAGTGTCCAAATTTAGCTGTCTACAATATCCTTTTGCAATTATGATCTATACATGGTTCTTCCCAATGATGTTCTTTCCACAAACTTGTTCAAAGAGTTATGTACCTGTGGGTACATAAATTTATCCTTGTAACATAAAATCCACTTTAAATACTATGATAGCTCTTGCAATTCCAAATATTTCCACCCATTTCTCCTTTAATAAACACATGCAAATTTAACCCAAACAATTGCATATTATGACAGGTTCTTGCAAAGGAAGATTAGTTATTTGTATAGTAAATTAATTTACTAACGCCAAATCTTGATTATGTCCTTTGTTGAGAGCATTTCCTTCATGTTATAGCTATGACAAATAAATGTTGTATAAAGAAATTTCTTCACATACCCTAATTAGAATATATATAATTTATTTTACTACACTTACTATTCCTTCATTTTATTTGTTAAGAAATGCTAAAACAGTTGTAAGTAACCAACCACAAAATCATCACATTTTTCAAGGTTTTTCCATTGATTTTTTTATGCCTTACCATCACTATGTAGGAATCTTTATCTTCCCATAATAGATGGAATTAGTACTACCATAGAATAGATCATTTATATCTTATGTTATGCAAGTTGCAACAACACATACATTCACGTTATACTTAGATAATAAATAGCTTTAAACTCATCTTTAAACTACTACATGTTGTTCATGCCTACGAGGATAATTGCCACAATTTGTTTATTTGCAAAAAATAAATTAAATTATTTTACTATGATTTTGGTGTAACATGACCCAGAGCTCACACAATAACTCAAACTTATTTGAAATAAAATTTTAAAGCTCAAATTCATATGAATTCTCTAGCAGAGGATATATGGATATGTTACAAAAAGGTCAAAGGATCCCACAAATTAGGCATTTCACCTCATTATGGGATTTAATTGTCTCAGCCTTGCAATAAGTGAAAGTCCAAGTTTCCTAACTATATATGGGAATATAGGGCTTTCCCATCTCATTGGGGTTGGCTCTTCTAGTAACCAAGTTTAGATGTTGGCATGCAATTTTTTACCATTTGAAAGCTATTGAATCTTTACTAGTAGTTAGTGAAGGAAACTCCAATGCCTTATAGTATTCATTCCCAATTTTCATTAGAGCTTTAAACTTTTTTGTGCTTTAGCTTGGTTCGAGAAGCAAAACTAAGTCACTAAGTCTGGACGGTGATTGGTAATGAATAACAATGGTATTGATATCCTTAATTTAGTTGAAAAAAGTTATATTTCTTTGGGGTAATCATTTGGGAATTTCTAATTATTATTGCTGACATTTTTGTCCAAAAACCATTAGGAAAGCTAAAGGGTTTTCTCACAAAAGTGTGTTAGAAGATGTAAGATGAGAAAATAATAAATTTTTTGTCACATTGAAGTGTTGATAATGTAAAAGGAGAAATGGTCAAAAGCCTATTTTTCTTTCAGCGCTTAAGTGAAAGATTGGAGGGAAAACAAATGAGTTTGTTATTTTTTTATTATTTCATTCACATTGTAGAAGTTTCATGGTTTCAAGTAAATGGTGTTGAAAGAATCCATAAAAACATGGATGCACCAAACAGATTAAGATACCACATTGTAGACTAAGGAACGAGCGTAGATATTAAGAGTTTGAAGGAATCCATTCATTTCACCATGTTGCAGAAGATCCAAGATTTTTAGGGCATGCTGTAAACATAATGTTAGAGTTTTCCAAGGTTTTTCACCAGTAGTATATCCACATAGTAGCTCATGGAGTCAAGTCATTGCTATATGGCAGGTATGTCCTATATTGCCCAAAGTTTTAACCTCTAATAAGAAATGTAGAAAATATCTTTGTTAGGAGTTCAAAACCCTTAGTCACCTTCTAGGGCAGTTAAGAAGCATAATGTGACTATCTAAGAGGTTGTAGTACCAAGTTTTTGAATCAATGTTTAGGAAGTGAGAGTAGTAAATCCTTTGTAAGACCCCACACTGGCTAATTAGTTGTCAAATACCACTTTGCTATATGGTGTTGTTCATTCATTTAACTAGAGACATAGAGGAGTTGCTTTGAGTTTACCTATGTGCCTAGTACTAAAGTTGAACCTTCTATCTTTTCTGAATTGACTTCAATGTGGTGCAATGACAACACAAGTGATGATGGTAAACAAGCTATGTGTTTGATGGAGAGAAAACACAGTGAGTAGCTAAAGACTAGTAATGGGACAGCCTCATAATATGGCAGTGTAGTGGATAGAGATCTATATTTTGTGGCAATGAACATGATAAGTGGAAAAACCATAAAAGAAGATCTCAGAGCGATTGTGACTTGAAGAATTTTTGTAGTCTCTTGGTTTCATTGCACAAACTACTATTTCAATTTTGAGACTAGTTAACAAGAAGTAATCAATTTTTTTTCCCATGCACTAGATGTTGGGTTTCATGTAGTGAAGAAAATGAAGATCATATAGTTGTCTCAACTTCTAAAAGTCCCTTGCAACTGGATATCAACAAAATTGCAGAAAAAGGTTAATGAGTATTTATATTTGATTGTACATAGAAAGGGAATTTTTTTTCCATCTTCAAGAGAAGAGGTTGATGGATATATTACTTGGAATCAATCGTTGCTTTTAGAATTTCCAGATCTGTTTCCCAATATGACATCCTCTTTCAAGGATCTTTTGTGCTATCAAAGTAACCTTAGATGGTAGAGGTAAGTTACATGTATATTGGGTAGTCATGGTCCCAGAGAACATTACACCATGGAACAAAGAAGATTGTACATACAACCTATAAATTCTATACAAGAAGTGAGGACTATGCATAAGTAAAAGAGGTAATCTAGGCAAGTTAAAAGGGGTTGTTGACACTAAATAATATATAGATATGGAAAGCAAAGAGTTACTAGGAGACATTGTGAATGGGGTACTCTTCTATTACATAGTCCAGGGATCTTAGTGATAGCCCTTTGTTGAATGAGTAAAGAGTGGCAGTCCTTCCAAGAGGATAGAGTGATGTATTGTGAAAGAAGTACAATCCAAGATATAAAGACCAGTAAATAATGCATGATAGTCAATGAAGGACAACCCCAGACTCATATACCTTAATCATGAAGATTCTTTGTTGATCGATGATTCTTTTCTCTTTACAATCATTACATCTTGATAGACCTTTTTGATTTTTTAAAGACAAGCATCAAATTTTCAAGTTCAAGAAGTTTTCAGGATTAGGAAAAGTTTTTAAGGGTTTTTAGAATAAGTGATATTTTGTGCAAATTCGAGCTTTAGAAAGATGATTTCCAATTAGTCAAGATTCAAGAATGAATGTTATTTAGCTTATAGGATGATTATTTTGGAGTCATTGAAAGGTGAGAAAGGATTGTCTTAACATGGACAGAGGGGATGCATCTTTAGTGCATTTTCAAAGGAAAATGAATGAATTTATAGTATTTCCTTGTTTGAGCATGCTACATAGTTTCATGAGATATGATACCATCCACATTGAAAGACTAGATAGATTGCTATCACCATGGCACAGTCAATACAAGGGCACTATGAATGATCCTGAAGACAATATAAAGACAATCATGAAGAATCAAGAAGAACAGTTATTATTTATAGTTAATGATTATGATTCATGGATAGTGATATGATAACTATGAAATAAAGACACTCCTGGTCCTTCATAATAGGTGAACAAACCAATATGAGTACAAGACATAGTGCACATAAAAGTTAGTGAAAGGGGTACCGGTTGGAAGAGGATTTTGTGTGGGGTGTTTGCAACCTTTATGAGGATTTGCATGCAAGATAAACAATGATAAATAATGCTTGGAAGAGGCTTGATACAAAAAAGGTTACTTATAACACCCTCATTGATGGATACTACAAGAAGGATGATTTAGATAAGGCTTTTTCTATGCTCGGTGAAATGTTGCAAAAGGGTATAACTTCCACTACTCATACCTACAGTGTATTATTTCATAACCTAGGAAATTCAAGAAAAGATGGAAGAGGCACACCCTCTCTTGTAGGAAATATAGGATAAAGGTTTGGTCCCAGATATTGTACATATGGTATTGATTGATGGTTACTTAAACATGGTAATATGGATGAGTTTTTTGGTTTGTTCATAAAAATTGTTGAAAAAGGGATCACCTCTGATGCTGTCATTTACAGTGTCATAATTGATGCTCATTAAAAAAAAAGAAATCAGAAAGAAACCTCTAAATGGTGTACATATGATGTTCTAATCCTCGGGTACTGCAAAAGATGTTAAAAGGCAGGTCATGCAAATAAAAGGACAAATAAAAATGAACAGGGCCAATAACTTGGTAATGCAATAATGGGCAACTACATAAAAAGGATAGTCATAGAATTGTTATAAATATGAGTACTATCAACACAACAAGGTTACCAACAATCCTTGAAAGGAGGAAAGGCAGTCCTTATCCCTTTGAAGTACTAACACCGTGGAAGAAGGTAGCTATATTATCATGAGAGTAGTCTATAGGAAGGCAATAGTCCATGGTGAAGAAGTGTTTGTAGTTAAGGAAAGGGAGCATGAACCTAGTCACATAAACAAACAAAGACCATATACAAGATACTAGACAAGACACAGTAACAAGAATTCTCCCTTAAAGGACCCCATGAATACAACATAGAAAAATGACAGTATGATAGTCTTGCTCATAGGACACTATCATGCATATTTGAACATGGGACACAAAAAAAACAGAGGGATTCACATGATATGACACTTCATAGAAAGTGGGTAGTGATTTTGACCACAAGAGAAGCAATGATGAGAGATAATCTAACCAAAATAACAGTCATGAAGGCTTATCTGTGTGTCTCTAAGAGCTTAGTTTTTTTACTTCATTGATCTATAGTAGGAATGTTTTGTAAAAGAATAGATGTGTGGGTGAATCAAACACAAATCATCATAAGACATATAGGGAAGGTATAGTCCAAAGGAAGGTCTACAATTTTCATATGATGAATATGATGGGTAGTGAGCATACATGATAGTTTCTAATGACTTAAATTGGGAGATAAATGTTGTCATGAAGTAAAATGACAAGACATTCAAGCATGCAAATACATAGGAAATGAAAGTCAATCTTAGAGGCTATGCCAAAATCATGTGTGAAAGCAAGTTCTCTATCTTTTTCTCTTAAAAATGCATTATCAAATGGCAAAGGTACTACCAAGTAAGTACAGAAGACAATGATCTGGTTTGTTGAGGACAAAGATGACATAACCAATACGAAAACTAAGCATGATTAAGACCTAAATATGTAAAACATAATCATATAAACCTAAAGTATAGTCAAAAAGAGTAAAGGGGGTTTGCATCTTGTGTAATAATGGAGAAAGGAGCTTAAAGACAACATGCAATTGGAAATTAACCCCTAAAACTTCTCCTATGCCCTCCTAAAAGCTTCTGAACTTTTCAAACTTTCCTCCACGTGTTTTTGAAGGAGTCAAAGTATGGACGTGGTAGTAGTTAAAATATTTATTGGTTGGTGAAGAGTCAGGTACAAGCATCTAGGGAAGTTTTTAAGAGCAAGTGGGAATATGTGATAGCAGTTGAGAAGATATAGGGGTCAATTTGGGTTACTTGGAGAGAAGTTGGCAAGTATATAGTAGTTTTGTTTAATATTTTAAATAGAAAGGTCAAAAGTTCAAGGTTTGTTAACTCAAGCTTATCTCTCCAACATCACCTTGAAGTCTTTGAAAGAGTCCAAGTAAAAGAAGCAGTTTTCAGTGCTTAAGGGAGGATTGGTCCAACAACTTTATGAATATAGTCTTAATTGGTCATAGATTTTGTCCTATATTCTCTCTAATGTATAGATTGAAAAAGGCATGCCTTGTTTCATTCTAAGTTCTTTCACCTTTGTGGAGTTGTATTGTAAACTGAAAAAGTTTCTTTCTATCCTTTTGGTGTATTGTAACTCTGATTTTCAGTCTTTTGGCTGAGAATAAAGCATTGTAATACCTCTTTTTCAGAGCTTCTTCAATCATGGCAGATATATATCAGACTTTGTACCTGCAAAATTATCTTCTATCAATAAACTAAGCACTTTTTGGGCTTCAAAGTTTTTGCCCTATTTGTGAATGTGAGTAATTGATGGAATTTCATGATTCTTCATATACAAATCCTTAGATGAATGTCTTCCATCATTTTCAAGTAGAAAAAAGATATATTTGTGTAGGTTATTTCTTGTTTCATAGTTTTAGTAGATGTTAGTTGTGAAGAATACTAATTTTCCTTCCTTCTAGAGTTGTAAAAAGAAAGGACCTTTCAATGGAACACTGATATATAAGTATACCAAAACACCAATACTGTGCACAAATAGCCTATTATTTTGATTAGTTGTGTGTCAAAACAATAGTCTAATGTTTGAGGAAAACACATTTTTCGGTGCATCACCTTCATAGATACTCATTCCATGCTATTCTTTATACCCTTTTCCATCAAGAGAACATTAGTTTAGTTAGTTTATATGAGACACCAAGGGAAACAACCATCTCTAGAGGTTGATCTCTACAATATGAGCTCACACACAGTGGGATCATCCTATGTTTCATGAGGTGGATGAGTGATTTAATTAGCTTAGCAAAGGGTACACACTTCTGTGACAATAGTTTTTGGCATGTGTGTTGGGACTGTTTAAAAACTCACAGATTGAAATTTTTCCATTCATTTTTTATATTTGGTGTGTGTGTTAGCAATTTCTCCATTGGAGGAAAAATCCTCACACACATGGGGACTCTAAGTTTAAATCTACTAGTTTCAATTGGGTTAAGTGCTCGTATGTGCCTAAATTTTGTAAAAAATCAATCTCCATTATTTTGATTTTAAGAACATTTCATGAATTTCTAACTTTTTTGAATGTGGTATCATGTCCTTGCTTCATGGAAGCATGTTTTATAACTCTCCATTCTATAAAAATGTTTCTTATATGTCCTCTTCCTATCCATACCAAACAAAACAGCTTGGTGGTTTTAATGACTCTATAACAACAAGTTATCAACAAACTTAGCAGGTTTGCCACCCAACCACCCCTACTCAATCTTCTTGGAAACCTTTTAATGAGCCCCAAGAAGTCATTTCTATGCCAAAATAGCATGGTTACTTTTCTAGCTAGCTCCAAAATACTGACAATATGGGGATTAACAGCATGAAAATCATATTGATAGAATTCAATAAGCAGTTGGATGATATCAAGAGAACACATGAATTTGATTTGTAGCAAGAGGAGTTGGCTTACCAAGCCTATCAATACCATCAGGATATGGATATTCAAAGGAAGCAATATGAGGAATCTATTGCAAAAGAGATTTTTACTAAACAAGAGCAAATGAGTTTATTTCTTGCCCAAGTACAAAGGCTCAAATCCTGATCAGCCTCTTGCATTCCAAATCAGCTTGTGAAAAAGGAGGCTCCTAAGTACAAGTTCCCAAGCTTCAAGCAAGATAAGTCTCTTGAATTCTCAAGTAAGTGCTCTAAATTTGAAATATGAAGTTTTTGGGGTACTTTTCCATTGCAAGATCATGTGATTGAGGAAAGTTAATCTACTATTCCTTAGGAAGATCCCTTTCAAGAGATTTTTCTACCTTGAGAAACTCAAAAAATTCTTCAAAATCATCCACCAAATCAGCCTTGTCATCCTAGCACCATTTTTCTTTACAAAGGTGGACCCATTGTTTATCAAGATAGCTGGTTTAGTGGGGATGAAGAGGATTTTTTTGAGGTAAGAGAAGAACAAATTGCAATTGATGACCCTGCACATGATGGACATAGTGAAAAAACAAATTTGTTACAAGTGGTTTATGAGCATGATCAAATAGGACAGCAAGTTGAAAAGAAAGTAAGAGGGGCTAAATGTGAATTTTTGATTGAATTATTTGATGAGATTCCATTTTTTGTTGAAGGTGAAGAAAATATGTCAATTTCTATGTCAACAAATAAGTTGGGACAACAAAATGAAAAGCAAGAGGGATGTGGTGAAAAGGAAGAGTCTACAATTTGGTTTGATGAGTTTCCTTCGTTTGTCGAGCAAGATGAAAAGACACTCTCATATCAACATCAACAATAGGTTTGGAACAACAAGGAGATACAAATAGTATTGATAAGGTGCTGATATACCAAGCGTAAAATGATGACAACACTATTTTGAGGAGTGCAAATATTGGAAAACATGGAGAGTAGGATGGAAATTAATGAAGAAATTTTTCCCAACATCATACATGACTTTTATTCAAATATTGATGCTAATATAGTACTTCCTAAATCAAAAATCATGAGGAGTTGGAGTTTAATGCATATATCTCTATGTTTTTGCCAAGTCAATCACAAGAAAAGAACCACTCAAATCAGCAAGATGATAAAGAAGCAATGCATAAGCGAGAAACTAGTAGTAAGAGCTCAAATTTCATCCTTTCAAGAGGATGTCCTATTAGACATTTAGATAGAATGGAGGACCACAAAGTATCACAAGTCATGCTTGCACCTAAGCATGAAGTCACTGATGAAAATGTAGCTGAAAATAAAGTTGCAACGGTAAAAGATCAGATTCAACTCACTTATCTAGTCCAAAACAACAATACGCATGGTCAAAATCAAAGGGTAAGTGATTATGTTTATGTTCTTCTAAAAGAGTTGCAGTTGTTCATTGAGTTTCTACTTGTGGTGCATCTTGTTTTGGCTACTCATAAATATGACAAACATTGCAAGTTGTTAAAGGAGGGTAGCTACTTCAAGGAATGAGTTAATAGATTTTTTGAGTATCACCACTATTGGTTTGTATAGGTTAGGGTACATTGTCTTTGAGTCAATAAGTGTTGTTACACACACTTTTTAGTCTTTTAATTCCTCCAGTTATTGTTGCACAGTTGGTTAGTTTGTTTCAATCATGTATTGAGTTTTCTTTGGTGGTTTGGATGGGTTGGAAGGTGTCATTCACTATTTTGAAGCGTCACAACAATATACTAGGTCTATTTTTAGTATGTTCTCAGGTTCTTTCATGAATCCTATGACCAATGGATTGTATAAGGTAGCTAGTCACCATATTTAGCAAGCAAATATCTCCAAAAGGTCACCAAAGATGTTGACATTTTTTCCCAAAATCCATTAGGAAAGCTAAAGGGTTTTCTCACAAAAGTGAGTTACAAGATGTAAGATGAGAAAAATATAAAATTTTGGCCACATTTAAGTGTTGATAATGTAAAAGGAGAAAGGTTCAAAATCTTAATTCTCTTTCAGCACTTAAGTGAAAGATTCGAAGGAAAATAAATGAGTTTGTTTTTGTTTTATTCTTTCATTCAAATTGTAAGAGAAGTTTCAACGTTTCAAGGTAAATGGTGTTGAGAGAGTCTAGAAAAATGGTGCAAGAGCACCTTGTTGTATTCAATCCTCCATGAGGAAAATTTGTAAATAAGTGTTTAATGAGTGCTAGGGAGTCATTTAATAAGGTCTTTCAAGACCATTACAATGTGTTTAAGTCATTTTATGGATGTTTGTATAGGTTATGTAGTCATTGTATCCAATTTGTAAAAATTGAAAATGTGGTCAAATTAGGTCCACAATAGGTTTTAGGTGTTTTTTCATTAGAATAAGGTCTTGGTAGACCATTTATTCATGTAATCGATCAATTTAGAGGTCTTTAGGTCTTGCGGGGTACAAAAAGTGCTAAAAAGCAAAATCTTGTAAAAAATGTTGTCAAGGAGGAGCAAAATTGAAAAATGACAAGTCAAGTAGTTAGAAGGTGGTTTGAGTCAGTTGTAGTCATTTGGTATGGAGTGGAAAACATTTAAAATTATGGAGCACCTCAAGGAAGAGGTTGGAGGGTTGTAAATAATGGAAAATGAATAAAGAAACCCTATTTTATATGCAAAATCCTGAGTTTTTACTGGTAAATATGTGTTGCAGTGCACTGTATGGCCCTGTACAGTCATATTCTTGAGGGTAAGTCATTGCGAATGATGAACATATGAATCTAGATCATTTTTCAGTTGGTTTTATTGAATTTCATGGAGAAATAAGAAAGTTATGGCCTTTTCTTTACAAATAGCCAGAAACCCTCTTCTAGGCTATACAGAGGTGAAGAAATATGTTTTTCTCATGTTTTGACTAATGGAAAAGGCTATAAACTTGTGAAATGGTTCACCATTATGTACTCTTACATGTTCTAAGGTTGTAGGTTGTGAAGATTAAGCTTTCTATTGATTTTATGATGCCCTAGGAAATGGTTAAATTTGTATTAGACATTGTTTTTACTGTAATAGCAAGGGTTTGTAGGTTTTGGTTGTGAAGTTGGGTTTTTCCCAGGTTGGGACTGCCTGAACATGATTCCAAGAGGTTTGGAGAACATATTTTAATTTTGAGCCTATCAAAGACCATGAAGTTTTGAATCTTTTCTTCATTGCCCTGTTCTGGCAGAGTTGTATGTCATAGTTAAGATTGTGTTTAATATGGTTTTGACGTATTTTATTTGGAATGGGTTGAGACTCTTTTGAAGGTCATTTGATAAAGTTTCTTGAATGGTATTGAAGCCATGTTGGAAGTCAGAGTTTCCATTTTGAGGTTGAGAGTCTAGTTGAGAAAGAAGAACAATCTTGAGAAGACTAATTAGGTCTGTTTGCTGAATGACAATCAATTTCATTGAGTGTTGTTACAAAACAAAGATATCTTCATTTTTGAGATGTTTTAGAAGATCTACAAAGGTACTCAAAAATGTGATGATAGTTCCAGTGTATCTTGTCTAATCAGTGAATTAATGATGAACACCCCTAATTGAAGGGATACAAGGGTATGGTGTAGACTATCAGGAAGAACATTGGATTGAAGTATTGAGGTTGCTTGTAGGTTTTAGTATGATTGAATTTGATATGTCCATTTCATGTAATGTCCTCCAAGGATCAGTTTATTTGTGTTGTTGATGATTTCACAAATTGAGTTATTACAAAGTAAGCCAAGAATGCCTAATAGCATGTATTAGACAAAGATTTCATTGAGATATTGTTGAGGGTTTGTGAGATGTGTTTTGTGTTCCCCTTAGCACTGCATCAGTTTCTATCAGAGCTTAGAAGGTTTTGGTAGAGAGTTTTTTGGTTGTGTGTTTGTGGTTGTGTGGAGGTTGGTGGCCAAAAGACTAGGTAGAGGAAAAGTGGAAAGACCTAGGTGAGGCAAAGAAGTTGAGAAGCAAGCTTAAAGGGACTTGCTTAGAGAAGAAGATGGATTTTTTGAGAAGATACTAGTAGGTTGAGGGTTCACAAGAGAAGGAACAAAAGAGGAAACAAGAAAAAAGAGAGATGAAGAGGAAAAGAGAGAAAGCAAACTGGTTGGAGGTTGAACAAAAGATCAAAGAGTTAGAGCAAGTTTGGGAGCTATTGAGGGAGAGACAAGAGAAGTTCTAGCAGTTACATGAGCAAACAAAATCTAGTTGGCACTTACCAATCAAGAAAAGGGTTACATGTCCTATTGAGAAGATTATGTTGATAAGAAAACAAGAAGAGAAGATGAAGTCCCTGTTGAAGGCAAAACAAAGAAAACAAGTTGAAGAGATTGTTGATAATGAAGAGTTCAAGCAAGTGGAAAGAGAAGAGCACTTCAAGGTTGAATGCCTTGAAGAAATAAAGACAACAAGTGTAAAAGAAGATTCAATGGTGAAGAAAGAAGAATATGATGAGTTGGCATCTAAATCTGATAAAGAGAAGGGCAAGGATGGATTGGATTTGCAGATACAAAGAGGACTACCAAGGTATGAGAATATAATGCTTACTTCATAGTTTCATAAGGAGGTTAATGGCTTTTTCAGTTTTCTCTAAGTAGAAGCTTATGCATATGATTAGGCAGCAGATGTAAAGACATTATGGTTGGTAGAGCAGAAGGAAAACCAAGGTGTAGAGTTTTTGGATGAGTTTGAGCATGTACAAGATGAGAAAGTGGAAGGAAGACACATTTTTCTTATTGTGTTTGTGATTTCAAGGAGGAATAAACAAAGGGTCAAGATGAAGATACATTTCAAGGAACTAGATTTATACCCCCCATAAATCTTTGTGATTGCAGGTGATGGTGAAGACACTTTTATTTTTGCAGGATGTTTACTCTTTGCTACCTCAAGGGATTTTAGTTTTTCTTTCAAGGGGAGTTTGGTGCAGGAGCACCTTGTTGCATTCAAGCCTCCATGAGGCCAATTTGTAAATAAGTGTTTAATGAGTGCTAGGGGGTCATTTAATAAGGTCTATCAAGACCATTACAATTTGGTTAAGTCATTTGATGGATGTTTGGATAGGTTATGTAGTCATTGTGTCCAATTTGCAAAAAAATGAAAATGTGGTCAAATGATGTCCACAATAGGTTTTAGGTGTTTTTTCATTAGAATAAGGTCTTGGTAGACCATTTATTCATGTAATCAATCAATTTATAGGTCTTTAGGCCTCATGGGATACAAAAAGTGCTAAGAAGAAAAATCTTGTAAAAAATGTTGTCAAGGAGAAAAGCAAAATTGGAAAATGACAAGTCAAGTAGTTAGAAGGTGGTTTGAGTCAGTTGTAGTCATTTGGTATGGAGTGGAAAACATTTAAAATGATAGAGAACCTTGAGGAAGAGGTTGGAGGGTTGTAAATAATGGAAAATCAATAAAGAAACCTTTTTTTTGTATGCAAAATCCTAAGTTTTTAATGGTAAATCTGTGTTGCAATGCACTGTACAGCCCCGTATAGTCATATTATTGAGGGGAAGTCATTGGTAATGATGAAAATATGAGTATAGATCATTTTGTAGTTGGTTTCATTGAATTTCATGGATAAATAAGAAAGTTATGGCCTTTTCTTTACAAACAACCAAAAAGCCTCTTCTAGGGTATACTGAGGTAAAGAAAATTGTTTTTTCATGTTTTGACCAATGGAAAAGGCTATAAAATTGTGAAATGGCTTACCATTATGTAATCTTACATGTTCTAAGGTTGCAGGTTGTGAAGATTAAGTTTTCTATTGATTTTATGATGCCCTAGGTTAATGGTTACTTGTATTAGACATTGTTTTACTATAACAGTGAGGGTTTGTAGGTTTCGCTTGTGAAGTTGGGTTTTTACCATGTTGGGACTGACTAAACATGATGCCAAGAGGTTTGGAGAATTTTTTTTAAGTTTGACTCTATCAAAGACCATGAAGTTTTGAATCTTTTCTTCACTGCACTGTTCTGGCAGAATTGTCAGTCATAATTAAGATTGTGTTTAACATGGATTTGAAGTCTTTAATTTGGAATGGGTTGAGACTCTTTTGAAGGTCATTTGATAAAGTGTCTTGAATGGTATTGAAGCCATTTTTGAATTCAGATTTTCCATTTTGAGGTTGAGAGTCCAGTTGACAAAGAAGAACAGTCTTAAGAAGACTAATTAGGTTTGTTTGCTGAATGACAGTCAATTTAATTGAGTGCTGTTACAAAACAAAGATATCTTCATTTTTGAGATGTTTTAGAAGAACTACAAAGGTACTAAAAAATGTCATTACAGTTGGTGTATCTTGTCTAATCAGTGAATTAATGATGACAACCCCCAATTGAAGGGCTACAAGGGTATGGTGTAGACTATCAGGAAGAACATTGGATTGAAGTATTGAGGTTGCTTGCAAGGTTTAGTATGATTGAATTTTCTATGTTCATTTAATGTAATGTCCTCCAAGGAGAATTTAAGTTTTTTTGTTGATGATTTCACAAATTTACTTATTCCAAAGTAAGCCAAGAACGCCTAATAGCATGTGTTATACAAAGTTTTCCTTGAGATATTGTTGAGGGTTTGTGAGATGTGCTTTGTGTCCCCCTTAGCATTGCATCAAAATCCATGGATGCACCAAATATATTAAGACACCACATTGCAAGCTGAGGAAGGAACTTACATATTAAGAGTTTGAAGGCATCCATTCATTTCACCATGTTGTAGAAGATCCAATATTTTTACGGAACGTTGCAAATATAATGTTAGAGTTTTCCAAGGTTTTTCACCAGCACTATATCCACATAGCAAGTCATGGAGTCAAGTCATTGCTATATGGTAGGTATGCCCTATATTTCCCAAAGTTTTAACCTTTGATAATAAATGTAGAAAATATCTTTGTTATGAGTTCAAAACCCTTATTTTTCTTCTAGGGAAGTTAAGAAGCATAATGTGATTGTCTAAGAGGTTGTAGGACCAAGTTTTGGAATCAATGTTCAAGAAGTGAGAGTTGTCAGAGCCCACACTGGCTGATCAATTGTCAAATGCCACTTCTTTTCTATCTGGTGTTGTTCATTCATTTAAGAAAAGACTTAGAGGAGTTGCTTTGAGTTTCCCTACATGCCTAGTACTAAAGGTGAACATTCTATCTTTTCTAAAATGACTTTAATGTGGTGGAATTGTTGGCAACACAAGGGCAGACAACTAAGACACACTGTCTTATAAAAACATTTGGATTACAAAAGGCTTACTGTCCAAGGAAGACTCACTGTCTTACAAAAACATTTGGATTACATCCGCAAGATTTTGAACTGAGAAAATAGCATCTACTAATGCCTGATTACAGTTCTGATTAAGCACATAAACACTTTCCTCTTCACACTCTTCTTTTCACACTTCACTTTTACCTTTGAATGACTAAGACATTATTCACACATCTGCTATTGGTACACACACTTTACATCACACAAAAAATTTCTCTTATGTATCGGCAACTAGGAATTACATCAACTACATGTCGGCCAAAACAAAATATAAAACATGTACAAACTGTTGGCCCAAATCAATAAATATTTTTTCAATGTGAACAAAGCATAGTTAGCCAAGAAATAATGAAGACCCAAAACAATATTCTCAAGCACACAACACCTTCAAAAATTATTTCTTGAAGATCCACAACACACTACAATCACCCTATCGGTCATGATCATGAAAAACATGAACACACAAAAGAAAATCACCAATCGTGAGCACAACAATCAATGAGGATGTGCAACATATATAGAGCATGATCTAGAAAATTCCATGAGCATCATGAATCACCACAGAAACATCCAAAACAACTCAACTTACTAGAATCACATCATCTTCTTTTAGGAACACCAACTAAATTAACAAAAAAACCATCAGAACACAACAGCTCATAACTTGATCAAATCTTGATTTTGATCTCTAAAACTTCTGGTAGATAAACTAGATATACTCAACAAAAAACCCTTTAGTCCACAACCTCTGATCATCAACATACTGAGCTAGCCAACAACATGAACTTCACTGCACCACTGACAACCTGCAACTTCTTTTATTACAATTTTCTCAATATCCTCAACATATACAGCCTTAAAGACATTAATTCCAGTAGTGTTGAAATCAATGAAAACCACATATCAACAACATCCAACAATCTCTCCCTTTTGCATTGATGGAAACATAGGATGTGAAAAAAACCATCAATGCAACTCTTTCTCAGTAGTTTCTCGCCCTTAGATTTTGACTCTTTTCTCTTCAGCTCTTTCATATGCCTCTTCTCCCCACAATTTTTTTCACATGAATCTTCTCCCCCTTTGACATCAATGACAAAGATAATGTATATATTTCTCCACACAAGCTCTTAACCACATATCTAAACATTTGAGTAGCAACCACCACAACATCAATCTGGATCATAAGAAATGACTATGAAGTACACAGACTGATGCAAGTTAATGCATCTTAGTTTTGATTGGTAATCACCCCTAGCTTCCCTTTGAGATACTCAAAAGTATCCTTAGGCAACAGGTTGGTAAAGATATCTGCAATCTATTCCTTAGTGGGTACATATTCCAGTTTGACTTCCTTTTCACTCACCTTCTCTCTCAAAAAGTGAAACTTGATAGATATATGCTTGGTCTTTGAATGCAGCACCAGATTCATAGAAATGTTAATTGCACTTGAATTGTCACAAAATATAGAAATAGGTTCATCATACACAACTTTGATATCCTTCAACATCTGCTTCATCCACAACACTTGAGTACAATTGTTAGTAGCAGCAATGTATTATGCCTCTGCAGTAGATAAGGAAATGGAATTCTACTTCTTGCTTAACCATGAAACCAGCTTCTTTCCCAATAAAAATGCTCCATCACTAGTAATTTTTTTGTCATCCACATCTCTTGCCCAATTAGCATCAGCAAAGACACTTAAGGTAAGATCATCATCTTTAGGATACCATAGGCCAAAATCAACTGTCCCCTTCAAGTATTTGAAAATTCTCTTCACAACTGTCACATGAGATTCCTTAGGATCAACTTGAAATCTTGCAACAATGCATGTGACATTCATGATATCAGGTTTGCTTTGAGTCAAGTAGAGCAATCCGTCAATAATATATCTATTTCTAGTCTGATTTTCCTTAGAAGAATCATCATTTTGTGTCAACTTACATCCGGTAACCATGGGTGTATCGACTGACTTTGAATCTTCCATACCAAACTTATTTAGCAATTCTTTCACATACTTGGACTAAGATATAAAAATCCCACTATCTAGCTGAGTAATTTGCAATCCCAGAAAGAATTTCATTTCTCCAATCATAGACATTTCAAATTCACTCTTCATCTCATTAGCAAACTTCATGCACAAACTATCATCTCCTCCAAAAATGATATCATCAATAAAGACTTCAATAATCAATTCTTTATCATGATCAATCTTGAAATACAAGTTACTATCAACAATACCTTTATTAAATCCAAGCTTCAACAAATACTTGTCCAGTTTGGCATACCATGCTCTTGGGGCTTGCTTAAGTCCATACAATGCTTTGTTCAACCAGAAAACCATATCTCCCTTAAATTAGTCAATTGAAATCCATTAGGTTGCTCAACATACACTTCTTCCAGTTCACCATTTAGAAATGCTGATTTGACATCCATATGATAAACCTTGTAGTTTTTGTAAGCAACATAAGAAAGAAATAGTCTCACAGCTTCAATCCAAGCAATAGGGGAAATAGTTTCTTCAAATTCAATACCTTTCATCTATGAATATCCTTTACACACCACTCTTTCTTTGTTTCTAACAACTTCACCTTGCTCATTCAGTTGATTCCAAAAGACCCATTTAGTTCCAATTACATTTTTGTCCTTAGAACTGGGAACAAGAATCCATGTATCATTCTTCTCAATTTGTAATAGTTCTTCCTTCATTGCTTCCATCCAATGTTCATCTTTGCATGCTTCATTGACACTATTTGGCTTAGTCTTTGAAATCAAACATTCCTCTTCTGCAATTCTTCTTTTAGTCTGCACACCTTTGTTCTTATCACCAATGATCTAATCTTATGAGTGATTTAGCCTTACATACCTTAGAATCTTAGGATTTTCTTGAACTTCAGGCTCTTGTGATCTCACTTCTGTACTTTCACTAGTTTCTCCCTCTTGACTTTCCTGATTCACTGGAATGATTTGAACTTGATTTTGTGTCTAAAATTTCTTTCCTTTATTTGAATTGTCATGTTGATCATTTGAATCATATACAAAGGATGTGGATGATCTAACTATGTCTTCATCAACCTTGTTATTAGCGCTTTCAACTACTTTCCTCAATCTCTTATTGTAGCACTGGTAGGCCTTACTTTTAGTCGAATAACCCTTAAATATTCCTTCATCACTCCTAGCATCAAACTTTCCTATATATTTATCTCTTTTGATATAACATTTACTCCCAAAGATTTTGAAGTATCTAATAGTAGGCTTATGACCAAACCCTAGCTCAAAAGGAGTCTTACCAGTATCACCTTTGACATTTACCCAATTGAGACTGTAAACAATAATACTTATAGCTTCTCTCCAGTAGATATGAGGAACATTTCCTTACAGCATCATAGTCCTAGCAACTTCTTGAATTGTCTTGTTCTTCCTTTCCACAACTCCATTTTGTTGAGGGGTCTACGGGACAGATAATTGTCTCTTAATCCCATGCTCTTCACAAAAAGAATTAAACTCATGGGAAATGAATTCACCACCTCTATTTGATCTCAGGCATTTAATCTTCAAACCTATCTCTGTCTCAACCATAGCCTTGAAAATATTGAATTTCTCTAGAGCTTCACATTTTTCCCTTAAGAAAGCAACCCATATCATTCTAGAGTAATCATCAATAAGTAATATGAAATATTTGTCTCCTTGTAAACTTCTAACTCTAGAAGGACCACACAAGTTAGTATGCACAAGCTTCAACACTTCATTTGAATAATGCTATTTGCTTTGGAATGAAACTCTAGTTTGCTTCCCTAATTGACATTCCTTGCATATGGTATTAGTAGGCTTTACTAACTTAGGAAGATCTCACACTGCCTGAGTATAACTTATCTTAATAATATTATCAAAGTTTACATGACAATCTCCTATGCCACAACCAAATTTCATCAACTTGAGCATTCAAACGACTTTTACTAGCAACACTTAGGTGAAAGATATTACCTTTTGATTTTGTACCAAAAGAAATCACATTTCTGGAACTCCCTAGTATTCTACACTTTCCATCTTTGAATTGAAGATTGTATCCCTTGTCAACCATCTATCCAACACTTAAGAGATTATGATTCAAACCTTCTGCATATAGGACATCATCAGTATTATGCTTACCACCAAGAGAAATGGATCCTCTACCATGGATTACACTGGCATTGTTATCACCAAATCTTACAACACCACCATCATTTTCCAAACTCACAAATTTTCTTTTGTCACCTGTCATGTGATGAGAGCATCTGTTGTCTATCACCCATTTATCTTTTTCTCCAATTCTAGCAGCCAGAGCTTTCTCCACATTCTTGTCACTAGTAGATTCAATAGGCACCAGATCATTTTCCTTGATAGCAATAAATACCTATTCCTCCTCACTCACATTCCCTTTATTGGATTCATCATCTGTCACAGCTTCATCAGCAACATAATAACACTTTCTTTGAAATCTAGGCTTATTAGGTCTTGACTTGGGAACTCTTTCCGGACAGCTTGAAGCAAAATGACCTATCTTATTGCAAGAAAAACATTTAATAGGAAATTTTACTTTGTACTTACCTTCTCCTTTGGCTTCTCTCTTGACAATAAATGCTTCAAGCTCATCCATTTTTCTTTCTTCTTCTTCAATCTCTTACATCTCCTGCTCATACTTAAACATTTTTCTAGAAGAACTTTCTCCCTGATCATATCTCTACTTGTCTTTTCTAGAGATAGTAGCTTTAAATGTAGATTCTTTCTTAGGAAGAGATTCACGAAACTCACTCAACTCAAAAGCAACAATCTTACCAATCAACATGTCTCTAGTTACATTTGTTATAGTCCAAATCTCCTCAATAACAGCAACTTTGGCTTTGTATACAACAGGAAGGGATATGAGCACTTTAGCAACAATCTCTGATTCTTCTAATGTTCCACCAACACATCTGATACTACATGCCAGTTCACTCACTCTCTGTATAAAAGAAGTAATGTTCTCATCTTCACCCATTCTCAAGGTCTCATATTTTCCTTTCAGACTTTGTAGCTTAGCTATCTTCACATGAGTATCACCTTCATACAAAGTTTTCAAATTTTTCTAGATCTCAAGAGTAGTCCACAACTCCATTACATTTGTCATCTCAGAATCTGTCAGAGCACTCAACAATGCTTTCTTAGCCCTGATATTGTACTTGGCTTCTTTAATCTCATCTGGAGTAGAAGGACCATTCTGTGGAATAACTTACCTATTCTTTGTAATCTTCCAATAGGATTTTCCAATGCATCTCAAATGACACTCCATTCGAGTCTTCCATATAGAATAATTTGTTGCATCAAATGTTAGGCTATCCTTCTTATATGTCACCATCCTGGATCACCTCAAGCTATTAAACTTCTTATGAGGAACTTGCTCTGATACCAATTGTTGGCAACACAAGGGTAGACAATTGAGAGGGGGGGTGAATCAATTGTCCCAAAATTAAAATTATTAAACTTATTCTCAGATCTGATAAATGAACATGAAAGCATAAACCATCACAGCATCAGAAACACACATAACACCAAGATTTTTTTTACATCGAAACACTGTTAAGGGAAAAACTACGGTGGAGGTTAGTCCACAATATTATACCTTGTTAAAATTATAAAGAAGAATAAATTGGGAGTGCGCATGCATTCAGGTGCACTTCCTAGAGCTCACTGCTCAAATACAAAAGGCTTACTACCCAAGGAAGACACACTGTTTTACAGAAACATTCGGATTACATCCATAGGATTTTGAAATGAGAAAACAACATCTGCTGATACCTAATTACAGTTCTGATTAAGGACATAAACACTTTCCTCTTCACACTCTTCTTTTTGACTTCATTTTTTACTTTAAGTGATTAGGACATTATTCACACATCTTCTATTGGCACACACACTTTACATCACACAAACAATCACTCTTACATATCCACAACTTAGAATTACATCAACTACATGTCGGCCAAAACAAAATATAAAACATGTACCAACTGTCAGCCCAAATCAATAAATAATTTTTTAATGTAGACAAAGTATAGTCAGCCAAGACATAATGAAGACCCAAAAAAAATTTCTTGAGCATGCAACACCTTTAAAAATTATTCCTCGAAGATCCACAACACAATACAATCACCTTGTTGGTTGTGACCATGAAAAACACGAACACACAAAAGAAAATCACAAATCGCGAGCACAATGATCAATGCAGACATGCAACATAGATAGAGCATGATCTAAAAACATCCACGAGCATCATGAACCACCATAGAAACATCCACAACAACACAACTTACTATAATTGCATCATCTTCTTTTAGGAACACCAACTAAAGCAACAAAAAATATATTAGAACACTACTAATAACTCGATCAAATCTTCATGCGGATCTTTGAAACTTTTGGTGGATAAACTAGATATACGCAACAACAAAACCTTTAGTCCACAACCTCTGATCATCAACATACTTAGCTAGCCAACAACATGAACTTCATTGCACCACTAACAACCTGTAACTTCTTCAATTACAATTTTCTCAATATCCTCAAAATATACAACCTTAAAGACATTGATGCCAGTAGTGTTGACATCAATGACAACCACATATCAGCAAGATCCAACATGAATGATAAAAAAAGTGATAAAAATTTATGTTTTTGATGGAGAGAAAACACAGTGAGAAGCTAAAGACTAGTAAAGGGGAAAAATCATAAAATGAGAGTGTAGTGGACAAAGATCTATGTTTTTTTTCAATGAGCATGATGAGGGGAAACACCATGAAAGAAGAGTCTTAGCAGGATTATGACTTGAAGAATTTTTGCAGTCTCTTGGTTTCATTGCACAAACTGCTATTTCAATTTTGAGACTAGTTAAGAAGAAGTAATCAAATTTGTTGCCCATGCACTAGATGTTGGGTTTCATGTAGTGAAGAAAATGAAGATCATATAGTTGTCTCAACTTCTAAAAGTCCCTTGTAGCTGGATAGTATCCAAACTGTAGAAAAAGGTTAATGAGCCTTTATATTTGATTGTACATAAGAAGGGGATTTTTTTCACCATATTCAAGAGAAGAGGTTGATGGATATATTACCTGGAATCAATGGTTGATTTTAGAATTTCCATATATGTTTCCCAATATGGCAACTTCTTTCAAGGATCTTTCATGCTATCAAAGTAACCATAGAAGGTAGAGGTAAGTTACATGTATATTGGTAAGTCATGGTCTCAAGGAAAATTACACCATGGCACAAAGAAGATTGTACATATAGCTTATAAAGTCTATAAAAGAAGTGAGGACTATGCATAAATAAAAGAGGAAATCAAGGCAAGTTAAAAGGGGTTGTTTACACTAAACAATACACAAATATATGGAAATAAAATAGTTACTAGGAGACATTGTGATTGGAGTACGCTTTTATTAGATAGTTTAAGGACCTTAGTGATAGCCCTTTGTTGAATGAGTAAAGAATGGTAGTGGTTGAGAGTAGAAGTCCTTGCAAGATGCCAGAGTTATGCACTATGAAAGAAGTACAATCCATGATATAAATAATAGTAAAGAATGCATGATAGTCAATAAAGGACAACCCGATACTTAGATACCTTAATCATGAAGATTCTTTGTTGATGGATGATTCTTTTCTCTTTACAATCATTTCATCTTGAGAGACCTTTTTTATTTTTTGAACACAAGCATAAGCTTTTAAAGTTCAGGAAGTTTTTAGGATTAGGAGAATAAGAGCTTTTAAAGTTTTTAAGGTTTCTTAGAAGAAGTGATCTATTTTTCAAATCAGAGCATTAGAAAGATGATTTCCAATTAGTTGAGATTTGAGAATGAATGTGATTTTTAGCTTACAGGATTATTATTTTGGAATCATTGAAATGTGAGAAAGGACTGTCTTAATATGGATAGAGGGAATGCATATTTGGTGAATTTTTAGAGGGAAATGAATGAATTTATAGTCTTTCCTTATTTGAGTATACTACATAGTTTAATGAGATATGGGACCACACACAGTGGCAAAATAGAAAGATTTCTATCACCATGGCATAGTCAAGACAAGGACACTATGAATGGTCCTGAAGACAATATAAAGATAGTCATGAAGAATCAACAAGCACAATTATTATTTATGGTTAATGATTATGATGCATGGATAGTGATATAATAAATATGAAATAAAGAAACTCTTGGTCCTCCATGATAGGTGAACAAAGCAACATGAGCACAAGATATAGTGCACATAAAAGTTAGTGACATGGGTACTAGTTGGAAGAGGATTTTGTGTGGGGTGTTTGTGACCTTTATGTGAATTGCATGCAAGATAAACAGTGATGAATAATGCTTGGAAGAGGCTTGATACCAAACAGGGTTACTTATACCACCCTCATTGATGGCTACTGCAAGAAGGATAATTTAGATAAGGACTTTTTTATGCTTGGTGAAATGTTACAAAAGGGTATAACTGCCACTACTCATACCTACATTGTATTATTTCATAACCTAGGTAATTCAAGAAAAGATGCAAGAGGCACACCCTCTCTTGCAAGAAATCCAGGATAAATTTTTGGTCCCAGATATTGTACCTATGGTATTGATTTATGGTTACATAAAACAAGGTAATATGGATGATTTTTTTGGTTTGTTCATAAAAATGGTTGAAAAAAGGATCACCCCTGATTCTATCATTTACATTGTCATAATTGACGCTCATTACAAAAAAGGAAATCTGACCTCTAAATGGTGTACATATGATGTTGTAGTCCTTGATTGCAAAACATGTTAAAAGGAAGGTCACACAAATAAAAAGGACAAATAATAGTGATTAGGTCCAATAAATTGGTAATGCAATAATGGGTAACCACATAGAAAGGACAGTCATAACACTGAACTATAGCTGCGTGGGGACTACCAACACAGCAAGGTTAGTAGCAGTCCTTGATAGGAGGAAAGGAAGCTCTTATCACTTTGAATTACTAACACCATGGAAGATGGCAACTATATTATCAAGAGAATAGTCTATAGGAAGGTGACAATCCATGGAGAAGAAGTATTTGTAGTTAAGGAAAAAGAGAATGAACCTAGTGGAAGAAACAAAAATAGACCAATAGACAAGATATTAGATAGGACATAGTTACAATAATTCTCCCTTAAAAGGACCCCATGAAGATAACATAGACAAATGACAGTATGAACAGGCCTGCTCATAAGGCACTTTCAGGCATGGTTGAACAAGGGACACAAAAAAATAGAGGGGTTTACATGATACGACACTTCATAGAAAGTGGGTAGTGGTTTTGACCATAGGAAAAGCAATGATGAGAGACAATCTAACCAAAAGAAAAATCATGAAGGATTATCTGTGTGCCTCTAAGAGCTTAGTTTTGTTACTTCATTGATATATAATAGGCCTATTTTTTAAAAGAATAGATGTGTGGGTGAATCAAATGCAAATAATCTTAAGAAATACAAGGAAGTTATAGTCCAAAAGAAGGTCTACAATTGTCATATGATGAATGGAAGTGAACATACATTATAGTTTCTAATGACTGAAACTGGGAGATAAAGGTTGTCATGAAGTAAAATGACAAGACATTCAAGCATGCAAGTACATAGGAAATGAAAGCCAGTCTTAGAGGATACTCTAGAATCATGTGTGAAAGAAGGTTCTCTTTGTCTTTCTCTCTTAAAAATGCGTTATCAAATGGAAAAGGCACTGTCAAGTAAGTATAAAATATAGTGATCTGGTTTGTTAAGGATAGAGATAACATACATAATAAACAAAATAAGCATGACTAAGACCTAAAGTTGGAAAACATAATCATATCAACCTAAATACAACTAGAATAGAGTAAAGGAGGTTTGCATCTAGTGTAACAGTGGAGAAATGAGCTTAAAGACATAAAACAAGTGGCAAAAAACCCCTAAAATTTCTCCTACACCTTCCTAAAAGCTTCAGAGCTTTCCAAAATTTCCTCCACATGTTTTTAAAGGAGTCAAAGTATGGAGCTGGCAGCAGTTAGCAGATTTATTGGCTAGTGGAGAGTCAGTTACAGGCATCTAAGGAAGTGTTTAAGAGAAAGTGGGAATATATAAGAGCAGTTTGGCATGTGGACAGTAGTTGAGAAGATATAGGGGTCAATTTGGGTGACTTGGGGAGCATTTGGCAAGTATATGGGAGTTTTTTTTAATAGTTTAAAGAGCAAGGTCAAAAGTTCAAGGTTTTTTAACTCAAGCTTATCTTTCTCCAACGCCACCTTGAAGTCTTTGAAATAAAAGAAGTAGGTTTTCAGCGATTAAGGGAGGATTAGACTAGCAACTCAGTCAAAATAGTCTTAATTGGTCATAAATTTTGTCCTATATTCTGTCCAACATATGGATTGAAAAAAGGCATGCCTTGTTTCACTCTAAGTTAGTTCTTCCACTTTTTTGGAGTTGTATTGTAAACTAAAAAAGTTTCTTTTTTTCCTTTTGTTGTATTGTAACTCTAATTTTTAGGGTTCTGACTGAGAATAAAGCATTGTAATAACCCTTTTTCAAAGCTTTTTCAATAATGGTAGATATATATCAGACTTTGTACTTGAAAAAGTATCTTCTATCAATAAAGTGAGCACTTTTTTTCCTTCAAAGGTTCTATCCTGGTTGTGTATGTGAGTAATTGATGGAATTTTCATGTTTTTTCATATTCAAATCCGTAGATGAATGTCTTACTTCCATAATTTTTAAGAAGAAAAAGATATATTTGTGTAGGTTATTGCTTGTGTCAAAGTTTCAAAAGATGTTAGTTGTGAAGAATACTAGTTTTCCTTCCTTCTAAAGCTGTAAAAAAAAAAGACATTTCAATGAAACACTAATATATAAGTATATCAAAACACCAATGTTGTTCACAAAAAACCTAATATATTGATTAGTTGTGTGTCTGATAGTTTTTAAGATCAGATTTGCAATAAATAAAAATTAAACAATGAACACAATAACACAACAAGATACCTTGGGAAAACCGTCCTTCTCGAGGGAGAAAAACCCAACAACAATATACCACTTATATATTGAAAGATGAACAACAATTCGCTTTACAATGAGGCCACTCTCAAGGCCGAATTAACCAACATCACACTTGATGCAATCTTAGAACAATAATATCAAACTTCTTGAAGAATGAGATTCATCTCTATGAAGAATAATATTGTACTCCAATATCGAACTCTACTGTAGATGAATTCACACTTGATTTGTATGACTATAGATAGATGATATGAATGAATGAATAGAACCTCCTTATATACAATTTGATGAGATGGATCCCAAGAGACATGTCCCTTCATAGATGAAAGGTTGGCCACCAATGAATGGTTAAGACTCACATGAAAGGTGGCAAATATCAAGATGAAGTTGGTCATATCATTTAATATTTAAGTGAAGCGCCTCTTCACAAAAATCACCACCAATAAATAGATAGCCAATGACTATTATTTATTTATTGCTTATATTAAATCACCGCTCAAGGAAGTATGAGGCCCATAGCCTTAAACATCAACACTCCCTCCTAGCTAGGGAGGAATACTTCTTGATATCCAAGGTCATGGAGTCTCTCAACATGACACCCACAATGGCTACACCCATATGTGAAAATATCTCATCACTGAATCACTCAACGTGATATTGTCCATCATGGCTACTCCCATGTATGGAAAAGAACATGTGCACAAGTGCTCATCACAGAGTCACTCAACGTGATGTCATCATCTCAACGTGACATCCACCATGGCTACTCCCAGAGGGTGGATAAACATAAGTACAAAGAAATCATCATGAAGTCTCTCAACATGATTTTGTCATGGAGTCTCTCAACATGACATCCACCATGGCTACTCCTAGAGGGTGGAAACAAGGGATTTCACCTCAAATTTCTCTTTCACAGAGAAATATGCATTAACAAGGGCTTACACCTCAAATTCCTCCATATTAGAGGAAAATGCACTAACAAGGGCTTACACCTCAAATTCCTCCATCTCAGAGGAAAATGCATTAACAAGGGCTTACACCTCAAATTCCTCTGTCTCAAAGGAAAATGCATTAACACAGATCTTCATGATGATGTGACTCCCTCTAAAGCTTCAAGTACTTGCATCAATTGTCTGACCTCCTCATCAAAGATTTCCTGCAATGATTGCCTTAGAGAAATGGTTTCCAATGCACACCTCTAGTACTGTAGAGAGTTCAAGATTGTCCTCATTGACATCATCCTAGATCACTCTATATTGAATAGGTTTGTAGAGCTACCAAAGTCAAATCTAGATTGACTATCTTGTGCAATTATGTTCTTAGCAGCTAAAGAGGTTCTCTCAAGGATTTAGCACCTAACCTTGCAACACTACAACCTTCACTTATTCTCAGTGAGTCACATAACTCCCTCTTGATCCTTGCCTCAGCAATTGCAAAGAAGTCCTCTGGAAGTGAACTTCCCTCCATTGACTGATCTTAGAACCTCAATCCTTTTCTCGGACATGCTCTCAACTTGAGCCTTGAATCCTTAGATTTTAACTCCCTCTTTGAAGTAACTAATCACAATGACAACCTGAATAGGTTCTTCCTCTTCAAGAGATGTCTCCAGCCACCAACTCAATCCCATGGCTGCAAGCTAAAACTCTATGCTAGAACATCTCTTCAGTCAACATAACTTCCTCATAGGATGCCTCAAGCTCTTCCTCTCTATGCAATCTCTTATCACCCTCTTGCTCCTTGATCCGTCTTGGAAGAATTTTAGAGAGAGATTACTAATAGTTTAAACTACCTCAAAGAAATATCAAAGCTAGAAGCATACATGATTCACTATCCCAATGTTATAGCATGAATTAATAACTACATAAAAATTCATTCAAGGTACAAGTATAAGATACTTATCTCTTTATGTAGCTACACCAATGAGCTAGACCTGTAGTTGTGCCCCATGTTCACCACCTTCACTTGATCTCAACCTCAGGGAAAGGGGAAATAAGAATCAACCTTTAAGTAGATATTGAAGACTCCATTTAAATATTGAGATCACATTATGAATCAATGCACCCACACTCATGCGATGAAAGAGATAAAGTAATCAAAAGAGTGAAAGATAACTCATCACAACTTCCTTCCACACGACCAAGGAAAATACAACATAGGAGAAATGCCATGAAGTGTTAAGCCACCCTTAATCAGCAAATACCATAGGAGTTGTCCTCCTTACATCACCGCTTCAACCACATTGAACATTTATTTGTGCATCGAATAGGCATGTGGCTTCGATCATTAATTCCATATTGAATTTTTGTTTAACCAAATCTGATGGGATCTTTTCCTTAGACCGGCTCTGATACCATGTTAGTTTTTAAGATCATATTTGCAATAAATAGAAATGAAACAATGAACACAATAACACAACAAGATAGCCTGGGAAAACCCTCCTCGAGGGAGAAAAACCCAACAACAATATACAACTTATATATTGAAAGATGAACAACAATTCGCTTTACAATGAGGCCACTCTTAAGGCCGAATTAACCAGCATCACACTTGATGCAATCTCAGAACAATAATATTGAACTTCTTGAAGAATGGAATCGATCTCTATGAATAATAATACTGTACTCCAATATCGAACTCTACTATAGATGAATTCACACTTGATTTTTATGATTGTAGATAGATGATCTAATTGAATGAATAGTACCTCCTTATCTACAATTTGATGAGATGGATCCCAACAGACGCATCCCTTCATAGATGAAAGGTTGGCCACCAATGAATGGTTGAGATTCACATGAAAGGTGGAAAATCTCAAGATGAAGTCGGTCATATCATTTAATATTTAAGTGAAGCGCCTCTTCACAAAAATTGCCACCAATAAATAAATAGCCAATGACTTATTTATTTATTGCTTATAATAAATCGCCGCTCAAGGAAGTATGAGGCCAACATCTATAAACATCAACAGTGTCAAGACAACAGTCTGAGGAAAGTGAATTTTCGATGCATGGCCTTCATAGATACGCATTTCATGCTATTCTTTTGTACCCTTTTCCATTAGTATAACATTAGTTTAGCTAGTTTAGGTGAGATGGCAAGGGAATGAACCATCTTTCAAGATCGATCTCCATAGTCTGAGCCCACACTCAGGGAGATCATCCCATGTTTCACAAGGTGGTTGAGTGATTTAATCAACTCAACAAAGGGTGCACACTTTTGTGACAACAATTATAGATCAGCTTTTAATAATATTGTACATATTGAGAGTTTTTTCTTTATCATTGTCTTTTGACATAACTTCTATTGTGAATTAATAACCTTGCTATGAATACTCGTTAGCAATATTTAGTTATTATTGTGTCCTATACATTATTGAGAATTTTGGTATTCAGTAGCATCATTATTAGTATTGTGAAATATTTTTGGCCTATTTAGAGTGTAAATTTATTAGATGATCCTTTAAAGTAGATTGGTATTGACTTGTAAGACTTCTTTAGTGTCATGTCCCCCAAAATTGTAACTTAGTGGGATATAAAGCATCAGAAACATGATAAACAAAATACATATTAAAGCATTAATGATTTAATTATATTTATCAATATAATATTATAATTACACAATTGTTGTAATAGAACAATTAATCTTATTAATTGTAAGTATCATAATAAAATGTCATACAATAAAATAAAATAATAATAAGATTATTTTATAAATATCAAACATTCAAATACAAATAAGATAAAACAACAAAATGAACATAATCTAATATCATTGTAAACATTATCATTATATCATATTTGACAAATTAATATTTATTCTTTAATGTTCAAATATCAAATATTTAAATACAAGTAAAAATCAACATTAAAATGATAATAAATAACATATATTAAAGATAAAATTGAATAAGTTCAGAATTCTATAATATAGATCATTATTTATACTTGCTGTGGATCCTATACAAATATTTTCGTAAAGATAAATATAAATCATTATTTATATTTTACATGATCATTATTATTTTAAATATAAACAAGACCTTTTAAAGGCATCGCTTCCTTTCTCATACACAAACAAAAACTAATGCAGAATTTGGGAAACAACGATTCCAAAGGAAGCAACGTTTCATTCAAAAGAAGCATTTTGACCCGGACATGTCTTTTCCCCCAGCAAAGGTTCACTATTTAAATAGAATCCTTCCATGCCAAAGAGAATCATCAGGCTGGAAAGGAGGATATATGGGAAATCAGAAATATAAATAAAGAACAAAACAGAGGTGGCAATACATTCGGGTGAAAGTCAGATTTTATGGGTTGTGATCTACTAAAGGAAATACAATAGACAGATCAGCAGATGTATGGAATAAATAATACGTGGATAAAATGAGGATTATAGGGGAGAGGCAGCGAAGGATAGAATATTATATCATGAACCAAATTCTTTATGAAGTCCTACTCTATAAATCGTGGGAAAAGAGAAGGAGAGGTATCTGTAGAAACAGGTAAGTAGTTTCTATTATAAAATAAATGATTACAAGGTATGCTTGAAACTGCCAAGAAGTAAATAAATGGTAGTAAATGAATGTATTGAGAATTTAGTTGATGTTTACTTAATATATATGATATACTTAATTGTATCAAATAGAATATGTTTTATATATATATATATTGATATTGCTGAGTATAAGAATTACACTTCAAATATAAAAAGAAGAAGAAATATGGGTAAAATTGAAGAAAGATAGAAAATAGGGAACTAAGAATTGTGTATATAATGCTCATACAAGTCTATAGACCAACCACTTATTAGGTATCAGTTCCATCATAGCATAGATTAATATAATAATGTGTAGAAGGTGAGAATAGTAGATTTAAGTATATTATGATTTATGATTATATTTGAATCTAGATTAGAATGGATAGTATAATGACATGTAACATTTGGTAAGTGTGTGTATATATATATATATATATATATATATGTTAAAATTCATAGATACATCATAGATGGTGGGCACATACAATACATACAAGATAATATATATATACTATGTCATTTAGGACTATTCGATAATGATGCTTGTAGAAATTATTGCACTTCAAAAGCTATTATGATTCTTACTCCAAGAATAGATTCTGGTTAAATCCTTTTCGCTAATACCCATTGAGGATAGGAAGTTTGTGGAGGGAAAGGCGGGTAATTCAATCACTTGATGGATGGATCCCAAGACAGGTAGGAAACCTTGAGGGAGTCTACTTGGAGACCATTCACATGCCCTTAGCACAATAATTCTACCATTCTCCGATGAAGTTAGGAAAGAGGAAAGGACGAAGATCTATTCAGCTCAAGAGTAATAAGTTATATAAGACTATGATGTGTTTTATGCACTAGATAATGATGTATTTGCCTTATTCTAAAAATGTTCATTCTGAAATTGTCTAATCTAATCTTGATCAAGGAATTATGTGTATTTGTTGGTAATGCATGATGTGTGCAGGCCCTCAAGGAAAACTACATGTGCAAAATTAATTTTTTGGTAAATTTAAATTCTTGATCCTAACTTGTGCATATTTTGTTTCTAGAATAGGTTAGCCCGAGTTTAATAAGGGGACATTACATTTAGAAGATTACTTCTATTGGTAAGCTATTTTGAAATGAATTATGGAAGTTTTGTTTGATTGTCTTGAACTGATATTTCAAATGTTAGGCATGATTTTATATATTGAAGGTTCTTGAACTGAGTTATGTGTGTTTAAAAATTCATGGAAAGACCTTGACCACACTTGGGTGTTCATTACAATTTGAGAAAGAATTTTGGACTATTTTGGGTGTAAATTGATGAGACAATCTTTCAACTTATATTGGTAAGTTGTCCTAGCTATAACACTAGAACTTGATATGGTGCAAAAATGTTCATAACCTCCTTGGTATCAATGCAAAACATGTCACAAATTCAATATTTGAACACCGAACAATAAATCTTAAAGAACCTCCATGATGTCATTGGTAAGTTGTCTTGGAAGCAAATATAGCAATGTTCAATTTATTATAAATTTTGAAAATACATGAATGTATGCTTGTAATATTGTCAAGATTGGATGCTAAAGTTTTTCTAATAGCTCTATCTTGACAAGTTTACACTAGTGCCACAACCTTTTGAAAGGATTTAGTTGATCTCATGATTAAAGTATAATATAGGAAAAATGGGTTGCTTCTAACCATTATAGTGCTCTTTTTCTTCTCATGATATATATCATGTTCACCCTTGTCTAGCCTCAATCCTTGGAGTATGTTTCCATGTTGATTTGTTGTTTGCCAACTATTGTTTTGGGGTAAACTAGTGGGATGAGTTGTAGAGAAAACTACATGAATTTT
Organism: Sequoia sempervirens; assembly: GCA_007258455.2. Lineage (NCBI taxonomy): Eukaryota > Viridiplantae > Streptophyta > Pinopsida > Cupressales > Cupressaceae > Sequoia > Sequoia sempervirens. The sequence continues at coordinate 190,146,558 of VDFB02373365.1, read as the reverse complement.
TTTTGGATTCAAACAAAATTATTTTTGGGTTTATTGGGCACATCCTCCCCATTCCATCGTATTTAATTTTTTTTAAAATTGGCCCAAGGATGAGGGATTTATGTGGGTTTTAATTCTTCTCTATTTCTTTGAGATCAACATGGTATAGGCATCTAGTCAATTTAGTGACACACACAAATATTCTTGATTGGTTGGGGTATATGAAAAAGTATTTGTTACTTTTATCCTTCATTATTTCCCCTTTCCAGATCATATAAAATTTTAAATTTTATTTTTGCATCATGAGATTTATCACCATTTAAATCTTTCCCCTTTTTGTTGTGATTAACAAATGTGAAATGTTCTTGGTGAACTAAAAAGCCTCTAATTTCATTATGTAGGAAAGGCCATCATGGATGATCGCCTGAGGCATAGATCTACTCATTAAGTCTTATCCTTCTATAACTACTCTAAAATTATTATTGACTATTTCATCTAAATGTAGAGATTGACTATGTATCTAGCTTTGTAGGTTCTTGTAGAAATAGGGTATGGAAACCAAGTGGACTACTAACACATTACGAGTTGAAGCAAGAAAACTATGGTAAGATATTGTAACTTTACTATTTGTTGAACATGGTGAAAATTCGTAGCAATAGCTTACACATGAGAAAAAAAGAAAGAAAATGCACTTTTCATAAAGCATTAGTATAATGATATGTTAATATGTTTGTTATATTATGTATAGGTTGATATGTAGTATCAATAAAATTAGAATAATTCTTCGAATTAATATTCATCAACCTCTTATGTTAATCTAATGTTGCTGAACATGGCTCATGATCATCTCTCGAGTTTAAAATGTCATGATGGAATTTAATTAGTCTATCAAAATGTAGTAATTTATGTTATGTCTATGCATCCACTTCAAATCCAACCATGATTCATTTATATAATTAAATATCTAACTCTTGATTGATAATTTAATGGTCAAATGATGTTATGTTCTCTTGAAATACATGTATTGGAAAGAAAATTTTGTAAGTGTTTGCAGTGATTTTACACTATTAAAATACAAGGAAACAAAATCCCAACAAAAATATAAAAATCAAGCAAACACTAAAGATAAGGGCCAAATGAACTCAAAACTACACTAAATAGCATGAAAATGGAGCCAAGGAAGATCCTGATGTCATGATTGCCTCATGGATGCAATGATATGTGTGCTCACAATCAATTTTTGCAGCATAGCACCTTAATATTTCCTCAATTTTGTTACAAGATTGCATGAAATATGGCTTGGTTGCATGAAGGCATGAAAGCATGAGAGAGTTATGTCAATGATGACTATGTAGTCATTTAACAAGGGGAGAAAGGACTGAATAACTAGGATTGAGGGAAGGATGAGATCAAGGGTTGAGATGCCTTGAGACATCTCAACCCACATGGTGATGGAAAGTTGTTAAATAGACATAGGACAACTGAGAGGGGGGGGTGAATCAGTTGTCACACAAATTCAAACTTAAAACTTTATCACTTATCAATTCTTCAACCACACTATTTTGTTATTAAGTATGAGCATGAAACACAAATAACATAAAGTAAATCAACATAATGAACACCAAATTTTTACGTGGAAAACCCAATAAGGGAAGAACCATGGTGAGGGTTAACTCACAATATAAAGATTATAAAACTAAATACAAAGGCTCACTGCCAAGGGCTCACTTCCCAAAAGAGGACTCACTGTCCAACAGGGAGGTTCACTTCCTATAGATACAAAAGAGAACATAAAATCCACCACTACATTTAACACACCTTAACATACTTGAAAAAGAATTGCAGAAACCTTAGGCTCACTTCTTTCAGGAATCTGACACACTAAAACCAACTATCACAACTCACTCACACTCACACACTTCTGCTCTTATGATTGTGGTTCACTTTCATCACTTTGCATCACACTGTCATACAACTAGATTTACAATTCGACTTCTTCTTATACCATTCTCAACCTTAGAAGCATTTACCAAGGTTGGCCACAAATAACTCATTTCAAAAATTCAAATTAGGTTGACAACTCAAAATTCTCGTGGTGGAAAGGAATAAGAGTGGACCAATAAAATAATTTTTCAAGATCAAAAATAACATTCTTGAATCAACCACATGCTTCCTTAATTAATTTTTATTCTTCGAATGAAGTGTAAACGCCAGGTTGGCCAAACCTAATGAAAACAAAAATGAACAATTATGCACATGCTTCCCAACATGAAGATGACATGCGGACACCTCAACACACTTCAATATTCATGAGACTTCATCTTAGACTTTTTTAGATACGTCCACAACAAAACAACATACTCCATACACTGAATACCTTTCACCAAATCATCTAAACTATGCAAACCTGCACTGGAATATAGAAACATGACTTCCAGATTACCAAACTTCAACCTTTATTGCCAAAACATAGAGAATACCATCATAATACAAATCCCAAATCCGTAAGATTTGAAATGAACCAGCAGAGGACTATGAAGTAAAAACATTTCTCCTAGTCCATAAAAGATAAAATCTATCAATAGAACACACATACTGGTGGACACAAATTTCTCATACAATCTCATCAAAAGTTGAAACTCAAAATATATCACCATCAAATTACCATCAACAAACCTCTAGAATTGCACAAGCATAAAATCAACTCAGGAGAAATGCGGAGCACATACTAGAGCACAATCTGAACACATTCATCACTTTGACTTCTCTTTATTAATTTTCTTAATTTAGCACTTGGAAACTCATCTATGCAACTCATCTGCAACCAAATAAAATAGCTCCATGTACTCATAGCATCTCAACAACATCTCAACTATATACATGTACAATCTACAACATACTGAATAGTGTTGACATCAATGACAACATCAATGACAACACCACCAGACTAGCCCATACTTGCAACACACTTGTCATCATGTGGATGCATTAGACAAGAGGGGGTACTTGTAGCTACCATGGGTATTTGGACATTATCTCTTCATAAAGGAGTTTCTCTTCCAATCTTCCTAAGTCATGTGATGATGGACAAAAGGGAATTAAAACTTCCCTTGAAAAAGAATTAAAAATTCCTTAAAGTTCCTAGGTGGGATAAAGTGGAATTAAAAATTCCACTGGCCATGGGGATAGCTTCTCCGAAAGGAGAAATATTTTAATATGGAGTTGACTAGGGGAGATTCCATAAATGGCATGAAGATTAGGCTAATTATCCTAGGTTTTAATTGTCCTAGTAGAGGATTAGGTGATTGATTAGGTGGCTAATGAGGATTATGAAACAACTTACATATGTTGGAGGATGTGACACATCCTAATCAAGGATTAGGAATTTGCACATCCTTAATTAAGGCTTAAGAAAGTAGATTAGGATTAGAGGAGAATTATGGAGGATGTGATATTTGGAGAGAGAAAGGGGATGAATTAAAAATAATTTTAATTCATGTGGGCTAATGACTGAAGTAAGTAAATTGGTCCATTTACTTAATTTATAGAGGAAAGGATAAAGTATTTAATTAAATAATTAAATACCTTAAGAGGCCTTAGGAAAATGATGGATATTAATCAAATAATAATAATACTATTTAACTAATGCAAATAAGAAGGAGAAATAGATGAAATAAAGGTAATTTTGACCAAATGTGAATGGTAAAATTTAGGTGTCTACATTTTTTCCTTTTCAAATTATCATTAAAATAACGATGTCTTGAAGAAAAAATAAAATATAGCTAACTCAAGAGAAGAAAACGAGTGACAGGATACCCCTGAATTGAGGAAAATATGGCATGGAGAAAAAATAGAATATGGTAGGATGATGGCCCCTCAAGAGTGTGCATGGGTAAAAGGGGCCCCAAGTGATGTCTTGATAGAGGAAAAAGAAGAGTATTAGTAGGACCATAGTAAAAAATGATGAAGAACGACAAAAGAATAGAGGAAAAGGGAGTTATGGGGTGCAATTGGGAGTGAAAATAAGAAATTAGGGTTTAGTAGGGTAACTAGGGGGCCTATAAATAGTAATTAGGGTAAATTATATTCATTTTCACCCTAACCATTTACAACATAATAGAGAGCATAGAGAGAAAAATACCTCAAGGATAGAGCAATCCACATCGATTAGAAAAGGTGTGAGTACAGGTGCAGAGAGGAGAGTGTCCCACCTAGGTATGACCTTAAATTTGCTTTGTACTTTGTCTTTTATCATTTATTGCCGGTCAAAGTCTACGATCAAGTAGATCTTCCTGCCATGATAGGGTAGATATTCCCATCAAGGTGTATAGGTTGATGCATCCTAAAAAGGGAAAATCTTTCAAGTTATGTATAGATGTGTTGAAAGGTGGTTACACTCAAGAAGAGGTGGATGTGCTTGTAGATAGGTAGATTCACCTGAGGAAAGAAAACTTTGTGGTAAGCAAATGAGCTTTGGGATGGATAAAGGTAGAATAAGGGAAAATCTGACTGAAAGGAAAATCTTCTCATAGAAAGGAGGACATGTGATAGCTCACAGGGGAAGACATGTTGGAAGAAGGAAAAATACACATCTCAATCTATATGGGTAGATCCACCAATGAATAGGTAGTATGCATCTCCTATAGGCACATATGTGAAAGAAGAAGGGCCCACTAGATAGGTGGATACACATTGTCAAAGTGGAAGATGTGAAAGAAGGGAAAGCCTGTTTGATAGGTAGGCCTTCTAATAGATAGGTGTATACAAAAAAACCTATAGGAGTGGGTGCAAATGGGAAGGGGATGATACATCGAAAGGTGAATTTTCTTTGGGGATGGGTGGATGTGTCTAAAAGGAAAATCCACCAATAGGAAGAAAAATGAAAGATAGGTGGAAATTAGATGAAAAAACCTAACATAATGATGGTTGGAGGAATGCAGAGCATAACTAATCTATGAAAGTAGGAGAGATGGTCAATAATCCTTTAGATGATTAAAGGATTAAGTGTGGATGAGTGGGTTGTGTTGGATGTGACATAAGTAGCATATGTAGTGATGATGTCGAAAATGAGGGTGCACAAGCCCATGTTGACAACACTGGTGGAGCAATGGAGGTCTGAGACATGCACCTTCCTCCTCCCTACCAAGGAGATGACCATGGCATTAGAGAATGTGTGGCAGATCTTGATTTTTCAATTTGAGGAGAGCTAGTGGAGGGATCTACAACATAGCCAATCCCATAACTACTTCAACTATGTTCAAGAGGGTCCACCTACCATGTAGAGCTCAAGCATTGGATGTCAATAGATGTTTTGAGAGGGTGTCAAGCCTAGCACTTTACTTTTGTGGTTTGATTAGTGGTGTACTACTTCTAGATAGGAGCGATAGATTTTTTAGCCTGACACTAGAAGAGGTGGTCATGGACATGGTTGTGAGATCAATGAGGTATGTGTGGGGAGACTACCCGTTGGCTTAGCTATATAGAGATATGCACATGATCTGTTACAAACATGGATTGAGATTGAGACACATTATGCTCCTACAAGTGTGTGCCTTGGAGCACATCAGGATTACCAAGCCAGTAATTCAAGAGAGTAAAGAGGTGAGAAGATGAGATGATGGTATTCGAATGGTGAGGAGTATTGCACCATGAGGACATCAGGAGGATGGTTCCATGATTACAACATTGTGTGGAGGCCATACACGAGGTATGGTTAGTTCATGTTCAATCGATGTTATCTAATTGGACAATAGTGATTCGGGTATGTGCAGGATCATCATGGAAAAAATAGGCCCTTAAGTGGCAAAAAAATAAAAAAAATTAGAGTTAGGAAACTTGATGTAAAAATTTGAATAAGTTATCTATATTATTTCAAAAATATGTAAGAATAGAATCTGTAGAAAATTGAATGTAGTTTCTAAACTACTAGTTTTGTTTTTAAAAAAGAAATCTATTTGGTGAAAATTTGAAATTTCAATGGAGTAGTACTTAAATTTTAGGGAAAAATTAAGAAGTAGGTGTGTCAACCACCTAACCTAATAAAATGATAATATTTTTTATAAGATTTTAGATATAAGTAGAGGACTCATGTCCGATGTGATGCATATTTTTTTGTAATTTTTTCCAAGTAAATAATTAATTATGAATTTTTATTACAAATTTTAAATAATATAAAAAACTCTTGTGTCCACCACCTTAACATGGTCAAAACTTCATGAAATTCAATTTTTATTTTTGGATCCTATAGTATGTGAAGCATAGAATGTGATGCATGTTTTGGATTCAAAAAATGTGATACCGCTTTGAAAGCTATAGATGTTTTCAATTAGTCTATCAATTAGGACTTTAGTCATAATTTGAATAGAAAATGAATAATAATTACTTATTAAAACTCAAAGTAAGGCATAATTTATATTAGTGGAAAGCTGAGAATCTCCTTTAAAAACCATTTTTGTTTCATCAATTTTGGGTTAAAAAGGTTGTCAGCCACATGCCCATCATATTGCCACTTTTTGGCCCATCATCATCCTACACATACCCATTTATCATTGAGATGCATAGGCTAGATAGGATGATCTGACAGTTTGGTGTGAAGTAGGATATACCTAAGGTAAAGGAGAGATTTTCCTTCTTGAGCTGGGAGATTGGATTATAGGTCCTACATGTGGCAGAACAGGTGGCATTAGCATAATGGATAGAGATAGGAGAGGTAGGATGGGAGTAGAGGGGAGGACTGTATGACCTCAGTATCACACAACAATACACTAAGTGGTTGCGGATTAGGAGGCTAGAGGCAATGCCGCCTCCATGAAAATAGGTAAAAGGAGTGAGGTTGCTAGGATAGGTGCTAGCATGAGAGCAGGGAGAAGGAGCTGGTAGGAAACTGAGATGGAGGGTGAGAAGGAGAGTGGTTCATCAAGAGTGGCACTAGGAGGGAGAGAAGGAGGTGGAAACCTGAAAAACAAGGTCACTATGAATTCATGGTGGAACAACTATTTAACCCTACCTATGATAACCCCGAATCCCAAGTCATATACCATCTAGTCGAGGCTAAGGCTTCTATCTATGGGAAGATATACACCTATCTAAGAGACAATGCCCTACCACCAAATTTATGTCAAAACCAAAAATGTAACTTTATCCGACAAGCAGGTCGATATACCCTGCTAGCTGATGTACTTTATCGACAAGCTCTTGATGGTACTCTCCTTCAGTGTCTTGAACAGAACAAAAATTAAACCACTTTACGCAAATTTCATGAAGGTATATGTGGCACTCATTCAAGTGGTCTAACTCTCGCTAAGAAACTCCTATGCTTGGGGCATTACTGGCCGAACATGGAGAAGGAGTCTTTTCAATTTGTTAAGAAATGCCAAAAATGTCAAGTCCATGGAAACCCGATACATGCACTAGCACAAGAGCTACAACCATTTAAATCAACATGGCCTTTTTGTCAATGGGGACTTGACCTTGTAGGTAAGATTCATTTTTCATCATCCAATGGGAAAAAAATCATTATTACAGCCATAGAGTACTTTACAAAGTGGATTGAAGTTGTTTCCTTGACCACCATCATCAGAAAATAGATTACATCCTTCAACCTAAATTACATTATCTGTCAATATGGTATTCATCAGTCCATTATCACTGACAATGGTAGAATTTTCAAGAATCAAGATGTCCAGGAATTTTGTGAAAGATTTTATATCCAACATCAATTTTACACACCTTACTATCCTCAAGGAAATGGCTAGGCAAAGGCCTCAAACAAAACCATTCTTAAAATATTGAAGAAAACTGTCAATGATGTTGGATGTGACTAGCACATTCAATTGAACCCTACTCTATGTGCTTAATGTACTAGTATCTGCACCTTGACAGGAGCCACACCATATGCTCTCATCTATGGATCAGAGGCCATTTTACCCATTGAGGTTGAGCTACTATCCCTACGGATGTCTTTGAAGGGAATTATCTCAGAGGAAGATTATAGAGTATCTAGGCTACAAGAGTTGGAACTGTTGGATGAGCATTGTTAGTATGCAGTTGATCACCTGAAAGCCTATCAACAGAGGATGTCATGAAGTTATAATCACAAGGTCAAACCAAGAACATTTCAGGTTGGTGACTTGGTCCTGAATGAAAATCCCCGCGCAATCAACAAGATAGGGAAAAGAAAGGAAATTTTGAACCAAACTAGCTAGGTCCCTTTGTCCAAATCAGGAGCATATATCACTTGTCTACATCTGAAGGGGGCTTGTTCGAAGAACCCATCAACAACCTGCATCTCAAGAAGTTCTACACTTAATTCATCTAGTGCATAGTAAAAGTTTTGAAAAAATACAAATAAAAATAAATGAGAAAATTTTTAGAAAAAATGGTCACCCTAATGAAAACCTGGCAAACAGGGCATCTTGGTGACAGCAAAAAAAATCAAAAAAGAAAAATGGGAAAAAATTAAAAAAATGAAAATACAAAAAAAAAGTGAAAAAAAGAAAAATTAAGAAAATCATAAACTCTGAAAAAGTGCAATAAAAAAAAGTAGTGAAAACCTGGCAATAGGCGCTATTTGTGATAGATTAACTTTTCCATCTATTTGTGCATGTGTTGCTCGTTCACTTTTGCCATCATTCTTCCTATCAACATAAAACCCCATGTATATATTTTGGAATTACGGTCGTGTCTGACCCTAGACGAGGGGCAAAATCTTGAAATCACTAGGGGAAATAAACTTTGAGCTTAAAAAAATAGACAAGCAAACCATCAGACAATGTAGCAAACACATTAATCACCCTGAAAATCAACATTGAACATAAATCATTAAACTTTACACATCAACCATTCATATCAAACAAACAAATCAATCAATCAAAAGAAATTTAAATGGATGATGTTATTTCTAGATCATGGTTTTATCACTTCGGCATGAATGTTCAACTATTTATCTTGATTTTTTTTATCATTTCTCTAGAGCAACTCAAAGATTTCATGAACTAGAGGAGCTATGATCGATAATGATTTTTCTTTATCTATTGTCTATGAGTTAATCATTAATACTGTGCAAATTGTCATGAGACATGCTCTACAAAGTATCATTGACGACATTCTGAATTTGCATAGGAAAACGATTAACTCTTGTCTGTTTATGCAAGCAATACTCAAGCCATATTGGTTTAATTATACCTAGATACTTGTGTTAACTTGTAATACCAAAAAACATGAAATTAGTACTCAGGTCATCATGGTCTAATTATACCATTGATGTTTGTACTCTCTTTCAACATTTTAAAGGCTCAATGATGATACCAAGCATGACAAATCGACTGAAAAAATGATAACATTTGCATATTTAGATTTGTATGGTTAAGTTATAGTGCATCCATATTAGTTTTTCATCTATATTTATAGATTTTCCAAGGTTGGCACAATTTTTAAAATTATGTTATCTCTATCATTGATGGATTGAGTACATTTGACATTAACAAAAATAAGATCATTCACATATAGTTTCATAAGCATGTCATACATTAGAAGGAATTATCATATCATACATGCATTATAATCATCATACATCCATCTGTGTCTTTAGATCATATATTTGCATTAAGAAAATACAAAAAAACATAAGGGGCATAACATTTCATTTACATCCATCTCATAGCATAAAAGCATCATGCATAAGGACATATAAAATCATCATCCATGCATCATATTTTCAGTAAGGCATCCATACATAATCATGTCATAATCATATAAGCATCATATAAACATCACATATCATATAATGTAGAAATTAAATGCATCCATCATAGGTATTCATCACACAAGCATATAAACATCATATAGATCGAAAGGGTATCTGCTACATATCATATAAATTTTATAAAAAATCATAATGTCAAGTGTACAATGATATCCCAATATGTCAAGAGGTACATCATCAAAATGGCAGAAATCATTAATGTCCTTAGCAAAAAAATTAGTGTGTACATCATGTCTCAAATACATCAAAGGTGATCATAACGGAGCTATGTGTTGCTCCCCCCAGATAGTGTTGGCCATGTGCCTCTTGCTGCACCACCTGATTATCTTGCCCCTAGATCTTTGCAAGGTGGTCAAGTGACACCCCTGCTGGTAGTCCTAGAATGACTATGAGAACTAGAAGACTGAGCATAACTAACACACTGCTCTGGTGGCACTACCTTATGATATTGTCCCTTGTAATACTCGGCCTCCCTGGCAGAGTGTCGTACCTGTATGAGGTAATCCCTTGTTGTAGTACCCTCAACCACTCTCTGTAATCTCTCTGATAAGGCCTCTATCTACTCACACCGCTGCCTCAGGGTATATCTCTCAGTTGTGAGCATGGAAATCTGTTCCTATGCTTGTGTCTTTGTCTGAATCTATGCCTGAGCCTGCACTAGCTGACCCTATAATGTCTGCACCTGGGACAATAAAGCACCTATCTAAGCTTGATGCTACTATGAGGGCAAATGAATTTGAACATGCTACTATGTTGTGACCACTAGGGATCTCCTCCTCCTAGGAACTTTGAGAAAAAAACTGGTCTATCACCACCATCACCTCCATCACCAACTCCACCTCCATCTCCATCTCCACCATCACCATCTCCATCATCAACATCTCCATCACCATAATCTCCATCATCACTGCTCTCTCCCTCCTCCTCATCATCACCTCCTCCACCCCGCCTCCTTGGTACCTGATCATTATCTAATAAAGGTATTGGCTCATTCGGACTAGATATCCTCAGGAAAGGATGTGAAAAGAAGTAATGTGCATACTCCTATGATACAATGTCTCTATGATCTCCAAATGATACTTCCATATAGCTGCCTATAATCTGAGGTACTCCTCACATGCTGCATCATATGATAAAATAGGCCCCAATTCTGGAATGTCTTGTCATTTGCATGCATAAAGAGCAACTCCATAGGGCATACCCTATACTTTCCCATACTGTTGCAACACTCTCCTAAGAAGGAATCTCTCTATAAAAAATGGTGTCCTCCCAATCAAATATCTAGTAGTGCACACATATGGCATCTTTGTGTCATCCTCTAGCCACTAATCGTAATCTAGATAAGGCCTCTAGGTCATGGTATCAAGATCATCTAGAACCCTTTGTTAGTATTATAGTTTTCCCTACTTATGCTAAACACTTGGGCCTATATATCCATGAACGTATGTTCAACCAGTTGGACACTGTCTATCTACCACTGGATGAGTAACAACTATGTGCACCCACACCCATATCTGCAGTAGTGCCACCCCCACTAACAAATTGGCCCCTGTAAGATAAAATCCTTGGTGAAGATCATGGTACAAGTGTGCTAGCATGCAAGAGCCCCAAGCATATCTAGTCCTCTATGTGATCATGCTCTATAATGTCCAACCCCAACTGATTGAGAGTCCCTTTGACCTATGGTTGGGACATAAGAATCCTCTAATGAATCCAACAAGAACACATGGTAGTGTCGCATATGCATCAACCATATCCTGCAATAGAATCTCATATCCACAAATCTGGTCATCCTCGAAGACTCTCCTCAATGCATCAGTTCCCCCCTGCTCAATGGAATCATAGACAACCAACTCGCCAACAACAGGAATCCTCAAGATCCGATAAACATCCTCTAGTGTCATTGTCATCTCACTAGTGGCTAAGTGAAAGGTGTTGTGTTCACTGTGCCACCTCTTTGCCAATGCAGTCAGAAGTCACTTGTTAATCCTATGTTGGGGCATATCTATCAAAGAAGTGAAACCACATCATCCAATCACATCTATATTGGCTTGCACTAGATGTGGAATCAAATCCCAGGTCCTCAAAAATTGCTCCTAAGATTGAAGGATCCTCGAAGGCTCCTATCATCATAACATATCACAAATCAACAATCTTATCAATCAACATCAATCAACCTATCAATCTAATTAGCTCTGATGGTATTTTGATTATATCTCGTGAGCATCTATTATTGATCCTCACCTATCATGAGGTCAATAATCATTATCTTATCATTGTTCCTCACCTATTATGTGGTTAATCATCATTATCCTATCATCGAATCTCACCTATCACGAGATCAATCATCATCTAATCTATCAACATCATCAAAAAATTGGCTTACACAATCAACAATCATCAAAATCAAGGAGTCTACTCTAAATTTCATCAATCTAGTCTAAATGCGCCAAAACAGTGTTTCTATGCAGTGAAAACATGGATGCACTAGAAAAATTCACCAATGCACTAGAACAGGGTCTCAAAGCACTAAATCATTAGCTATGCTAAAACATTTGATCAATGTGACATTTCACTGCATCAATGTGCTAAAGGACCTAATGCGCTAAAACTTTGACTGAATGTGCTAAATCTTGTCATCCATGCGCTGAAACTATCATTGAGCTAAAAGATTCTATGGCTGCGCTACTAAAGTTTATGCATGTTCTAATTTCCTATATGCGTTAAAATATAGAATCTATGTGCTAAAAAAATTCACATATGAGCTAAAAGTCCCTATATGCTAAAAGACTCTACCAATGCGCTACATCAGGTTCCGAATGCGCTAAAATGCTAAAAACTGAATTTCAAACATTAAAAATGTGAGAAAAAATCAATTCAAAATTCACAAGGTTTTTTGGGGTATGCACCAGAGGTCCATACGCGGCCGGGTGGTTGTGACATCAAACATGCTTGAATTGGTGGGTTTGGATTGGAATCACCATCTTGCCAAATTTTCCCAAAAGTTGCTCACTCACTCTAATTTTCAAAAAACAAATGACACAAATGAGCTCAAATCACATCTTTTTAACCTTTTATAGGGGAATTAAGTGGAATTAAGTGGGATTGATTTTTTTTTTTTAAAAAGGCTTTTATTAATCAATTCATCAAAGTTGGTAGGTTCAACATCATTTTTTGGAGATAAATCGACTTAGCATCACAAAATTTGAAAATCATCATCAAATCATCAGCAAAATCATAAAAATTTCAAAAAAATCCAAAAAAATTCAATTATTACCTGATTTATCTCCCAAGGGGGCATATATCCATTATCACTCAAAACTCAATGTGTCTAGGGCATATCAATTTTTTTGTCAACATCACCAACAAATTTTTCTTTGAAGTAGTGTGTAAACACATCACTTGAAAGAGGGGAAAAATGTATACACCTAAAATCGGTCACCGGGATAATTAATTAATTAAATACAAGTTATTTAATTAATAAACCTCTTATCTCGTCTACATATAAATAAATTCTAAATTTATTTATATAGTTCATTTTCTAATTCTTCTATCCTAAATCACATTCTTCCATCTTAATTAAATAAACAAATTTCAATAGTTTGTCTTATTTAATTATCTTCCCTCTTATTAAATTTAAATTCTAAAATTTAAATTTAGTCACATGTCTACAACTTTTCCTCCTTCCACCTCATCATGTCACATGTCTCAACAAATTGAATATTTCAATTTGTTTAATTTGGGCTTTTTCCTCAACAAATTCTAAAACAACTTTGGGACACTTGGCTCTCTTCCTCCATTTATTCTTTCTCACACTTGGCAAAGTGTTCTATTAAAGGGAACAATCTCCTTTATTCCCTCTAACTTCTTCATCCTCCACCCTTGACCTCTCCAGTTAAAATTCTGACCGTTGGTTGCTACCACATCAAAATATGCCTTGGAAATTCTATAAATGTAGCCTCAGTCTACAACATTTCATATCCCAATCTTGAGCAATCTTATTCTACATAATTTTCATTAGAGCATTTGTGAGCATTTAGCAATTAGCATTTAGAAGCATTTTATTTAGAACATGGATTTATCTTTAGCTGCATCTTAGTTTGCATCTCTAGGGAATTTTTTGGCACATTCACTACATATTCTAGTGCATCTAGGTCATTTTCTGGCTATCTGTTCCATCTTCCAACACATTTTCAAATCCTATAGAGTACCAAGGTGAATCACATTTAGGGGCAGTCTAGCGCATCACTAGCTTGTTTTAGCGCACTTGACCCATTTTCTAGCACATCTGAGTCATTTTCCAGCACATTGAGTCCATGTTTTGGCGCATTTAGTACTCTCTCTAGCACATTTAGTCCATTATTCAGCACATTGAGTCCATTTACAAGCACATCGGGGGGACAGTCTAGCGCATCCAAGTTATCTTTTAGAGCATCCATTCCATCTTTTAGCACATTTAGTACACTCTCTAATGCATTTGGTCCATTATTCAGTGCATTGATTCCATTTATTGGCGCATCTAGGGGACAGTCTAGGGCACCCAGGTTATCGTTTAGCGCATCCATTCCATCTTTTAGTGCATCTACACCCTATTTTGGTGCATCTAATTAATATCAAACCAGACAACTATTTTAACCATCTATTTGACATTTGAAACTAGAATTAAGGATCCTTTTCATAATAGAATCATTCCTCAATCACATCAATATTTTAAACTTGGAGAAATTGGCCTTTACAAGTGAAATCCTTCAAACCAAACTAAGATCTAACACCTTAAAGTGCCTAATCATCAAACACACCTCTGATTGTTAAGCTAAGTTTCATTATCAGGATCTGTCATCCTTAATCATGAAACAATGTTGTATAATAATATTTAACTTATTCTCATCAATATAATTTTTCATTCTATTTGAGTTGGTTATTATCCTTAGCACTCTCCAATAAAGATCAAAATTTAGTGAAACTCTAACACTTGTATGCTCGTTTTAACAAGATCCCAAAAGAAAAAACTCAAGGAAAAGGAAATTAAAACTCAAACTACCATGGCTAAAGGTGAAGAAAGTCCATTCCATAGATTCCACCAACCTAAGAATGATGAAATCACTAAGGAGGACATTCGAAGAGATCAACAAGATCCCAAATTCCACAATTTCATGGAAAATATTTTTGAAAAAGATGGAGAAAAGTACTTTTTAATGCTAGCCAATCAAGGTATCAAACTTCCACATGACTTTGATGTTAATCAATTGAAAGCACCTCCTAAAAAAATTGAAACCGATCCACCAAACACAAATCCAATGGTTGCATTAACTAATCAAATGAAAAATATGCAACAACTTCTTGACATGCAAAGAAGAACCACAGAAAGATATCTGCTGCAAGACATTTTCCAATATCCTTTTGATCAAACTGTTAACATGATTCCTTTTCCCAAGCATTGTGAATTTCACAAGTATGATAAATATAATGGTAAAACTGATCCTATAGATCATGTGAGGGAATTTCGAACCACGAGCTTTGAATTTGCACATGAAGAAACTTATTTGATGAGATTGTTTCCACAAAGCTTGGGTGGACAATACATGGAATGGTTCTCCAAACTTCCATCAGGTATAAAAATCATTTGAAGAACTGGTTAATAAATTCATCACCCAATACTCCTACAACATCCAACACGAGATAACCATGAAAGATGTTTGCAACACAAAAAAGAAAAAGGGTGAATCATTTCTTATATTTTTACAAAGATGGAGAAGTTTGTTTGCAAGATATGCTTGTCCCATACAGGAAAAGGAAAAGGTGGAAATCTTCATTGACAATTTAAATGATGAGATGAGCTATAGACTTGAATTGAAATGTCCACCCACCTTTGAAAAGATGATTGAAAATGGAATCAAAATTGAAGAAGCCCTAGTCAAGAGAGAATTCTTAAAACTCTATAATGAAGGAAAAAACTTAGAAAACTCTTCCAATCATTATAACAACAACGATAAACCAAGATTTTGTCAAAGAAACAAGAATGTTGGTAACAATGATGGTGCAACTGAAACAAAAAATGCAAAACCAATATTTAACTTGACAGCTGCTGCATCTAAAAAAAAGTAAAGCAACAATTAGAATGCCAATCAAAACACCAATCTAAACAAAAATCAAAACAATACTGATTCTAAACCACCACCATATCGAACATCATCAAATTGAAGAATATTTACACCTTTAGGACAGTCACTCAAATCAGCATTAAAGGAGCTTCTTACAACCAAGGTTATAGCATTACTAGAGGCACGAGATTGGGAACCAAGGGTTAAACCTTTGTGGTGGAATGATGCACATTATTTTTTATTTTCATAGAAACAAGGGCCATAAAACAAATGATTGTATGCAATTGAAACATTTGGTACAAGATTTTATTGATAAAAAGAAAATATTTATAGGAGGACCCCAAACAAATGTTGATCATGGAGCATTCAAGAATCCTTTACCAAACTACGAAAAAGGGGAATCCTCTTCATCAAACACCAAATGAAAAAATGTGAGCTATGTATATGATTCTACCATTCTTCATATTGAGGTAGTTGATGATCAAACCAATGACAAGCAAGACCTTATTGCAACTAATAATCAAATTAATGACATTGTTATGGCTGATAATCAAAATGATGACATTGCTACAACAAAAAATCAACTCAATACCACCGACATCAACACCAAATCAAATCAAATTAATGACATTGTACCAATGAATCTGATCACAAATGTTGCTACAATTGATAATCAGATTAATGTCAGTAAAATTAGAGAAAAACAAGATTATCAACCAGTCAACACAACCACAAGAGGGCAGTCCAAAGTAATATTGAAAGGAGTTTCCTCTAAAACACCTACTGCCTCTTCTCCATACAAAGCAGTTGTTGCCCCTTCAAATCAGCAACATAGTTGACCAATTGCAGAAAATACCAGCTCAGATATCAATATTGGAACTGCTAAAAATTTCACCAACTCACAAAGAAATTCTAGAATAAGCTCTAGTAGTCACCACAGTACCAAATAATTTGGAAGTTTGTCTATTCCAAGCTATGGTGGGACACTTGACCGCACCTCATTGCCTATCATTTTATGAAAACGATGATGTATCACTCACCCATCCACACAATGTTGCCCTCCACATTGAGGTTTTAATTCACAAACATTGGGTCAAATGTGTTCTAATTGATGGAGGAGCTGGTGTAAATATATGCACTTTAAAACTTATCTATGCACATAGATATTTAGAAAATGCAATTGATTCTAGAAGAAAAATAAAGATAAAAGCATATGATGATGAAGAGAGACCCTCCCAAGGATTGATAGTGTTACCAATTCAAGGTCGACTAGTTTTAAAAGATATAATATTCCAAGTGTTGGGAAAGGAGTTGACATACAATATACTCTTGGGACGTCCTTGGATCCATGAGATAAAAGTAGTGCCATCAATGTATCATCAATGCTTGAAATTTCCTTTCAATAGGCAAGGAGTCACTATTTTAGCTAATTCCAACAATCCTCAATATTGCAATACTCTTAAATTAGTCCAAGATACTTTTGTGCCACATAACAGGGAAGCTCCCACTCCTAGTGCATCAAACAATGAAAGAAAACTAAATTCCTTTTAAAAATGGGTTGAGAAAAAGGACCAGTCAAAAGATAAGGGTATTAGTGATTCTACTCCATCAAGTAATGAAATTCAATTAAATTCCTTGCCAAATCAGCTTGAGGAAAAGATTCAGTCAAAAGACAAAGGCGTTGGTGATTCTACTCCATCAAATCATGAAAGTCAATTCATTTCCTTATCAAAACAATTTGAGAAAAAGATCCAATTAAAAGACAAAGGCATGGGTGAATATTCAATTGAGTAGTCATTACGCCTTTCATAGCTGCTACCTTCTCCTAAGACATATGGGCAACCATCAATGTCAAGAAAAAAATCCTCACAACCAACTATGCTCTTTAATGGAAAGTTTTTAAAAATAGGCACCCTAGTGGATGAGTCAGAAGACAAGGACATTCTAAATTGGTTATACAAGTCCATGAAGAACAATCACAAGTATCAACTTCCAATGTGCTAATAGAATCATATGGTAAAGGATTTTCAATTCTAGAGAAGATGTGATATGAAGGAAAAGGTCCTATTGGCAAAAGAAAAGAGGGTATTATCGAACCAATTTAGCCCATCACAATTAATTCAAAGGACAAAACAAGACTAGGATACAAAGAAGAGTTAAAGGAAGAAACCAAGCAACAAATTTGTGAGTGAATCCTCCAATTGTGAGATAGTTCCAAAATAGATTCCAATGAATATGAATGGGGTTCCTTCTTTGAAGAATCTTGTCAAGACAAATAAATTGATGTGATACAAAGGTATGCACCAACACGTATGGAGGGAAAATGCTCAGGGTCTAGATCACTTGAAATTGGATCACATCATATTGATGACTCTAGTGAAGATGATCAAACTTTGATCGAGTTAGATCCTTCAAAAGAGAGTAACATCATAGACCTTGAACTTGCTATCAAACACTTTGATGGCATTGCCATCATGACACTCACCCATTTTGAACTTAACTAATCTAATGATTCCTTCCCATTGATACACCCCAAACTAATTGACTTGGACCAAACCAAGCTACTGGATATACCTATCTTTCCAAACGATGATGCCATTGTGAACTTCCTTTGTTCTAAAAATCCTGAAACATGTTCAATCATTGAATCTCATAATGAAGCTTCAGATGAGGGGAGTTCCAAATCTCTTAGGTACAAAATTAATATCAAAAATCAATCTAATGGTGAAAAACATTCAATGATAGTATTAGATCAAGAAAAAGTAAAAATAAAGAGCACATCTAATGGTGAAAAATTCTCTGAGGCACTGAAAGATGGGAGATTTGATACTCTTCCCTAGCACAAGCATGAGATATCTTTAGTACTGGTTGATCCCACACAATCCATAAACATTGGTACAACTGAAATAGTCAAGACTTTACATCTAGCAACATCCATGACAGAGGATGAAAAACCAAGCTTCACTAAGTTCTTTGAAGAGAGACAAGTCAAATTTTCTTGGTCATATACTGACATGCCTAACATAGATCCAGATATTATAATGCATCATTTATCACTACCACCTAGAGTGAAACTGGTGAAGAAAAAAATGATAAAAATGCATCCGCACATCACCCTTCTGGTGAAAGTTGAATTGAAGAAATTATTGGATGTAGGATTTATCTGATCTATTGACTATGCTGAATGGATCTCAAATATTGTACTAGTTTCAAAAACAGATAATAGTATCAAGATATGTACGGATTTAAGAGATCTTAATAGGGCTTGTCTGAAAGATGACTTTCCTTTGCCTAACATCAACATCATTGTAGATTTGACAGCTGGACATGAAATGTTATCACTCATGGATGGATTTTCAAGCTATAATTAGATAAAAATTGCACCAGAGGACCAAGATAAAACCAATTTCACATGTCCATGAGGTACATTCTATTGGAACGTCATGTCTTCTGGGTTAAAGAATCCTAGGGCTACTTATGAGTGTGAGATGAGGACTATCTTTCATGACATGATGCACACATTCATGGAGGACTATGTAGATGACCTATTGGAAATATCATACACTAGGGAAGGACATCTAGAAATCATGGACAAAATATTCACCAGGTTGGAGAAGTTCAATGTGAGGTTAAACCCAAAGAAATGTGTATTTGGCATGATATCAGCTAAACTTTTAGGATATATAGTATCAGCTAAAGGAATTGAGGTGGATCCTGCAAAAGTCAAAGCCATCATGGAGATGCCTCCTAAGAATATTAGCCAACTCAGGTCTTTATAGGGATGATTCCAATCTATTAGAAGGTTCATTGCACAAGTGGCAAATAAAACTCATCCTTTTAATCACTTACTACACAAGAATGTTTCTTTCAAATGAGATGAAAAAGGTGAAGCAACTTTCAATCAATTGAAACAATATATGATGTCACAACCTATACTTGTACAACCAACTGAAGGAAAACCATTATTACTCTACATAGCAACTACGGATGTATCTTTAGGTGCTCTACTAGCATAGGAAGATTATGTGGGAAAATAAAGGGCTATTTATTACATCAGCAAAACCTTGAATGGCTATGAAATCAACTACACATTTATTGAAAAAGATTGTTTGGAAGTAGTATTTGCTACTCAACAAGTAAGATACTACATGCTAACCCATACCATCAAACTCATAACAAAAATTGATCTATTGAAGTACTTACTTAGTAAAGTTGCCCTGATAGGAAGACTAGCCAAGTGGGTAATGATATTGAGCGAGTTTGACATTCAATTTGTGGACATAAGAGTAATCAAGGGCCAAGCAATAGCCAACTAGCTAGCTGAAGCACCAATACAAGATGATCATTCCATGAGCATTGAATTTCTAGACACAAATGTCCTTACAATGTCAACACAATAGTGGATGTTATACTTTGATGGGTCTTACATGCAACACGGATCAGGTGGAGGAATCTTTTTTTCATGCCTCGAGGACACACCATCCTGAAATCTTATAGATTGGTGTTTCCTTGCACAAATAACATGGCTAAGTATGAAGCACTCATCATTGGAATCAAGGTGGTATTCGAATGGAAGATCATGGAGTTGCAAGTCTATGGTGATTCCCAACTAGTCATCAATTAGGTGAATGATGATTATATGACAAAAGATGAAAAATTGATGCCATATAAAAGAATGGTCGATGACTTTAGGAAGTATTTTTTAGAGATAAAATTTGAGAAAATTCCAAGAGGGGACAACAAAGGTGTTTGTTCCATGGCTACCATCACTTCTCTCTTATAGATACCTAAAAAATGAGCTCATTATGAATTCATGGTGGAACAATTGTTTGACACTGCCTATGCTAACCCTGAATCCCAAGCCATCTACCATTTAGTTGAGGTTGAGGCTTCTATCTATGGGAAGATATACACCTATCTAAGAGACAATAACCTACCACTAGATTTATCTCGAAACAAAAAATGTAACTTTATTCGACAAGCAGCTCGTCATACCCTTATAGCCGATGCACTTTATCAACGAGGTCTTGATGGTACTCTCCTTTGGTGTCTTGAATGTAACTAAGCTAAAAATGCTTTACGGAAGGTTCATAAAGGTATATGTGGCACTCATTCAAGTGTTCTAACTCTCGCTAAGAAACTCCTATACTTGGGGTATTACTAGTCGAACATGGAGAAGGAGTCTTTTCAATTTGTCAAGAAATACCAAAAATGTCAAGTCCATGGAAACCTGATACATGC
This sequence comes from Sequoia sempervirens, assembly GCA_007258455.2. NCBI lineage: Eukaryota > Viridiplantae > Streptophyta > Pinopsida > Cupressales > Cupressaceae > Sequoia > Sequoia sempervirens. The sequence continues at coordinate 190,125,474 of VDFB02373365.1, read as the reverse complement.
ACCAACACAAGAGCTACAACCATTTGCATCAACATGGCCCTTTTGTTAATGGGGACTTGAGCTTGTAGGTAAGATTCATCTGTCATCATCCAATGGGAACAAATTCATTATTACAATTGCAAAGTACTTTACAAAGTGGATTGAAGTTGTTCCCTTGACCACCATCATTAGAAAAAAAATTGCATCCTTCATCCTAAATTACATTATATATTGGTATGGTATTCCTTAGTCCATTGTCATTGACAATGGAAGACCTTTTAAGAATCAAGATGTCTAGGAACTTTGTGAAATATTTCATATCCAACATCAATTTTACACACCTTACTATCCTCAAGGAAATGGCTAGGCAGAGGCCTCAAACAAAACCATTCTTAAAATATTGAAGAAAACTGTCAATGATGCTGGATGTGACTAGCACATTCAACTGAACCTTGCTCTATGTGCTTACCGTACTAGTATCCGCACCTTGATAGGAGCCACACCATATGCTCTCATCTATGGATCAGAGGCCATTTTACCCATTGAGGTTGAGCTACTACCCCTATGAATGTCTTTGAAAGGAATTATCTCAGAGGAATATTATAGAGTATCCAGGCTACAAAAGTTGGAACTATTGGATGAGCATCATTAGTATGCAATTGATCACCTGGAAGCCTATCAACAAAGGATGTCATGAAGTTATAATCACAAGGTCAAACCAAGAACATTTTAGGTTGGTGACTTGGTCCTGAAAGAAAATCCCCACAATCAACAGGATAGGGAAAAGAAAGAAAATTTTTAACGAAACTAGCTAGGTCCCTTTGTTGTTGTATCAGTCTATGGATTAGGAGCATATCAGTTGTTTACACTTGAAGGGAACCTATTCAAGGAACCCATCAACAACCTACATCTCAATAAGTTCTACACTTAATTCATTTAGTGCACGGTAAAAGTCCTGAAAAAATACAAAGAAAAAAGAGAAAATGTCCTGAAAAAAATGGTCACCCTAATGAAAACCAAGAAAATAGGCGTCTTGGTGACAAAAAAAAATCAAAAAAGAAAAAAAGGTAAAAAAATCAAAAAAATGAAAATACAAAAAAAAGTGAAAAATAAAAAAATCATAAAATAAAAAAAAGTGCAATAAAAACAAGTAGTGAAAACCTAGAAATAGGAGCTATTTGTGATAGATTATCTTTTCCATCTATTTGAGCACATGTCGATCATTCACTTTTGCCATAATTTTTCCTATTAGCATAAAACCTCACATGTATATATTATGGCATTGCAGTTGTGTCTGACCCTGGACGAGGGGAAAAATCTTGAACTCACTGGGGGCAATAAAATTTGACCTTAAAACAATAGACAAACAAACAGTTAGATAATGTAGCAAACACATAAATCACCCTAAAAATCAACATTGAACATCAATCATCAAAATTTACACATCAACCATCCATATCAAACAAAAAAATCAATCAATCAAAACAAATTTAAATGGATGATGTTCTTTCTAAATCATGGTTTTATCATCTTGGCATGAATGTTCAAATGTTGTATCTTGATTTTTGTTATCATTTATCTAGAGCAACTCAAGGATGTCATGAACTAGAGGAGCTATGATTGAGAATGATTTTTCTTTGTTTGTTGTCTATGAGTTAATCATTACTACTATGCAAATTTTCAAGATACGTGCTCTACAAAGTATCACTGATGACATTCTAAATTTGCATAGGACAACAATTAACTCTTGTCTATTTACACAAACAATACTCAGGTCATCTGAGTTTAATTATACCCAGATGCTTGTGTTAACTTGCAATACCAAAAATCATGAAAGTGGTACTTAGGTCATCATATTCTAATGTTTACCATCGATGTTTGTACTCACTTTCAACATTTTAAAGGTTCAATGATGATACCAAGCACGAAAAATCGATTGAAAAAATGACAACATTTGCATATTTAGATTTGCATGGTTAAGTTAGAGTGCATTAATATTAGTTTTGCATCTGTATTTATAGATTTTCTAAGGTTGGCACAATTTTCAAAATGATGTTATCTCTATCATTGATGGATTGAGTACATTTGACATTAAAAAAAACAAGATCATTCACATATAGTTGCATAAGGTTATCATACATTAGAAGGCATTATCATATCATACATCCATCCATTTCTTTAGATCATATATTTGCATTAAGAAAATACAAAAAAACATAAGGAGCATCACATTTCATTTACATCCATCTCATAGCAGAAAAGCATCATGCACAAGGACATATAAAATCATCATCCATACATCATCTTTTTAGTAAGGCATCCATATATAATCATGCCATAATCATATAAGCGTCATATAAACATCACATAACATATAACATAGAAATTAAATGCATCCATAATAGGTATTCATCACACAAGTATATAGACATCATATAGATCAAAAGGGTATCCGCTATATATCATATAAATTTTACAAAAAATCATAATGTCAAGTGTACAATGATATCCTAATATGTCAAGAGGTACATCATCAAAATTGCAGAAATCATCATTATCCTCAACAAAAAAATTAGTGTGTACATCATGTCTCAAATACATCAGAGGTGATCATAATGAAGCTGTGTTGCTCCCCCCAAATAGTGCTCGCCCTGTGCCTCCTGCTACACCACCTGATGGTCCTACCCCTAGATCTCCATGAGATAGTCTAGTAACACCCCTATTGGTAGTCCTAGAATGACTACGAGCACTAGCAGACTGAGCATAACTAACACACTACACTGGTGGCACTACCTTATGATATTATCCCCTGTAATACTCAGCCTTACTAGTAGAGCATTGTACCTCTCTGAGGTAATCCGTTGTCGCAGTACCCTTGGCCACTCCCTGCAATCTCTCTTATGAGGCCTTTTCTTGCTCACATTGTTGCCTTAGGGTATCTCTCTCGGTTGTGAGCGTGGAAATATATGCATGTGCCTACACTAGATGACCCTATAATGTCTGCACCTAGGCCTATAAAGCAGCTATCTGAGCCTACTACTACTATGAGGGAAAATGAATCTAAACATGTTGTTGTGTTGTGGCCACAATGGATCTCCTCCTCCTAGGAACTATGAGAAATAACACTGGTCTATCACTACCATCACCTCCATCACCATCTCCGCCACCATCTCCATCTCTGCCATCACCATCTCCGCCATCTACACCATCTCCATCACCATCATCTCTATCATCATTGCTCTCTCCCTCCTCCTCATCATCACCTCCTCCACCCCTCCTCCTTATCGATGCTTGATCATCATCTACTAAAGGTATTGGCTCATCTGGACTAGATATCCTCGGGAAAGGATGTGAAAAGAAGTAATGTGCATACTCCAATGATACAACAGTCTCTATGATCTCTAGATGATACTTCCATAAAGCTACCTATAATCTAAAGTAATCCTCACACGTTGAATCATATGATAAAATAGGCCCCCACTCTGGCATGTCTTGTCATTTGCGCGCATAAAGAGCAACTCCTTGGGGCATACCCTGTACTCGCCCATACTATCGCAACACTCTCTCAAGAAGGAATCTCTCTATAACAAATAGTATCCTCCCAATCAAATATCTAGTAGTGCACACATATGGCATCTCTATGTTGTCCTCAGGCCACTGCTCGTAATCTAGATAAGGCCTCTAGGTCACAATATCAAGATCATCTAGAACCCTCTACTGATACTCTAGTTTTCCCAACTTATGCTAGACAACTAGGCCTATATATCCATGAATGTATGGTCGACCAGCTGGATGTTGTCTATTTGCCACTGGACGAGTAACAACTATGTGAGCTCCAACACCCATATTTGTAGTAGTGTCACCCCCACTAAAAAATTGGCCCCTCAAAGATAAACCACCTGGTGAAGATCATGGTACAAGTGTGCTAGCATGTAGGAGCCCCAAGTATATTTGTTCCCCTGTGTGATCATGCTCTCTAATGTCTGATCCCAACCAACTGAGAGTCCCTTCGACCTATGGTTGGGACATAAGAATCCTCCAATGAATCTAGCAAGAACACATGGTAGTGTCACATATGCATCAACCATATCTCACCATGGAATCTCATATCCATAAATTTGGTCATCCTCGAAGACTCTCCTCAATGGATCGGTGCCCCTACTCCATGGAATCATAGACAACCAACTCACCAACAATAGGAATTCTCAAGATCTAATAAACATCCTCTTGTGTCACTATCATCTCACTAGTGGCTAAGTGAAAGATGTTGTGGTCACTATGCCACTTCTCTACCAATGTGGTCAAAAGTACCCTGTTAATCCTAGGTTGTGGCATATCTATCAAAGAAGGAAAAACCACATCATCCAATCACATCTAGATCAGCCTACATCAAATGCAGAATCAAATCCCAAGTCCTCGAGAATCGCTCTAGAGACTATAGGATCCTTGAAGGCTCCTATCATCATAACATATCGCATAATCAACAATCTTATCAATCAACATCAGTCAACCAATCAATCTAATCAGCTCTAATGAGATTTTTATTACATCTCATGAGCGTCTATCATTGTCCTCACCTATCATGAGGTCAATAATCATTATCCTATCATTGATCGTCACCTATTATGAGGTCAATCATCATTATCTTATCATTGAATCTCACCTATCATGAGATCAATCATCATCTAATCTATCAACATCAAAACATTGGTTGACGTGATCAACACTCATCAAAATCAAGGAGTCTACTCTAAATCTCATCAATTTAGTCTAAATGTGATAAAATAGTGTTTCTATGCACTGAAAACATGGATGCGCTAGAAAAATTCACCGATGCACTAAAATAGGGTCTCAAAGTGATAAATCATTAGTTGCGCTAAAATATTTCATCAATGCACCATTTCACTGCATCAATGCACTGAAGGACCTAATGCGCTAAAAAATTGACTGAATGCACTAAATCTTGTCATCTATGTGCCAAAACTATCATTGTGCTAAAAGATTCTATGGATGTGCTGCTAAAATTTATGCATGCACTAATTTCCTATATGCATTAAAATATAGAATCTATGTGCTAAAAAAAATCACATACACGCTAAAAGTCCCCATATTCTATTTTACAGTCTACCAATGCGCTACATTAGGTTCCTAATGCGCTACAAGCTAAATTTCAAACATTAAAAATGCGGGAAAAAATCAATTCAAAATTCACAAGGTTTTTTGGGGTATGCACTAGAGGTCCATATGCGGCTAGGTAGTTGTGAGGTCAAACATGCTCGAATCGGTGGGTTTGGATCATAATCACCATCTTTCCAAATTTTCTCAAAATTTGCTCACTCACTATAATTTTTAAAATACAAATGACACAAATGAGCTCAAATCACATCTTTTTAACCTTTTATAGGGGTAATTAAGTGGGATTGATTTTTTTTTTAAAAGGGCCTTAATTAATAAATTCATCAAAGTTGGTAGGTTCAACATCATTTTTGGGAAATAAATCGACTCAACATCACAAAATTTGAAAATCATCATCAAATCATCAACAAAATCATAAAAATTTCAAAAGAAATCCAAAAGCATTAAAAAATTCCTTGATTTATCTCCCGAGGGGGCATATATCCATTATCACTTGAAACTCAACGTGTCTAGGGCATATATTGAAATTTTTTTGTCAGCATCACCAATAAATTTTTCTTTGAAGCAATGTGTAAACACATCACTTCAAAGAGGGGAAAAATGTATACACCTAAAATCGATTAGGATAATTAATTAATTAAATACAAGTTATTTAATTAATAAACCTTATATTTTGTCTACTTACGAATAAATTCTAAATTTATTTATATAGTTCATTTTCTAATTCTTCTATCCTAAATCACATTCTTCCATCTTAATTAAATAAACAAATTTCAATAGTTTTTCTTATTTAATTATCTTTCCTCTTATTAAATTTAAATTCTAAACTTTAAATTTAGTCACATGTCTACAAATTTTCCTCTTTCCACCTCATCATGTCATGTGTCTCAACAAATTGAATATTTCAATTTGTTTAATTTGGACTTTTTCCTCATCAAATTCTGAAACAACTTTGGGACACTTGGCTCTCTTCCTCCATTTATTCTCTCTCACAATTGGCAAAGTGTTCTATTAAAGGGAACAATCTCCTTTATTCCCTCTAACTTCTTCATCCTCCACCCTCGATCTCTCCAACTAAAATCCCTGGTTGCTGCCACATCAAAATATGCCTTGGAAATCCTATAAATGCAACCTCATTAGAACAACATTTCATATCCCAATCTTGAGCAATCTTACTCTGTATAATTTTCATTAGAGTATTCGTGAGCATTTAGCATTGTGAGAATTTAACAATTAGCATTTAGAAGCATTTAATTTAGAATCATGGATTTATCTTTAGTTGCATCTTAGTTTGCAATAGTTAATTACATTGAGTTTTCATACAACAAAAATTATCATCATTATCATATCACTCATCAATCATATAGTTTATCTATCATATAGGAATATATTCCTTGCATTTTATAGCATCTTGTTCTTCAAGCCATCATTTGACAAGTCTTGTGCATACACAAAATCTGAGGGCCTTAATGACTTGAGAAAATCCTTGAGGATAGAGAATAATGGGATGATTTTAGAGAGTTTATTTATTTCAATTCGATTAGATTTGTTAATTAAATTCTCTAATATAAGGTTTCGTTGATTGTGTTGTATCTATTGCCTTTGCATTTGCATGTTTCAATTTTTCACAATACACCTATCTATCCATAACTAATTGCCAAACCTCAAATCCTAAGGCCATTATGTATGCTTCCTTCCACGTTACTTTCCAAAAGGAATATCTAGATCCATAAAAAATTGGTGACTTATGTGAAGAAAGACATTCTTAGCCATTGAGTGTGGCATCTCTAATCTACCTCAAGCTATTAAGCTTTTTCAAAGGAACTTGGTTCTAATACCAATTGAAGGGAACATAATATACTAAGAGGGGGTGAATCAATATATACAAATCTATTTAAAGCTCTTTAATTTAGTGTTAGCATTAATCACTTATCCAGATATGCACCTTAAATTATCAAAACAACTAGAAACATAGAAGCACACATTCATACAATGAACACCAAATATACATGGAAAATTGAAATGGGAAAATCAATAGTTAGAAGAGCTACTTGGATCTACTATCCAAATCTAGCCTCATAGAAATAATGAATAAATTACAATCATGAAGTATGAACCAATCTACTTGAGACACCAATCCCTAGTTGTATTTGTAGGCATCAACCTATTGGTGACACCACTATCCAATACAATGATTTGAGCACCAACTCAAAAGGTAAGACACCAGTCTTACCGAATTACAAAGATGTGATTTGTGGATCTTCAATGTTGATTACAAATCTGCAAACACTCCCAACAACAAGACAAGAATAGACACAAGAATGATATTTCAAGGTCCTTAGCATTGAACACACTAGCACATTGTTCTCAAAAGCTTTGAAATGACATGATCATGACAATAATACTTCCTAATTTAAAAAGCTCAAACATGGAAAAATTAATTAAAATTAATTCTCGCTAATATACCAAAATTACTCCAACGACATCATTGAGCACCTTTGACATCAATGACAACATATGTTCAATAGTTTGTCTAAAAAAATCTCAAATGAATTAGATTGTAGATTATTAATGGTAGTGCAAGAAATATCATCAACAAAAATCATTTTGATTGAACACATAGAATGAGGTTTAGGTCCTAAAGATTAAATCATGGAAATAATAAAAAATTAATGTTGTCATAGAATTTAGAAAAAAATAATATTAAGAGAAAAGTCTCATAATTGAGAACATGTCAAACCCATTCCACCTCTTCCCAAAAATAATAATATTGCTAGCAAATACCTATATTTTGATGAAGACATTTTTCTCATGATCAACTAGTTAGAAAAGAACATGGTCTAGCTTTAGGGTGGATTTAGAATAGTTGTTTACACTTTATAAGAGGAAGGAAATTTCACATTTTTTCCTTTCACCATTTTGAATGGGTTCGATCGAACCATTGGGTTCGGCCGAACCCATGGTTCGACCGAACCAATGAAAACCTAAATTAAAAAAAACATATTTAAATAGTTTCAGCCGAACATGGGTTTGTCTGAACCCCCTTAATATGACAAAAACAAAAAATTGTTTCATTTTAACCTGTCACTTTTACTTTGTTCTTTTACCAGTCACTGTCCCTGGTGCATGCAGCGAACAGAGATCGTGACAGCGACCAAACAAGGTTTTTCTTTCTAGCGAAAGCAAATTTCCGTTCGTCTCTTCAAAGTTCATCATTCCAGTTTGCATATCGAGCACTATTGAGCACTAGGTATTTAAAATTCAATTTTTTTAGAGTTCAAAATGCATCTATTTGTTTAATTTTGAAACCCTAAATGCAATTTTTTTTAAATTTGTTGAATTCAAATTGCATTTGTTTGAAAGTTTTTAAAGCATTTTCAATATTTATTTTTCTTCCCCGTTTTGCATATATTTTTGTCTTGTTAAACACCTTTCAAGAGAAAAATGAATATCAAAACTATCAACTATCTGTTAGGGGATGAGAGGTCTATAATTCAAAACTACACCCCTTGAACTTCTTTATGTTGATTGGATTTTTCAATGCATCTACAACATTATTTCAAGTGTTAGAATGCTCCAACATCACCTCCCCGTCATCTACCATTTAGTAGTGGACACCTTAACTATCATCCAACTAATAACACAACAAATAAACTAAACACATATGTACTAGACAAACCAAGTTGCATTTTTATTTGCAAAAGTTTAGCCATTAACTTGAGCCTAGACTAGACTTAGCTTCAAACATATCAAGGATATAGATCCAAATGTTATTCTTTTCATTTTGTTTCCTTGGCACACACATTTATATATCCAAATGTAAATATGGTCCCAAGTTGAAATAATTCGAATTAGCTATTTCTCAACAATTTGAGCATGAAATATTAAAATTTTAGAGCTACAATGTTATATAAAAGAAAATTTTCTAATTCATTTAGATATCAATCCATATGTATCATAGATCAACATATGATTTGATCATTAGAGTATTACATCAACTTTTAAGATTACAAGGATAAAATACCTAGGCACTTGCATTTATATTTGGCATGTATTTTAACTTGTTCAATTTTTTTAAATCAATCCAAGGGTTTGAGTAAGGAAAAATGAGTTTCCTCTCAAAGTTAGTGCAAAAGAACATTATAATGGCTCTCAACATAGTCTAAGAAATGGATATAAATAAATTCCTAAAGACTAGAAGTGTAGGGTCAAGGTCACAAAATAAATTTTAAACTACAAATTTAGGGTCAAACTTGTAGATGAAAATGTAAATTCCATACATGTAGGAGTGAACCATGAAAGTCATATCTTGGTTTGTTAAGGTGCCATAATATTAAATCTTATAAAAAATCAAGAATCATATCATTGATTATGTACATTACAATGAAATATCTCCATATAACAAATGAAGCTAAAAACCCTAACCCTCTTTGTCAATTCTATAGTGTGCTTGTCTAGTATTTTTAAATTCAATTGTATGTTCGAAGGTAATTTGTGTGTTTACTTATTGTATTTATTTATCCTAGCTAATTAGAAAAGAAAACTCTAAAGAAATTATTTTATTTTCATTTTAGAAAAGCCATTTAATTTGGTATGTCCTACGATTTGGCCATAAAGGTTTTCTTGAATCTTATTTAGTTTTTAGATTTAAGTGCTTTCTCATTGTCTAATTTCTTAATCAAATCTAAACATTGTTCGATCCTTATTTCCTTCTAATACCAAAATCATCCTCTTTTCCTAGTAAGAAGTCATAGTTCAATCCCACCATGGTTGTGAATCAAGCTAAAATTGGTATGATTGGGAATATGCATGATACTAAATTTATCATAATGGAGAAAAATCATTTGACCATGAGGCCCTTGTTGAGAAAATGGTAATCAAGATATAGCTTTGATGCACACAACCTTTCTTTGGATCTTGCAAATTTGGCTAGTAATATTAATCCTAGTACAATGATTGATCTCCTTCATATACTATGTTGATTAATAAGCCATGTGGAAATAAAGTACTTAAAGTTAAATAGGTAAAAAAGCTCAACAATCCCTTTGAGTGATGTGCCATTTCTCCTCCATCCCAAGCTTCTTCTTCATGTATTCCTCCTTATTGTTTTACTCCTATCTATCTTATGCAAATTTATTTCTCCTTCCACCAATCTCCCAAATTTATCCCTCTCCTTTTTCCTAGATCTCATCTCATGCTTACTTATTATGATGCACATAGTTCTCATGTCTCCACATTAGTTCTCATTAGTTTTATTTACACCTCCCATGTTCCCCACTGGATATTCCCACACAAGTCTTTGTCACTCCACACTCATTTATTATGTCACTATAATTTATACACCACCTTCCATTTCTCATCTTGCCACTTTCATTCATGTCCTTAATCCTAGTGTGCCTCTATCTACCCTTGACATTAATGTTTAAAGGCTTGAGATGAAAAGTAATGTTGATTTCTTACCTAATGGAAACAAAAAAAGACATACATATAAAAATCAAACACAATTCAATTTCTATTGAAAATTTTACATATCCATTTTTTGTTGGATTTTTGGATCCTAGATTTGAGATGCACAATGTTAAAGGAGATCCCATGACATATTCAAGGCTCTTTAGTGCTACATATATTTGGATTTTGTGTATGATGATAAGTTATTGGCTAAGTTCTTCCCATGAAATTTAAAATATTATGCTATTAAATGATTGTATTATCTTCCATTTGGGTCTATTTTTTAATATTGAAATTGGTCAATGCAAATATTGGGAATGTTGGATTGAAGTTTATTATTTTAGATTTTTTGACTGTAAACAAGGATCTACAAAGTATATACATTCTTAACATTTGCATGTGAAATTGAGATGAATGTTAAGAACTAAAGTTGTTAGAGGCTACCAAACTTAATTATGGATCTTCTAATGCTTCATCTACATCATCCTACCCTTGTACATTTGAAAAGAAAAATTATTTCCAAAAGGATAGTAAAAAATAATGGAAATGACCATTGTACAAACTATACATTATAAATGTTTCTAATATTATGACTCTAAAGCCTCCAACTTTTTCCTTTGTAAAATGTGCTTCAAAATTTTACTTAGTGCAAACATTATTACACTTCCTCCTATTAGGCCATTAGATAAATCTAAGGTTATTCCCAAAAGATATAATGAGAAATAATTTTGTTATTAAATTGTAGATTTAATTGTAATTATACTCAACATTTTATGGGATTAAGGATTTGATTGATAAAAAAAAATTAGGTTGAGGGGGTTAATATTGGGGTCAATCCTTCAATTGTTCCTCCTAATGAAAATATAAATATTTTACACTAAATAAATCTAATAAAATGGTTTTATATGAGGGTCATGAGATTGAGGTACATATACATGTTGATGAGATTGAAATCATTGATTCACCTACATGTGAGGAATGATTTGTTGGTATTAATAAAAATTATAAGGGCACTTTTTCTCCTTCTTATGTACTAGCGATTGAATTTTATAGAAATTTCTATGGACTAACCAGTATTCAAACTTAGGACCTCCCATTTGGTGTTAGGATGCTCTACTATTGAGCTAATGGCTCACATTGTGATGAGTCCTTTTATGGCTTAAGTGTGTATCATTTCTCCAACACACTCCCTTGAGCCACAACATAGGTGTCAAATGCACCTAGCTTGGCTCTAATACCATGTTGAAATTTCCATGAACTAGTTAGGATGCAAATCTCCACCACTAAGCTACCCACCCACTTTATGACAAGTCAATTTACGGTTTAGGTATGCTAATTTTTTCGACACCTTTTTCACATTGTGAGATATTACCAAATAATTATAATGGTCCTTTGGTTTTGTGTGGATCATGAACCATGTAAGGGTGTGTTTATTGATCTTACTCACCAATAAAATGTATGCATTGAATAATTTTTGTTTTATCATCATTTTATAAACAAGCATATGCATATTTGAGGGTTTATTTAAAATTGACTAATGATATGTTGATTGAAACTATAGGATACATTATTTTACCTTAATTTTTTGGTCTAAAAGATGAGGGAAGTTCTTATTCTATGTGATATTATTTCTTCTTTAGATGTATCTCATATTTTACTTGGGTATCCATGGATAAAGCAATATCAAGCAACATCATCTATGTCATGCCATCAAAGTATCAAATATGTTCACACTAGTAAAGAGGTTACAATTGCAAGAGATCCGTATATGCCTTTATTTTAGATTAAGTCATTTAACCTTAAATAATTTTAAGAACATACCTAAGGATCCTCTATATAAGTGCAAGGATTCTTTGCCTAATTTGTAAAAATTTCAAAAGGAATAACAATGGTGGGAAAATCAACACAAGATGCAACAATTTAGAATTCCTAAAGGGTTTACAATTATTAGAGCCAAAGTAGGTTATATGTAGGTTTTATATTATAAAATGATTCAAGAATCTATAAGGCCAAAAGAACCATAAGAATTGCAAAATTTAGTTCAGAAGCATAAGGGATTGGATATTTTCATTCCTAAACATGGTTTTCATAAAAAAAATTACTCATGTAGCAAGGAAGGATGAGGATTACAAATGATAAATCTATATTTTCTTCATCTTAAAAGGGTCTTCAAACTACTTGGGTATCAAAGAATGATTTACATAATAAAAAGTTGAAAATCTACAAGTAGAAATACCAAGTTACAAAAACAAGAATAATCATTATGGTAATAGAAAGAGAAAATGCTTCCTCTTAAAAAACATGTTTATTAAGAGTTCTAATTTACATAGTGTTGAGGAGAACATAATATAATAAACATGATTCAAGTACCAAAACATTAAGTATGATGATTGGGATGAGAGGATCAACTTGGGGAGGATTATTATAACATCATTAGTTGGAACTTTTTAATTTTATCTCTTTGTGTTGGTGTTGTTTTTAATGTTCTTAATTAGAGTGCAGATGATGTTAATATACATTTAATGATGCATTTTGAAATTTATTTAGAAAAGGTCTCATTTTTTACATCTTTAGTAATTGTAAGTACCCTGGAATATTTTGTCAATACATTCATTGGAAAACCATTCATTGAAATTTTTGAAAGCCCACAACCAAAATGGTGGTTTGTGATGACCTCTCTTGCCTTCAAGAGAATTTCTATTATGCCTACTCACTCTGCAAACCATTTTCAAGTTCTTGAATGTTTTTAAATTTTAACAAACTCATTACAAAAAGATGGATTTTTAAATTTCTTTTCAAATTTAGGTTCTCTCTTCTTATGTAATTTGGAGACACATTGAGCTCTATTTGGTTCATGTGAGATATTTATAATAAGCATGCAATGAAGTCAAACTTTATTAGATTTGATTCAAGTAATAATAGACAGTTTTATTTTTCTTTCCAATCTATAATTTTTGATGTTCGCTATATAACAGTTCATTTATGTTAAGAACTAGATTAAAATATTTTTATCCTAATTATTTTCAAATGATTTTTTATACTTAATCTTTGCATTATTCTTTCTTTCATCATTTCATTTAAAAATTTGAACCATTTAAGGATGCTATGTTATAGATTATAGTTGTCTTCCAATTCTTTTTAAATCAAGTTAATAGTATGAAAATATTATTGATGAGTAGATGAATTATTACAAGTTCTATTTTAGATTTGTATTGTCTTTATCTAGATATATTATTTACCAAAGTCTCGTTATTTTTTTAGATGTACTATATATATATACAACATGGAAAATGTAGATCATATTCCACCTGTGCCAGATTCTTTGTTTGCAAATACTAGTAATGAGATTAAAAATTGAGAGATTCATTAGCATAGGGTGCAAACCCGAGGATATATAATGAACCATGCATGTTAATATTGCATAGTCTAGAAAAACTAAAAGATGAACTTGAGAGGACTAGTGCATATTCCCCAGATAGAGTGACTACTATTCTTTCCCACATGTGGGAAGAAGTACATGGTGATGTTCCCCTTAAACAAATACAAGATAGTGTCACCAAAGAAATGATAAAATCCACTTGTTTTCCATTTTATCAAAATGTGTGTAAGGTTAGGGGATACCAGGTCACTAGATGTGTCGATCATGCTATGGCCTCATTGATCTACCAACGATTTCTCATAGCACATGGTCTATACCCAAACAATGACCAAATTCCATTGTATTTTGTTCAACAGTTGTATGCTGAGGTTCATTTGGGCCTCAAAGTTAACTACCTGGACATTCCACCATATGTTGGTCAGGGGCATGGTAGGATTGTTGATAGGCCCACCTATCGTCGAGCAGATAGACCAACCCCAATGTTTAGGGTATTGGTTGGTGACAGGTCTCCTGCTCTCACCCCAGCTTTAGCCCCCATAGCAGATGAGGTTGTTGTTGCTTCCCAAAAGGAAGCAATTGACACTGTAAGTGACATTGCAGCTGCCATCACTAGGATATTTGATGATTGTGTAGGTCAGTATTTGATATCTAAACATTCCCGATCCACACCATTTTCAGCATAGTGGACCACCATGGATCCCTTTACAGTGGCCGACATCCCTACTTCCACACAACTTGATGCACTTATAGGAGATATGTCACACATGACTCTGCATTGTTTGGCTGAGGACCTGTTGGAGGCATATGCCCACATTGCATTAGACAATGGGATCGGTATAGAGCATGTTAGAGATCATTTGAGACATAGAGGTCATTCAGTTCCAGGATCCCATCACTCTCAGCCAAGCACTAGTGTGCATTAGAATCCACCTACAATTCATACAGTAGCTGCATAGACTATGGATTTTACTGATATGTTGATTGGTTCTGGTTCATCATCACCAATGCCATCTCACCTTCATAGTCCTCTACATTCATCATTTCTAGCATGACATGGGATAGATCAGATGGATGCAGATGTTGATTCATTGCTTGATCATTTGGTGGATATGGTGGAGGTGAATGTTTTAGAGGACTTCGGTCATCCAATATCAGATGATGTGCATGTATGTGTGCATGTGCATGTTTCAATTCTTTTTTCATTATTTTTAAAATTTTTTTTAACTAGATATTCATGTAAGTTTATATATATGTGTATATATATTGTTACAGGTGGACATACCTCATATCACTCCTAGCCTTGGTCTAGATCGTGTGCATGATCGATGTGACTCTGTGGATGAATCTGCTATCAGTGGACATGTGAGT
Organism: Sequoia sempervirens; assembly: GCA_007258455.2. Lineage (NCBI taxonomy): Eukaryota > Viridiplantae > Streptophyta > Pinopsida > Cupressales > Cupressaceae > Sequoia > Sequoia sempervirens. The sequence continues at coordinate 190,110,164 of VDFB02373365.1, read as the reverse complement.
TTTCATAAAATATATATTTATGTATGCATAGATAAATACAAGTTCTAGATTGATATTTAAAAATACAAGTTCATTTTAAAATAACTTTCATAAAATTTATTTGGCAAAATGATATGTATTTAACATCTTGTACACAATTTTATTTGGAGCTCAACATCCATCGAGGCGAGAATTTCTGTTAAGATGGCAGGCATTATCTAGGAATTAGACATTCATATTAGGCCATGCATTCTAGATTTATGATCTTTACCACATGTGTATTTGATTATATGATGATCTTTAAAATAGTATTTGATATTTGATGATCTCTAACTTACACTTGCTTATATGATATACATACATTTGCTTATTTTTTGATCTTTAGTATTCGACATTTGATGATCTTTAATTTACATTTTGCTTTTATGATATATGTACATATATTTTCTTATATGATATATACATACATTTGCCTCTTTGCTGATAATATGTGTTATGTTTATATGTATTAAATCCCTTTACATATATGTTCATGTGTTTGCTTATGGTTTAAACATGTTTACACGTAATATATGTATGCATTTACTTTAAATATTCAATATAAATACATGTTTTCTTATTTTATGATCTCTTACAACTTACATTTCCTTATATTCAATATACATTTGATCTCTAGTAGAATTTTAGGGAAATCAATGCCATTTTATAATTAAGTTCATTCATGTTGATCACAATAAATATTTTTTTAAAAATGACTTAAGCAACATGAACCATTGAGTTGAAAAAAAGATATAATCTTTTTGACAGTAACTTCAATTCAAAATATAATTTTTAAAAATTGTCAAAATTATGTCGAGCTTCAATTATACATTTTTTTTATAAGCTT
>VDFB02373365.1:189668435-190109199 GCA_007258455.2 Sequoia sempervirens | reverse complement strand
TGCAAGTTGTTGGCAATGAGCCTAAAACAACATTGTAATATTTTTCAGCAATGAGCTTCATATATTATGAGTTAACCCTCACCGTGGTTTTTCCCTTATTGGATTTTTTAGATAAATCTAGTGTTATCTTGTGCATTTGTGTTCATTGTATCATCTTTCATTACTGCTAATCTAATTAAGTATTGCTAATCTATTTATAAGATTGTTGATCTTGATAAAATTTTGAATTTAAGATTTGTTGAAGGGTTTAAGATCTTAAGGGTTTAAAATTTTATAGATACTAATTCACCCCCCTCTCAATATCAGTGTGTTTTCAATAGTAGTTTCAAATTCCCTAATCGATATGCATCTAGAATGTGGGAACATAGATAAGGAAAGTGAGTTAAGTGTAGCCAAAACGCAAGAAAAATGTGGAATCATAGACAAGGCACATGACTTCCTTCCATAGCTAGGTTGCAAACCCTCTTTTAACACCTCCATCCAAATAAATAAAATTCAATCCAACATGTTGGATGAAATTTTCCACTTAAACCTCATTAAGGTTAAGAATTTAATTAGCACGAATACTTAAGAGGGTCTGAAGTTCATTTCATGAAAACTAAGCTAACCCTATGCAAATATTATTCCATGAAACCCAAGTTATTATATAAGTAATATTTGTCATATTATTGTTGATGTGATCTGAGTTTATTGGTATGCTAGGTTTTATCTAAGTGACATCTACTATATTATTTCACATTAAATATTTTAAACTATAAATTTATCAACTCTATTACAATGCTTAGTTATCCTCTTCAAGATAGTTGTAAAATGATATAATTGGGTATTAGTTGCATATTTCTTATAAGTTTTAAAATGGTTTCTCATTGAAATACGTAGGTATAGAATTAGTGATACAATAATTGAACTACATCATTTAAATTGTAGTTGTTGAGGGGGTGGTTGATATGTTAAAGGTTGTTGTTGGCAGTATTGGAGAGGGGGTTTTTTTTTATTAGTTCAAATTAGGGTTTAGGGATCTGATCCCATACATCAACATGAAACAAGCCTCACAACTAGTAGATCAAACCTAAACCAAACAAGAAAGATGAAATAAGCTTTCCAACCAGAAAAATAGGCCAACAGCCCACCCTTAAAGCTGCAAACAAAAACAACATCCCAACAACAATAGCCACCCCAAAGGTAGAAAAAACTACAAGTAATTCAAAAAGGAACTAAAACCATTACATAATCATGCTCAAATATATTGATCCTAACAACATTTCCTAATACAACCATCCCCACAATAGTCCTATCTCTCAAAGAACCAATTTCTAAGCCAAAACTAGTGGTAATATTGATGGAGCCAAAGAAACCCATCATCCAACTTCCCTCTCCATCTCTATGGGAGAAGTTACTAAGAGTACCGTGTCTACTATAGCAAAGACTCACCAACATACCCAAAATCCACCTCAATAGGAGTGGTCTCCACCTCAATTGGAGTTGCAAGGGAGAAAACTTACTTAAGAAGCATAATCAACCCACCACACCCTTAGAACCCTTATCCACCTCAATAGGAGAGATATCCACCTCAATAGGAGACACCATCTATAGAGCCAAGAAGATTGCAAACACTCCAGTAGAGAGAATACTCTTAGCCACCATGGGCAATAGGAGCACCTAGGCCTTCGAGATGAGCTTATAAAGTAGCCACACAAAAAAATGAAATACACAAAACTTGGGAGTCCATAGGAGCTTTGATGACCATCCACAAACAAGCCACAAAAGGAGTAATAATTCCATCAAAGAGGACCTCAAAGGATTCCTCATACAACAAGTTCAATTGGAGAGGGGATTGTTATGTATTTAAGAGAGGTAGACATGTTGAATTTTTTTGGTATATGGGTTGGGATATGATTAAGGAAGTTTGATATGCTGAAGGTTGAATATATTCTGATGTATTTGTAGGTTGTGTGTAATGTTATTGTTCATATTCATGAGGTTTGTTAGTAGTTAGGTTTATATGTAGGAAGTAGAAGGTAAGATGTTATGGGTTATTATGGTGAATTTTAAGATGAAATTGTAACTAAGTGGGTTGGTGATGGTCGGAGTAAAGTTAAACGTGGTAATGATTGTACTAAAGGTGTCATTGAAGGAAATGAATTTTAATTTTTTTGAATGCTTTAATAAGGTAAGTTATGTTGAATCTTAAGAGGAGTGGTGTTAGAAAATGTTCTTTGTTGTAGGGTAGGTGATTTCATGTTCCTATTAATAAGATTAGAAGATGTGGAACTAGAAAAGGTAGGAAACACCTCTTTTAGGAAGGGATAAATGTTAAGGGGGTTAGTGGTTACTTTTTGTAAGTTTTCATGTGATAATTTTGGACATTTACTGTAACTATGGGCTCTTGTATGGTGAAGATACTTTTCTGTGTTGGTTGACACTTGAGATAACTACATTTATGTTTCGATACATATCATACAAGGAGTTTTTGAAGCTATATGTAAATACATTTTATTTTGTTAGAATCTTAATTTGGATTGGTCAAAACTATAAGAGGGTGTAGCACCATCCTCTATAATTTTATCTAGAAAATGTTTTTATTCAAACCTATGAAGCAATATGGATATGTTTGAGTAAGCTCATCTTGCATAAACTAAATAAACATAGGATATAATTCAAGTTGGTCTACTATTTTTTTTTCATCAAGTCTAAGGTTATCTTGTATAATGTTGGTTTTACCATACTAACTAGCTTCAAATGGATTTGTACTATTTTTTTCCATGATTTTATTTTCTTGAAACCTAGTAAGAGGTGGCATCACACTATTAACACTATTTTTAGTGGACTTTTTAAAAAATGGGTTTTTGGTTTTCAAAGATTATACTAGAATTAAAAAAAGATAGAAGATTTATAAATAGGGTTGTACAGGATAAGGTCCCCATTAGGTTTGAAATGGGGAGTTTTTAATCTAACAATAATAGACACATGAGATATACAAATAATCATAAATTTAATTAGGTGGGAGTGAATCTTAGTGTGGGCCCACATAATAAAATACCTCAATATAGTGCAGGGTACATATTCTTCAAGAGTCAATAGGTAGGGATCCAGTGGCAATGAGCTCACATTTTCTCTTTGTTTGGAGGCTCTCAAAATTATCTCTAAATATTTTCTATCTCTACTAAGGGAGGTACATGGTGAGTAACCTCAATCTTGATACTAAACCTTGCGCCATACTAAAATATGAACAAATTACTCAGACTTCTATCTACAAGACTTTTGAGGAATCCTCTATATGCCACAAGGGCATGCAAGGCCTAAACTATAAATTTTAAAGTGTAGGAAAGTCAAATAGTCTAGATAAGAGGATAATACAACCTTCTCCTTCACTTCCCCAAAGTAAAAGGTTCTTGGGGGCTTGTCTCAAATGACAAACTCACAACTTCCAAGAGGCATGTCTTTTGATTCATCCCTTGTTATTTATACTTTTTTGAAACACTAGAGTTGAGTTTGTCCTTTAGGGTGATGAAATCCCTATATATCCCACCTAAAAAGGAAAATAAGTGTTATTTATTATTCTCAAGATCATGAAAGCATGTGAGAGAAGAGCATACACACACTCTTCAAGATTAAAAGACACTTGTTCATTTATTATCTAAATTAAATGTGAAGTTATTTTAATCCACCATTGCAATTGTTTGAAGATACATAAAAATAAAAGAAAGCACAAAAAAGGATAAAGTTTGATAAAAAAATGTCTTCAAATAGCCATCCTATAACATAAATACATTAGAAGTTTAATGTTTTAGCACTTTATCTTGTAAAAAATGTTCATTTTGTGTTCTAGTCTTCAACAGTTGATAAGAAATTATATTTAATGGTTATGGAAAAGCTTATACAAGATGACTTCAAATCAAAAAAATAATCATACCATTAAAATATTTGCAAAATTATTATAATTTAAAAAAGAAAAAAATCATTAAAAACAATAAAATATGTGAATTATATGCTAGCTTGAAATTTTAAAAGGAAAATATGGCTTTTGAAAGCTATACCTAAATTTTGAAATATTTTCTACACCACTATGTCTAGCTTAAAACCATATTTAGGATGCCTACAAGAAGTCAAAAAAATTATTAGTATACTAAAATTTGTATTATTTATTGAAGGTGGGCTTTTATGATATGAACAAAGGGGGGTCTAGGTCCTTTAGCTCCTTGAGCTTAGTGCCTGGTCACCCATGTGACCAAGGAGCAACTACTGGGAAAAATAAAAAAAAGAATTGGGTATTAAGCCTAATTTGACCTATGGGTGGAACTAGGTGTAGTGCCCCTCGGTTCTCACTTGGGATGTGAAGGTAGTCTGGCTAAGGAATCTAAAGAGGAATATGGAACAAGGGCTTCGAATGGTACTCTTGTGGGTATGAGGTACATTGTTTTGTTATGATGCAGAGATTTAATTGGATAGCTTAGCTTACTTGTTGATCATACTTCTTTAATGACATTGATGTTATGATGATACATTGTGGTTGAATTTAACTGGTTATGCTTATACCTAGTTGTAGTATTATGTTGTTATGAAATAGACTATTAATTGTTTAATGATGATTATGATGTTATTAGTATAGCTTAATTATGTTATTATTATTCTCGATGTTGTAGTTACTAGTGGGGGGTTTATGTGAGAGGACAGTGTAGCATCACTCGTTCATGAGTGCCCTGCTATGGTGTGATTCCTTCTCATGGTGTGCTTTTGTTTGAATATATATGCTTAACATTTAATTTTTGCAGGATGCAAGTACAAGACACCGCCTCCACCTACGTTGTCATGTTTGAGCATGTCCCATAAAACCCAACGAGTATGATGTTGAAAAAAAAGGAGTTGACAAGAAAGTGTCCCCGTCCAAGTTGGTCACCCCATTGTTGTATCTAACAGTGTCGATCATCTATGACCTCGTCTTTGTTTTCGTATTGCTTGTAGTTGGTCATTGATTTTAATCTTTGTCTATATGTCATTTAAGTTGACGATTATGCTTGATGTTTCCTTGTGAGATAATTAATGCTATTTAATTAAATTATTAAATAGTTAGATAAACGTTGCTAAATTATTATTAAATTTAAAGTTATTAAGTTTTAAAGATTGATAAATTCAAACATGGTTATTTAAATAAGGGAAAATAAATAAATAAAGTATGTAAATAGCAATGGTTATAATTATAAATAGTTATCTTGTAAAATAGAATAAAATACAACTTAATGGTTTAATTATTAAGTATTAATTTAAGGATAAACATTAGAATAAAGAGATTTTTAATTAGGTAGTTGAGAGATAACTATGAGTTTTCAAATCAAATAAAAATAAAAGTGGCAAGATTTCATTGGGATGGAAAAATCAGAAAAAGAAAGAATAATATAATTTAATGTTTTAATTGTTAAGTATTAATTTAGTCAATTAATTGTTAAAGAGTAAGTTTAAAATAAATATTAGAAATAAAGAGTTTAATAACAAATTAAGAAATAATCATGACTTTTAAAATTAAATAAGGGGAAAAGTGATAAGTGTTCATTTGGAAAGGAACTTGCTAATTTAACTTGAATGTTTCTTTCGTAAACAAAAGAGATTTTTTTTTATTAATTGTTGTGTGATAATTATGAGCTTTAAATTTAATAAAAATAAAAGCTAAATATTTTATTCTAAATGAAAAAAATCAGGAAAGAAGAAAAAGGATGAATGCATGTTCATTTTTCTATTCAAAAACTAAAAGGCAATGGAAACTTGCTATTTTGATTGATTTTTTTTATTTAATGGGAAGGAATAAGGAATTTTCTTAACTTGTTTCTTTTTGGGTTTTTTTTTGAATACGAAACTCTGTCTGCAAAATTTTGTTTCTCTTTTCCTTTCTTTGTAAAATAATTCATACAAAAATTAGATCCAAGATTTTTTTTGGAAAAATTGTCATGGAAAGAGGGAGAAATTCATGAAGGGCTGTTTTGAAAGAGCGAAGAAAAGATTGCCGCCCACGTCACTCTGTTTGCAGAGCGTAGGACTCTAGGTTCATTAATAGCTAACCATTTTAATGGTTGTTCAAAATTTATTGTTTAAATCTATACTTGTTTTGGGATCGTAATTAAAATGGTTTAAGTTTTCTTGGAAAAGGGTTGGTGTTTTCTATCCTTACTTTAGAATTGTGTTGGGTGTGAAATGAGTTGTTTGATTTGGTTTTTTTATTCTTCACCCGTAAGTTTAGTTCTAGTGTTGGAGTTTGGGGATTGATACCAATTTTTTTCTCTCCAACCCATTTTTTTTATCATATTTTGTGCTAGAGAAAATTGCAAATTCTTCTAAGAAAATTTGTGTGCCTGTTGAAGAAAGTTACTATTGATTTTAGGAAAATTATATTCTGCTAAAAATACTTGTGTATTTTATGTCAAAAAAAATAGTTTCCTCTATCTGTATTTTATTTTTGGGAAAATTAGTTTTTTCTTTTTTTAAATATATATATATGTTGGTTTTTGTGTTTATCAATGCCTGAAGATAGGCTGTAATATACTAATTTTAAAAGCAAGTTCATTTAATGGTTTTATTATAGGATTTTTATTTTTAAAAAAATATAGATATATTGTATAATAGAGTTGAATTAATTGGATTTTTACATTTCATAGAATAAATTATACATGATTAGTATGCAAATTGAATGAAGTAATTATAGCATTCAGGAAATGTGATTTTAATACAAGCTGGTTGAACTTAAGAATGAATGAATGCATATCATTATTAGGAGGTTGTGTCTATGGAAATTAATGGTGTGTTAAGTGTTTATGATTTTAATATTAGTTTCCTCTAATATGTTATTTTTAGCAAATGGAATTTAGAATGTTGTTATGGATTTTCAGTTAAAATGTGATTGATGGTTTTAAGGATTTCTTGGTTGTAACTATCATTTGAGGTTTGAAGTTGGATTTACTCTTTATTTCCCTTGTGTCATTTTCTATTTGTTGTGAATTGGTGTATAGACATGTGGAAACCCTCAATGTCATGTTATTATCCATTGGAGTTTGAGGTTAATTTGGTCTTTAGGATTCCAGAGGCGAGACTAGAAGCATGTTGTATATTGATTTTATTATTTGATTTGATATTTGACAAAAGTTGATTGTAATTGTGGTTTTGGGTTTATGCATGGGTTGTACCTCTTTTCATGTGTATCTTTGTATGTGGTTGTTGGCAAGATGGTTTATGCCTCACATGTGCTTCATTTGAGATTTAGTATTTCTCTGTGTTGGTACACCCTTTTATGATTTTTTGACTTCGCAAGCCTCCAAAAGTGGTCCATTGATGTTGTGATTTCCTTTTTATTCCTATCACTCTTGATTGGTGTTGAGTCTTGTTGTTTTTGGTTTGATTTTTCTTTGTCGAGGATCCTTTCTTGTCTACTCCTAGAATGGGTGTGGGTCTTCGGACTCACACGGTTAGGTGGAATGTGCTACACACCCTGTTGGGTCCCTTGTCAGCATCCGTGCAGTGCCAAGTACTAGTTGCAAAGTGTTCTAGAGTTTAGTATATTTTTTGATGTATATTTTTTGTACCTATCATACCATGTAATTGACATATTATTCTCATGATGTATTGGGAAAGAAATGTTGTAATTTATGTACTTGGACAATGTAATATAATTATTGCAATGTATAGTGTAATATTGATATCCTTCTGTGATTGATGATCATGGTCATTGTTATTTTGATATGTCTTGGAGATATGCACGTTTGGGGTTCTCATGATTACATTATATGTTTATGGTTATTGACATGAGGACAATCTTACTTTAAATGAGTTCACACTTATGAATGATTAAGTAACAAATTTATTATGAATGCATGGTTTTTTCGTCTTAGGGATGCTTCTTGTAAATGCATTTGTATAGGGATTAGTTATCGTAATTTCTTCAAGTATGCCCCAAAGGACATAGGGTTGCTAGTGCATATAATCATTTGAATTTCATGCATTGAAACTTAATGTTCATTTCATTTGTGTAGTCTTTTAAATAAATAAAATAAAATTGTGCCATAGTTGTTGTCCTTCGGGGTTTGCATGATGGGACATTACAACTTGGTATGAGAGCCAAGGTTGCAGCATTGAGATTTTTGGTTAATGTTGGTGCCATGTTTTTTTGTGGTGAGTCGTTGTGTGAAAATGAATATAGTTCTATCCCCTTGTATCATCCGAGTGTAGATAAGCATGTTGAGTCTTAGCTTTTTGTGGGTGACAGTCATGTTGTTTAGCATTCTCTCGTGTGTCCCTTCGCTTCGAGTCTATGTGAGGTCAAGATGACCTTGGAGTTAGTTATAATGTCTTATCTTCTCACATCTTCTCTTTGAGTGTATGGTCGTTGACTTGCTACTATGTGTACACCTTTCCCTCATTCTACCTCTTTTGATGTATGTGGGTGTCGATTGTATTCTATGTGATTTTAAGGCTATATGCTAAAAATTCATAATGAGTAATGAAGGTTAGAAGTAGAAATGGATAAAATAATGACTTTAGTGTTATCCTAGACTGAGATTGCATGTATTTTTATTGAATTATACTATATAAGTAGTATATAGTGTAATCATACTGTCAAATAATGATTTGTTAAAAGAATTATGATGGTTCCTTTACGGTTGGTGTAAGTGAGTGACTTAATCAAGTAACATGTATGAAACATTGTTTAGGGAGAATCTTGAAAACTAATTTAACAAACTTTATTTAGTGTGTGCCTTGCAAAGAAATCACTTCTTTCGTCTCCTTGTGTTCTCGGATGCATAAGTGTAAAGGGAATGCTCTCAAAGTGCATTGGTTATTGAATGCTTATATGTACTAGCTAATTTTAAGGTTTATTAAATGAATGTTGTGCATGATAAGTTTTATGAATAAATTAGAGTTTTCAAACTGCTTTCATAAGTATAAATTCATAGGTGAAGTTGATAAAATATTATTTGCATCAGTATATAGCAAAATATCTTATTGCATTGAAGTTCATAGAGTGCTAGAAGTGTGGTAAGAATGTTGCATTGTATGAGTATGATTAGGTGTATGGGTTAAGACAATCTCTTATGTCTTTTCTTGAAGTAGAAATTTAAATATTTTGATTTTATAAAAGTGTTGTATCTGAGATGGTGTGTAAAGGCCTTGTTTGATCAAATAAATGTTTTACCTTAGAAGAAAATGTGATGTTGTATGTTCATTTAGTAAAATCTTGGATTAATGCAAAATTAATGTGTTTTGGTGTGTGATTGAATGACAATTCTTCTTATTTATTATTGAACCTATTATGTAGATAAATGGTAATGTTTTGTGTTGAAAGAAAATGCATTTTGGCATGTATATGATGTGTAACTATGCGAAGTGTACTCTCCCGGGAAAATGAAAATGTTATAGCTTGGGTACAATGTTTTTGCATGAGATGAAAATGAAAGTTTCTTTGTGAGTGTATTAATCTTAGCTTTAATGGAGTTGATAAAAGTGAACTTTGAATTAGATGAAGGGGATAATGTTGTTATTTAAGGATTTATAAAAGTGATTAAAGAGCTTGAAATTTTGGAGGAAAAGTATGGAGGATGTTGGGAGTACTTGTATTTGATATGTGGCATCAATCATCTATGGGCATATGAGAATAAATAATATTTTTTTTCTATGATAATAGGTATGAATGTACTCCCTATGTTGTGGAAACTAGTATTTGTGCAATGTTTGTGTATTGTGTTAAATTTGTGCTTGCTTTGTGTGCCATGCGATGGTGATACTACGTACCCATCCATGGGGAAACTATTGTTTTCCTTGGTGTGGAAAGAACCATACCATTCATGTGTTGCATGTGTGTTACAGATTGGGGGCCAACCCATGTGTGGTTGATAATTTTGTCACAAGAGTAGCCAAAAGATAGTATTTTTTTTATACTTTTCTTTTGGTTCTCTAAGCTTCCCAATTTGTGGAGGGATAGTAGATGCCATGTTACTCTAAGGGATGGGGTGTATAGCATACGAATAGTGGCAGTGCATAGCAACCTTAGCTCAATCAATCCTTGTGGAGCATACCCACTACATTCGCTCATGATGGGTCAAGCTACTTGATCCATATGTGTTAGCCTAAACCCCATAGTTTTGAGTACAACAACATCAGTTTGTTAGTGCATTCCTAGCCATCTGTAGGTACGTTGAGCTAGAATTATCAAGTCAACCTCATCTATATGAGATGTGAAACTTGAGTAACCCCATATTAATATACTCTTATATACATAATTATGTATACTGTATCTACACATGTTCTAACATGATGCAATGGATACGATGCCACACCCCACTGATGTTTTGACACAATGTTGGTGATGATGCCATGTTGCTAATGGTAGTGAGTTGGGCTTGAGGACATGATGCCAAGTGCATAGACATGTGAAGGTAAACTATGAGAATTTGTTATGATAGCGTACTTGTGTGATGAGCATAATGGGGCCTCACACCTTGTAGAGGGATACTCATGTTTGCTTTCAATAGTGTTTGGGTCGGCTAGCATATGGGTATGTCCTAGCCATGTATACCTTTGTCTACAATGAGTACCTACATGTGCCTTCTCCATGAGGTATCGCTATGCGGGGTGTGTCTAGCACATGCCTGCTTCCACGGAGCCACATACACACTGCCATGTGACATGTGACTAGTGTGTGCCTTCTCCAACTAGTGTATGACCATGCCGCATTGAGAGATGATGCGGGATGGGTGTTAAGGTGCACATCCCATGTGAGCAGCCAAGGAGTGCATGGGCCACTTGGCTAGTCCATGTCATGTGACAACGTGATGCAGGGTGTAGCCGACGAGTACACTTTGAGCCATGTGGATGGCATGCTCATTCCACACCACATGAGTGCTACAGCTATAGCTTGACGTTGTTCCCTCCTTCCTCATTTGGTGGCTAGTATCTAGTCATGTAGTGTTGTACAGTGCAATTTCAAAGATTGTGGACTTTCTTTATTGTTATTGATGATTTTGTGTTGATTGTGAAAGTTGACACCTTGTTTATATTTGATTGTGATGGGTTAGCCACACCTTGTGATCTCATTTGTTCATAGCCCTCATGGTTACATTTGATTTAGTGTTTAAATTGCACGGATTTCTTGCTGTATTGCTGAAATTGAACCTTTATTTGAAATTTATTTGTCTTTGGTGGCTAAATTAGTTTATCCTTATTGTTTTTTATGTTGGCCATGTGTTGTATTGTGATTCCTCTCCAAGGACATATGAAGTATACTTCATGAGTGTATACGAGGAAGTAGACACAGGGAACCTTGAGGATGGGGGTATGTGAGGCTGTTACACAGCTAGGACCCACTACCCACCTGTCTGTGATGACCATCTCTTGGAGGCTAACCACCTTATACAACAAGAAATGGGTCATTGTGGTCTTTTTTGGATGGTCTCATCATATGTCTGTGGCCTAACACCAACAAGCCACTGAGTGTGAGGTATGGATTATGTGAAATGGATATTGGCTCTTAGCTCATGGACTAGTATGCTACTTTATGGTGTCCAAATGGACCCTTGTGTAGCCTTGTGTTGTGCATTTCCTAGTGATCTGACTATGTATGTATGTGTTAGAAGAATATTTCTTATATTTTATGCATATTGATGTAAAAGAGGGATAGCCATGCTATCATAAATGTGAGTGTATTGTGATTCTATGGTATTAAATAGATTGGATATTATTGAAAATTGTAAATTGTGACTTGAAGTATGTTACTGAAAAATGATATGGTGTGTATTTTTTAATTTCAAGTAATCATATGATGTGTTTTCCTTGTATGAGATTTTGAAGATGTTTGTTTTGTGAATGGAAAATTGAGTTAATTGGACTACTTACTATATTATTAGTGTTAAAACAAATTATTTTACTGTAAGAAATGTAAGGATTTATAAATAAAAATGGTTAGGAAGATATTATTTTCAAATGTGTAGCCAGATAGTTAATCTTATTGTAATGATTTAGAAAGAGGATGTACAACAATTATAGATTAGAGAAATTTTGGGACTAATGTGTGTTAATGTTTCCATTTTGAGCCGTGCGACTTCCAGCAGTAAGTCAAGTCTTAGGGGGGGAGGATGTAGTGCCCCTTCATTCTCACTTGGGATGTGTAGGTAGTCTGGCTAAGGAATCTGAAGAGGAATATGGAACAAGGGCTTCTAATGGTACTCTTGTGGGTATGAGGTACATTATTGTGTTATGATGTAGATATTTAATTGGATAGCTTAGCTTACTTGTTGATCATAATACTTCTTTTATGACATTGATGTTATTATGATACTTTGTGGTTGAATTTAACTAGTTATGCTTATATCTAGATGTATTATTATGTTGTTATGCAATAGACTAGTAATTGTTTCATGATGATTATGATGTGATTAGTATAGCTTAATGATGTTATTATTATTCTTGATGTTGTAGTTACTAGTGGGGGGTTTATGTGAGAGGATAGTGTAGCATCACTCGTTCGCGAGTGCCCTACTACAGTGCGATTCCTTCTCACGGTGTGCTTCTGTTTGAATATATATGCTTAACATTTAATTTTTGCAGGATGCAAGTACAAGACACTGACTCCACCTACGTTGTCAGGTTTGAGCATGTCCCATAAAACCCAACGAGTATGATGTTGAAAAAAAAGGAGTTGACAAGAAAGTGTCCCCGTCCAAGTTGGTCACCCCATTGTTGTATCTGGTAGTGTCGATCATCTATGACCTCGTCTTCATTTTATTATTGCTTGGTGTTGGTCATTGATTTTGATCTTTGTCTATATGTCGTTTATGTTGACGATTATGCTTCGTGTTTCCTTGTGAGATAATTAATGTTATTTAATTAAATTATTAAATAGTTAGATGAATGTTGCTAAATTAATTATTAAATTTAAAGTTATTAAGTTTTAAAGATTGATAAATTCAAACGTGGTTATTTAAATAAGGGAAAATAAATAAAGAAAGTATGTAATTAGTAGTGGTTATAATTATAAATAGTTATCTTGTAAAATAGAATAAAATACAACTTAATGGTTTAATTATTAAGTATTAATTTAAGGATAAACATTAGAATAAAGAGACTTTTAATTAGGTAGTTGAGAGATAACTATGAGTTTTCAAATCAAATAAAAATAAAAGTGGCAAGATTTCATTGGGATGGAAAAATCAGAAAAAGAAAGAATAATATAATTTAATGTTTTAATTGTTACGTATTAATTTAGTGAATTAATTGTTAAAGAGTAAGTTGAAAATAAATATTAGAAATAAAGAGTTTTATTAACAAATTAAGAAATAATCATGACTTTTAAAATTAAATAAGGAGAAAAGTGATAAGTGTTCATTTGGAAAGGAAATTGCTAATTTAACTTGAATGTTGCTTTTGTAAACAAAAGAGATTTTTCTTTTTATTAATTGTTGTGTGATAATTATGAGCTTTAAATTTAATAAAAATAAAATTTAAAGATTTTATTCTAAATGGAAAAAAATCAGGAAAAGAAGAAAAAGGATGAATGCATGTTCATTTTTCTATTAAAAAACTAAAAGGCAATGGAAACTTGTTATTTTGATTGAATTTTTTTTGAAAACTAAAAGAATTTTTTTATTTAATGGGAAGGAATAAGGAGTTTTTTTAACTTGATTTTTTTTTTTTAGATTTTTTTCGAATCAGAAACGTTTTCTGCAAAATTTTGTCTCTCTTTTCCTTTGTCTGTAAAAGAATTCATACAAAAATTAGATCCAAGAAAAATTTTCAAAAAATTGTCATGGTAAGAGGGAGAAATTTTTGAAGGTTTGTTTTGAAAGAGCGGAGAGAAGATTTCCACACACATCACTCCGTTTGCAAAGCATAGGACTACAAGTTCATTAATAGCTAACCATTTTAATGGTAGTTCTAAATTTATTGTTCAAATTTGTGTACTTGTTTTGGGATTGTAATTAAAATGGTTTAAGTTTTATTGGAAAAGGGTTGGTGTTTTCTATGCTTACTTTTGAATTGAGTTAGGTGTGAAATGAGTTGTTTGATTTGGTTTTTTTTATTCTTCACCCATTTTTTAGTTCTAGCATTGTGGTTTGGGGATTGATACCAATTTTTTCTCTCCAACCCATTTTGTTCATCATATTTTGTGCTAGAGAAAATTGCAAATTCTTCTGAGAAAATTTGTGTGTCTATTGAAGAAAGTTACTGTTGATTTTAGGAAAATTATATTCTGCTAAAAATACTTGTGTGTATTTGATTTCAAAAAATTTAGTTTCCTTTGTCTATATTTTATTTCTAGGAAAATTAGTTTTTTTCTTTTTTAATATATATGTGTGTGTGTGTGTGTGTGTGTGTGTGTGTGTGTGTGTGTGTGTGTGTGTGTGTGTGTGTGTGTTTATTTTTGTGTTTATCACTTCCTGGAGATAGGTTGTAATATACTCATTTTAAAAGCAAGTTCATTTAATGGTTTTATTATAGGATTTTTTTTTTTTTTTAAAAGAAGAAGATATATTTGTATAATAGTGTGGACCTTAAAATCTGGAAATGGTTAAATAATTAACATACACAAGCATGATTAGTGTTAAAACAAAGCAATATTTTAACATCCATATGAGATATCTAACATGTTTTAAAATGCTATCAAATAACAAGATAAATAAAAGCATACAAAGAAAAACATGAAATATATCTATCCCATAGTGGATTGGTGCTATTGTAGAAAATAGCCCTTTCCCAATCCTTGCTTAAGCTTGATATTTCCAATGATGGTGGACAAAATGAATTCCCAGTTTAAGAGAATGACTTTGCATGAGTGATTGTGGAGGATTTGATCAAGGATGAAGCCTCTATTTGTACATTCTCAAATGCTAAGAGTGCTCATAAGAGAGCAATGTGGGATCAAAAACAAGCCAATGAAAAGAAGCCACTTGTCAACTTGTGATAGGCTGGAGGATGTGCAAGATTTGGGAAATGTGCCCAAGAGGGGGAAATTTCAAATTTTAATTTGATGACAAGATGAGTTAAATGCTAAGCTTGACTTGTGCAAGGGACATGTAAGAGCTCATTAATTGCTTTGTTGGATGTACATGTCCACTTGATTTTGAATTCAAACTTGACGGAATATTCCCCATAAATGCCATGTTGAAAGAAAATAAGGAATTTAATAAATCAATAAATTGATTTATTTGTGCAAGTGGCATTATCTAGAGGATGTGATGGGTGATTAGGTTAGGCTAATTAGGATTAGGTTAGCTTAATGATGATTAGGATGCTTTTGACTTTTATGACTTAAATATTTGATTTATTTAACTCAGAAAAGGATGGAAAATGCATTTGGATTTAATTAAATGAATGTTTGTTTTATTTGATTAAAAGGAACAACCTTAGGAATGAACTTAATGAGTTTAATTTATCTGATGAATGGATGAAGGTGAAATTGATTAATTAAATGAGCAGATGCATGTGAAGCCTGGTTTACTTGCTGAATGCATAATGGTAATTTTGCATGTCTACATTTTTCCCCTCTTTGAAGCAATGTACTTGTTGCGTTGGTTCAAAGAATAAACTTGCCGCGATCAAAATTAAAAAAAATTCTGATTTTTTTGGATGCCCCAATGGGAAGAAGTACACTGGTACATTGCCCCATCGAGAGATCAAGCGAAAAGAGGTTCAAGATGGATGGTTATGGATGATTACGATGATGATGCAAATGAGATGATGATGTGATTATGCAATAGATGTTTTATGCAAATGTATGATTTTATGAGATGCTTAGACTAACAGATCTATATTATGATGATGATTATGCAATGCATGTGAAATGATCGTTGTTTCCTATTATGTATGATATATGAATGATATGTGGCATGCTGACGGTTTGTGGATGTAGGATGGATGCATGATGGATGCATTGGTGATGTTATGTTAGCGCGGAAATAACAAATGAGATGATGACAAGAGGATCCCACAAGTCAATGATCTAACAAGACTTTATTAGAGATGCTGATGAGAAATGATGATGATAGATGGATGATGATTTGCTTATCAAGGATTGGGATTTTAAAAGGGCTACTTACCTTATGTTTGATAACACATGTAGATACAATGCATCAAGGTATAAAGAACTAGGATGGTGTTGTACCTAGTGCGATGGACTTTGACTCGACAAACAGATAGGAGTAATCTTTTTCACACTTGACATACGGAAACCTTGCTAGGACGTACCTAACAAAGCAAGTATTCACCAAGTTATTTTACAAGAACATCCAATAGGCACAACAAACAAAAGATAATGATCGTTGCCCCATTCCTATCTCTCTAAATCCTTCGTTCGGATATCATCGAGAGGTCCTTGGAATGAGCACAATAAGATAAATCACAAGAAAAGATCAAGTACGCAAACAAGACAATGTTCTCCATACCTTCAGCCAAAGGGATTTGTTTTGATAGGATAAGAATCCAAGGTGATATCCAAAATGATGCCCATTGTCGGAAAGATATATCCTAGGACATGCATTGTATAGGATGATGATGATTTGATAATTTGATTGATAGGCTATTGATATAAGGTTGATTGACATGTTTGAAAATGATCAAGAGTTTGATTTTGTTTTAAAGGTTTGTTGTTTGCTTTTTTTACTGATTGAAGCTTGTTTTGCTAACTGCTATGATTGTTTCTCGCTTGTTTTTCCAAAGGATGAAGGTGACGATAAGTTTATTATGGATGATTGATTATTTCAAGTGGAAGTGAGATGAGATGGATGGATTTTTTCAAATATTTGGATGTTTTTGACATTTTGGAATGTTTTGAGGTTGTTTTGGTATTTTCAATATTTTTACAAATGTTTTGATTTTGGATTTTCGATGTTTTGGGGTTTTCGAGATTTTATGAATGTTTTGGATTTTGTGTTTTTGAATGTTTTGATTTTGACTTTTTGAATTTTTTGAGTTTGATGTGTTTTGGATGTTTTTGGATTTTGATGTCTCGAGGGTTGATCAAAGATGAGCCTTGCCTACGTTTAAGCTCAAAGACGACATAGTTCAGATTCCAATTTTTTTTTATGTTTTTTTCTGATTTTATGAGTGTTTTTAGATTTTTTGATATGTTTTGGATTTTTTTTCGATTTTTTCAATGTTTTGGATTTTTTTGGATTTTCACATGATTTTGACAATATCAGTGCTCTGTTTAGGATTTTGCTGAAAACCAAGCTAAGGTTGACTGATCGAATCAATGGATTGATGATGATGATAACATTGTTGAGGGTACACAACAATGCAAGGATTTGATTGATCAAGATTGATGATGATAACATTGTTGAGGATGCACAACAATACAAGGATTGATTGATCATGATTGATGATGATAACATTGTTGAGGATGCACAACAATGCAAGGATAGTGTTAATCAACACAATGATTTGGAAGGATATCCCAAGATTATGGATTGATTGGATTCGATTGATGAAGCTTGATTTGGAACAAAAGTTGTTTGAATGATTTGATGTGACATTTGAAGGGTGTGTTAGATGTGACTGATATTGATTATTTCGATTGATGTTCGATTGAAAGATGAAGACTGATAAGGAATGTCTTCTCGTCAAAATATGCCATGGGCTAGTGATTTGGAACTTTTCTCACAAGTGGTGGACCAATTTGATTTCATATTTTCCAATGTTCAGATCACCACATAAGTTGGAGGATATAGATCAAGATTTTTTCCCGAAGCAAGATGTAAATATCTGCCCCCAGTGTCTAGCAATGTATGGAATGTCATGGATAGATGCCTGGATAGGTGTATGGATGGATGGATATGGAAAGCATGCAAGGGATGCCAAGGATTATCTTATGATAAGATAAGGTGTTCAAATAGAGGATGACTCACTGGATAATGCTTCATGGCTCAAATAACATTGTATAGGATAGGATCAATGAAAATGACCCATGGGTATGTGCAGGATCATGATGGACCAAAAAGTGGCAATATTATGGGTATTTGTAGGGTATGTGGCTGACGACTTTTTTTTACCCAAAATTGATGAAACAAAAAGGGTTTTTAGAGGAGATTCTTAGCTTTCCACCAATATAAATTATTCTTTAATTTGAATTTAATGAATAATTATTATTAATTTTCTATTAGAATTACAACTAAAGTCTTGATCGATAGGCTGATTGAAAAACATCTATAACTTTAAAACAATACCACATTTTTTTAATATAAAACATGTGCCACATTATATGCTTCACATACTATAGGATTAAAAAAATAAAAAATAAATTTCATGAAGTTTTGACCAAGTTAAGGTGGTTAGACATACGAGTTTTTATATTTTTTAAAAGTTGTAATAAAAATTCATAATTAATTATTTACTTCGAAAAATTATAAAAAAATATGCATCACATCTAGACATGAGTCCTCTCCTTAAATATAAAATATTATAAAAAATATTATCATTTTATTATGGTTAGGGTGGTCAGACAAACACCTACTTCTTATTTTTTCCCTAAAATTTAAGTACCACTACATTGAAATTTCAAATTTTCACCAAATAGATTTTATTTATTTTAAATAAACCTAGTAGCTTAGAAACTACATTCAATTCTCTACATATTCTATTCTTACATATTTTTGAAATAATATAGATAACTTATTCAAAGTTTTACGTCAAGTTGCCTAACACTGATTTAAATTTTTTGCCACTTAAGGGCCTATTTTTTCCATGATGATCCTACACACACCCCCATGTCAAGATGTTTTACCATAAGCAAGCATAAAGTGTGCCCCAAACTTTCATCAAGATCAAGATAAATCTGACTATGGATGCAAATGGATGAAAATGGATTAGATAAATGGTTCATGGATGAATGGATTTATTATTGATAAGACAGATGGAATGTTTACTTTATTATGGATGGGATGAGATGCTTTCACCTGAAGTGGTGCACGTAGATGCTTGATTCTACACATGATGCATGTTTTCCAGTTTTTCATCATGGTACCTGCCCAAAGCGCCACCTATGCAGTTTTCACTAGAGGAGGATTTTTTTCTTTACTGTTTTCGATCCATTTTCTGATTTTTTTTCGATTTTGATTTTTATATTTTTTTGATTTTTTGATTTTTTTGAAATATTTATGCTCATGCTGAATCACAAGGTGTTGTTGATGTAGATTCCCCTGTCATAACGTGCCATAACGTGCCATCGATATCCTACTTGAAGAAGTTTCTTTGCTAAGATACGTGCACTTGAATGTAGCCTTTGGGATTCCTAATCTACTTCATCGATACTAGAGTTAACTTTGTCTTTATGTGCTCATCGTGATAGAGTGCCTTTTGAATCCTTATGATGAAGGGTCGTTACCAATACATGGTCAATTTGAGAATTGGATATCATGTGTGGAGGTGTGGAGGGAGTGGATTTGGGATAGGAGATGGATTGGTTGATAGTTTGGAACCTTTGACTCTCCAAACTTGGGAAGATGAGCAATGATGGGTGGATACGGAAGTGTGCGTGGAATTAGGACTGACTGCTTGATACACTTTGTACATCAATTGAAAAACCTGCTTTTTCTTTTGTGGACATCTTTGATGGATACTTTTCCCTTTTTTATTTTACCCCATAGTTTCTTTGACTGATGAAGTTTGATAGGGATGATCTTTCTTTGTATTCTTTGGTATCCATTTGTATTTGATTTGTCCATTATGCTTTCCAGCTTTTTTTCCTTTGATAACATTCCTCGTACTTTGATTCAATTCTTTCTTTTGACGTTGGTCCCAATTCATGGATGGGGTGATGGGTGGATGAAGATTCATGACATGGTTGGTTGTAGTATTGACACTGATTTCATCATAAGGATTTTTTGTGCTCCCTATGTTGACATTTTCTTGAGATGAAGTTTCCCCTAGTATGGTGGTAGTAGTACCTTCATGCTTTGATTTCGCATGTTCTAAGATGTGTTGTTTAGTAAACATGCTCTGACAAATGACCACTATAGATGACATTGTTTCAATTTGTTGCCCTGCTAACTCTGAATTATATTTTTCTGTCTGAATTTTTTCCTTGAGTAGATAATGTTGGATATCTACATTCCTGATGTCCTTTTGGGATATATTTGATCCTAATGTTGACAACTCTATTTGGCTATAGGAATCAATAACCTACTCTTTTTGTGTAATAATATCAAGAGTAAAGGGATCCTATTTTGAATGAAGATCATCTATGTTTCCATCCACGGAAAGCATCTCATGGGTAGATGGAGGAGTATGTGCTACATGGATATGATCATCTTGCATAGAGAGGAGAGTGTCCATTAGATCGTTGTAGTATTTTGAAGATCCAAATTCTTGATCTTGAATGATTTCGGGGTTGCTTTTGACATGATTTGGATCAATTTCTTGACATGGGTTAGTTTCAAAGGATGGATTGCTTACAAAGGGTTCTTGGATGTCATCATTAGACATGGTAAGTGGTTCAATATCCTCAAGTGTTGAGTTCAGGGTTCCTTCAGTATTTGTAACCATGAGGTCAAAAGGTGTCAATATGTCTTGGAAAGGACCATTGCTAGACCTTGATGAAAGATTTTGATCATGCTTTGGAATAAATTCTTGAGATATGTCCTCTAACTCATAAGGCAATGTAGAGACATTTTCAACATGATCATAGGTGAATGGATTGTGCATTATGTCAATAGGATCAAATAATCCTAACACTCCTTGAAATAGATCACTAAAAAAGGGCTCTTGATGTATGGTGAGTTGATCATCAGATGGGGTGGAAACATCTTCAAGGTGCTCATTGATGGAGTGATTTTGATCATTGTTTTCAACAATTGTGATGGAGGGATTTCCAATGTCTTCATCCATAGGGTCAAATGATGTTGACATTTCTTGAATTGGATCAATGTTGGTTATTGTTGGAAAATTTTGATCATGATTGAAAAGTGACTCTTGACCTATGTTGATTTGATCTTTGGATGAGATAGAAACATTTCCAATGTGCTCTTTGATGGATAGATCTTGATCAATGCTTTCAAAAATTGTGGAGGGGAGATTGTCAATGCTATCACCAGTGGTTGAATGTTCATCGGTATCCCCAATAATTATCAATTTTCGTGTTTGTGCTTGTGTTTGTTGGGTAGCTTGAGCGGTGTGGGTAGCTTGATATTGTTGAAGCGTTTGTTGGTAGGATTGATGTGCTTTTAGTGCGATGTTACAATATTGACTTATTGCACTTGGTTTTGGTTGTAGTGGTGGTTTATTTGGAATCGTGTTGGATGTAGTGATGAGTGGTTGAGATACACTTGGAGCTATCATGGTAGTGAGAGCTTGAGATATGATGGGTGTGATAGGGGTGGTTGGAGTGATCAAAATGATAAGCCCTTGGGAGACCATATTTTGATTTGTTAGGATTGATGTTTTCATTTGATTAAATACCATCTGTTGGTACGATGTCGATGGTATATTCAAAGGATTTGATGCGATGATTTGATTGGTGTTAGGTGGATTGATTTTAATGGAGTGATTGGTGCTAGGTAAAGGGGGAAGCCCTAAACTAAGGAATGATGTTGATATGGATAATGGTGGTGGAGATGTCTCCTGGTGTAATGACTCAACTATTTTGGTAAGTGTAACAATTTGATCTCACCAAATTTGATCCTAATTTTGATCCTGACTCCCTTGATATAGTTGATTTGGCTTTTGTTTAAGCAAATTTTGGATGCATACTTGTGGTATTTGTATGGGATCATGGAAAAATTGATTTTGGACAATGTTCCAATTTGGGATGATGTTCGGATTTGGCATGATAGGTTGAAATTTAACATTATCTTGATTTAGGTAACTTTGATTTTGCATAGTGTCACCTTGTCTTGGAGTTATTAACATCTTTTTTGGATTTTGAACAATATTCGTATGATTTGAAAACATATTTATCCCAAAGTTTTCCAGATTCATGTTTGGAAAACTTGTACTTGATACATTCTCATTTGGAATGTAGGGATTTGGTGGGATGACGTTGTTCATTTGAAGGCTCATGCATTGATTGTTCAGTTGGTGGATTTGTAGGTTTGGACTTAGATCTACCATCAAGAAATGTGTTTCAATCTTTGATTTCGGCATACTCACACTTGTTGTAGCATTGACATTTGTAGAAGGTAATAGACCCATGTATGGTTTGCATAGATGTGAGTGTTGATAATCAATCGGCGTTGTAAGGCTTTGATAGCTTAGTTCACTTGGATTACTCATGATTTATGGATCAAGTTTATATTCCATGTTCCTCTTGTGTTTTGACATTGTTGCAAAGGTGACCTCTAAGGTTCTTAGGACTAATGACGAGATGAGGGATGAAAGGTGTAAATGATATGAGTGTTGAACATTTAGGGACTTTGGATCAATGCTAGACTTAGGGTTTGATTTTGATTGGTTTGATTTGGATAATGAACTTGTAAACCCTAAGATGTTAGATGTGATCTTAGGATGAACTTGTTCAAAGAGTTTATAATTTAGTTAAAGGTATGAGAAAGGATTCATTCCCATACTCCTAACTAAACAAGGTGATTTTGATTTTTGATGATTTACCCAAGTCTAGAATGATGCTTCCAAACCTCTAATGTTGTTTAGGGGATGGATTTTGATAGATGTTTGGAATTTGGATGAAGTGTTTGATTTGATCCTAAATGAACCTAGGAAGGACTTGTTTCAGAGATCAAGATAGTGAAG
Source organism: Sequoia sempervirens (assembly GCA_007258455.2). Classification (NCBI taxonomy): domain Eukaryota; kingdom Viridiplantae; phylum Streptophyta; class Pinopsida; order Cupressales; family Cupressaceae; genus Sequoia; species Sequoia sempervirens. Next base: position 190,086,492 of record VDFB02373365.1, on the reverse strand, counting down.
AACATGCCTTTCTCTAAAATTAATTCAAAATAAAAATGACCAATGTTTGCAGGAAAACCATATGACCAAAAGATGTCAAGCACATATGTGGGGTCCAATTGATTTAATCTTTTCTTAATGGATTATTTTTACCACAAACACACTCTTGATTAGATTTTGAATCTAGATGTCTAATGTCTCAACTTTCCCCTTATCCCGCAAAGTGTGTTATGTAGAAACCAAGGAAATTTGAGGCAAAAGTTACCTATTGTTGACCTTAGTAGGAGAAAATTGAGATGAAATCCAAATGCTTAGAAGCCTCTAAGGATATGAATCCCAAGGGCAAGCAATAACATGTGAATTTGTTCAAGGATATTTTCCTCTCCTAAAGGGTTTCCAATTTTGATGATTCGTTGAATGTTGGTTTCGATGTTTTGGATCACACACTTTGTTTTCAAACAAAGAACAAGTACAACCCTATGGATGTGAAAGATAGTATTTTTTGAATCCCCACTTGGACAATTCCAGCTACGCTTATCTTTAGCGAATGGTTAGATGCTTGACCCCACTAGCTCCCCTCCATGGTACTCACTTATACGGGGCAGCCAAGCATCAACACCCATGAAACTCCCATGGCATGTTTTCCATTTCTACTAAAAGACCATAAAAGTGTGGGGCAGCTTCAGAATGACATTTCTTGCACCAACAAATAGATTAAAGGATTTTGGAAAATTCTAGCACATGGGTTCTAGTAAGGACTTTCCGTTCATGGAGATTGACCCATATGACAAGAGTCCCCTTTCGAATCCATCTTGTCAGAATCAACTGCTTGATACTGGAATTTACTCCAATATCCACATTTATATCCTAGTTGGAAATACTCTTGGCTTTAGATTGTTACCGGTTGAGTCGTTCCCTTGGGTGAGTACTTTTTCCCCAAGGTAGGCCCTCTAGGATAAACAAAATCAAGCAAAGACAAAATCCGTAACTCGATCAATCTTTGACGACTCAAAGAAAGAGAATATAAGTGATGATGCTCTACTCACACTCACACAAGATGTTCAATTTTAAACCCAAATTGAAGTGTGTATGGGAAATTATTTACACAACTTAATGTCACCAAAATCCTTTTGATTCTCAAGATCACCGTGAGGCATGAGAGAAGCACATACGTCTTTTGATGATATTACTTTGTGTAAATAATTACAAAACAATAAAGGCACACATTCATTTAATCCTTCAAAGCAATGATTTGATTTGTCTTAAAACACCAATGGAAAGATGAAGATTTTATTGTTCAATTTTTTAATCTCAAATGAAATCTAGTCAAGTTGCCTAAAGTTGATTTTAACCTCTTTGCAATGAAATTTGAAATGAGTTAGCCTAAAAAAAAAAATTAAGGTGTGCAATAGAGGCAAAAAGCATTTAAAAATTATTTTGGGTTTCAAGTTTTGATTTCTCAAATCCTTAGCTCTGATCTTGCATTTTCTCAACTCCAACGCTTGATTCCAATGTTGATTTCACCTTTTTCCTTTGTTCTCCTTTGTTTTCCTTTGTTATCCCTCGTTAGCCTTCTTCGCTTTCCTTTTGCTGTTCCTTGTACCTTCCTTTGTTTTCCTATTTGGAAAAAGTCAAGTTAATACAAATCATTTTAAGCATTAATTTTAATGACAATGATTTTTAAATGACAAAGAACAATTATTTTAAACCAATGAAATGAATCATTACTTAAAGTCATAACTTAAAAATAGATAAACATTTGCAACAATTTTAAGTAGGATTTCAAATCCCCTTCACTTATCCTTAAACAAAAATCATAAATGAGCAAGACCAAGTAACGAGGGTACCTGTAAAACATAAATGAGTAGTTTCAAGATATAAATGTTATCTATGATTATACATTATCAATGCCATCTTATATTGGCCTTCCCCCAAGAAATTAAATGTGGGATTTAAGCTTTATGGTCTAAGTGTTTGGCTATATTTCCCATTTGCGCTTATGAATACATTTGCAATTGTATTTGAAATTAATGCCTTGTTGAAAGAGTATTCATCTGTACTTCGTTGTTTATTCACCTTGGAGGGGACCACATTTATTGACAGTGGAAATAAATCTGGCATGATTGGATTGCTTTTAAAAACACACTTTTATCTTAGTCAAGCCTTCTAGCAAAGCCTAAAGGATTTTCTACTATGGGAGCTATAGGGAAAGGCCGAAACAAGAAGAATTTGTGTGTCACAGAGAAGAACAAGGCTAAACAATTGACAGGCTAACCCCAAAGTAAAAATGATTCTACCTAACGTTAAGTCATAAAAACATTAAATAAACCATCATGATGTCAAAGGGGTGGCAGCAATTGGTAAAAGCTCGTCGCAGAAAATGGAACGAAATGAGTGATATGAGACATCAAATCTCCCTAGGCTGTCATTGGCTATGAAAAGCTACCTTGGTATGTGAGCAAAGGACATGATTTTAATTGGTATCTACAAAAAGAAAAGCCAGTGATTTCAAGCTAAGACATTCATTATCATTACCAACCACACATGAAGACTAAATGTGAGGCCAATTCTGCCTATCACGGATTTGATGTTTTTCTTGATTGTACCAAACTTTCTAATGCTTCCTGTCATAAAATTGTGAAAATACTAATGAGAGAAACAATGTCAATGCTTCTTATGCTTGAACTGTACACAATATCAAATTTACATTCAAAACAAAGAACAACTTAGATCATCAGCATTTGAGTGTTTGATAGAATGCCTGAAAGAGATGTGGTAGCTTGGAAATGTGATGGTTGCGGGATATTCATAGAGTGGATTCGTTGAAAAGGCTTTAGAAACCTACAAGCAAATGCAATTAGCAGGTGAAAAACCAATTTTTTCCAAGTTTAATGTTAATAATAATCAACGCAACTAGCAGGTGTAGAGCCATATTTTATAGTCATAGAAACATTTAAAGCATATGTATTTGGCAGATGAAGATTCAAAGTAAAAGACGTAAGATTTAAAGACTGGCAATAACTTTTTTAAAAGCTTTCAAGGCAATGTATTTGGCAGGTGTAAATCCAAGTTCCACAACCGCCGCTAGCATCCATTGCAACTTGTGCCAAAATGAAAGTATAGAGGGGCACACAGAATGTCTAACAGCATGCCTTTACCAGCATTGGTAGATGAACAGCCTGGTGAATGGACTTTTTAGCATCATTCAAGCTACTACAAAAAGTATTTTTATCTAAACATTAAAAAGCATCAAATCATCTGAAGTGCATTTTCAATCTGCTAAATCTACAAATGATAATTTTAATGACATATGATGTTTGATATCCGTGCCTTGAATTGTGCATATTGTTCATTCACCTGGTAGACATCTCTAAACCTGTAAAATTACCCGATATGTTAAATGATCTGCATATTATAATTGGTAGATGTCAAGTCTTTAACTCCGCCTCTGGGTACTTTATAATAGTGTTGCAGAGTACCACAAAAAATACAACATGATCAGAGCACAAAAGCACCAATAATAATGCTATCAAAATCATAGATATATTTGAAATAATGCCTGTTATTATTTACTTCGATTTTATGTGGGAAGAATGAATCAAATCATGATGCAACCATATTAAACTTGGAACCCTCCTCAACCTACTCTCAGGCACGCGAGGAAGCTATCGAGAAAGCCATTTGGAAGCTGTGATAAAATTTTGGATCTTTCCATCTTTTCTACCAAATTGAGGAATCTCCTTTGGGTCAGTCGATTTATGCTACTTCCACTAAATTTATTCAGCTAATAAAGAGGCACTTGTACAAAAATTTGCAGCCATCATAAAGTGAGAAACAATCATTAATTGAATAAAAAGTGGTAGAATTGTCTGCCCACACGTTTGCTTCACATCTGATGCCTGAAACCAACAATAACTATTAGTGTCCTTGAATACTAACTGAGAACAGTTTTACCATTTGTGCCTTTGGGAAATGCATTTGGTAGGTGTAAAAAAAAATTCGACAATCTTCAGCAAACATCATCTCCTACAACATGAAACATTCACCAAAGCAGTAATGAAGAAGGCACGCGTACTGCTTTTTAGACTATCTCAAAGAGACATGGTCTCATAGATCATGGTAATTGTAGGATATGTGCACAAATGCTTTTGTTAAAAAGGCTTTAGAAATTATCAAGCAAACGTAATTGATAGGTGGAAAGCCAAATTGAAAAATCTTTTTAAAACTCTCAAGTTAATGTGCATTTACATCTATGTACAAGCACTAATGTAACTGTGTAGTATGTGCTCCTTAAAGAAACTAGACTAATCCTGCGCAAGTTTTCTCTTTAAATAAAATAGGGTCCGATCTCTACTTATAAAATCTTCCATTTCAAAATGTACTTAAAATGGAGAAGCATAAACAAGGCCCTTCAGAAAAGAGGAGAACATTCAAAATATCAATCATTCAATATTATCTTCGCTTATTTGCAGAAACTTTAGAAACCTTTACAAATGTTACGCTTACTAAACAATTCCCTCCTTCTAGCACCATTATGTGGACTTTAAAATCTACAAATGGTTAAATAACTAACATACACAAGCATGATTAGTGTTAAAACAAAGCGAGATTCTAACATCCATATGAGATATCTAACATGTTTTAAAATGCTATCAAATAACAAGATAAATAAAAGTATACAACTTAGAAAAACATGAAATCTATTTATCCCATAGTAGATTGGTGCTATTGTAGAAAATAGCTCTTTCCCAATGCTTGCTTAAGCTTGATATTGCCAATGATGGTGGACAAAATCAGTTCCCAATTTAAGAGAATGACTTTGCATGAGTGATTATGGAGGATTTGATCAAGGATGAAGCCTCTATTTGTAGATTCTCAAATGCTAAGAGTTCTCATAAGAGAGCAATGTGGGATCAAAAACAAGCCAATGAAAAGAGGCCACTAGTCAACTTGTGATCGGCTAGAGGATGTGCAAGATTTGGGAAATGTGCCCAAGAGGGGGAAATTTCAAATTTGAATTTGATGACAAGATGAGTTAAATGCTAAGCTTGACTTATGCAAGGGACATGTAAGAGCTCATTAATTGCTTTGTTGGATGTACATGTCCACTTGATTTTGAATTCAAACTTGAGGGAATATTCCCCATAAATGCCATGTTGAAAGAAAATAAGGAATTTAATAAATCAATAAATTTATTTATTTGTGCAAGTGGCATTATCCAGAGGATGTGATGGGTGATTAGGTTAGGCTAATTCGGATTAGCTTAGCTTAATGATGATTAGGATGCTTTTGAATTTTATGACTTAAATATTTGATTTATTTAAATCAGAAAAGGATGGAAAATGCGTTTGGATTTAATTAAATGAATGTTTGATTTATTTGATTAAAAGGAACAACCTTAGGAATGAACTTAATGAGTTTAATTTATTTGATGAATGGATGAAAGTGAACTTGATTAATGAAATGAGCGGATGCATGTGAAGCCTGGTTTACTTGATGAATGCATAATGTATTTTGCATGTCTACAAATAGAGTTGAATTAATTGGATTTTTACATTTCATAGAATAAATTATACATGATTAGTATGCAAATTGAATGAAGTAATTATAGCATTCAGGAAATGTGATTTTAATACAAACTAGTTGAACATAAGAATGAATGAATGCATATCATTATTAGGAGGTTGTGTCTATGGAAATTAAAGGCATGTTAAGTGTTTATAATTTTAATATTAGTTTCCTCTAATATGTTATTTTTAGGAAATGGAGTTTAGAATGTTGTCATGGGTTTTCAGTTAAAATGTGATTGATGGTTTTAAGGATTTCTTGGTTGTAACTATCATTTGAGGTTTGAAGTTGGATTTACTCTTTATTTCCCTTATGTCATTTTCTATTTGCTATGAATTGGTGTATAGACATGTGGGAACCCTCAATATCACGTTATTCTCCATTGGAGTTTGAGGTTAATTTGGTCTTTAGGCTTCTAGAGGCGAGAGTTAGCCTATTGTATATTGAGTTTATTATTTGATTTGGTATTTCACAAAAGTTGATCATAATTGTGGTTTTGGGTTTATGCATGGGTTTTACCTATTTTCATGTGTATCTTTGTATGTGGTTGTTGGCGAGATGGTTTATGCCTTGTGTGTGCTTCATTTGAGATTTAGTATTTCTTTGTGTTGCTACACCCTTTTATGATTTGTTGACTTCACAAGCCTCTGAAAGTGGTCTATTGATGTTGTGATTTCCTTTTTATTCTTGTCACTCTTGATTGGCGTTGAGTCTTATTGTTTTCGGTTTTATTTTTCTTGGTTGAGGATCCTTTCTTGTCTACTCCTAGCATGGGGGTGGGTCTTCAGACCCACACGGTCGAGTGGAAAGTGCTACTCATCCTGTTGGGTCCCCTGTCGACGTTCATGCAGTGTTGAGTAGTGGTTGCATAGTGTTCGAGAGTTTAGTATATTTCCAGATGTATATTCTTTGTACCTATCATACCATGTAAATGATGTATTATTCTCATGATGTATTGGGAAAGAAATATTGTAATTTATGTACATGGACAATGTAATATAATTATTGTAATGTATGGTGTAATATTGATATCCTTATGTGATTGATGATCATGGTCATTGTTATTTTCATATGTCTTGGAGGTATGCATGTTTGGGATTCTCATGATTGCATTATATGTTTATGGTTATTGACATGAGGACAATCTTATTTTAAATGAGTTCACACTTATGAATGATTAAGTAACAAATTTATTATGAATGCATGGTTTTGTTGTCTTAGGGATGCTTCTTGTAAATGCATTTGTATAGGGATTAGTTATCGTAATGTCATGCATTGAAACTTAATTTTTATTTCATTTGTGTAATCTTTTAAATAAAATAAAAAATAAAAATTGTGCCATAGTTGTTGTCCTTTGGGGTTTGTGTGGTGGGGCATTACACTAGTGGTTAGACCTAATAAGGAAAAGGTTAATTTAAGAAAGGTTTTGGTCACTCATGTGACCGAGAAACATAGAAAACCAAAAGGATAGATTACAAGTAGGAGAAAGTGTATGTGTGTGTAGTAATTTTGAGGGAATATAAGAAAGAGGTAATGAGGATATGTCACAAGTATACATAAGTGTGTGTAGTAATTTTGAGGGTTTACAAACAAGAGGTAATGAGTATATGTCACAAGTGTACATAGGTGCCTGTATATTGCAAATATATACTAGTTATAATTTTATCCTTTAAATTATCATTTATTTATTATCAATCACTAATTATCCTTTATCCATTTAATTATTTTTATTATTATTTAATTGAATGTGAGCTAATTATCCACTCAATTTTTCTATTTTTCATCTCTTTAGTCTTGATTTAGAAAATTAAAATTTCTATATCCACTACTTCAATCATCTCTTTCCTTCATCAAGTTAACTGGTCTTCCATTTTAGAAACTTCTTCCTCTTCCTTCAATCAACTTTGTTTGCAAATGGAAAAATTAATGTCCATTGTTAGGGGAATAATTTTAATGTCTACACTAATGTCTAGGTCATTGTCAAGTAATAATTCTAATGATCATTGTTGGAATGTATTCAAGTTTAGTTGAATGATGATGTACTTAACTCCCAAGTTATTAGGTTTGAGTTCAAATGGCATGCCTAGCAAATAATGCCTCCACATTTGTAAAGTATGCTCTATTTACGTGAGATCTATATTATGCAATATTTGTAAATAATGCACTAGTGCCTCCAACACCATATGAACCCTCCATTCAAAAAAAATTTATCGAGAAGGTAGTGGAGGGTTTTTTGTTATATTTACCTAGTTAATTTAGAAAATTGTTCACGTAATGATCACCATCATGGGTGAAACAACCTCCATGATTTCCTTTTTAGTTAGGAATTACTTTCTGTATGTTTCCTTACTTCATTTTGACCCAATGTCCCTTCTTCTAAATCTATAATAATTATTATTGTTTTGTAAAATTAAGAAGTTGGGTCCACATATATGAGAAGTTTCATTCTTGTAAAAAGTCCCAAAATAAATGAATATCTATTTCATAAAAAATAGGCACCCATTTAAGCTCAAGCTTCCAAACCTAAATTTTTAAAATGGGTACCCATTCTAAAATGAATTGTTATTCGATGGGTGTACACCTATTTTTTTATCAAAGTAAGCAGCCATTCTAGAATGGATACTAATTTTTAATTACATAATATTTTAGAATGAGCGTGCATTTTAGAGTCGGTACATGTTTCACAAACTTTAAAATTTTAAGCCCACACCCACCCCTTAGCAGAGAAAGATGCCCACACCTTTTCTGTGAATGGGCTGTTTGCTTGTACTTAGCAGAGAAAGATGCCCAATTACTGGCCACGATGGAGGCTGCGGTGGCTTTGCCTTTGCCCTGTTATAATTTCTACTTCTGAGAGAGCTAGCAATTAGCAAAAGGGCAACAACTGTTACAGCAAGAGCAATAATGGAAGTTGCTTCCAACGCCATAATTCACGGCCTCCCCTCCTGTGCATAACACCTGTTTTCTATTCACACTATTTAATGCCAGATCATTCATGGCAATATATCCCATCTGTTTTAATCGGTTTTTGGAAAATTCACCATCAATAATTTATTTCATTGCGGGAATATTCACTGTAAATTTATCATAAGTAAAATTCACCATCAGCAATTCATCACCACAACAGAAAATTAATCGTATTAATATTAAAAAATGTTAACCCAGTTAATTTTTCATGATGGTGAATTGCTGCTGGTGAATTTTACTTGAGGGGAATTTGTCATGGTGGTGAATTTTCCATGGATAAATTACAGGTGGTGAATTTTCCATATGCCATTGAAGTTGTAATCTATTTTTAGTTTATAGTAATTGGGTAGTGTATTTTTATGTTAGTTTTGTTTTTAAAATATGTATACTTATTTATCTATTTTTGATCATTAATTTAATATTATGGAATAGATTTTATCTTCTTTAAATTATTTCATATATTTTTCTAACTTTTAATTCATAAAAGTAGAATTAATACTAAAAAAATATTTTTGAAGCATTTTAATCACTAACAATTAAAGTTTTTATGTCTTATACATCTGAGTTGTTAAATCATAAGTTATTTTTACATAGTGTATTTGTAACTACACGGGTAAAATTATCAAGAGAACTTTTCCTTTGTTTTTCTCTTGATCCATGAAAATTCATTATAAAGTTTTAAAAAAATTAGTTTTCACTTTTATTTTAATGACATCTATTTAGCATAAATAGGGGTAAAAATTTATTAATCACAAGAGAAAATACAGGGCCAAATCATTACAGAGCCTTATCAAGCTCAACCAAGTGGTCCAACTGTTGAGACAAATCAGGGGGTAATTGACCCCTATCAACCAAGTTCCAATCATGAATATGGTTAGAAGCCCATTTAGCCAAACAATCAACAACACCATTCCACTCCCTAGGAATATGAGTGAAAGTAACAAACTCAAGAGAAACACAAAGATTGAGAATTTGTTCAATAATCAAAGCCAAGTGCCAACCAACATCCTCAAGCCTTTGCCTGTTCAGCAAGTTCACCACCACCTGGGAATCAGATTCACATATAATCCTGCGCCACCCCAACTTACTGCCCTGCTCAATAGCCAGTAAAATTGCCTGAGCCTCGATAAGAGTATTAGTATGAAGACCCTTATAAATAGAGAAAATAAATTGAACATCTCCCGAACTATCCCGACCAACACCACCAATTCCAGCATGACCAGGGTTTCCATGAGAAGAGCCATCCGTGTTAATTTTAAGGATGCCTTGAGGAGGAGGAGACCATCTTCCCTCCCTATTCACCTTCGGGGTAGGATGCCTACACCTGTTGCACATAAGCTATTGATGCGGAGGAGGCAGATGAAGGCGACTGAAACAGCCAACATTAGAAGGAGCAATCGACTCAGATAGATCACACTTAGCCGCGATCGTTTCACCCAAAGAATGCAAAATTTTCCACCACAAGCGCGGGGTCCCCATCATCATATCCTGAAAAATCCGACGATTCCTTTCCAACCAAAGGTTCCAAATGATGAAGGAAGGACCAATCGCCCAAGCAGCTTGAAGAAAGGAAGTAGAAACAGGGGCCCTACTTTCCCGATCCACAAAATCAGCCAAAGAAGAAACATGCCGACAGGGCATATTCCACACTCGCCACCAGAAATGCCATATCTCCCGAGCATAGGAACATTGGAAGAAGAGATGAGAAACACACTCCTCAGCCTCACGACACAACACACACCAAGAGGGACCCTGGAAACCCCCCTTGCATAAATTGTCCCAAGTAAGACATCGATTTTGAGCCACCAGCCACATGAGGAAATTACACTTGGGCCAAGATAGCTTATGCCACACATACTTCCACCAGGGGACCTGAATATCCCCAAACAACCGTCTACCCAATTGCTTATAGCCAGTAGACACAGAGTATTTCCCAGACATGTCAGAGCTATCCCAAGCTAAAATATCAGGTCCCCTCAACGAATTACAAGCCCGAGAAGCCAAAAGAAGAGCAAGCTCCTGTCGGTCCTCCTCAGAGCCCCCAGGAGGCCACTCAGAAATGTGCTTCCAGCGGAAAGAAACAACAGGGCCGCAATGCTCAGCAATTTTGTAATGCTCAACGGTCTCCCAACCAGCAGCAGTAAACACATCACAGAGGGGTTGGAGATGAGGAAAAGCAGAAAGAATAGGTGGGTGACCATCCCAAGAATCCCACCAAAAAAGAGCCTGAGATCCCGAATGACAGATCCAAAAAAGTGCACACTTAATCAACTGGGCTCCCACTTTCAAAGTAGACCAAATCATAGAACCACTTCCCTCCAGAGGATAGAGTGGAACCTCATGTGGAGCAGCACCACGAAGATACTTAGAGCTAAGAACACGGGCCCACAGCTGATGTTGATTAGTACACCAGCGCCAGTAAAGCTTCGCCGTGAGAGCTTGCCCATTCAAAATAGAAGAGCGTAAACCAAGAGCGTAAATTTCAATACATTTTGATATAGTTATAATTAGTAATCACTAACTTTATTAGCTAATAATATAATTTTTTAAGTATTCAAAAAATTTATAATATTGTTATTTAAATCTTTTTACATAATTTAATTTATATTTTTTTTGTCATTTAAAAGAAATTTCATTATAGTTATTAAATTAATGATATTATTAATATATTATATATTATTTTTTTCCATAAAAACTTGTCACATCTAATATTGATGATGATCCAATATTTGTACACAACTAGACTACTACATAAATCCAACATTGTTATATCTTACATGGTCACATTGTTAAATGTTGCCCTTATATGATTGTGTCTTTCATTATGATCTTGCATTGATGTATATTATGAATGCATAATCTCATATTACTATATCCATGGCTTCATGATCTTGTTGTTGTTTATTGCATCTTAGAGTACAGATGTATTAATCTTGGATTGAACATTTGACATTGATCCTTATGTATGCTCACATTGGGGCACTATATTTTTCTCTCATGTATCTATTGGATTTGCATTGTCATATCTTATGTGTGATATTATTTACATCACGGTTCTACCAATATCTTGATCCTAACATTTATTATGACCAAATTTTCAAATCAAATATTTTGGTCCTATTTATCTTGAACATATTGTCTAAAATTTTGATCTTAATGATACAAATTATACTTCCCTGATGATATATTTTGTCAAAGCCTATCACATTGATTCTACATTGAGGGGCATTATTATTTTCTCCTTATCACATTAATATTGCCTTAAATGATTTATATATTTATAACTGTACATTTCTTGTAATCATACTAGCTAGATTTGAATATTTTCTCCACTCTCAAGCCTTTTACCATGTATCTCAAGTGTGTCACATTTATTTCACATGTTCCATTGATCTTATCAGTCATACTTCGTCATATCTATGCTATTTCTTCAATTAATATTATTACATCTCATTTATTTGTTGGGTGTTATTGATCCTACTTATTATTTTGATCATACCTTATGTGTGCTCATGTTCATGGATACCATAGGTATGTAAATGGAAATGGGGGACTTTCATTGGTGGCTAGCCTTGATATATTTAGCAAAACACGTTTGCATTATGAAAAAAATAATACATTGTAAGAATGAGTTTTGGCACCTGAATTCTTTCTAGCCCTTCTAGGGTTTTTCACCTAAAAGAGGGAAAGATGAGCCAAAATACACAATGTTACACTCAAAATCAATGCAAGAATGAATGGAAAATGGATGTAATATGCCTAGATACAATGTTTGAATGCAAGAAACTGATAACAAAAATGACTTATTAATGCAAAACCTAAGAAATGTTAATTGTTTGAAAACACATATAGATATGTAGATGTTACAATTTTTAGGAATTCTAGTTGAGTTACAAATTACAGAAATTGCACAATAAAAGATTAAGAAAGCATGACAAAAAATATGCTAGAATAAATTGTATTCTATATAGTAAATGAGAGTACATGCATTGATAAAATATACAAAGAGCCATTACTTTAATATATAGAGCAAGGAAAAGCATGAGGTAACCCAAGTTCTCACATAAAGCATGGAGTTCAATTGGAGTTAGCCTGTGCAATAAAAAAAAAAATTATTTAAGGATAAAAGCTTATCTAAGAAAGCTTATCCAAGAAAGCAGGAAACTTATCTCCAAAGAAAAGAAGGGGCAATTAAGGAAAAATCAAAGAGATTCCTTAGTTAGCTTATAGTCAAATAAAGCAAAAATATTTTTCCATGGGAAGTTGCTAAATATCTATAGGAAATAGCATTTATCCACATGAAGTTGCTAATTTTCGCTAACAATGAGAACAGCTAAAAATGAATGTAAATTGTAACAAAATTTGATGAAACTGAATGTATGCACCTGAGAACTTGTTGAAGGCTGAAAATAACTTTTGAAATGCTACTGATGCTGAATTTTGGCCTATAGGGACTCATTCAACATTCTAGTGGAATTAATCCCAGATCTGGGAAACTATTCCAAAGCCTGTTTCAGACAAATGGGTATCTAAAAATGTAGAAAACAAAAATTAGGCCTTGTAGTGGGAATAATTTTCCACAAATGGGGAATGAGTCCACTTCTGAATTTCTAAAGATTCAAAAGTGGAAACAAGAGCCTTTGGTCTACACTTTTTGCTTCTTTAGGTGTTCGGTTATAAAACTATCAAATTTGGGCCTAAAAGTGACCTTTTGTTGATATTTTTCCTTATCCAATGAAGAGATTACTTAAACAACTTTGAAAATTGATCTTTAGTGATTTTCAAGCCTTCAAGATGCTTAAATTTGCAAATACACAAGATAAGGAAAAATGTTGGATGTCAGGGCATGGGGGTTTTCCTTGGTCATACCCCTTTTAGGTAATTAAACCAAATGAAGAAAGAATGTAATGAAGCTTGAAATAATGGATTTAATACCTTTCCATGATGATTGATCTTGAATTGTTGCAACAATGGATGAAGAATCTACCCTTGAAAGTCACAAAAGTGTTATCTTGATGACTTAAAATGACATAACCCTAACTTGCTTGACTTGAGGAAGAAGATAGATGATGAATAAGATGAATGTGTTATGAATTAGATTTTAGAGACTTATATTTATAGGAAATTCACCTTATTTTCTCATTAATTGGATCCCTTTAGCTGACATGAAAGAAGAATAAACTTAAATTCTAGTTTTTCCTGCTTAAACCCTAAAAATGGCTCAAATGGGACTCATTCACCATCAAGGGCGAATGGGTCCCACTTGGACGGGACTAATTCATCCCTAATAGCAAATGGGTCCCACAGTGGCCATTTTGACAACTAGAATGTTGGGAGATAAGAAAATCAGGTTTATAAGATGACTATGTTAGTTATTTGATCAAATTATGCCTCGGGATGCACAATATGGGGTTGTAAGGGACTATTAATGATGATGTAAAAAGATATTAGGGCTAGGGACACAAAATTCAATGTGAAAGTGTGATTAAATACACTTTACAACACTAAAATGAGGTCCACATAGCCTATTAAGGCACAACATCCAATGTGAATATGTAAAACAAATGACAACACTAGATTAACAATAAGTTTAATTCACATGCCTTCTAGATTGATGTGAAAATGCAATTAAATACATTTTATAATGTTGAATTAAGGGAAAATAGGTTCATTAAGTCTAGAGAGACGTGAAAGTATTTTACAACACCTTCACAAGACATCAATAAATGCATTTTATTCACTTTACAAGGGTCCAAGACCTAGTGTGAATGCATAAAATGCCTCACAACTCTATATCAAGGCCTCATTAAGTCCAATTTATCATCAATTATTCATGTCAAGAAAGAAACATTCATTTTTCTACGCCACATTTAGCCCCCACCTTATTGAGAGCATGAACAAGTTGCTTTAAACTCACACTAAAGTAGACATTCAAGAGGGGTCCAATCATACCAATGTGGATGGTCTAGGATAAAAAAGATGAAGGAAATGATCAATCCCCTAAGATCCAAGATCCTAATTCAAACTAACATGATACAAAAGGAAACACATAAGGTGAATGATTTGTAGGAAAATAAGATACATGATCATGCAATGGAAAGAACTAAAAGGAAGAGAAAAATAAGGTGGTTCAAGCTTCAACTATTTGTCCAACACATTGTGGATCAGATCTAGGTTGTTTTTCTAAAAAAGGAAAATGCATACTCACTTTGGAGCAACGGAACTCATGGTTGTCCACCGGGTGAGAAGGCCCAAAAGGTGAGAAACATATGCTAGTTGTTATGCACTCACAAACACACAGGTGGCTATGGGGAAAGCCACGCCTCAAAATGGGCTTCTCACTTAACCATACTAAAGTTATACCTCCTCATAAATTTAATAAGGCACCACAAAGGAGAATTTTTTTGAGCTCTATGAGGTAAGAAAACCTTCATATGCTTGACACAAATAGACATTGTAAATGCAAAATAGTGCTAAGAATGTTCAAATGGATTTTTCTTTGTTCATGCAAGGTCTCATCTTAGGGAACACCATGCTTAATGTCTCCAAGAGAGGAAAAGTGAAAATGGTCTCATCTTGTTTGCAAGAGAGGACAAGTGCAATGCCTCATTCTGGGCAACATTGTAGCTAATGTTTCCAAGAGAGGAAGTTGCAAGAAAAAGAAAATCGCACAATGAAATGTGAGTATCGATGTATGCCCCCACTTTAAAGTGGTTGCAAACATCATTATTGTGAGAAATTGTTTTAAAGTAGAAAAAGAGGACATCAGAGCTTACTCAAAAAGACCTATGCCAAGTCATATGTTTCCAAGATGCTACGTCATGAAAAAGGTAGTATCTCACATGCGAGCCAACTTAAGGCATGTCATCCACATCCCAAGCTTTATCTCTATATACATGAAAGGTTAACGACTAGCCAAAGGAGGCCACAACAAGTGACATATGAGGACAAGGCTTTTGAACCCCTTACCCATGCTTAGTGTAGGAAAAGTGTGAGCCAAAATGTTTGAGAGGATGCATTGTAGAGTGAAATTAGTATCAATTAGAGGAATTAGGTGCCCCTATATAAGGGATATTACCAAATTCCTTAAGATGTTGCATTTTACTACTCAAAGTCTTGCATTCATTAGTGGAATGGTTGTGAACTCTATGATATGTGCGAAATGAATGTTTATGATAAAATTTCTTACAAGTTCTTTGAAGAGGTATATCAACTAATCTTGGAGGAGTCTTGACAAGATACCCTCTTGGTCAATGGGAGAAGTAGTTTTTGTTGTTGGTGGAAAAGAGATGTCTTGCTTAGTACAGGATGGCATACCTATGCAAGGCTCTATAGAGTGCAATATTTTTTTCTCACTCTTACAAGAGGAGGGAAAGTCTATTGAATGCCAGTCTTTAGTGCTATGCGAGATGACAATGATGTTAAGTGAAGAGGTCTTTTGTGGATTTTGGTTTAGAAGAACTTGATTAAGACAAGTAGTGTTGATCAACTCAAGATGTAATACTGTTAAGGGTGGTTTAGAAGGATGTTTTGTGATAGTATTGATGTTAAGGGATGTCTTGTTTATCTCAATCAAAGGAAAATAACCAATACCATGAGTGTGTTAGGCTCTATAGGGTTTCAGAAACCTTGTTCTCAAGCACCACATCTTTTTCCACTATATCCAAGTTGTTTCATGAGTTCATAACCTTTTCCATAAAGCTTCTTCATTGCTTTTGAATTTGGTGGTTGTTCATGATTAAGTTCATCAAAGGTTGTTGTGTAACATGATGATTGTTGTTCTAAAGTGGTTGAGGTGGATGCTTCTGAAGGATTGTTTGAGTTTTGTGTTGACAAAATTGCAATTTATTTTCCCTTGGTAGAGTCTTTATGTATGATATGGTATTCTCCAAAGGAGGTGTATGTGAAGTATAAGGAACCCCAATCATCATCTAAGAGCTTTGTGACTTGTCCAAGATGTTGGATGGGGTCCACTTGTGTGGTTCGTGTTAATGTGTTCAAGGGATTCTCTTTGTTTTTTTCAATGTTTAAACAACTATTTTGATGAGGGTCAGTTTCAAGTGTGTACACTTTTTTGTTGTAGATGTATTTCATTTTGCGATGAAGAGTAGAAGGCACACCATTCATTGCATGAATCCATGATCTACCTAAGAGAAGTTTATATGCAAGATTGTTAGGCATAGCATGGATTGGTGTTTCCAATGTGGCCACTCCAACTGTAATAGGTAAAGTGATCACACCAAGTGGTTTTTTTCTTATATTGTCAAATCCTCTAATGGATAAAGGATCAGGTTGAATGTTTGATTTATTAACGCCTAGTCTACCGAGAAGGGTCACTCCACACACATTAAGAGCGAAGATGGTATCCACAAGAGTTATCTTAATCCCTTTCTATTTGTATTGAGCTATGATCATGAAAACTTCATTTTATTTTTGCATATCCAAAGGAGGGAGCTCACTTTGGTGGAAAAAAATGCCAACATTTATGTCTTCAATCATGGTTGCTATGTCATTTGGTTGCATATTAGAAGGAATAGGAAATTGTTGCAAGGATATTTGAATCATGTTGTGGTAATATGGGGAAACTTGAATAAGGTCCCATAATGAAATCTTAGCAGGAGTATTCTTTAGTTGCTCAACAAAATTGTACTCCTTTCCAATAGGAGGACCTAGTAAGATAGGGTTAGGTAAAGGTAAGGGAGTCTGGATTGGTTGTTTTGGTTGTTGGTTGTTTCTTGTATTATATGTATGAGAAATGATATTATGACTCGAATACTATGATACATTATTCTTAGAAGGGTAGAGGATAAGTTCAAGTTTGGTTTGAGTTTGAGGTTTGTGTGAAGGAGGATAAAGGATGAGTTGAGGTTGAACAATTTATGAACATGCCTTAGCGAGTGAGATTTTATATCATTATTGTTAATTTCATCCTTGTTTGGCATCATGATATCCTCCCGAGGAGGAAGGTTTTTAGGAGAACAAGGAAAAAGATGACAATAACAAGAAGATCATATAGAGGAGAAGAAGGCAAAAGATGATAGCAGCAAGAATGGATGAGTTGCATGATATGTTGAAAGGAAGGGTGCTAGAAGCATTTGAAGAGATAAGCGAATCTTGTGTTTTTGGAACTAAGCCTTTGTGTGAGTATGTTTTTATAGGTAATGATATGATGATAAAGAAGGAAAGACCCAATAAAAACTAGGGATGTTCACTTGAAGAGGTTGAGGACATGCATTCCAGTCAAGTTTTTCAAAATGAAGAAACAAGGAACAATGAAAGAAAGCATAAGTTGATACAATCTCAAGAAATGAAGAAGATGGATGAAGTAGGTCTTACAAAGGAATAAAAACAAAATTATCATATGTATTTGTGTCTTTCCTATGGAGTTAAAACCCTTGAGTATGAAGGAAAGATAAGAGAAATTCCTTTGAGTGAGGGAATACTAAATTCCATTCAATATTTTTTTGAGGTTATTAGACCTTATCAAATGAGGAAAGAGTCTAATATGCAGTTTATGGCAGCAAGAAAAGGTCTCAAGTATGGTATGAAATTACTTGTCTTACCTCATGGAGTAGAAGGTCAAGGAGAAAGGGGGGGAGTATAGTACATTGAGTATCAAGGAATGCACGAACCCAAAGTAGAGAATAGAAAAAAAATGAAGCCAATAGGTTTACAAATTAAGATAGTCACATATGAAGTACACATGGTGACAGGGTATGAACTTCAAGAAGACAAAGGGATAATAATGGCGAGTTCACCTAAAGGTGGCATCAGTGTAACCACAAAGTCTGGATCCATACATGGCAGGAAATTCAAAGAAAAAAAGGAACCTAAGAGTTGGTTTCTAAACAAGAACATAATGGCCACACCTATTGTAGTCCTACACTCAAGTGGACTTTATTTTTTCTTCCCCTTGGGAGTATGGTGCAAGGGAACCCTCATGCATATGAGATCATTTTTTGAGTTTTTGTCTTGTTTTATGATTTTTGATGTCAATAAAGTCATTTTGGACTACTAATGATCATTTGGAGTCATTTGTGAGAGTCTGGGCTTGTTGATTATCAAGGTGAAGAAAGCTTGCAATATGAACTTAAATGAGTGAATGCAAATATGAAATATGTAGATTTACCTTTTTCCTTAGTGTGAAGAAAGAATGAGAGAGAGAGATAGAATAATCATAACACATGCAACAACAGATTTACGTAGAGAAACCCCGAAGGGAAAAAACTCCATCACCAAACGAGAGGCAAGTATAT
The DNA here is from genome assembly GCA_007258455.2 of Sequoia sempervirens. Classification (NCBI taxonomy): domain Eukaryota; kingdom Viridiplantae; phylum Streptophyta; class Pinopsida; order Cupressales; family Cupressaceae; genus Sequoia; species Sequoia sempervirens. Next base: position 190,067,722 of record VDFB02373365.1, on the reverse strand, counting down.
TACCAATAATATGAAATATTGCATGCAGCAATAGAATTCTTGTATCAATCTTTATAAAATCTAAAAACACCCTATTACCCTACAAACCTGCAAAGCTAAATTGAATAACTCTAGCTCAAGGCCTTAATTTAAATAGATTTGTGGGGATGAAAACCACCATGGTTTCACCAAAAAATAGGCAGCAATAATACCTAGAACAATCCATGCCTCCCTCCTTGAAATTGTCAAAAAATACCAAAAATAGCCTCATACAGATGCTCTTATAGCTGTCATAAGGCATCTCTCATGCATGAGCTCCTAGGGTCCAAAAACAACATATTTTGTCATAGAGAATCTGTCATACTGTCATAGCATCTTATGACAATTGTCATACATTTCATAGATGCTCTTACAACACCCTATTTTGACCCAACAACCTCATTTTAGAAGATTCCAAAGTGGGACTCCTAGCTAATTTTTCCTTTTCCAAAAGAACAAATAGTAACGGTAACACTGCATTTACATTTTCTCTTTCATGACCATTGGTCAAACAGTTTCACCTCTTATGGGTAACTGTACAAAAAAAATTAGGAGAATAATAAATTTAAGGATTTACAAGGTTGATGACACCTAAATCCTAACATTCTCCCACTTGAAATCATACAAATTTTAAATTACACCCATAGAAATATGATTACATAAAATTAAGTACAGTGATCAAGGCCCATGGCATTTTTGCACCAAGAGAAATTATCCGTGGTGATTGGCTTCATAAGAGAATCTGCAACATTATCCAAAGTGTCAACTTTTTCAATCAAGACTTGTCCATTCTCAACCATTTCTCGCACAAAGTGCTACTGAACATCAACATGCTTAGTACGAGCATGATACATAGAATTTTTAGCCAAACATTTGGCACTCTGACTATCACATTCGATCCTCACTATCCTACAATCAAAACCGATACCATTACCAAGTCTTTGTAACCAAACTGCCTCCTTAGAGGCATGTGTAGTAGCCATATACTCTGCTTCAATGGTAGACAAATGAACTGTAGGTTGTCTTTTACTGATCCAACTCATTGCTCCTCCAAACAGAGTAAACATGTAGCCACTAGTAGACCTTCGACTCTCCAAGTTACCTACCCAATTTGCATCAACAAAACCCTGTATGTCTAATGACTTATCCACATTGTCAGTAACATGATAAACCAAATAGTAATCATAAGTGCCTCAAAAATATCTAAATACCCTTTTAACAAAATTCCAACGTTCTTTACCAAGGTTAGACATAAACCTGCTTAGAACTCCCATTCCTTGGGCTATATTTGGTCTAGTATGAACCATTGCATACATTAAACTACCGAAAACACTAGCATAATGAACTTTATACATTTCATTAATATCATCATCCGATTTAGGACACATGTGTCTAAACTCAACATAGTACAAACATGAAATGGAATATTTATTGGTTTACAGTCTTGCATATTAAACCTCTGCAAAATAGTGTTAACATACTTACTCTAACATAGCCAAAGATTTCCAGTATTGGCATGGTGTGTTGGTTTAAAGGTGGCATTGTTGTTCTTGCCACCAAGGTTCAAACCCCATTGGGGTGGTATTGTTGAATGGTTGTATTCCGGTTCATAGCTCCGGTCAAAAAGCGTTTACCCCTTGAATAAAAAAAAAACATAGCCAAAGATTTATGTGAACCCAATCCCTAATGATTTCCATCACAAGAATATATTTAGCAGCCCCTAAATCTTTCATATCAAATGTGCCAGAAATCTCAATTTTAAGTTCCCTAATCATTGCCTTATTGTTACCAATGAACAACATATCATCCACATATAAGACTAATTAGTATCTAATCATCAATAAATTTAAAACAAACATAGTGATCCTCTTCACTTCTAACAAAACCCAACTTTAATGCAAATGCATCATACTTTGGTACCACATCCTAGGTGAGTATTTCAAACCATATAAATACCATTTTAACCTACAAACCAAGTGTTCTTTTCCTTTCACAAAAAATCGTTAGGCTGTTGCATATAAATTTCTTCCTCAAGATCCCCATGCAAGAAAGTAGTTTTAACATCCATTTGTTCTATCTCTAAATCATAAGCAGCAACAATGGATAGGAGGAATCTAATAGAAGTTAACTTAGCAACAAGAGAGAATATTTCACCAAAATCAACTCCCTCTCTCTAGGCCACTAATCTAGCCTTGTACCATTCCAACTTTTTGTTTGCACCAAACTTCTTCTTATATACCCACTTACAACCAATGTCTTTTCTTCCTTTGGGCAATCTAACAAGATCCCAGGTGTATGTTAGGAATTGTATGCAAAAAAATATCAATTAAATGCAAATAAAGATTAAATAGAGGAGTGAAAAACACAGAAATAATAACAGCAAGACACAATATTTAATGTGGTTCACCCAAACTCAGGCTACGACCACCATTAGGGAGTCCAATATTATTATTCAGTAAATCAAACTAATTACAACTAGTAATCCCTACAACTCAATACCATTGCAAATGCTACAATACACTATAAAAAAAAACCCTAAGCCTTAGCCTTTTATCAAGACTTATGTCGGTTACAAAAATAGGGTTTTTTTTATGTCGGCCAATAGAAAAATAATTCCTGACACCTTTATAAAACAATTAAAACTGTGAGAGGTTTTAGGGGCGTTGCCCCTCGACCCTACCCTATATTGTGATAGGGAACACACTAGAGGTGCTACCCCTTGACCCCGTCTTGGGGGTGTTGTCCCCAAACCCTGATTAAATAATTTAGGGGGAAACAACGCCGATAAAGGTGGGAAAAATTTAACCTCTGAGTTTGATTAGGCTCCACATAACAATAGTGTCACCATTTTTCAAAGACATCATCTCATCCTGCATGGCCTACATCCAAGACTCAAATTCTTTTGAAGAGAGAGCCTCCCTGAAAGATCTAGGTTCATCATCAGTACATAACAAAGAAAATTTACAATGAAGATCAGGTGGGCTATACCTGTCAATCTGCCCCTAAACCCCTCAAGGCATGCTACCCCTTGACCCCATCTTGGCGGTGCTACCCCCAAACCTCTATTAAATAATTTGGGGGGAAACTATGCTAATAAAAGTGGGGAAAATTTAACCTCCCAGTCTGATTAGGCTCCACATAACGACAATGTCACCATTTTTCAAAGACATCATCTCATCTTGCAGGGCCTACATCCAAGACTCGCATTCTTCTAAAGAGAGAGCCTCCCTAAAAGATCTAGGTTCATCATCAATACATAACAAAGAAAATTTACAATGAAGATCAGGTGGGCTATACCTACCAATTGGATTTTGTTGTCTTGTGGAACTTCTCAAAGATGGAGTAAGAGGTTCCTCCTCATGTTCATCCTCATTGTTTACAGCTTCTTCTATTACAATAGATTCTTCAGAACTCTCTTCTTCTTCTACATCTTCTTGTCCATCTCTTTATTCTTCCACATGTGCATCTTCTTGCTTAATTTCAAAATGCACTATCTTTGATTTTTCCTTTGGCTGCTCATCTTCAAAGTTAACTCTAAACTCCTTGAAAATAACACATCTAGAAAATATCTTCTTTCGTGTTAGTGTATTCCAAAGTTTATAACCTTTAACATTTTCACCATAACCTACAAAGATGCTTTTATGAGATTTGAGATCCAATTTAGACCACTTCTCTTGAGGCACATGAACAAAAGCCTCACAACCAAAGACCCTTAAATGTGAAACTGGAGGCTTTTTATCCAACCACATTTCATAAGGTGTTTTATCAAGAAGATTTTTACAAGGAGATCTATTAATTAAATAACAAGTAGTACCAATAGCTTCTTTCCATTAATGCACGGTTCATTCTTTCTGTTACCCCATTTTGTTGGGGTGTGTAAGGTGTAGTCCTTTTCCTAACAATTCCTGGATGTTTGCAAAACCCATCAAATTCCTTAGAACAATATTCACCCCCATTGTCAGATCTCAATACTTTTATCTTATAATCTATTTTTTTTTCAACCAATGTCTTAAATTCCTTAAATTTGGTGAAAACTTAAGATTTTGTATGCATAAAATAAATCCAAGTATAGCTGGAGCAATCATCAATGAAGGAAACATAATAATGAGATCTACCCAAAGAATTTGTATCCACTGGACCACATACATCTGAAAGAATTAGTTCTAACAATCTATTAGCTTTATTAGCTCCTTTAGGAAATTATGACATGTTTTGTTTACCAAACACACAATCCTCACAAAAATCATCTTTACAAACAAAATAATCAGAAATACAGTCTACTAGTTTCTTATCAAGTATGGTCCTAAGACCCTTTTCACCAATGTGACCCAATCTATGGTGCCACAACATATGTGCATTTTTAGTGGTAGCTACAAAAGAGGAGTTACAAAAAGTAGAGGCATTTAGCGTAAAAAAATTCCTTCTAAGATCCTTTAGCAACCACTGAAATTCCCCTTACTATCTTGCAACCAAACTTGTCAAATGTCACATGCATTCCAGAATCATTCAACTTGGAAACCAAAATTAAAATTTCTGGAATATATAAAACATCATCAAGGATTTTAACCCTCCCATCACTAAAACAAAACTTTACCTTTCCTTTACTGATAATATTTTGTGAGCTATCATCACCCATGAAGACCTCTCCTCCATCATATTATTTTTATGTAAAAAACCACTCCTTATGAGGAGTCATATGGAAGGAAGCACTTGAATCAATAAGACAAGCATCATTACAAACTGTGTTAGCTGAAATAATCAAAGCATCAGAATCACAGTTATCAAAGGAATTTTCCATGGAGGATTCTTCATTCTTTTTCTTCTTTCTACATTCCTTCTTCACATGTCCTCGTTTACCACAGTTCCATCACTTCACTCTACTCTTTCCAAGGGTCTTAGATCATCCTTTAGACTTGTCCTTCTTCTTATCCCCTTTAGGCCCTTTCTCCTTAGGCCTACCTCACACATGCAAGGCATCTTGGGAGCCACTATGCATGGTCTTTCTCCTCATCTCCTATAAAAGAAGTATGGGAATAATATTACCCATTTTAGGTTCTACACCACCACTTGTTATAGAAAAAATTAAATTTTCCCAAGATTCTGACAAAGAGAAAATCAATAAAATGCATTTATCCTCATCTTCTATTTTAACATCAATAGATTCAAGCCAACTTATAATCAAATTAAAAAAAAAAAAGTTCAACAATACAATCACCATCCTTCATCTTTAATGAATATAAACATCTTTTGAGATACTTGTTGTTAGATAGACTCTTAGTGTTGTATATTTCACCTATCTTCGTCAAAATCTTGTATGTTGTGTCTTCTGAAGAGAAATTTAGGAGGACAAATTCTATGAGACACAACCGAATGGTCCCTCGATCCTTCTTGTCTAACTTCTTCCAATCTTCATCTGACAAGGTTGAAGTAGATGGCTTCTTATCAATTGAAATTGGTAACCACTGATCTCTCTCCTCAAGGAGATCCTCCACTTTCAATTTCCACATCTCATAACTAGTACCATTGAACTTCTCAATATATTGACAAGAGGTGGAGGCCATGGTATGCAATCTTTCACAAATCTGCAAAACCCACAACACAAAGCTCCCAGTAAAACAAAAAACCTTCAACACTTTAAAAGGAAAGCATCCCTTCCTTAACAAAACTGTTATTTATAATACCAAATGTTGATTATCAAGGTGAAGAAATCTTGGAATATGAACTTAAATGAGTGAATGCAAATTTTAAATATGTAGATTAACCATTTCCCTTAGTTTGAAGAAAGAATGAGAGAGATAGATAGAATAATCATCACATGCAATAACAAATTTATGTGGAGAAACCCTGAAGGGAAAAAACTCCACCACCAAAAGAGAGGCAAGTATATTACTGATAGTCCAAAATATTACATGTAGCAATAGAATCCTCTTATCAATCTCTATAAAATTTAGCAGCACCTTGTTACCTTGAAAACTTGGAAAACTGAATTGAATAACTCCAGCTCAAGGCCCCAATTTAAAGAGATTTGTGAGGATGAAAACCACCCTGGTTTCACCAAACAATAGGAATCAATACCACCTAGAAAAACCCATGACTCCCTCCTTGAAATGGTCAAAAAATGCCAAAAATAGCCTCTTATAGATGCTCTTACAGTTGTCATAAGGCATCTCTCATGCATGGGCGTTTGGGGTCAAAAAACAACATATTTTGTCATAGAGAATCTGTCATACTGTTATAGCATCTTATGAAAAATTTCATACATGTCATAGACACTATTACAACACCCTATTTTGACCTAACAACCTCATTTTAGAATATTCCAAAGTGGGACGCCTAGCTAATTTGTCCTTTTCCAAAAGGAAAAATGATAAGGGTAACACTGCATTTACATTGTCTCTTTCAGTACCGTTGGTTAAATGGTTTCACCTCTTATGGGTAAATGTAGAAAAAATTTTAGGAGAATAATAAATTTAAGGATTTACAAGGTTGATGAAACCTAAATCCTAACAGGGGTCATTTGGATAAAAGGTGTAAAAGTTGTAAATGTTGTCATGGCAAATTTTTCTTGTTAAGTGACAACTTTTTAAAAGTTGTTAATGGGAGTTGTAGGATGGTTGGAGGGGAATAATTGGATGGTACATGTACAAATTCTATTCCCCAAATTGAATGAAGGGTTGGTGTGTGTAGATGGAAGAAGAATTTTGAAATAAAACTTGAATTTTCCTACAATTCACGTTGTTCTGTCATGTTCTTTTATATGGTAAGGATCTATACAACATTGTACAAATCTGAAATTGATTGTTACTGAGAGAGGAATGAAATAGCTTTCTTTTGAAGTTAGTTTGGTGTGATTTCATTGGGTATAAAGAAATTTATTGTATTTTTAAAAAAACTATCTGAAACCCTACCTAGGGTAAGTAGTGGCAACTAAAAAAATGAATTTCTCAGCCCTCCACTAGTGAAAAATCCCAAAAAATTGTGGAGAGGCATGTTTTTTATATGTTGTATAATATCTCCAATTTGCAAGGCCTGAAGATGAAGTTTGTACATGCTTCTATATGACATAAGGTCTGATATATTGATGTACCAAGTTGTTTGAAGAGTGTTTGAGAGCATTTGAATGCATGGATGAATGATTTGGCATTTCCATGATGGGACAAGCATTGAGGATGATGTATGAAGGTTTCACAGGCCTATTTCCTTTATTTTTTAGCCTTTGGAGTCAAAAAGACACCTATATGTATGATTGTCTTATTAGGACAATGTATGACTGTTTTAGATTTGGTGTCACAAATCTTGTTTGGTTGTATAGGTGAGAAAGGAAGGGCACACACTTATAAGGGTCCCACCAACCTATATCAAGCTTTGAATAACTTGAAAGGTCACTACTTGCATTTACATTGTCTATCCTAAAAGTACTATCATAAGACTATGTTGAGAGTGACACGTAAAGGGTGATAGTCAAAGTTTCTTATCCTTTTGTTCTATGTCTCCACCAAGTGCTTCATGAGAACATTGAATATGATGTGGAGTGGTCTCTCAAGCCTCTGATCATAATCCAAGTCAATAAGATCAATGGTCCTTGTGATTTTCCAAACTAAGTCTTAAAGTTATTTTCCTAAGAGGACTGTCAAAGGTAGGTTATTGTATTAAGTTTAATGCCATCACATGTGGGTATGTGCAGGATCATGATGGGCCAAAAAGTGGCAATATGATGGGTATGTGGATAACGAATTTTTTTTTACCCAAAACTAATGAAACAAAAATTGTTTTTAAAGGAGATTCTCAACTTTCCACCAATATAAATTATGCTTTACTTTGAATTTAATAATTAATTATTATTCATTTTCTATTCAAATTATGACTAAAGTCCTAATTGATAGACTAATTGAAAAACATCTATAGCTTTCAAATGATATCACATTTTTGAAACCAAAACATATGTCACATTCTATGCTTTGCATACTATAGGATTAAAAAATAAAAAATTGAATTTCATGAAGTTTTGACCAAGTTAAGGTGGTCAGGACATACGAGTTTTTATATTTTTTAAAAGTCTAATAAAAATTCATAATTAATTATTTACTAGGAAAAAATTACAAAAAAATATGCATCACATTGTGACATGAGTCCTCTACTTATATCTAAAATCTTATAAAAAATATTATCATTTTTATTGTGGTTACGGTGGTGGACAAACACCTACTTATTTTTTCCACTGAAATTTAAAGTACTTGCATTGAAATTTCAAATTTTTCACCAAATAGATTTTTTTCTAAAAAAACCTAGTAGTTTAGAAACTACATTCAATTTTCTATAGATTCTATTGTTACATATTTTTAAAATAATATAGATAACCTATTCAAATTTTTACGCCAAGTTTCCTAACTCTGATTTTTCTAAATTTTTTGCCACTTAAGGGCCTATTTTTTCCATGATGATCCTTCACATACCCATGTATTTGGTTCATTTTTCCCTTTGTTCATATGAGTAAGGTTTTTTCATGACAGAGGAAGGTCAAGTACAACAATTTCATGACTTCCCTATAGAGAATCCTATGGAAAAGGTCATTGTGAGTGTCAACTATGTTGTAGGTGTCAAAATCCATAACCATTGTTGGTATTGAAAAACATTTGTCCCTTCCTCTGCATCAAGGACCTCCCATATGTGTTCTTTGTGGTAATAGTGAAGAAGTTTATTCTCATTTGTTTTTTGAGTTTTCTTTATTTAGAGATATTTAGCATCTTTGGTGGGGCTGTTGGAAGCAAGCTTGTGTTCATTCTTCCTCCCTAGTTGAGTTCTGGAGAAGTTTGGGTAGGCCTCTAGCACAAGTCTCCTTTCTTCAAATTGTGTGGTACATTGGTCCTTCCTTCATATTGTGGCATATTTTTCTTGAAAGAAACGAAAGGATTTTTAGGGGACGTAAGCTATCAATTCAACAACTTTGGCAAAGGATTGTTGGCATGGTTCAGGAGACTATAATTGCTAAGTGTGAAGTGTCTTTTCCTCTAGACAAAAGGGATGCAAATTTTATTTAGAGGTTTGATCTTCTTGGCATTAGATAGGCATACCCTTGTGGCATGAGAAATTGTAATCTTCAGAAGAAGACCCAAAGGAAGGGCCATTTCCTTCCCCCACCTGTTGGTGTTATAAAAATTAACACTAATGGTTCTTCAAGGGGTAATCATGGGCATGCTGGAATGGTAAGGTTGGGAGGGATATGGTTGTTAATTTCATGTTCTTATTCTCTATTTATAAAGAGAAGCAATGTAACAACTTTATGGAAGGACTGGTGATTCTATATGCTATTGAGAGAGCTAGTGCTCTAGGTTGGTGTCAGATCATTTATGAGTTAGATTCTTAGATCTTATCAATATGTTGAATAGTTAAGATCTTTGGTTGGCATTAATTGGCATCTTTCCTCAATAGGATTTTTAGATTGAATTCCATGATAGAGGTTGTCTCCTTTATCTACATTTCATGAGAGTGGAATAGTGTGGTTGATTGTCTGGTGAAAATGGGAGTTGGCGGATGAAAGATTGGGAGAAGTTATCTTGGTAGTATTCCCATGCCCTTGTTGGGTTGATTTTTGTGAATAAGATGGAATAATGGTTTTTGTTCTAGTTTGTGTGGGTGTGGCTGCTTATTGGGGTTTTGCTTCTGTGTTGGGGTGTTTTCTTGGAGTCTTGTGACTCTCTCTTTGTAATCCTTTATTTAATTCAGTAAGTTTTTACCCTCTTTTAAAATAAAAAATAAAAAATAAGAGGCACATGAAAGCATGAATTATAGTTTTTAAGCATTTGAAGGATTTGATAGATCAAATTATCTTCATACATGAGTACTCCAAGAATAAAAATATGGAAGAAGGTGGCGAGAAGACAAATATTCCAATGAAATGGTAGAAGAATGTGTTTTTTTTTCTTTACAAAGAACAAAAATTCTTTCAATGTTTACTTTTCTAAACAAAAATATAATATTTGTAAATGTAAATAATATATTTAGATACAATTCCATAAACAACTGAATCAAATTTAAATTGATGCAATTAAATTAGAAAATTTTACAAGATATGATTTAAGTTGGGTTCACTAACATGCTAAATATGTGGTGAACAAAGAGGTGTAATGCATTATGTTTAGAATTTAACATATAATGAATACATATAAGCAACAAGATATTCAAGTAACCTTATGTTGACAAATCAAAAATTTCAAGTGTAAGATATATGTTGGGTTCACCAAAATGTTAAATTGGAAAAGTTATCTAGACCAAACAAGTGAATTAGCCTAGATCTACCCTTCCCCTTTGGCTTAAAATTGGAACACAACTGGCTAGGGTTTGATGAATACATAACTACCTCAAGGGAGAGCCAATTTTCTAGAGTTTGGTTCCTTTATTTTAAAGAGGATAACTTTAATTTGTGTGATTAATTATTTAAACTAATTGATATAACCATAGATTGGAAAATGTAAATACACATATACCATAAATAAATTAAAAAAATGTATATAGATATAGAATGTGTAGATAAAGAAGCACTTGTGGTTGAATTTTGATCTTAAAATGCATTGATAGGGGTGTAAACACTCTAGTCCAAGGGTTTTGATTAGTTATGATCCCAAATTACTCGAGTATAGTATGTTCTCTACTCTTCTATAACTTATCCTTGATGAAACTTCTAGATCTAACTTGCATACATGAAATAGGGGAATTTTATGTTGTATAAGAGTTTTCCTCAGTTAAACCCCTATGTTGGTGTTCCCACCTTCACAAACAACAATGATAATGATGGTAAAGAGTGATTACCCACTATTGGGTAGAGGTAGAGTAATAATAAATGACTATAATAAATGAATGAAGTAAGGCAATGTTATCCTAGGTATGAAATCCTTGATGAACTGATCTCACACAATAGGTCACTAAAAAGAGTTTTTAAATAATGAATGAATTTCCTTGAAGAGCTACAAGAGATTTAATCAATATAACAAAAATAGATTGTTGTAGCAAGCATGTAGAGAATAAGTCACATGTATCCTCACAATTAGAGAATAATAAAGTATGATTTGTCAAAATAGTGCTTAGTTGTTCAAATGAAAGGGAAATATTGTTTATATATGCATCATAATTGATATTTTTGGATAAAGGATGGCCTAGGGTAATTTTAAAATACTCAAGGCCAACACTCAAAGTTAATAAATTTTAAAGAGAAAATCCAAAGACTAGTGTCCCACACCACTATCTAGATGTTTTTGGTACCCAAAACAAGGGTGTTGCAAGGTGTCACCCTTGGTCTCCTCAGAGTGGGATGGTGTAGTGCTTGGGTTCTTGACATGGCTTAACCACCTCCTGTGGATCTTGGATCTTGTATAAATCTAGTGGTTGTATCAAGCATTAACACATAAATCTTTTGGTGAAAGGACAACCACCTTTGCAATAATGGGATGAAAATATAGTTAATATTTTTTCCTAATATATACTTAAAATGATGAAATTATTAATATAATTAATTTCGTAAGTAAAATAGAGTGTCAATATTGTGTGAAATTATCAAGGGAAATAATTTACGATGCTACATATATCTCTATCCCTCTCTATATCTATCTCTCACTCATACACACACACTTTCCCTTTTTTTCCCTCCCTATATCTATCTATCTCTAACCTCCCTCCCTCTCTTTTTATACCTCTCTATCTCTCACTCTTTCCCCCTATTCTCTCCCTTTCTCTACCTATATATCTCTATCTCCTCTCTATTTATCTCTCTCCCTCCCTTCCTCTCTATATCCCCCTCTCTATATACTTCTTTCCATTTTTATACCCCTCTCTCTCTCTACCTATCTCTCTCCCTTTTTCTTCCACCTATATATTTACCTAATTATGAAATGTGGGGAAATAGGATGCTCCACCTTTTAGGAGATGAAAGAATTAGGGGACCTATTTTGTACTTCACTTCATTAGGAAGCCAAGATCCCTCAACCAAGTGACACAATTGAGGGGAGGAGAACTAGGGAGGTTTCCTTAGGTGTGATTAAAGGGGGTTCACCACTAAGTGAATGCTTATAATGAAGGAAATTAAAGTAATATGAAAATCTAACTCTATGACCTAGAAAATGAAACTTAAAATTAGAATGAGAAACTGAGGATAAATAGAGAAGCACCTAAAAGAATCGAGATGTCCAAAAAGAGGTCAAAAACTCTAAAATTTTGATTTTTGAATTGTATTGGGACTCATACGCTATACTAGGTGATTTAGTCTTGCTATTGGAATCTTGGTAGAATCTGGAATATTCAGATGACAAACTAGGATCTATAGAAAACTGGTGAAAAGAGGTATAGTAGGACTCATACACCAAGAGGGGAAATTTAGTCCTAGTATTAGTATTTTACTAAAAAAATTGTATCCTTGAGTGATCTTCTATAGATTTTGTCTTGTCCAATATTTAGGTCTAAAAGGTATGAATTCTGATCTTTAGGTGAGTTTCCATGAAGATGACAACTTCTTGATATCTTTGACAACTTTCTTCAATCTTGCAACTTTTTCTTCAAAGGATTTTCAAGCTCCAAATCACCTAAATTTGCAATCACACATGAAGAGGGAAAAAATGTTGTGCTAGTGGATAGGGGTTTTCCTTCATCAAACTTTGTTTAGGTAATTAAACCTTGAAATGAAATGAAATAGAATGAAGGAATAATGAATGAACAAATGCAATGTTGCAACTCACCAAACCCTTGAAATAAAGGCTAGAATATTATGTGAAATGGCTCAAATGGATGTGGATCTTGACTCTTGATCTTGAAATGAAATAATTCCTTTGAATGATTGCTTGAATCAAGAAAACCTACATCACAAATGTTAGCTCGAAAACACATATGATGCATGATGACTTTGACATGATACTTGAATTTTGAATTCTTCTCCAAAATGCTTGATAATAAACTCTTGAATTCTCTCACTTGAATTCTCATAAGATCATTTAGATTGCTAGGACACTAAGATACTTGAAATTTTTAGGAGAAATTATGTGAAATAACCTTGTATTTATACTTGTTTATACCAAATTTCCTGAAATTACAACACTACAAGCTGAGATCAGATCTAGGAGAATAAAATCCCACCAAGAATTGAATTCAAAATAGATCCAAGCTAAAGCAGTAGGGTGATGGAAAGAAGTTGAGTCCACTTTTTGGCCATTTAGTGGAAGTGTTTTCCCTAATTTTCAAAATTTGACACATTTGACCTTAAAATTTATTTCAATACCCAAGACGATACAAATTGATTTTCAATAGGCGTTTCTAAAAACCATTATTTAAATTTCATTTTTTTTACCATACCACACTCATGTATGTCATCTATATTTTGACCTACATAATCATATTTTTCTAAATCCTTTTGGATAAAGATTTGTAACTCATTGAAGCACACTTCCCATATTTTTTTGTATGTTATTTTTGAATTTTTTTTTGTTAATTTTTTATTGGCAATATTTGGTGTTTTAAAAAATAATCATGTATGTCACATATAAGATGACCTAAACTTAATACTTTTTGAAATTTTTTTAAATTGAAAATAATTTTCTGAAGTACGCTTTCGTGTAATCCATTTGTAAAAACATTATGCTGATAAAATTTTATTAAAATACTAAAAAACCTCAATAATTCAAGTTTATGGACATGTTTAATCAAAAATTAAATTAAAAATTAAAAAAATTAATTCAATTGTAAGAAAAAATTACATATTTGGAATCTACACTATCTAATCCATAATGGGTTCTAATTTTGTCAAAAAACTCTACAAAATAAGGCTTCAAACATATGCCTAAAGTTAGTATTTTTTTGTGATATTGCTAGGACCTTCAACTTGCAGGTCAAACCAGGTCCAAGGCCTAGGTTTGGATCCCCAAACCTTTTCCTAAACTTGTCAACAAAACAAAAACCTAGCCTACATTTCAAAATTTTAAAAATGGGACCCCGTTTAGTAAACGGGATCCCGTTTGCAATTCACTCATTGAAAATAGAATGGGATCCCAGTTAATAAACAAGATCTTGTTTACTAGTGGATCCATTGAAAATGGAACACAATCCTATTTAGTAAATGGGATCTCGATTTTTTTAACTCGGGATCCTGTTTACTAAATGGGATCCTGATTTCTATAAATCAGGATCTCATTTCTTAAATAGAATCGCGAGTTATTTTTGACAGCTATTTTTAATTTTACTATCAAAAAGGGGCATCTCGGGTCTGAGAATTATTTTGTATGGCTAACTATGATATATTCCCTATTTTCTATCACCTTTTGTCTTGTTGAAGCTCTAAAAATTGGGATTTTTTTCAATTTTGAGAGGAGGTATCATTGGGACTCTGTGACAAAGGAATTTTGTTGAATTACTACTTGTTTTCAAAGGAGGAAGAGGAATTTTATTTAATTACTACTTGTTTGAAGGAGGAAGAGAAATTTTGTTGAATTGACATTTTCTTTGAAAGGAGGAAGATGGATTTTATTTATTTTCTATTTGTTTGAAAGAGGAAGAGAAATTTTATTGAATTCTTATTTGTTTTCAAAGGAGTAATCTAGGAATTTTATTTATTTTCTATTTGTTTGAAGGAGGAAGAGAATTTTTTTTGAACTCCTATTTGTTTTCAAAGGAGGATGAGAAATTTTTTTTGATTGAGCTACTTGTTTGAAAGAGGAAGATAAATTATGTGCAATTGCTACTTGTTTGAAGGATGAAGAGGAATTTTGTTTAATTGCTACTTGTTTGAAGGAGGAAGAGGATTTTTGTTCAATTGCTACTTGTTTGAAAGAGGAAGAGAAAATTTGTTCAATTGCTACTTGTTTGAAGGAGAAAGAGGAATTTTGTGAACAATTGCTACTTGTTTAGAGGAGGAACAAACAAGGAAGACTCAAGTTTTTAATATTCATTTTTGTATACTTAAAGAAATTTCAATCATGGGATCACAATGTCGAAATAAGAGGAAAGATAGGAAGGTATTGACCCCTAAAGAAATTTGAACAAAGAGAGAGAAGGAGAAACAAAGAAAAAGAGAAAGAAGAATAAGAATTCAATCAATAAATGATGGTGAAGCATCCAATTCCACAACTATTAAAGATAAAAACATTGAGGAAACCATGGATGTAGATGATGCAAACTTGGAAGAGGTGAATGTGGAAACTAATACAAATATACAAACTACTCCTAGTATGTCTTCAAATATTGTTTCCAATGCTATGGAGAATGTTTCAATAGGCACAAGTCTAGGTACGTCTTCAAATCCACCTTTGAGCCTCATGGAAATGGTGTTTATTGGAGATTTAGAAAATGTTGGATATCACAAAGTTGACATTGATAATATTCGTAGAGTTCAAGATTTGAGTCAAATTGTTATTTAAAATGAAAATGAAAAACATTTTGTTGTTGAAAATGAAAATGAAAATGAAAACCATTTTTTTATTGAAAATGAAAATGAAAATCTTTTAATTGAAAATGAAAATGAAAATAGTTTTGAATATATTTTTAAAAAAATTGAAAGTGATGTTTTGGATAATCTTCCTGGTAAAATTTTTGGAGACAAATAAGAACACATGCTAATAGATTATACAATCAATTTTTTTATTGTAAAAAACTAAGTTCAATGTCAAATAATGATGTAATTAATAAGAATGCAAAAAATGAGAAAAATAATAAAAAAATTTAGGCATTTTTGTTAAACAAAGAAGAAAAGACCAATCAGTAAAACATGTTATGTCTACTATTGCTAGTGCCATTTAGTCTATTGGAAAAAATAGTAGATCTAAATATAGGAATGCAGTAAGAAGAGCTATAACAACTGCTATAGTTAATAAAAAAACTTTCAATAAAAGAATGGTAAGCAATATTAGTGAAGTTTAAAAAATGCATCCTAAAACATTGCTAAGAGTTGCAAAAAGAAGAGAAATTATAGAAAATGATCTTATCAACCAATGTTGGAATTTCAATAGTCAACTCTCGAGGTCTGATATGAAATTGAATGTTGAAATTAAATATTTGATTGAAAAATATTGGCATGATAATAGTATGGTATCATCTAATGCTAGAGATGTTTTAAAATTAAGAGTGGGGTACAAAGTTCACAATCCTCATCCAAAACACCGATTAGATACAACACAAACTAAATTTTATAGAAAATTTAGTTGTGATTTAGTGTTACCTAGTAATATTAAAATAAGTCAAAGGTCTTTTGAAAAATGTAAACCATGGTATGTAAAAATTAATAAGTAATGAATATCTTGTTGTCGTAAAACACATGTTCAATTTCATTATTTTTATGATGTTTTTTTATATATACATTGTACTTTGCATACTAACGTGATTATGCAGGAATGTGGTATTAATATGCCACCTAAAATAATAAGGGAGTTTATATCAAGTTTATTTTGTGAAAGATCTAATGAAAAATTATTTTAGTTAAGTTCTTGTATTTCTAAACAATGCACTAGTTGTGGAAGTCTTTCATTCTTAAGAGTTTGCATGCATGAAAGTGTTGATAATGATTTTGGAAAACAATTAGTTGATGTTTAAAAAATATTTAAGAATGTTAACTATTCTCCAAAAGATGGAAAAATAAGAATAAGATTGTACCAAAATATGTGATGGTCTCTCAACATGCTCGATGGCTTGATAGCCAATTTTGCACATGTAGAAACATATTTCCAATTGGTACTATACTTTCAATGGTTGATTTTGTAGAAAATTATACTCTAGCTGTACAAGAGGAAATTCAATCACAGTATTATAATTCATTGCAAGTACCTATGTTTGTCCATATTGTTTATAGACATGTAGATGATAGCACATAGGATGATAGAAATTTTTTGAGGAGTATCATTTTTATTTGAGTGACAACTAGTTACACTTGCTAGAGTTTGTTCAATATTGTTTCAATTATTTTATAGAAATTTAAGAGAAAGAGGAATCTAGATGATAGAACACCTCATGTATGGTTAGATAATTGTACAGGGCCATTCAAGAATGCTAGAATGTTTTATTCGTTAAGTAGGGTTCACAAGGAACTTAATCTCCAACATATATGAAGTTTTGCTTTAAGCTATGCAAAGTAAAGGAGAACATGATGGAGTCGGTGCATGTGTCAAAAAAAATCTTGCTAGAGAACAATTGAAATTCAAGGATGCAGTAAAATTTAAAGATGCACCTAGGATTGTGGATTGGTCCAATACAAGATTATCTACACCTAGTTCGAGTGAGTACTCTATAGTTTGTCAATTCTTTTGGTTGGTTGAAGAGAACATTCTACCTAGAGTTGATTGTGAGACAATCAGTGGATCTACTAAATGACATTCATTTAAGAATTCAACAACAAGTGCATGGACTATCTGGACAAGGGAGCTTGTATGATTTTTTCATTTTTGTATCTCAGGAGATTGGGAAGCATGTGAAAATACATAATGGGTTGAACAGTGGGAGCAAAGATCATTGACACTTACACAAGCACACGATCAATATGAAAGAAATATAGAAGATAATGATCAAGTGTTTGCATTTGAAGACTATGAATGAATTTTAGACCTTTTCCATGAAGCTAATTTAATTCAATTTATTTCACTTTATTAAGTTATTTTTTAATACTAAATTATTTATATGGATACACACAAGTTATCAGTACAATTTTTTTTGTAGGACATGTGTATGTTGTTGTTGCACCATAGGGGAATGAAGAGGAAACATAATATTGGTTGAATCATTGTATGGAGACTAAACATAAGTTAATAACACCTTTACAAGATGATGATGGCTATCATTATCCAATAGGTACAGTGATCCCCTTAAGACATCCCCTTAAGCAAATTTTGATAACAAGTTTTTGATCCCCTTAAGAAAATTTTTAGAACAAGTCATTGATCCCCTTAAGAAAGAGAAATTGTTTGATGATGGTTTTCATGTTTTCCAATAGAATCGATGGTGGTTGTTTGCACTTGGCTACGAAAATACTTGATAAGGAAGAATGGACTACCTACAATTGAATATTATGAAACACAAAAAAAGATTATGCACTATTCAGATTTGGTGGTGGAAAAAAATATAAAACTAGATTGGTATCATGGAAGACCTACAAATAAAGTTCTATGGACAATTTCTATGGAAGAGCATGAGACAATCATAAATGTGTTACAAAAAAGAGAGGATGTAGATGGTACAATGGAATAAGTAAATATAGGTAAATATAGTTTTAGTTTTATATTGTCCTTTTAAATAGATTAAATACATTTTTTGATATTGGTCAAGTGTGTTATTAGTTGATATTGATTTAAATTGTCCTTTTATAGATCCTTAAGCCATCATCACAAAAAGGAGAGCCCATGTAGATTCAACCTAGACAACATGGAATACTTGGTAAAAATAGGTAATTATTAGTTAAATTATATTTAAATACATGTTTTGATTATATATTGATATTGATTGTACATTAATAGTTAAAATTGATTTATTATCCATTTTTCTATCCTTAAGCCATCATTGTATTGATCTTATACTTTGAAACAAAAAGGAGAGGATGCTTGGATTCAACCTACACACATGTGTGGAATACTTTTAACTACAGGTACTTGAGTTGTGTACATATAGATAGTTTTATATAAATTAAAATATGTATTTTTTGATGATTTCATTGATATTTTGCTTGTACCTTTTGATATCAGGTGGTCTGAAGACCTACTACATTCCAAGAATGAGTTTGAGATGTTCTTGAGATGGCATAGCCAAATTTTTTAAACATTTTTTTGGGATGGCATATATGTACATACATAAACAATTAAACATTTTTTACAAATTACAAATACATGTACATACACAATTATACTCTATGTACTTTTATGTATCAAAATCAATATTCTACATATAGGTAGTTTTATATAAATTAAAATATGTATGTTTTGATGATTTCATTGATATTGCTTGTCCCTTTTGATATCAGGTCATGTGAAGACCTACTAAATTCTAGGAACGAGTTTGAGATGTTCTTGAGATGGCATAGCCAAATTTTGTAAACATTGTTTTGAGATGGCATATATGTACATACATACACAATTAAACATTTTGTACAAATAACAAATACATGTACATACACAATTATACTATATGTACTTTTATGTATCAAAATCAATATTCTATATATTTTGTTTGTTAAATGTGCATGTTTTCCTACTTTGAAACTTTATATTTGATAGTATAATCACTAAATATCATGTATAAATTATTGTTAAATCAATTATATCCTTAAGATGTCATATCAGGACCCCTTAAGACATCCCCTTAAGACGTGTCGTATTAAAAAATATCCTAAATATTATACTTAATTATATAATTTGTTATGATGAGTCACCCTAAAGTATAATACTTCTTCATATCACTTAATATTGATACTTAATTATACTCTTCTTTGATCCCCTTAAGACATCGTATTAGGACCCCTTAATACATCCCCTTAAGACATGTTGTATTAGCACATATCCTAAACTTTATACTTAATTATATCATTTGTTATGATGAGTCATTCTAAAGTATAATACTTGTGTATATCACTTAATATTTATACTTGATTAAAATCTTCTTTGATCCCCTTAAGACATTGTATTAGGACCCCTTAAGACACCCCCTTAAGACGTATTGTATTAGCACATATCCTAAATATTACACTTAATTATGTCATTTGTTATGATGAGTCAGCCTAAAGTATAATACTTGTTTATATCACTCAATATTTATACTTAATTATACTCTTCTTTGATCCCATTAAGATGTCATATTAGGACCCCTTAAGACATCCCCTTAAGATGTGTCATATTAGCACATATCCTAAATATTTTACCTAATTATATCATTTGTTATGATGAGTCACCCTAAATTATAATATTTCTTTATATCACTTAATATTTATACTTAATTATACTCTTCTTTGATCCCCTTAAGATGTCATATTAGGACCCCTTAAGACATCCCCTTAAGACTTGTCATATTAGCACATATTCTAAATATTATACTTAATTATATCATTTGTTATGATGAGTCACCCTAAAGTATAATACTTCTTTATATCACTTAATATTTATACTTAATTATATTGTTCTTTGATCCCCTTAAGACATCGTATTAGGACCCCTTAAGACATCCCCTTAAGAAAACCTATAACTTAGTGTTGGATGCTATTATTTGTTTTGATAACTTATAAATTAGTGTTTTTTGTGGAACATGAGGTCAAGAGGACTTTTATGTTCTTTAGTTTTCTCTAACACTTTGCATGATTTTTAAATATGGGACTATATGATTTAATTTCAAAACTTTAACCTATTTTTGGATAATTAAGTTCTTTAATTTAAAGTTGTAAAAGAACTAGGAAATTTGGTGTATGCTTATAGAAAAAAAAATTTGGCAAAACTTATTTCATTTTGATTGGTATTTATGTTTATTTTATAGAATTTCTTAATGCTTTTGTTCTTTAATCTTGTATGGTATTGTTTATTTCTTAAAATTTCATCCTTTGTGGTATATAAATAGATTACTTTTGTTTGTAGATTATAATTTATTGACTAATTATTGATTGATGTGAATTGAATAAGTTCATTGACTAATTATTGCTAATTATTGAATGCACATATCATGTATTGGATCACTAAATTTGTAAATATAGACACGTAAAATATACCGATTGACATTGTGCATCTGATCCTGACTTACTAACATCATTTCTTCTTGAATCATTCCTCGGTCTCACCATTTAATCAAATCTCCTTATCTGATTAAATTCATCAATATTCCTCTCTTAATTGAATAAATCATTTTATCTAATTAAGTCAATCTCTTTGTTAATTAAATCAATCCATCTAATATAATTATCTCTATTTAATTAAATAATCAATTTATTTGATTAAATTTCTAAATTATATCCATTAAATAAAATAAAGTAAAACCTTATTTGATTTAATCTAACACCATCTCTTTTAATTAAATAAATCAAAATCTTTATTTAATTAACCTCTTATCATATTCCTCTCTTATTTGATTTAAATAAATCCATAAATTTGAGTCAAGTAGGTCACATCATCTAACCTCTCTCATTAAATTAATTAACCCTTAATTAATTTAATCTCACCTCATGTCCCATCCTCTAGATAATGCAAGGTGCACATGAAAATAGATTTAATTTGTTTATTAAATCTCTATTTTCCTCACAAGGAATCTTTTGGAATATTCTCTCAATTTGAATTCAAAAATTCCAAGTCAACATGTACATCCAACAAGGCAATAAATTCATCTTAAATGTCCTTGTCCTTGAGCCAAGTGGCATTTATTGCATTTTCCCTTCCCTCTTACATGTCATTTCAACAAATTTCAAATTCAAAATTATGCATTTATTGGCACAAACCCCAAATCTTGCACATCCTCCATCCATTCATAGCTTGACAAGTGGCTTCTTTCCATTGGATGAATGTTAGTCCCACATTGCTCAAATTTGGACATTCATCCATCTTGGAATTCTATAAATAAAGAGCTCATATCCTCATTTGATCATCCACAATCTATGCAAATTTACCATGCTCAAATATCTCTCAAATTTCATCCATTATCATTCAGTTCTTAGCTAGGTTTTTGAATTTTTTTGGCTTGGAGCTCTCATCCTTCATCAACAAAGTGGATTAATCATCTTCAACACATCAAGTTTACATCCTAGGAATTGGTACCAATTCCCCCATGGGATAATGAGTTTGCACATTTAAATTAGGATTCAATCTATTTTGTTCTCTTTATCATGCTTTTCATTGTTTTCTTTCCTACTTTGAGTTTGTAAATGGATTTTATGGGGAATCCTTGTTTTGGCTTGCAATCTCTTGTCTAACTTATTTATTCTTGTTGTTTTGTAGGTACCAATGTTGGGGTTCTCACATTTTGGTGCTAGAAGGAGGGCTGTATATCATTCTTTCTCACTTTTCCCAAAATTTTCACGCTTTTTCCTCTCACACAAAAAATTATAACACTGGGAGCTCAGCGTCGCTATTTTGGAACAGCTATCTCTTCAATGTCGCTATATAGCATAATAGGAGACTCAAAGTGCGACGCTGGACTCGTCTCGCCAAGAAAATTTGAATTTCTAACTCCACCGCTGGGCTCGTTGACTCGCAAACATTTAAAAAAATAATTAAACTGCGGTGCTGGAAGGAAACTGCAATGCTAGACAAAAAGTGTGACATAGTTGAGCTCTCTGTCCCAACATAGAGCGACACTGACTAGCAAGCGACGCATTGAGAGCACCGTTGGGAAATCAAACTGTGACGCAGTTGGGAGTTGCAATGCTGGAAGGGAGTAAAAAGGGGAAATTTTATTTTAGCATGTGTTATTTGGTTTATGATTAATTGGTTCTCTATTTTCTACTTTTTTGTCTCTGTATTTTCCAAAACCTGACTGGTTTTTCTTCCGTGTAGGTTGGAAATCAAAATCAGAGAAAGGAGAAGCATGAGGAGGATGTTTCACCAAATCAAAGTGTTTTTAAACACTTTAGTGTTTGCTTAACACTTTGTTAAGAAATTGTTATCCTTTTCTTCCTTAGGACACTAGTTTTCATTTGGGTTTAAAAAGAACCTTTCAATTTCTTCTTGCAAAGGCTAAAATGAATATTAGGGCCACAACACACTATATTTTGTTTCTTTGGATAAAAATTGAACAAATGTTTTTCACTTGTATTTTGGTGCTCAAAAAGAGCTCACATTTTGCTTTGTGGATTTAAAAAGAACAAGTGCAACTTTTCTTTTGTGAAGGCTTACTTGAGCTAACTTCATTGAAAAAGGACGTATGCGCTTCTCTTGCGCTTTATAGCGATCTTGACAATCAAAAGGCCTTTTTCATGATTTTATGTTAAGACCAAGCAATCACCTCCACACTTCGATTTGGGCTTAAAATTGAACAACATCTTGTGCGAGTGTGAGTGGGGGCATCTTCGCGTATATTCTCTCTCTTTGTTGCCATCAAAGATTGATCAAATTACGGATCTTGTTTTCACTCACTTTTTTTTATCCTAGAGGGCATGCCTTGGGGAAAAAGTACTCACCCAAGGGAACGACTCAACTAGTAACACTCTAAATCCAAGAATATTTCCAACTAGTATATAAATGTGGGTATTGAAGTAAACACCAATATCACATGTTTGATTCTGACAAGATGGATCTGAAAGGGGACTCTTGTCGTATGGGTCAATCTCCATGAATGGAAAGTCCTTACTAAAACCCATGTGCTAGAATTTTCCAAAATATTTTGATGTATTTGTTGGTGCAAGAACAGTCGTTTTGAAGCCACCCCACACTTTTATGGTCTTTTAGTAGAAATAGAAAACATGCCATGGGAGTTTCATGGGTGTTGATGCTTGGCTGCCCCATATAAGTGAGTGTCGTGGACAAGAGCTAGTGGGGTCAAGCATCTAACCATTCGCTAAAGATAAGCATAGCTAGACTTGTCCAAATGGGAATCCAAAAAATATTTTCTTACACATCCATAGGGTTGTACTTATTCTTGGGTTACAAAATGCATTGCTTGATATCTCAAAAAAAAATACTTAACATCATCCAAATTTCACACCCTTTTGGAGACAAATATACTTGACTCAATCTATATGTTATTGCCTGCCCTTGGGATTCATGACCTTAGAGGTTTCTAAACATTTGATTATATCTTGATTTGTCTCCTTAAGTAAACAATAGGGAAACCCTTACCTTGAGTTCATCGAATTTCCACATAACATATTTTGTGGGGTTTAAGGAAATTGAGACATTGGACATCTTAGTTTGAAAACTTAATCAAAGAAAGTGTTTTTGGTAAAATAAATCCATTAAGCAAAGCTAAGCAAAATGAACTTTCTTGTGTGTTGAAGACTCATGATTTCAAAATCCAAAGCACAAAAATCATTGGTTCAAAATCCAAAAATGAGTCTTCAAATTGAATCATTCTTTTGTCTCAAAGGTCTATAGGAAGCGTTTTCATGTTCTTCAATACCTAGGTCTAGGAAAACAAAGTGTCTATTCTACGTTCATCTTAGGTTCAAAAGAAAATCAAAATTCTTTTTCATCTACCCTTCAAAACATCAAAACATCATCTCACCACCACCTTTTGAAAAATCTTGAAATCATCCTTAAGTGCTAGGCCTTTTGGAAAAATCAAACATCATCAAATCCTTGAAAACTTTATCAAAATCACCTTTGGCTAGGTAGGTGTAGATGCATCCTTTTGCATATGCTTAGTCAAAGTCATCAATAATCATCTTTTTTAGCTTGGTATACATAGATGCATCCTTCTTCGTATGCTTAGCTAAATTATTATCTTGTTTGAATAGGTGTGGGTAGATGCATCCTTCTCCCTACACATATTCAAGTCATCATCCTTTGGAAAAAGCTATCCCTTAGATAAATCATCCAACATCTTAGAGTATTTTTGTTCAAAATCAAAACAATAAAAACCAATCAAGATCAAGGACAAATTCAAAAGGAAAATCAAAATCCAAAACATATCCAAAAAACCCAAGGGTCTAGCATCTCCCATCAAGATTAATCAAAATACCATAAAATCCAAATCATCCATCCCTTGCATCATCACCATATCATCTCTTGATCCTTAAGATATCCTAAAATTTTCTACTTTGGGCATAAAGTAAAGATCAACCCAAAGAATCAGGAGGTTCATCTCTCCTATTCTTGAAAATTGATCCTCATTTTATGGTTCAAACTAGATCTCAATACAAGAAGAGCATGGAAGCCAACAAAGAAACACCCGCTTCAAGTGATCTTAGCCAAACAAACATTGAAATAAATCCCGCCGAATCAAGCAATCCTTTGACCATTTCATCATCACAAAATCCTTAAGAGGAAACCCAAGGAGAGGATCTTACCTTTGGGATGTCTCATGAAGAAATAACTAAAATGCTCCAAAATCTGGACAACCATAGAATCATCAACATCATGATGAGACTTAACCCTTCATTATACATGCTTGAATTAGAAAAAAAAGGGGCCAAGTTACCCTTAGATTTTTATGTGAGTGACATAGTGGAGACATCTTTTCCTCCCATCTCATCCACCATTCCCATCTCATCTATGCCCCCATCCCAAAATATCATGCAAAACATTCCGCAAATCATGACATCTTTTTCTCCCACCCAACCCAACGTTAACAAAGGAAATGCATTCCTCAATGCTCTTCAAGCACACCCCCTTGTTAATAATAAAAACTTGGACGCAAACACCACCTTGGAACAAAACATATCTGAAAACCCATTACATAAGAATGTTCCCTTCACCTTCCATCATGATCCATCATCATCATACTTTCGTGCAATGCCTCAAACTCCTCTCCTCACAAATTCACAAGAGGAAGGAGACATGTTTGAACTAGGGGGCATCTTTGACACCACAACATTTTCACAAGAACTCACACCCCTCACATTTCCACCTCTTCCACCATTTCCATCATCATCCACATCACTCCTTGGTTTAGGGCTTCCCCCTCTACCAAATATCAATCAAACCACCATCCCAAATATCAATCAAAACATTGTACCAAATGCTCAAAATTTGTTGTTGATATCACAACAATAGATGAAAAATACACAAGCAATTGCAACATCATCAAAAACCCCCTTAACATCACAAAGAATGGTCTCTCAAGGACCAACCACATCAACAACACCATCCATCATGCAAAAAACCAACACCACCTTCATAAACACCATTCCAAATCCACCCCCACCCCCACCACCACCAAATTCCACCACATCAATCCAATACAACACATCATTGCAAGCTGCTTTCCAAAGAGGATACCAACAAGTTCAGAAACAAAAAGCAAAACAACTAGCTGCTCAACAAGTTGTGCAAGCTGCCCAAATAGCACAAGCCACATTACAAGCACAACAAGCCCAATCATCATTGCAACAACAACAACGAGTTGCCCAAGCATTGCAAGCACAAAAGGCTGCTCAAGCAAAAACTCTATTACAACAACAAGCGGCACAAGCACAAGCCCAAACACAAGAAGTGCAAGCAAAAGCTCAAGCTCAAGAAAACACCCAATATCAAGCATAACAAGCCCAATATCAGGTAGAACTCCTTGCACAAAGAGAAGAAGCACAATTGCAAGCATATCATCAAGCAATAAAGTAATATCAAGAGCAGCAAGAAGCAGCATAATTGGTAGCCCAACAACAAGCATTGTTGGAACAACAACAAGCACAACAACAAGTGTTGTTGGAACAACAACAAGCACAAATCTTAGTGCAGCAACAATAAGATCAACAACAAGCGTTGTTCATACAAAAGCAAGTGGAAGCCTACCTCGCTCGGTAGAACATACAAATACCATCGAAAAACACACCGACCAACCCACCCATTCAACCCATAATCAAAAATCCCCAAAACACTTTTATCCCACCCCCTGATCCACAAAATGATGTGACGCCACAAATCAGGTTGCTCTCGCAACAAGTGCTCGAGCTTCAATCAAGACGAACAACAACTTAGACACCAAGCAAATTGTGTCCCTATCCATTTGATAGGAGCCTAGTAATGAAACCATTCCCTAAGGGATTTGAGATCCCCAAATTTGAAAAATATCGTGGGATGGGAAACCCTGAAGATCACATCAGGGAATTCTAGGTTCATTGCATGGAAGTCACATATGATGATACTTATCAGATGCGGCTATTCCCTAGGAGTTTGGCAGACCACACTATGGAATGGTTTTCTTGCTTACCTTCAGGCATTAGAACATTCCAAGAAATTATAGACGCATTCATTAAGAACTACGCATGCAACATTGCAATGGATGTTAGTCTATAAGAACTCTCCACTCTAAAACAAGGAAAGGGTGAGTCATTCACCTCATTCCTACAACTATGGCGATCCAAGGCCAATCGGGGAAAGTGGACCATGCTAGAAGAACAACAAGTTTTCACCATCATAGCCAACCTTCAAGGTCGCTTGGCATTTCATCTCAAGGTTCAGGGAATCACCACATATGATCAATTGATTCCCAAGGCACTCGGCATCAAAAGAGCTCTCATGACTCAACCTGTAGAATCAACATCATACCATGAACAACAAAACAACCGACCACCATCCAATTACAATGATAAACCTCGCACATGGGAAAGGAACAAAAACATTACTAATGATGGTGTCATCGATGCCAAGGTGGTTATTATTGCTCCTCGACAACATACACTCATGCACCGCAAATCCAAATCCAACACCAAAACAATCATCACACGACACAACAACCGAACCACAATCCAACAATCAATAATCTCAATGACCAAAGAGGACCACCCCAATGCGAGAATTATCCCAAATGAAAGTACACCACCTTGGGGGAACCACTTAAGGACATCATGAAAAATCTAATAGACAAAAAACTCATCAAAGCCTCTACATTTGAGAATTACAAAGAACCGGATGTCAAACCTCCTTGGTATAATGATAATCAAATTCATGAATTCCATAAAATCAAAGGCCATACCACAAACAACTGCATGAGATTGAAAAACATTGTTCAAGATCTCATTGATAAAAGAATCATAAACGTAGAACAACCTACAGGAAATCAGGATCTTAAGATATACACAAATCCGATGCCAAATCATGGTAACAAAGGAAATAACAATAAAGACAAAGGGAAAGGCACCCACTCAAACATAAATCATGTGTATGAAACAGTCGTCACCTACCTAGATGAAAACTGCATGGTCATCACCATCAAAGGCGCCCATGCCAATTATGTAGTCACCATAAGAGGCGGCAAAGTAACCATCGCAGGATCATCCCAGCCAACCAAAGTCCTCTCATCTAGATCTGTTCCTAATGGCTACAATGTCCTAGATAAACTCAAGAGAACGCCAACACAAATCTCCATCATGGAGTTGCTAAAAATATCATCTGCCCATAGGAAAATCCTTGAACAAGAGTTGGCATCATCCATTGTCCCCACAGATCTTGATATGGAGCAATTCCAAGCTAAGGTCGGAAATATCATTATGCCTAATCTTCTCACATTCTCTGACCAAGATTTCCCACCCAACCATCTCACAACCGTGCACTTCACTTGGAAGCCATAGTACATAAGAGCAAAGTCAAAAGGGTCTTGGTGGATGGAGGTGCGGGTTTGAATATCTGATCTCTTAGTCTCATCAAGAAGTTGAAAATATCAGAAGATTCTATCGACAAAGGGAAAGGTGTCACAATAAGAGCATATGATGATCAAGAAAGAGTGTCTCAAGGCATGATCAAACTCCCTATTCAAGTAGGGCCAACTCTCATGGAAACCACTTGTCAGGTCTTGGACCTTGACTTACCATACAATATCCTCCTAGGACACCCATGGATTCATGCAATGAAGGTAGTCGCATCAACTTTCCACCAATGTGTGAAATTTACACATGACAGACAAGAAGTAACCATCCATGGAGATCCTGAACCTTTCTCATACTGCAAAAATCTTGAAGCAAAATATTACAAAATCCCCCAAGTACCAAAAAATGATGAGGACCCATCCACACCATACATCGATCCCGCCACTCTCGCATCCACTTATGTGACAAAGACACTTGCCACTCCCACCATTCTCACCATTTCAGACATCAAGCTCATCATCCACGATGACGGTTGTGGAAGCTACAAGCTCTCTAACAATGCTTTTGTGGTAGGAGAGCTACCACAATCTCCTAGATCACCGGGTCGTCCACAAGAAAATCAAGCATCCACATCACAAACGTCTCCCGAAGACTATCCTGAATTCACAAGATGGGGAGACCTTAGCTAGGAGGTTATTGAAGAAGATTCACAACACATGTTATATCAAGATGAAAGACAAGTAGCTAATTTACCAATGGATGAAAGAAGCAAGGGTCTACAATTGATGCTCGCAATGGGCTACAACAGAAATCAAAGACTGGGACAAAATGACAATGGGCTCATAATACCTATCATGCCAGAGACGCGACCCATAACAAATCTTGGCCTTGGATGTACCCCTTGGAGTATAACCATATGTGGTTGAAGTCCTCTAGTTAGAGTGGCTAATAAACCTTGTCAACCAACCGCAACAGAATTACAACTACTAGTATCCATAGGTTTTGTCCTAGACAACTATACCTTTGATATAACTAATGTCTATAGTAGCAGTGATGATGATGACCCCATGACCAATCTACCTAGTTTATTCGAGGATAACGCCCTTTGCATGATTAGCACCCTCTCCTTTGAACCAGACCAACAAAATCATGAGATTCACCTAGTATATGCCCAACTCATCGACTACGACTAACAAGGACGACCACTTCTTGATACATTCAAAAAATCATGAGGCACTCTCGAAATTCATGGGATTGAGGGATAACATTGCAGAAGGAGATCATAAAGTAGGGTTTATAATAGAGTTGGACACAAATGCCTATTATGGGGAAACGATTGAATCCTTCAGTTGCAAAAGTGAGAAACTAAGAATCATATCTAAGTCCTTGAGTGAAAACCATATAGTGGCACTCTATGACAAGAAAAAAGTAAAAAGAAAGGACACATCCAATAGTGAAAACCTCTCTGAGGCGCCCGAGGATGGGGGATTCAATCTTCTTTTAAGAGTCATTCATCAAGAAAAGTCAGCAGTCTTGGCCGAAAAATGCAATCCAGTCAACCTAGGAATAGAGGAGACCCCGCATATTACATTTTATGTAGAATCACTACTATCATAACAGTAAGAACTCCTAGTAGCATTCCTAAGGGAAAGACAAATAAAATTTGCATGGAGTTATGCTGACATTCCAGGGCTTGATCCAGAGACTATGCTTCATCACTTAGTAGTGTATCTAGAAGTAAAACCTGTCAGACAAAAGCTTCAAAAAATGCATCCTCAGATCACTCTGTTAGTCAAAATGGAGCTAAAAAGGCTATTAGATGTAGGATTCATTCGACCAATTGATTATCCAGAATGGGTGTCAAATTTGGTACCTATTTCAAAACTGAAAGAAATATCAGAATCTGCATAGACTTTAGAGGTTTGAACAAGGCATGTCCAAAGGATGACTTCCACTTCCCAACATTGACATGATAGTAGACATGACAGCGGGACATGAGATGTTATCACTAATGGATGGATTTTTAGGATACAATCAAATCATGATATAGCAAAAGAGGATCAACATAAGACAACTTTCACTTGTCCACGGGGGACTTACTGCTAGAACATGATGCCATTCGGCCTAAAGAACGCAGGAGCAACATACCAAAGGGCCATGACATTGATATTCCATGACATGATCCATAAGACGGTTGAAGACTATTGTTGATGTGTTTTTTATGCACTTCTCAACATAGGTAATGCATAGGTGCACTACCTCTCTTGAAAGACAATCTTCCACAATTAGATTGTAGAACACTATCCCAAGGTCTCTCGGATGTCAGGTCATGAAAGTGCTTAGATACCTCAGTAGTTTGATGTGATTTGCTGGAATCACAAGGCGGACTTACGGATGAGTTACAAAGCATGGAAGTTGGGTTTGCAAATGCAGTTTCAAACTACTGAAAGTGAATGAACAGTGGCTGTCCACTCAAAATAGCAAGTTGAAACTCATCAAGTTCATCTAATTTGGCTTCATGGTGATGCTTTGGGTCCTACTCTAACCAAGGATTAAAAGAAATAGTAAAATGAGAAGGGTTAAGAAAGTTATTCTAATCCTAAGCTACGAATGAACAGTAACAATGGTGGCTGCTAAAGTAGACAGACTTCCTAAACTGTGTTTTGCTTGGCCAAGAGAAACCTACAGTTGCACAAAACTAGTGCAATCTTCTAAGTACTACAGATTTTTAAATTGCACATGCACATCATGCACATGTAATTGAACTAAGTTGCAGCAATGAAGTAATGAGCTCATACTAGCTTTGCAAACTGACTCATCATCAATAAACCACAAAAAGCATGAGCAGAAAATCCATCAAATACTAAAATAGCAAACACCATCACTACTCTCATTCAAGAAACTAACACTAAAACTAACATGGAAGGTGAACCATGCATACATAAAGAGCAAACTCAAAAGGAACACCCATAAATCATGCAATGCTGCTTTCTATTGCTGCAAAATGTCTTTACATCAATTCTCCAACCCTTACAAATGAGGGGCAAGCCCCTATTTATAGTTTTCCAGAGCCCAAATGAATGGCTAGGATTCAATTACAATGGCCCAGATTCAATTACATTAGGGTTTCACCTACCCCACAATATTCAACAATTAAAAAAACATTCCTTGTCTTTTCCCTGTTTTGTCAACTAGTGCCAGTTACTGTAGCAATTTTTTCATTTAGCTGATTTCCCTTTTCACTGTGGCTAAAACTGTCTGAAAGTTCTCTTTTGCTTGATGTGCTTGTAGTGTTCTTCCTTTGATCAAATGAGTCTGTTAATGATTGGCATCAATGGATTGGTGGCCCCTGATTTGGGTAGAAAGCTCCCTAGAAATCATCATCATCTGGAAAAAGGTAGGACAACTCCCTCAATGGGCCTCTTCGATAGACCTACGAAAGACTTCTTGACTCCTACAAACATGAAGTGTCGTAAGTGCATTTATAAATGAGTTAAGGAAAATCTCAATCAAACCTACAAATTCCCTGTTGGATCTATCCATGCATCATCAAAATATCTTGATATTTATATTTGGAGCTCATTTAGACCATAAACATTAATGCGTGCTTCAAGGGTGCGAGTGCCAGAGGGTGAAAAGATGGCGGAAGAGAGCGAAAAGGCAGACAGCGGACATAAGCCAAAACAGCCAGGAAGAAGGCGGGCTCCCGGATGTTCAAAACAGCTGGGAAGGAGGCAGGCTCCCAGATGTTCAAAATAGCCAGGGAGAAGGCGAGCTCTCAGATGTTCAAAACAGCTGGGAAGAAGGCGAGCTCCCGGATGTTCAAAATAGCCGGGAAGAAGGCAGGCTCTCGGATGTTCAAAACAGCTAAGGAGGGACGGACTTCCAGAAACGGCCACAAAGGACCCGAGTTCCAGAGGCCGAAAGGGAGGTGGCCACCGAAAGTTCCAAAATGGCCACGGAGAGGCGGAGCCCCGAAAATGGCCACGGAGGGTCCGGGCTCCAGAGGCCGGAAGGGAGGTGGCCACCGAAAGTTCCAAAATGGCCACGGAGAGGCGGAGCCCCGGAAACGGCCACAGAGGGACCGGGCTCAGGAGGCCGGGTCGCCCTGGGCTGACGGATGTTCCAAAACAGCAAAAGGGGGACAAAGCTTCGAAACCACGAAACTTAACCAAACTTTGACGAAACCTTGGCAGTTCATTTACGCACTTCAAACACATCCTAGATCCAAAAAAGAGTGACCCCAAAGTCAAAAATGTGGAAACCGGACCGGTAGGGGTCCACAGATGTTTCCAAAATAGCAAAAGAGGGACGAAGCTCCGGAACCACTGAAACTTAACCAAACTTTGACAAAACCTTTGCAATTCATTGAAACACCCCAAACACATCCCAAATCCACCCAAAAGTTGTCCCCAAAGCCAAAAATGTGGAAACTGGACCGACAGGGGTCCACGGATGTTTCTGAAACAGCCAAAGCAAGACAAAAGGCAGAAAGGGGATGGGGGACTTTATTTCTCCACATATTTGAATACCCCAAGCAGGTGAATTTGGGTAGGGGAATTGATCATTTGAAGGCATATGACCAATTTGGGCTTAGAAATGGGGCATGCAAAACAAGACAGGAGCAAAGCAGCTTATCGGGAGCAAAAAAAGGGGGTCCCTGCCTACGGCGGGGCGTGTGTGCAAAACATGCACAACAAATGGCGACTCCGCTGGGGAAATGCTCCCAAGAATTTTGATGACAAACTAGAATCATAAACCCAGAATCTCTGGTTCTGACCTTCACGCTAGGGCAAACAAACCAGACGCCCAACCAAAGGATCAAAACCATTAGCCAACCCAACCTTCATTATGCTGAAAATCCAAGTGTGTGCAATTGCATTAATTCCCATCCTTCGGTTGCTACAGGAACCCAAGATCTGTTCAGTTAAGCTACGTATTTTATTCTAACTCCAAAAGCATCCGGGACATTGCCTCGCTGCCAGTCAGGCATCCATAGCCCCGACGAGGTTATCGCTGTGATTCTCTTGAACATTGCTCTACTGCCAGCCGGGCATCCATAGCCCCAGTAGAGTTGCTCAGATACCCTTGAAAAGTTGAACTTTCTTTTTCTTTTAATTTTCAATGTTTTCTTTCATTCTTTCTTTTCTCTTTTTAGCTCTTTTATTTCAACCCTCAAGTATTGAAGCTCGCACTCAGGGCTGAGAATCATAGTGGCACTGGAGCAGAATTTTAGATTTTTCACTTAACTAGACTTCACAAAAGGCCCTATAGTGACCATCGAATTCTTAAGATGTGTAAAAGCTATAATATTTCATAATACGTCAAAGTCAGACTAAACCAACAACTTATCCTCTTTGAATTAAACACCCAGATCGCTTGACACTAACAGAAGACCTTCACCATCCACTCTGAAGACTTGATTAGAGTTTGACAAAGAAATACGTAGAACAACCCCAAGCGATAAGTATGGTTGTTGTGCACACAGATGTGCTCAGCTAAGAGCAGATAGACCCCAAGCAAAGTAGCAACAAAGCGAAAGCAAACAAAAAGCAAACAACCTACAAAGCGAGCAACCTACACACACCAACTAACCTAAGGAAAGCAGGAAAGTGGAGTATTTACAAGAAACCTATACTACTCAAAAACGAGCTATGTATAAAGATATTTACAAAGCACTATGTTCAGGCACGACAAACCAACATTAACATTCATTGGATTTCGTAATGCATGCACAAGAAAATGGGCAATCGTTATCATTCTTAACCATGCAAACTTCTCTTTATATTCTGAAAAAAGAAATTCACCATTGCAGTACTCAAGTTCCACCACGTCATCATGAAAAATCAGCAATTGAGGAGGCTCGTTGAACCCATAGTTAATCCATAAACATGTTCATTTTCCCTCATTCCCATAATCAAAATAATAAGTGCAATTATGAGAAATAATAGGGGCAAGAAAGGATAAAACCTAGATGTCATCACACGGAGGTGGCAGCGTTGGACAGTCGAGAGCAAGCATAACATCTTTGATTGTTGCATTGGCAGCTTCGGGTGGACACAGTGGAGGGTGCAGCACTTTGGACATTAAGCGTGCATAAGGCTAGGAGGATGGGGCAGCAAATAGCTCTTCCAAGTTGTGAGCAAGATCCACAGTCCCAATTGGTTGTTCTTGAAGGAGGAACACCTCATCTGCCTGGGTTTTTGTTGCCAGAACCTCTTCTTGATTGCTGTCTTCAAGGGGCAGCATGCTGTCTCATCTCCCTTCCCAAGTGTTTACCTGATTTTTGTGATGTTCAATGTCATGGGATGATGACATGCATGAATTTGTCTCATTGTAGCTCTCTGGTTGTGAAGGAAAATCTGCAAGGATTGAAGCGGAAGGACACTCAGTTGAAGCCCGCGGTTGACCAAGCTCATCGTATTTGTTGGTAGCTATCGAAACACCTCCACCTTTATCTTCTTCCTTTTGTTGTTCATGTATCTCCTCATGGTGCCCACTTATTTCCTCTTGGTCACTATTACTCTAAATGGAGAGGAGCTCCTCTCCCAATTTGGAAACTCTAGTGCATCATTGTTCAAGGGCTCAAGGAGTATGTATTCATCACTACTATCTTCTGGGATGTGCTCTTCCTCGACATGAGCATACCTCCATAGTGCAGCTCCTAATGGAAATAAGTCATTAATTGATGGAACCTCATCAAGGGGACCAAAGTCTACTACACAATTTCCCTTTGAAGACTTGCCAAAAAGTCCATCATCCATGGTACACAATTGCTCTTTAAGAGGAAGAACTTCTTGGTGACTGGTGGACAACATTCTCACTTGATCTACTCCATCGCTCAGAAGTCTGAGACTATATTGCTGTCCTATTGTTGCCCCAACATCCTCTTGAGGACCACCTTAAACTAAGCCATTAGTTGATTTAAACTTTTGGTCTTCTTTTTCGATATGGGCAGCAAGTAGAAGAGGTTGGGCACTTGGCTGCCTTGCTTATTCTTTGACTTGTTTGATGACCTCTTGGCATAGCTTACATGTGAGCTCTGAGTGCAATGAATCATGGATTCAACACCAATTTGGGAGCAACAATATCTCCAAATCAACTTGGTATTTCAACTTAGTCCAATCCCTCGCTAGTCTGGAGACTAGTTGGTCATATCTATCCATGATCGGGTCCTCCTCATCACTTGAAAAAGAGGCATGATGGTAGACAACCATAGCGAGTGGTTGTTCCCACTCCCCCAAATCTGTATTTTCAGATTATCGATCACTGCCATTTATGAAGGAGAGGTCTTCCGACCTGATTTTGCTCATGCTTTGATCATCTCCTTCTGCTGCCCTAAGGCTTTCAGCCTCCTCTTCTTGATTTTTAGCATTTGCGTTGGCTGTCCTAGCATATACTGCTGCAAATTCTGTTAATTCATCTTCAATTGCCATTCGTTCCTCTTCTTGAGTGGAGGACTGCTCTTCTTCAATGGAGGGAAAACCTACTAAACTAGTTACAATCAGGTTTTTATTAATGCAACTTATTGTCCCAAGACTTTTAGCTCCTCCCTCTTGGTTTTCATTTTCTATGTCTGCTGTCCCGACACCAACTTGTGTCAAATTTCTTGGTTCATCTTTATTTTGCTATCCTTCGGATGTTGACAACTCTTTTGCCTCATTGGATAACTTCTCCTCATTGAGAGTTGGCTGCTCCAACTTGTTCGAACAACCCCTAGCTTGAGCAATGATTTTTGTGCATGACGAGCAAGTGAATTCAGAATGGGGTGCATTGTGAAATATGCACCAACAAGACATTAATATATCCTCCAATCTTGGTCCATCCTTGCTGCTCAAATGTTCCTGGATCAGCTCCTTGAATGCCTTGGCTGCCATGGCTGTCAATTCTTCCTCCGAGTTTGCAAGGGCTAAAGGCTGATATATTTCCCAAAAGGGAATTTCTCCCTACAAGACCTTCTCAATTCTATCCAAGAATGTTAGACACCCCAATTCACTATGCCTACAAGTGCAATGGATCCGACATCTATCCACCAATGCAAATTGTTGCAATGGCTTCTTCAGTTTCTTGTTCAAATTTGCATGTAGCTGAGTGATGTCAATTTGTGCATGCTGCTCCATTTCGACTCAGCTCTTGTTTGCCTTCAAAAAATTTTGATTTTTCAATTAAAGAGATCTCCTATCTCAGATTTCTTCTTTGCAAGTGCTCCTTTTGATTTCCAACTTTCAACTTTGTAGCCTCAACATGTCAAACCCTCCTTCTAGCGCCAGTTCTGTTGATGGCGTTAGGAGGAGGAGGGCATAAAATGAATCACTTCCAACCTTCAACTTTGCATTCCCAACGTGTCAAGTCCTCCTTCTAGCGCCAGTTCTATTGATGTTTTTTTTATGCACTTCTCAACACAGGTAATGCGTAGGTGCACTACCTCTCTTGAAAGACAATCTTCCACAATCAGATTGTAGAACACTATCCCAAGGTCTCTCGGATGTCGGTCATGATAGTGCTTAGCTACCTCAGTAGTTTGATGTGATTTGCTGGAATCACAAGGCGGACTTACTTAATGAGTTACAAAGCATGGAAGTTGGGTTTGCAAATGCAGTTTCAAATGCTGAAAGTGAATGAACAGTGGCTGTCCACTCAAAACAGCAAGTTGAAACTCATCAAGTTCATCTAATTTGGCTTCATGGTGATGCTTTGGGTCCTACTCTAACCAAGGATTAAAAGAAATAGCAAAAGGAGAAGGGTTAAGAATGTTATTCTAATCCTAAGCTACGAATGAACAGTAACAATGGTGGCTGCTAAAGTAGACAGACTTCCTAAACTGGGTTTTGCTTGGCCAAGAGAAACCTACAGTTGCACAAAACTAGTGCAATCTTCTAAGGACTACAGATTTTCAAATTGCACATGCACATCATGCACATGTAATTCAACTAAGTTGCAGCAATGAAGTAATGAGCTCAGACTAGCTTTGCAAAGTGACTCATCATCAATGAACCACAAAAAGCATGAACTAGAAATCCATCAAATACTAAAACAGCAAACACCATCACCACTCCCATTCAAGAAACTAACACTAAAACTAACATGGAAGGTGAACCATGTATACATAAAGAGAAAAATCAAAAGGAACACCCATAAATAGTGCAATGCTGCTTTCTATTGCTACAAAATGTCTTTACATCAATTCTCTAACCCTTACAAATGAGGGGCAAGCCCCTATTTATAGTTTTCCAAAGCCCACATGAATGGCTCGGATTCAATTACAATGAGTGGCCTAGATTCAATTACATTAGGGTTTCACCTACCCCACAATATTCAACAATTAAAAATACATTCCTTGTTTTTTCCCTATTTTTTCAACTAGTGCCAGTTACTGTAGCAATTTTGTCATTTAGCTGATTTCCCTTTTCACTGTAGCTAAAACTGTTTGAAAGTTGTCTTTTGCTTGATGTGCTTGCAGTGTTCTTCCTTTGATCAAACGAGTCCATCGACGATTGGCATCAATGGATTGGTGGCCCCTGATTTGGGTAGAAAGCTCCCTAGAAATCATCATCATCTAGAAAAAGGTAGGACAACTCCCTCAATGGGCCTCTTCGATAGACCTACGGAAGGCTTCTTGACTCCTGCAAACACGAAGTGTCGTAAGTGAATTTATAAATGAGTTAAGGAAAATCTCAATCAAACCTACAAATTCCCTGTTAGATCTATCCATGCATCATCAAAATATCTTGATATTCATATTTGGAGCTCATTTGGACCATAAACATTAATACGTGCTTCAAGGGTGCGAGCGCCAGAGGGCGAAAAGACGGTAGAAGAAAGCCAGAAGGCAGATAGCGGACGAAAGCCAAAACAGCCGGTAAGAAGGCGGGCACCCGGATGTTCAAAACAGTCAGGAAGGAGGCAGGCTCTCGGATGTTCAAAACAGCTGGGAAGAAGGCGAGCTCCCGGATGTTCAAAACAGCCGAGAAGAAGGCAGGCTCCCGGATGTTCAAAACAACCAAGGAGAGACGGACTTCCAGAAACAGCCACGGAGGACCCAGGTTCCGGAAGCCGGAAGGGAGGTGGCCGCCGGAAGTTCCAAAACGGCCACGGAGAGTGACCCCAAAGTCAAAAATGTGGAAACCGGACCGGCAGGGGTCCACGGATGTTTCCAAAATAGCAAAAGAGGGACGAAGCTCTGGAACCACCGAAACTTAACCAAACTTTGATGAAACCTTTGCAATTCATTGAAGCACCCCAAACACATCCCAAATCCACCCAAAAGTTGTCCCCAAAGCCAAAAATGTGGAAACTGGATGGATAGGGGTCCACGGATGTTTCTGAAATAGCCAAAGCAAGACAAAAGGCAGAAAGGGGATGGGGGACTTTATTTCTCCACAGATTTGAATACCCCAAGCAGGTGAATTTGGGTAGGGGAATTGATCGTTTGAAGGCACATGACCAATTTGGGCTTGGAAATGGGGCACACAAAACAAGACAGGAGCAAAGCAGCCTATCAGGAGCAAAAAAAAGGGGGTCCCTGCCTACGGCGGGGCGTGTGTGCAAAACATGCACAACAACTATGTCGACAACATCCTAGCTAAATCTAGAAAAAAGAAAAAATCTTATAGGAACCTTAAGTGCTATTTTTGACAGACTGGAGGAATACAAGGTCAAACTAAATCCAAAGAAGTGCATCTTCAGCGTACAATCAAGTAAACTGCTAGGATATATAGTATGCATGAGGAGTATCAAGGTGGATCTAGCAAAGGTGAAATAAATCCTTGAAATGGAAGCACCAAAGACATTAAAACAACTAAGAGGTCTCCAAGGCAGACTCCAATCCATCTGATGATTCATAGCACAACTAGCAGACAAACAGAACCCATACTCTCACCTACTCCACAAGGGAGTAGCATACAAATGGGATAGCAAGTGTGAAGAGGCATTTAACAAAATCAAGGAATACCTACTGACACCACTAGTCTTAATGCCACCCATCCCAAAGAAACTGTTGATCTTATATGTATCAACAACAGCAGCAACCCTTGGAGCTCTCCTAGCTCAGAATGTGAAAATAGAACAGAGAGGGCTATTTACTATATCAGTAGAACAATGGTTGGGCATGAGCTAAACTATTCATTCATTGAAAAATTATGCCTCATAGTAGTGTTTGCATCACAAAAATTCAAACATTACATGTTGGCACACAAGATAAAGCTCATCGCGAAAATCGACCCTCTCAAGTATCTACTATCAAAGGAAATGCTCACAAGAAGAATAGAAAAATGGGTGATGATATTGTTAGAGTACGACATTGAGTATGTGGAGTGGAAAGCAATTAAAGGCCAAGTTATTGTAGATCAACTAGCAGAAGCACCTATTTATTCTGAGAATCCTCTTGTCTCAGAGTTTCCAAATGAATCCATTTTTAATATCAATGTAGCTGACCACTGGAAACTACACTTCGATGGCTCATACACACAACATGGATCAAGAGCTGGTATCTTCTTTATTACCCTACAAGGAGATTGCATACCAAGGTCATACAAACTGACATTTCCTTGCACCAATAACATCGCAGAATATGAGGCCTTGACTATAGGTCTTAGGATAGCAATGCAGTGGAACATCATAGCTCTCAAAGTCTATGGATACTCTCAATTACTCATAAATCAAGTGAATGGTGAATATTAGACCAAGGATGACAAGCTCACTCCATACAAGAAATTGGTGGAGACTCTCAAAGAATCCTTCATCGAAATTACATTTGAGCAAATTCCTAGAACCAACAACAAAGTAGTAGATGCCATGGCAACAATTAGGGCCTTATTAGACATCCCTCACAATGCTCCAAAATATGAATTCTTGATTGAGCAGCTTCTTGTTCCCACATTCGAGGTACCTGAATCAAAATATGTGTGCGAAATCGTTGGTCCTGGCGATCCTTGGTATCATGAGATTTACACATACCTTCGAATAGGAGTCATACCCGCCGACCTACCTTCAAACCTAAAATGAACCTTTGTTAAAGAGGCATCCAAATTTGTTATCCTAGGTGATACCCTATACTATAGAAGCATAGAAGGTACCTTACTACACTGTTTAAACGTTGAGGAGGCATTAACTGCTCTAACTGAAGTACACAACGGTATCTGCGGTTCACACTTGAGTGGAATGACCATAGCCAAGAAATTTTTGAGGATGGGGTATTATTGGCCCACAATGGAAAGTGAAGCACATGATCATACCAGAAAGTGTCTACAATGTCAGCAACATGGGGACCTCATCCATGCTCCAGCTCAAGAGCTTCATCCTATCGTCACACCATGGCCCTTTTCACAATGGGGACTTGATCTCATTGGAAAAATCATGCCCACTTCATCTAATAGCCACAAATTCATCATAACCGCAACAGAGTACTTTACTAAGTGGGTAGAAGCCAAACTCATGATGTACATAACTGGGAAGCATATTTTTAAGTTCATCCTGAACTATCTCATATTCCACTATGGTGTTCCACAGGCCATTATCTCAGATAATGGGACACCATTCAAGAATTAGGAGGTTTGTGACTTATGCGAAAAATTAAAAATCCAACATCGCTTCTCTACCCCATACTATCCCCAAGGCAATGGACAAGCAGAAGCTACAAACAAAACTATTTTGAAAATCCTCAAAAAAATAGTCAATGATGCAGGTCATAACTGGAACCTACAGCTTAATCCCGCCCTCTAGGCCTATCGAACTAGCATCTACACACCCACTAGCGCCACCCCCTTCTCCTTGGTCTATGGATCTAAAGTAGTACTCCCCATTGAGATTGAGCTCCCATCCCTCAGGATATCACTGTAAAACTTCATCATAGATAAAGAATATAGAGTATCAAGACTAAATGAGCTGGAGCTACTAGATGAGAGATGTATAGATGCTTTAAATCATTTGCAAGTCTATCAAAATATACTCAAACATAGCTACAATAAGAAAATTAGAAGCAGGACTTTCCAAGTCAGAGAACTAGTCTTAAAAGAAAATCATAAGAATGTCCCAAACCCAAGCAACAAAGGAAAATTTGAACCTAATTGGCTGGGACCATTCATCATAACAAGTTACAAATCAAGGGCATATCAGCTATCAACACCTAAAGGAGAACCTCTACAGGAGCCCATGAATAACTCTCATCTTAAAAAGTTTTATGCCTAAATCTTTCAGGGTATAGAACCAAAAAATCCAAAAAAAAAGAAAGTGTCATGAAAAAATGGTTACTTCAGCGAAAACCTAGCAAATAGGCATCTTAGTGACAACAAAAAAATCAAAAAAGTAAAAAATCCAAAAAAAAAAAGAAAAAGGATAAAAATAGTAAACAAAAAAATCATCCTATAGTGAAAACCACTTCGGTGGCACTTTGGGCAAGTACCTTGGTGAAAACCTAGCAAACTGGTGCCTTGTGTAAGTAAGCACTTTCCATCCACCAGGATCTTTATGGCTTGTTCTGCATCACTCATCCATTTCGCTTCCATCACATTTAGGTCTTCATCCATCACTCATCCACTTGCATCCGCACCATAGCTTGGTCTTGTTGTCATATCATGATCCCTCCTAGTACTACTCAGCCCATCCTCAAGGTCAATTTGTCCTGCCTTTATCAGAGTAGTCTATTGCATCACGTTGGGGGCATGTTCTTATCAGATCATATTTGTGTATATTCTTAAAATCCTAAAATTAGAAAATACAAAAACATTAAAACATCAGAAAATTCAAAAACATCGAAAAATCACAAAATCCCAAAACATGTCAAAAAGTCAGTCAAAAATTCAAAAACAAGGTCATCTTGTCGAACTATGTGGTCTCTGCATGTATAACATAGGCAAGGCTAATCTATTGATGAGCCCCCGAGGCCCCTAGGATAGGTTTTTAGGTTAGTCTC
This sequence comes from Sequoia sempervirens, assembly GCA_007258455.2. Taxonomy (NCBI): domain Eukaryota; kingdom Viridiplantae; phylum Streptophyta; class Pinopsida; order Cupressales; family Cupressaceae; genus Sequoia; species Sequoia sempervirens. Next base: position 190,025,642 of record VDFB02373365.1, on the reverse strand, counting down.
TTGGTCAAAATTTCAAAAAATCCCAAAAACATTAGAAAATCAAAAAATCAAAACATTTGAAAATCTCAAAAAATCCCAAAAACAGCCTCAAAACGTTGTAAAACTCCAAAAATATCCAAATATTTGAAAAAATCTATCCATCTAATCTCGCTTGCACCCGCAATAACACCACTCATAATAAACTAATCATCATCCTCAACCTTTAGTGAAACAATTAGAAACAAGTCTAGCAATTTAAAAGTGAAAACTCAAAAATGTCAAGTCTCAGGTCTAAATCAGTACACATGAACAAGTTGGTCAATTCTTTGTGTCGATAGTCCATCATCCAAACAGTCCCATATCAATCATCTAATAACATCATGTCCTAGGATGAATCCTTCCTACAAGGGGCATTATTTATCAAAAAGAACACTTTGGATAAATGAAATGACGTGCCATTATCCACTAACATGTCCTAGGATGTATCCTTCCTACAATGGGCATTATCTTTTGGGCAATAAGTTTCGGCTCTTATCCTTAGAAAATACATCCTCCTTCGGTTAGCAGTATTGAAGAACATCAACTTGTTTGTTTACTTTGTCTTTATCTTTTGAATTATCTTATTGTGCTCATTCCAAGGACTTCTCGATGATATCCTAGACAAAGGATTTAGAGAAATAGGAATGGGGCAACGATCATTATCTTTTATCTGTTGTGCCTGTTGGACGTTCTTGTAAAATAACCTTGGCAAATACTTGAACATTTTGTTAGGTATGTATGGAGGAGGTCTAGGGAAACTTGTTGACTATTGCATGGATAGGTTTACCTTTCTGTGTTTTGGTCTGAGATGTTTGAAACTTCTAAAGTGCATCCTAGCAAGGTTTTCGTATGTTAGGTGTGAACAAGGATACTCCTATATGCTTGTCAAGTCAAATTCCATCTCACTAGGTACCACGTCATCCTAGTTTTCTATACTTTGATGCGTCGTACCATGTGTGTTATCAAACATAAGAAAATGTGGCACTTTGAAAATCCCAATTCCTTGGCAAGAAATCATCATCATCATCATTTGTTGTAAAGAGCTAGAGGTTGCAAAGTTTTCTGATGTTTCGCCAGTAGGAGCCATAAGGACCCAAACCAAAGTTTTTGAAATCATACCCAATATACTTTCCTGCAGACATAAGTGGGCGCGAAGCATAGGTTTTGTCATTTGTTGTAAGGCATTCTTTTGCCAGATCTGATGAAGAGATGACCAAAACTGGGTGGAAGCCAAGTTGCAGATGCATGATCGAGCCATAGGTTTCTGAAAGTGAGTATAGAATTCTGTGAATGGGCTGTTTGCTTGTACTTACCAGAGAAAGATGCCCAATTACTGGCCATGATGGAGGTTGCAGTGGCTTTGCCTTTGCCCTGTTATTATTTCTACTTCTGCAAGAGCTAGCAATTAGCAAAAGGGCAACCACTATTACAGCAAGAACAATAATGGAAGTTGCTTCCCACGCCATAATTCATGGCCTGCCCTCCTGTGAATAATTGAGATAAGCTAAGAGTTTTGTATAGAATTATACACCAAGAGTTTTGTATGACCATGGCTCTGAGATGTGGGTGAAACACCTTTTGCATTGTTGAGAATATGTCATCCATGACATGTAATATTTTACTTTTTAGGTGGTATTTTGACATGGGAATACACATTTATGGAGTTGCAAATAAGAAACATTCAGATCAGCAATTAAAAAATATCAAAAATTTAAAGGCATGAAAGCCACTAAAGCTCTCATCATTCAAAACTCCTTAATAAAAAATATTTAAATTTTCAAAAAAAATTGTTTCTATTAAATTAATTTAAATATTGAATTTTGATATATTTAATATAAATTAATATTATAAATTTTGATAATAAAAAAAAAAAACAAAATTTTAAATATTTAATATATAAAATTTTAGATAAATGTTTTAATTTTTGAATTTTCTTAATATACTATTGCTTTCTATAACTTTTGTTTCTTTCTATTATTTTTAATACTGGAGGATAGTTGTTCTCTCTTCACACTGTCACACTGTCCCTAGGTTGAGAGAAACGTTGCACGACACACAAGTCCACTCAATTTTAACGTATACGGAAAATTCAGTCCTTGTAGTCTGCAAAGTAATAATAAACACAACTCATCCGTGGAGAGGGAAGATAAGAGAATGACAGGAATTACAATACAAATACTTTTTGGCGTTTCATCTCTTTCTGTGATTTTTTTCTTTCTTCCTTTAATACAGCATAACACCTGTTTTCTATTCACACTATTTAATGCCCAGATCATTCATGGCAATTTTGAAAATGAATGCCTACCCGTTTCTATTGAATAAGTCCCATCTCTTTTTATCAGTTTTATGAAAATTTACTATCAATAATTCATTTCATTGTGGGAATATTCACTGTAAATTTATCACAAGTAAAATTCACCATCAGTTATTCACAACCACAGAAAATTAATCGCATTAATATTAAAAAATGTTAATGCAGTTAATTTTTCATGATGGTGAATTGCTGCTGGTGAATTTTACTTGAGGTGAATTTGTCATGGCGGTGAATTTTCCCCCGGTGAATTTTTCGTCGATGAATTGCTGGTGGTGAATTTACCATATGCCATTGAAGTTGTAATCTGTTTTTAGTTTATAGTAATTAGGTAGTGTATTCTTATGTCAGTTTTGTTTTTAAAATATGTATGCTTATTTATCTAATTTTGATCATTAATTTAATATTATGGAATAGATTTTAGCTTCTTTAAATTATTTCATATATTTTTCTGACTTTTAATTCATACAAGTAGAATTAATACTAAAAAAATATTTTTGAAGTACTTTAATCAATAACAATTAAATTTTTTATGTCTTATACATCTGAGTTGTTAAATCATAAGTTAATTTTACATAGCATATTTGTAACTACATGGGTAAAATTATCAAGAGAACTTTTCCTTTGTTTTTCTCTTTCGCCATCTAGACTAATAAAAAATTAAATAATAAAATTATATTTTTAAAATTAAGGCCAAGCACTTATTGGAACTTGCCACAAAGAAATAAAATTCACATTGTCACTACAACCTATTAACCTTAGTCACAATTTGTGCCCTAATCCTCATTCCTCACATACTCATGTTACAGCAAGCCATATGATTCATGATTCATGATTCCTCCCCTGACCTCAACAAATTCACAAACCTATAGACATATATTCTGGAACCAAACTTTTAGGTTGGCTGACCCAAATTTATTGGAAAAATAATCAGACTTGTCCTTACTCAAAAATAAAAACTTGTATCCTTAGCCAGGTTCTTATATCAACAAATGAACCCACCCAAAAAAATTATTAAGCAGATTTTTACTAAAAAATAAACTCCACCTAGATTTTCACTAATAAATTATTAGGCAGGCTTGAAGAGGCCGACCAAGGTCATACCTTGCCCTCGGTGCAAAAGCATGGACATCAAGTTTTTCTATTTCAATAACTATAATGTCAACCAGCCACGACATTATTGTAGGAAATGTCAGAGATACTGGACTGCTGGTGGAGCTCTGAGAAATGTCCTTGTTGGAGCTAGTAGATGGAAGAATAAGCCCTCTTTTGGAATCCATCAAGGTCACTTTGTTGAAGTCTCTGAAAATGTGTGGACCGATGCATAGGCTTGTATTCCCCTATGCCCATCTCTAAATTCTGATAAATTGGTGAAAGTTGAGGTAGTTTATCCTGAATTGAGAATTTTTGATAAGGCCTTGAATGGGGCAGAGGTGGCATATGCACAAGGTAAGCCTAAGCCCCAATCGCATCATGATGGTTATTCACATAGATTGAATCTACCAAGTGGAAAAAGAGTTAACAAAGGGAACCTCGGCTCTGCCAAGCCTGTGGGTGTGGGTTTATGTGGCGTAGAGTTAGTTGCCTAAGACATACACCCATGTGGGAAAAAGCATTGGGAGTGGTTGTATGGAGAAACCCAGTCGTTCATTTAGTGACAAAACCCAAGTGAGTGCTACCAAAGGAGAATCATCATTTGAGGTGGTTCAGACCGTGGATGATGAGGCTTGTGACTCAACATAGAATGGAATGTATCGAGAGGCCCTAAATCAGAACCTCATTAATCCATAAGGCCTAATGATTTATCATCATCATTACTTCCATTGTTCTCTTCTATGAGTGTTATTTGGAATTCTTGGCCTATGTATTACAATGGTTGTTTTGGAAACATGCCTTCTGGCATAAGTGCTTCAGGGAGCGTTCAACTCAAGACAAATGGTGTGTCTTGGTTTCCCACAAGCTTAGTGCATGTTGGCAATTGGCATGTGCCTTCTGGTTTAATATGGGGACAACAATGGAGCATACCATGGAAGCTAGTTGATGTTGATTTAGAGATGAAAACATTAGGCAAGCATGAAAGAGATGAAGCAACACCTGAAACATCTCTTTGGGTTCCTAAAACCCAGAGAATAAATGATCCGGGAGAACCATTAAACAGTTCACAGATTGTCAAAAGAATAGCCTATTAGCGTACCGTTGCACGTGATTTTTGTGCAACTGCTAGTGATAGAAGTGGTGAAATAGACATGCTGAGGAAGTAAATCTCTTTATGTAGCAGTCACACCATCAATACAAAATTAGAATAATACTAAAATTCAACGCAATTGGAGATTATCAAAACAATTGAGGAGGTGCATCATGCTGAATTGGGCTAAACTAACCTAGTTAGCAAAGCCAATTCCAACACCCAGCAAGAGGCCGCTGATGATAAGCATGCCCACATTGACTGCAACACCATTAATGGTGGCTCCACAAAAGAAAAAAGCTCCACCTATGAGCATAGATGACTTCCATCCAAACATCCGAGTAGTAGTCGAAGCGAAAAATGAAATAGTTAAAACCAACAGACGGGCTCGGTATAAATACTATACTCATCCTCTAATTTCACCAACCAAAGAAATGTGGGTAGGGCTAGAGCACACAACAATATATTCATGGGGCGACATCAAAACCTACAAGAACAACACTGAAGGAAATCTCTTTCGCCATCTAGACTAATAAAAAATTAAATAATAAAATTATATTTTTAAAATTAAGGCCAAGCACTTATTGGAACTTTCCACAAAGAAATAAAATTCACATTGTCACTGCAACCTATTAACCTTAGTCACAATTTGTGCCCTAATCTTCATTCCTCACACACTCATGTTACAGCAAGCCATATGATTCATGATTCATGATTCCTCCCCTGACTTCAACAAATTCACAAACCTATAGACATATATTCTGGAACCAAACTTTTAGGTTGGCTGACCCAAATTTATTGGAAAAATAATCAGACTTGTCCTTACTCAAAAATAAAAACTTGTATCCTTAGCCAGGTTCTTATATCAACAAATGAACCCACCCAAAAAAATTATTAAGCAGATTTTTACTAAAAAATAAACTCCACCTAGATTTTCACTAGTAAATTATTAGGTAGGCTTGAAGCGGCTGACCAAGGTCATACCTTGCCCTCGGTGCAAAAGCATGGACACCAAGTTTTTCTATTTCAATAACTATAATGTCAACCAGCCACGACATTATTGTAGGAAATGTCAGAGATACTGGACTGCTGGTGGAGCTCTGAGAAATGTCCTTGTTGGAGCTGGTAGATAGAAGAATAAGCCCTCTTTTGGAATCCATCAAGGTCACTTTGTTGAAGTCTCTGAAAATGTGTGGACCGATGCATAGGCTTGTATTCCCCTATGCCCATCTCTAAATTCTAATAAATTGGTGAAAGTTGAGGTAGTTTATCCTGAATTGAGAATTTTTGATAAGGCCTTGAATGGGGCAGAGGTGGCATATGCACAAGGTAAGCCTAAGCCCCAATCGCATCTTGATGGTTATTCACATAGATTGAAAATACCAAGTGGAAAAAGAGTTAACAAAGGGAACCTCGGCTCTGACAAGCCTGTGGGTGTGGATTTATGTGGCGTAGAGTTAGTTGCCTGAGACATACACCCATGTGGGAAAAATCATTGGGAGCGGTTGTATGGAGAAACCCAATCGTTCATTTAGTGACAAAACCCAAGTGAGTGCTACCAAAGGAGAATCATCATTTGAGCTGGTTCAGACCATGGATGATGAGGCTTGTGACTCAACATAGAATGGAATGTATCGAGAGGCCCTAAATCAGAACCTCATTAATCCATAAGGCCTAATGATTTATCATCATCATTACTTCCATTGTTCTCTTCTATGAGTGTTATTTGGAATTCTTGGCCTATGTATTACAATGGTTGTTTTGGAAACATGCCTTCCGGCATAAGTGCTTCAGGGAGCGTTCAACTCAAGACAAATGGTGTGTCTTGGTTTCCCCCAAGCTTAGTGCATGTTGGCAATTGGTATGTGCCTTCTGGTTCAATATGGGGACAACAATGGAGCATACCATGGAAGCTAGTTGATGTTGATTTAGAGATGAAAAAATTAGGCAAGCATGAAAGAGATGAAGCAACACCTGAAACATCTCTTTGGGTTCCTAAAACCCAGAGAATAAATGATCTGGGAGAAGCATTAAACAGTTCACAGATTGTCAAAAGAATAGCCTATCAGCGTACCGTTGCACGTGATTTTTGTGCAACTGCTAGTGATAGAAGTGGTTAAATAGACATGCTGAGGAAGTAAATCTCTTTATGTAGAAGTCACACCATCAATACAAAATTAGAATAATACTAAAATTCAACGCAATTGGAGATTATCAAAATAATTGAGGAGGTGCATCATGCTGAATTGGGCTAAACTAACCTAGTTAGCAAAGCCAATTCCAACACCCAGCAAGAGGCCACTGATGATAAGCATGCCCACATTGACCGCAACACCATTAATGGTGGCTCCACAAAAGAAAAAAGCTCCACCTATGAGCATAGACGACTTATGTCCAAACATTGGAGTAGTAGTTGAAGCGAAAAATGAAATAGTTAAAACCAATAGACGGGCCTGGTATAAATACTATACTCATCCTCTAATTTCACCAACCAAACAAATGTGGGCAGGGCCAGAGCACACAACAATATATTCATGGGGCGACATCAAAACCTACAAGAACAACACTGAAGGAAATCTCTTTCGCCATCTAGACTAATAAAAAATTAAATAATAAAATTATATTTTTAAAATTAAGGCCAAGCACTTATTGGAACTTTCCACAAAGAAATAAAATTCACATTGTCACTACAACCTATTAACCTTAGTCACAATTTGTGCCCTAATCCTCATTCCTCACACACTCATGTTACAGCAAGCCATATGATTCATGATTCATGATTCCTCCCCTGACCTCAACAAATTCACAAACCTATAGACATATATTCTGGAACCAAACTTTTAGGTTTGCTGACCCAAATTTATTGGAAAAATAATTAGACTTGTCCTTACTCAAAAATAAAAACTTGTATCCTTAGCCAGGTTCTTATATCAACAAATGAACCCACCCAAAAAAATTATTAAGCAGATTTTTACTAAAAAATAAACTCCACCTAGATTTTCACTAATAAATTATTAGGCAGGCTTCAAGCGGCCGACCAAGGTCATACCTTGCCCTCGGTGCAAAAGCATGGACACCAAGTTTTTCTATTTCAATAACTATAATGTCAACCAGCCACGACATTATTGTAGGAAATGTCAGAGATACTGGACTGCTGGTGGAGCTTTGAGAAATGTCCTTGTTGGAGCTGGTAGACGGAAGAATAAGCCCTCTTTTGGAATCCATCAAGGTCACTTTGTTGAAGTCTCTGAAAATGTGTGGACCGATGCATAGGCTTGTATTCCCCTATGCCCATCTCTAAATTCTGATAAATTGGTGAAAGTTGAGGTAGTTTATCCCGAATTGAGAATTTTTGATAAGGCTTTGAATGGGGCATAGGTGGCATATGCACAAGGTAAGCCTAAGCCCCAATCGCATCTTGATGGTTATTCACATAGATTGAATCTACCAAGTGGAAAAAGAGTTAACAAAGGGAACCTCGGCTCTGACAAGCCTGTGGGTGTGGGTTTATGTGGCGTAGAGTTAGTTGCCTGAGACATACACCCATGTGGGAAAAAGCATTGGGAGTGGTTGTATGGAGAAACCCAGTCGTTCATTTAGTGACAAAACCCAAGTGAGTGCTACCAAAGGAGAATCATCATTTGAGGTGGTTCAGACCGTGGATGATGAGGCTTGTGACTCAACATAGAATGGAATGTATTGAGAGGCCCTAAATCAGAACCTCATTAATCCATAAGGCCTAATGATTTATTATCATCATTACTTCCATTGTTCTCTTCTATGAGTGTTATTTGGAATTCTTGGCCTATGTATTACAATGGTTGTTTTGGAAACATGCCTTCTGGCATAAGTGCTTCAGGGAGCGTTCAACTCAAGACAAATGGTGTGTCTTGGTTTCCCCCAAGCTTAGTGCATGTTGGCAATTGGCATGTGCCTTCTGGTTCAATATGGGGACAACAATGGAGCATACCATGGAAGCTAGTTGATGTTGATTTAGAGATGAAAAAATTGGGCAAGCATGAAAGAGATGAAGCAACACCTAAAACATCTCTTTGGGTTCCTTAAACCCAGAGAATAAATGATCCGGGAGAAGCATTAAACAGTTCATAGATTGTCAAAAGAATAGCCTATCAGCATACCGTTGCACGTGATTTTTGTGCAACTGCTAGTGATAGAAGTGGTTAAATAGACATGCTGAGGAAGTAAATATCTTTATGTAGAAGTCACACCATCAATACAAAATTAGAATAATACTAAAAATCAACGCAATTGGAGATTATCAAAACAATTGAGGAGGTGCATCATGCTGAATTGGGCTAAACTAACCTAGTTAGCAAAGCCAATTCCAACACCCAGCAAGAGGCCGCTGATGATAAGCATGCCCACATTGAACGCAACACCATTAATGGTGGCTCCACAAAAGAGAAAAGATCCACCTATGAGCATAGATGACTTCCGTCCAAACATCCGAGTAGTAGTCGAAGCGAAAAATGAAATAGTTAAAACCAACAGATGGGCCCGGTATAAATACTATACTCATCCTCTAATTTCACCAACCAAAGAAATGTGGGCAGGGCCAAAGCACACAACAATATATTCATGGGGCGACATCAAAACCTACAAGAACAATGCTGAAGGAAACACAGAAAAATGCTATGGAAGCTTGCTCTTATTTGCACACCGGCCCACCGGAACAAAACTGCCAGAGAGAGGCATGTTTCCCATTTGTTAAAACTCTATACCTATGCAATAATAGGCTACATTTGCCAACGGTTGAAAAGAAACGGTCTGCATGCCAACAGTTTGCATGAATCAGTTTGCATGCCCACGCCATTATCCACTACCCTATCAAATGCATTTTAATTCATTTAGATTTGAACACTGACAAATGCACGCGAATTTTTTGTTGAAGAGTTTTTACTTCCATCTACCTGTCATTTTAAATGTAGCTTCAAAAAAATTACGGAGAATATTCCTTGAATGCTTTCACTGTATAACGCCTTTCGCCGTAAAAATTAAATAGTCAAATTATAATTTTAACATTTTTAAATTAAATTAAATTTGTTTAAATATTTAAAATATATTAATTATTTATTATTATTTTTTAAATTTCAATACATTTTGATATAGTTATAAATAGTAATCACTAAGTTTATTAGCTAATAATATAATTTTTTAAGTATTCAAGAAATTTATAATATTGTTATTTAAATCTTTTTACATAATTTAATTTATATAATTTTTTGTCATTTAAAAGAAATTTCATTATAATTATTAAATTAATGATATTATTAATATATTATATATTATTGTTTTCTATAAAAACTTGTCACATCTAATATTGATGATGATCCAATATTTGTACACAACTAGAGTGCTACATAAATCCAACATTGTTATATCTTACATGGTCACATTGTTACATCTTGTCCTTATATGATTGTGTCTTTCATTATGATCTTGCATTGATGTATATTATGACTGCATAATCTCATATTACTATATCCATGGCTTCATGATCTTATTGTTGTTTATTTCATCTTAGAGTACACATGGATTAATCTTGGATTGAACATTTGGCATTGATCCTTATGTATGCTTACATTGGAGCACTGTATTTTTCTCTCATGTATCTATTGGATTTGCATTGTCATATCTTATGTGTGATCTTATTTACATCAAGGTTCTATCAATATCTTGATCCTAACATTTATTATGACCAAATTTTCATATCAAATATTTTGGTCCTATTTATCTTGAACATATTGTCTAAAATTTTGATCTCAATAATACAAATTATACTTCCTTGATGATATATTTTGTAAAATTCTATCACATTGATTCTACATTGAGGTACATTATTATTTTCTCCTTATCACATTAATATTTCCTTAAATGATTTATAAATTTATAACACATATCTTGTGATCATACTAGCTAGATTTGAATATTTTCTCCACTCTCAAGCCTTTTACCATGTATCTTATGTGTCTCATTTATTTTACATGTCCCATTGATCCTATCAGTCATACTTCATCATATCTATGTTATTTCTTCAATTGATATTATTACATACTATTTAATTGTTGGGTGTTATTGATCATACTTATTATTTTGATCATACCTTATGTGTGCTCATGTTAATGGATACAATAGGTAAGTAAATGGAAATGGGGTACTTTCATTAGTGGCTAGCCTTGATATATTTAGCAAAATATGTTTGCATTATGAAAAAAATAATACATTGTAACAACAGATTTTGGCACCCAAATTTTTTGTAGCCCTTCTAGGGTTTTTCACCTAAAAGAGTGAAATATGAGCCAAAATACACAATGTTACACTCAAAATCAATGCAAGAGGGTGATCCCACAAAGCTAGTTTACAATTTTTGAGAGATTTTAATTTTTGCTAAAATCACATATTTTTAGAAAATATAATGATTTAAGCCTTTAAAATTTTTATTTAAAGCATTCCAATTAAAGAGGGTTTGATCAAACTACCTTAGATCAAACCCCCTTGGATAGAACCCCACTAGTTTTAAACTATGCATATAACAAAGTCTCCTTTACACCTATCAAAATGCTGATAAAAAATAACTTTTGATTTACCTTTTGTGGGATCAAATGAATTCATTTAAATTTTTTTTTTTTGTAAGTATGTAGTCCTTATTATAAGCTTCCCAAAAAGTATAATTTTAAATACATTTAATTTAATTATTATATCTATTTTTTATTTCTTGTGAATGTAGGTTTTTCACCGAAAATCAAAATCTTTGTTCTACACATGTGGAAAAATAGAAGATTGTAAAAAAAGATATTCAAAAATATAAGTGTGCCAGATATTGAAGTCCTTGATCCAACAAAAAAAAATTTGAATTTTGATACATACAAAAAAAGTTACACGTTATACGATCAAGCTATGTCTGAATTGTAACTAGTTTGACTTCGAAACTTGACTAATGAAAAAATATTCAATAAAAAACTATCTAACCAAGTGGAAGCATTAGATATTAAAGTTACAAATCTAAATTTGAAAGAATTAGAATTTTATCCTTCACAGAAAAAAAGTTATACGTTATACGGTGAGCATCACTTTTTTAAAATGCTTTTTTCTAAAAAAAAACTAGTTTTCAAAGGAGATAGAAAAATAAGTGCAATTTGATTTCAAAAATTTTGAAAAAAATATATTTAGAATCTACATACAAAATTTCACGAAACTCTATTTTGCATCATCTTCAAATTCCTCACGATTTAGGTACTATAGGTGCCCGAAAGTGAAGATTTAGTTAAAAAAATTATTTCAGTGTCTAGTTTGGCAAAAAATTGTAAACCACTATTGTGGGATCACCCAAGAATGAATGGAAAATGGATGTAATATACCTAGATGCAATGTTTGAATGCAAGAAACTGATAACAAAAATGACTTATTAACGCAAAACCTAAGAAATGTTACTTGTTTGAAAACACATTGAGATATGCAGATGTTAGAATTTTTAGGAATTCTAGCTAAGTTGAAAATTACACAAATTGCACAATAAAAGATTAAGAAAGCATGAAAAAAAATATGCTAGAATAAATTATATTCTATTTGGAAAATGAGAGTACATGCATTGATAAAATATACAAAGAGCCATTGCTTTATATAGAGCAAGGCAAAGCATGAGGTAACCCAGGTTCTCACTTAAAGCATGGAGTTCAATTGAAGTTAGCCTATGCAATAAAACAAAAAAATTATTTAAGGATAAAAGCTTATCTAAGAAAGCTTATCCAAGAAAGCACAAAACTTATCTCCAAAGAAAAGAAGGGGCATTTAAGGAAAAATTAGATAGATTCCTTAGTTAGCTTACATTCAAATAAAGAAACAATATTTATCCATGGGAAGTTGCTAAATATCTATAGGAAATAGAATTTATCCACATGAAGTTGCTAATTTGCACTAATAGCAGAAACACCTAAAAATGAATGTAAATTGTAACATAATTTTAAAATAAATGTGTGCACCTGAGAACTTGTTGAAGACTAGAAATAGCTTTTGAAATGCTACTAATGCTGAAATTTTGGCCTATAGGGACTCATTCACCATTATGGGGGAATTAGTCCCAAATTTGGGAAACTGTTCGAAAGCCTGTTTCAGACAAATGGGTATTTAAAAATGTAGAAAACAAAAATCAGGCCTTGCACTGGGACTCATTCACCACTAATGGTGAATGATTCCACTTCTAAATTTCTAAAGATTCAAAAGTGGAAACAGGAGCCTTCGGTCTACACTTTTTGCTTCTTTAAGTGTTCAGTTCTAAAACTATCAAATTCGGGCCTGAAAGTAACTTTTTGTTGATATTTTTCCTTATCCAATGAAAATATTACTTGAACAACTTTGCAACTTGATCTTTAATAATTTTCAAGCCTTTAAGATGCTTAAATCTACAAATACACAAGATAAGGAGGGAAAAGTGTTGGATGTTAGGGCATGGGGGTTTGCCTTGGTCAAACCCCTTTTAGGTAATTAAACCAAATGAAGAAAGAATGTAATGAAGCTTGAAATAATGGATTTAATACCTTGCCATGATGATTGATCCTAAGTTGTTGCAACAATGGATGAAGAATCTACCCTTGAAAGTATCAAAAGTGTTATCTTGATGACTTAAAATGATAAAACCCTAACTTGCTTGACTTGAGGAAGAAGATAGATGATGAATAAGATGATTTTTTTATGAATTAGCATTTAGAGATTTATATTTATAGGAAATTAACCTTATTTGCTCGTTAATTGGATCCCTAAGGATGACATGAAAGAAGAATAAACTTAAATTCCAATTTTCCCTACTTAAACCCTGAAAATGGCTCAAATGGGACTCAATCACCATCAAGGATGAATGGGTCCCACTTGGATGGGACTAATTCACCCCTACTAGAAAATGGGTCCCATAGGGGCCATTTTGACAACTAGAATGTTGGGAGATAAGAAAATCAGGTTTATAAGATGACTATGTCAGTTATTTGATCAAATTATGCCTCAGGATGCACAATATGGGGTTGTAAGGGACTATTAATGATGAAGTAAAGAGTAATTAGGGCTAGGGACACAAAATTCAACGTGAAAGTGTGATTAAATTCACTTTACAACACTAAAATGAGGTGAACACGGCCTAGAAAGGCACAACATCCAATGTGAATGTGTAAAACACATTACAACACTAGATTAACAATAAGTTTAATTCGCAAGCCTTCTAGATTGATGTGAAAATGCAATTAAATACATTTTATAATGTTGAATTAATGGAAAATAGGTTCATTAAGTCTAGAGAGGTGTGAAATTATTTTACAACACTTTACAACACCTTCACAAGACATCAATAAATGCATTTTATTCAGTTTACAAGGGTGCAAGACCTAGTGTGAGCATAAAATGCCTCACAACTCTATATCAAGGCCTCATTAAGTCCAATTTATCATCAATTATCCATGTCAAGCAAGAAACTTCCATTTTTCTACGCCACATTTAGCCCCCACCTTAGTGAGAGGATGAACTTGCTTTGAACTCACACTAAAGTAGACATTCAAGAGGGTTCCAATCATACCAATGCAGATGGTCTAGGATAACAAAGATGAACAAAACAATCAATCTCCCAAGATCCAAGATCCTAAGTCAAACTGACATGAGTACAAAAGGACACACATAAGGTAATTATTTACAGGAAAATAAGATACATGATCATGCAATGGAAAGAACTAAAAGGAAGAGAAAAATAAGGTGGATCAAGCTTCAACCATTTGTCCAACACGTTGTGGATCAAATCTAGGCTATTTTTATGAAAAAGGAAAATGTATACTCACTTTGGAGTGATGGAACTCATGGTTGTCCACCAGGTGAGAAGGCCCAAAAGGTGAGAAACATATGCTAGTTGGTATGCACTCACAAACACACAGGTGGCTATGGGGAAAGTAGTGCTTCAAAATGGGCTTCTCACTTAACCATACTAATGTTATACCTCCTGATAACTTTAATAAGGTGCCACAAAGGAGAATGTTTTTTGAGATCTATGAGGTAAGAAAACCTTCATATGCTTGACACTCATAGACATTGTAAATTTAAAATAGTGCTAAGAATGTTCAAATGGATTTTGCTTTGTTCATGCAAGGTCTCATCTTAGGGAACATCCTGCTTAATGTCTCCAAGAAAGGAAAAGTGAAAATGGTCTCATCTTGTTTGCAAGAGAGGACAACTGCAATGTCTCATCCTGGGCAACATTGTACCTAATGTTTTCAAGTGAGGGGTGATCCCACAATAGTGGTTTACAATTTTTGGCCAAACTGGACACTAAAATTATTATTTTTAACTAAATCTTCACATTTGGGCACCTATAGCAGCTAAATCGTGAAAAATTTGAAGATGATGCAAACTAGAATCTCATCACATTTTGTCTGTAGATTCTAAAAATATTTTTTTCAAAATTTTTGGAATTAGATTGCACTTCTTTTTCCATCTCCCATAAAAACTGGTTTTTTTCAGAAAACAACATTTTCAAAAAGTGACACACACCATAAAATGCATAACTTTTTTTCCATGAAGGATAAAATTATAATTTTTTCGAATTTAGATTCAGAACTTTGATATATCGTGCTTCCACTTGGTTAGACATTTTTTTATTGAATATTTTTTCTTTAATCAAGTTTTGAATTTAAACCAATTACAATTTAGACATAGCGCGACCTTATAACGCATAACTTTGCTTGTATATATCAAAATTCAATATTTTTTTTGGGTAGATCAAGGAATTCAATATCTGGTGCACTCATATTTTTTTATTGTTTTTTTTTATCATCTCCTTTTTTTTCCACATGTGCAAAACATAGACCTTTTTTTTCAATGAAAAACCTATGTTTAATAAAACTTAAAAAACAAATACATAATAAAACAAAAACATATTAAAATTATATTCATTGGATAGCACATTCTGAGGACTACCTAATTCCAGTTGGGATTGTGAAGATTCCTCCATTTTCATCCTGAACCCAAGCTCTAAAGTGCCAAAATTTAGGTTTTCTGTGTCTCAGGGAGGGGATGAGGATTTAAGGGGGTTCGTACGAGCCCCTAGGGGTTCATTTAAACCAGGGTTCACTCAAACCCTGGTTCGAGCGAACCTCTTCAAGGGGGTTCTCTAGAACCCCTTTCAAATGCATTGTTTTCTATTTTTGGCAACAAAATGTTTAAGGGGTTCGGTCAAACCCAGTTTCGGTCGAACCCGTTCTTGGTTTAGTCGAACTTCTAGGTTTGTATGAACCCCCAAAATTACCTTTTTTCCATGGGGTCATTTTATCTCAATTTTCCTTCATCAAATTGTAAACCATTATTGTGGCATCACCCCGAGGAAATTGCAAGAAAAAGAAAATTGCACAATGAAATGTGAGTATCGATGTATGCCTCCACTTTAAAGCAGTTGTGAACATCATTACTGTGAGCATTTTCTTTAAAGTAGAAAAAGAGTACATGAGAGCTTACTCGGAAAGCCTTATTCCAAGTCATATGTTTCCAAGAAGCTATGTCATGAAAAAGGTAGTATCTCACATGCGAGCCAACTTAAGGAATGTCGTCCACATCCCAAGCTTTCTCTTTATATTTATGAAAGGTTAACGACTAGCCAAGGGAGGCCATGACAAGTGACATATGAGGACAAGGTGTCTGAACCCCTTTCCCCTGCTTAATACAGGACAAGCATGAGCCGAAATGATTGAGAGGATGCATTGTAGGGTGGAAATTAGTATCAATTAGAGGAATTAGGTCTCCCCATATAAGGGATATTACCAAATTCCTTAAGATGTTGGATTTTACTACTCAAAGCCTTACATTCATTAGTGGAATGGCTATGAACTCTATGTATGTGCAAAATGAATGTTTATGATAACATTGCTTAAAAATTCTTGGAAGAAGCCTAGATATCAAGTGATCTTGGAGGAGTCTTGACAAGATACCCTCTTGGTCAAGGGGAGAAGTAGTTTTTGTTGTTGGTGGCAAAGAGATGTCTTGCTTAGTACATGATGTCATACCTATGCAAGGCTCTATAGAGTGCAATATTTTTTTCTCACTCTTACAAGAGGATGGAAAGTCTATTGAATGCAAGTCTTTAGTGATATGTGAGATGACATTGATGTTAAGCGAAGAGGTCTTTTTGTGGATTTTGGTTCAAAAGAACTTGATTAAGACCAGTAGTATCGATCAACTCAAGATGTACTACTGTTAAGGGTGGTTTAGAAGGATGTTTTGTGATAGAATTAATTTTAAGGGATGACTTGTTTATCTTAATCAAAGGAAAATAACCAATACCATGAGTGTGTTAGGCTCTAAAGGGTTTTAAATAACTTGTTCTCAAGCACCACATCCTTTTCCACTATATCAAAGTTGTTTCGTGAGTTCATAACCTTTTCCATAAAGCTTCTTCATTGCTTTTGAAGTTGGTGGTTGTTCATGATTAAGTTCATCAAATGTTGTTATGTAACCTGATGTTTTTTGTTCTAAAGTGGTTGAGGTGGATGCTTGTGAAGGGTTGTTCAAGTTTTGCATTGAAAAATTTGTGGTTTCTTTTCCCTTGGTAGAGTCTTTATGTATGATCTGGTATTCTCCAAAGGAGGTGGGTGTGAAGTCTAAGGAACCCCAATCATCATCTAAGAGCTTTGTGACTTGTTCAATATGTTGGATGGGGTCCACTTGTGTGGTTGGTGTTAATGTGTTCAAGGGATTCTCTTTTTTTTCTCAATGTTTAAAAAAATATTTGGATGAGGGTCAGCATCAAGTGTGTACACTTTGTTGTTGTAGATGTATTTCATTTTGTGATGAAGAGTAGAAGGCATACCATTCATTGCATGAATCCATGATCTACCTAAGAGAAGGTTACATGCAAGATCGTTAGGCTTAACATTGATTGGTGTTTCCAATGTGTCCACTCCAACTCTAATAGGTAAAGTGATCATACCAAGTGATTTTTTTGTTATATTGTCAAATCCCCTGACAGATAAAGGGTCAGGTTGAATGTTTGATTTATCGACGCCTAGTCTATCGAGAAGGGTCACTCCGCACACATTAAGAGTGGAGATGATATCCACAAGAGTTATCTTAATCCCTTTCTATTTGTATTGAGCTACAATCATGAAAACTTCATTTTTTTTTTGCACATCCAAAGAAGGGAGCTCACTTTGGTGGAAAAAAATGTTAAGATTTATGTCTTGAATCATGGCTGCTACATCATTTGGTTGCATATTAGAAGGGATACAAAATTGTTGCAAGGATATTTGAATCATGTTGTGGTAATGCAGGGAAACTTGAATAAGGTCCCATAATGAAATCTTAGGAGTATTCTTTAGTTTCTCAACAAAATTGTACTCCTTTCCAATAGGAGGACCTAGTAAGATAGGGTTAGGTAAAGGTAAGGGAGTTGGGATTGGTTGTTTTGGTTGCGAGTTGTTTCTTGTATTATATGTATGAGCAACAATATTATGACTTGACTACTATGATACATTATTCTTAGAAGGGTAGAGGATCAGTTCAGGTTTGGTTTTAGTTTGAGGTTTGTGTGAAGGAGGATAAAGGATGAGTTAAGGTTGAATAATATTAAGATCCCTTGGTGAGTAAGAGTCTATATCATTATTGTTAGTCATCCTTATTTGGAATCATGATATCCACCTGACGAGGAAGGATTTTAGGAGAACAAGGAAAAAGATGAAGATCATTCAGAGGAGAAGAAGGAAAAAGATGACAACAGTAAGAATGGATGAGTTGGATGATATGTTGAAAGGAAGGGTGCTAGAAGCATCTGAAGAGACAAGCAAATCTTGTGTTTTTGGAACTAAGCCTTTGTGTGAGTATGTGTTTATAGGTAATGATATGATGATAAAGAAGGAAAGACCCAATCAAAACTAGGGATGCTCACTTGAAGAGGTTGAGGACATGCATTCCAGTGAAGTTTTTCAAAATGAAGAAATGAGGAACAATGAAAGAAAGCATGAGTTGATACAATCTTGAGAAATGAAGAAGATGAATGAAGTAGGTCTTACAAAGGAAGAAAAACAAAGTTATGGTATGTATTTGTGTCTTTCGCATGGAGTTAAAACCCTTGAGTATGAAGGAAAGATAAGATAAATTCCTTTGAGTAAGGGAATACTAAATTCCATTCAATATTTCTTTGAAGTTATTAGACCTTATCAAATGAGGAAAGATTCTGATATGTAGTTTATGGTAGAAATAAAAGGTCTCAAGTATGGTATGAAATTACTTGTCTTACCTCATGGAGGAGAAGGTCAAGGAGAAGGGGGGAGTACAGTACATTGAGTATCAAGTCATGCAAGAACCCAAAGTAGAGGATGGAAAAACAACAAAGACAATAGTTTTACAAATTAAGACAGTCACATATGAACTACACATGGTGACAGGGTATGAACTTCAAGAAGAAAAAGGGATAATAATGGTGAGTTCACCTAAAGGTGGCATCAGTGTAACCACAAAGTCCAAATCCATACATGGCAAGAAATCCAAAGAGAAAAAGGAACCTAAAGCCGGTTTCTAAATGAAGACATGATGACTACACCTATTGCAGTCCTACACTCAAGTGGACTTGAGTTTTTCTTCCCCTTGGGAGTATGGTGCAAGGGCACACTCATGCATATGAGATCAATTTTTAAGTTTTTGTCTTGTTTTATGATTTTTGATGTCAATAAGGTCATTTTGGACTATTAATGATTATTTGGAGTCATTTGTGAGAGTTTGGTCTTGTTAATTATCAAGGTGAAGAAAGCTTGCAATATGAACTTAAATGAGTGAAAGAAAATCTGAAATATGTAGATTTACCTTTTTCCTTAGTGTGAAGAAAGAATGAGAGAGATAGAATAATCATAACACATGCAACAATAGATTTACGTGGAGAAAACCCGAAGGGAAAAAAATCCACCACCGAAAGAGAGGCAAGTATATTACTGATAATATGAAATATTAGATGAAGCAATAAACTTCTCTTCTCAATCTCTATAAAATCTAGCAACACCCTATTACCCTACAAACCTGCAAAACTAAATTGAATAACTCTAGCTCAAGGCCTCAATTTAAAGAGATTTGTGAGGATGAAAACCACCATGGTTTCACCGGAAAAAGGCACAAATACCACCTAGAAAAACCCATTCCCCTCTCCTTGAAATGGTCAAAAATACCAAAAATAGCCTCTTATAGATGCTTTTACAGTTTTCATAAGGCATCTCTCATGCATGGGTGCTTGGGGTCCAAAAACAACATATTTTGTCATAGAGAATCTATCATACTGTCATAACATCTTATGACAATTGTCATACATGTCATAGATACTCTTACAACACCCTATTTTGACCCAACAACCTCATTTTAGAAGATTCCAAAGTGGGACGCCTAGCTAATTTGTCCTTTTCCAAAAGGACAAATAGTAATGATAACACTGCATTTACATTGTCTCTTTCATCACCATTGGTCAAATGGTTTCACCTCTTACGGGTAAATGTACAAAAAACTTTAGGAGAATAATAAATTAAAGGATTTATAAGGTTGATGACACCTAAATCCTAACATTCTCCCACTTGACATCATACAAATTGTAAATTACACCCATAGAGATACGATTACATAAAATTAAGTACAGTGATCAATGCCCATGGCCTTTTTGCACCAAGAGAAATTATCAGCGGTGACTAGCTTCATAAGAGAATCTACAACATTATCCAAAGTGTCAATTTTTTCAATCAAGACTTGTCCATTCTCAAACATTTCTCGTACAAAGTGATACTAAACATCAACTGGCTTAGTACGAGCATGATACATAGGATTTTTAGCCAAACATATGGCACTCTGACAATCACATCTGATCCTCACTATCATATAATCAAAATTGATACCATTACCAACTCTCTATAACCAAACTGCCTCTTTAGAGGCATGTGTAGCACCCATATACTTTGCTTCAGTGGTAGACAAAGCAACAGTAGGTTGTCTTTTACTCATCCAACTCACTGCTCCTCCAAACAAAGTAAACATATAGCCACTAGTGGACCTTTGACTGTCCAAGTCACCTGCCCAATCTGCATCAACAAAACCCTATATGTCCAATGACTTATCAACATTGTCAGTACCATGATAAACCAAACAGTAATCAGAAGTGGCTCGCAAATATCTAAATACCCTTTTAACAAAAGTCTAATGTTCTTTTCCAAGGTTAGACATAAAGCTACTTAGAACTCCCACTACTTGGGCTATATCTGGTCTAGTACGAACCATTGCATACATTAAACTACCGAAAACACTAGCATAAGGAACTTTATACATTTCATCAATATCATCATTTGATTCAAGACACATGTCTAAACTCAACTTAGTACAAACAGGAAATAAAATATTTATTGATTTATAGTCCTACATATTAAACCTCTGCAAAAGAGTGTTAACATACTTACTCTAACTTAAACAAAGCTTTTTGTGAACCTGATCCCTAATGATTTCCATCCCAAGAATATATTTAGTAGCCCCTAAATCTTTCATATCAAATGTGCTAGAAAGCTGAGTTTTAAGTTCCCTAATCATTGCCTTATTGTTACCAATGAACAACACATCATCCACATATAAGACAATAATTCGTATCTAATCATCAATAAATTTAAAATAAACATAGTGATCCTCTTCACTTCTAACAAAACCCAACTTTAATGCAAATGCATCAAACTTTTGGTACCACATCCTAGGTGACTGTTTCAAACCATATAGAGACCGTTTTAACTTGCAAACCAAGTGCTATTTTCCTTTCACAACAAAATCGTTAGGTTGTTGCCTATAAATTTCTTCCTCAAGATCCCCATGCAAGAAAGTAGTCTTAACATTCATTTGTTCTATCTCTAAATCATAAGCAACAACAATGGATAAAAGGAATCTAATAGAAGTTAACTTAGCAACAAGAGAGAAAATTCTACCAAAATCAACTCCCTCTCTATAGGAGTAGCCCTTAGCCACTAATCTAGCCTTCTAACATTCCAACTTTTTGTTTGCACCAAACTTCTTCTTATATACCTACTTACAACCAATGGCCTTTCTTCCTTTGGGCAATCTAACAAGATCCTAGGTGTCTATTAGGAATTGTATGCAGAAAATATCAATTAAATGCAAATAAAGATTAAATAGAGGAATGAAAAACACAAAAATAATAACAAGAGACAATATTTAATTTGGTTCACCCAAACTTGGGCTATGTTCACCATCAAAGAATCCAATATTACTATCTAGTAAATCAAACTGATTACAACTCGTAATCCCTGCAACTCAATACCATTGCAAATGCAACAATACAATATCAACGAAAACCCTAAGCCTTAGCCTTTCATCAAGACTTATGTTGGTAACAAAAATGGGGTTTTTATTATGTCGTCCAATAGAGAAATAATACCCAATGCCTTTATAAAACAATTAAAACCGTGAAAGGTTTCAAGGGTGCTACCCCTCAACCCTACCCTATATCGCAACAGGGAGTGCTCCAGGGGTGCTACCTCTGGACCCCACAAGGGGCACTGCCCTTGACCCCATCTTGGGGGTGTTTCCCCCAAACCCCCATTAAATAATTTGAGGGGAAACCGCACTAATAAAAGTGTCAAAAATTTAACCTCCAAGTTTGATTAGGCTCCACATAACAACAATGCCACCGTTTTCAAAGACATCATCTCATCCTGCATGGCCTACATCCAAGGCTCATATTCTTCTGAAGAGAGAGAATCCTTGAAAGATCTAGGTTCATCATCAGTACATAACAAAGAAAATTTACAATGAAGATCAGGTGGGCTATACCTATCAATCTGCCCCTGGACCCCTCAAGGGGTGCTGCCCCTTGACCCCATCTTGGGGGCACTACCCCCAAACCCCTATTAAATAATTTGGGGGGAAACCGTGCTGATAAAAGTGGGGAAAATTTAACCTCCCATTCTGATTAGGCTCCACATAACAACAATGTCACCATATTTCAAAGACATCATCTCATCCTGCATGGCCTCCATCTAAGACTCACATTCTTCTGAAGAGAGAGCCTCCCTGAAAGATCTAGGCTCATCATCAATACATAACAAAGAAAATTTACAATGAGGATTAGGTGGGCTATACTTGTCAATTGGATTTCATTGTCTTGTGGACCTTCTCAAAGGTGGAGTAAGAGGTTCCTCCTCATGTTCATCCTCATTATTTTCAGCTTCTTTTGTTACAACAAATTCTTTAGAACTCTCTTCTTCTTCTCCATCTTGTCCATCTCTCTTTTCTTACACATGTGTATCTTCTTGCTTAGTTTCAAAATGCACTATATTTGACTTTTGGGTATGTGCAAGATCATGATGGGCCAAAAAGTGGTGATATTATAGGCATGTGTAGGGTATGTGGTTGACGACCTTTTTTTATCCAAAATTGATAAATGAAAAGGGTTTTTTAAGGAGATTCTTAGCTTTCCACCAATATAAATTATGTTTCATTTTGAATTTAATAAATAATTATTATTCATTTTCTATTTGAATTACAACTAAAGTCCTAATCGATAGGTTGATTGAAAAACATCTATAGCTTTCAAATAGTATCACATTTTTTGAATTCAAAACATGTGTCAGATTCTATGCTTCACATACTATAGGATTAAAAAAAGAAAAAATAAATTTCATGAAGTTCTGACCAAGTTAAAGTGGTCAGACAAATGAGTTTTTTATATTTTTTAAAATTTGTAATAAAAAATCAAAATTAATTATTTACTCGGAAAAAGATTACAAAAAAATATGCATCACATCCAGACATGACTCCTCTATTTATATCTAAAATATTATCATTTTATTGTGGTTAAGGTGGTCAGACAGACACCTACTTCTTATTTTTTCCCTGAAATTTAAGTACTACTACATTGAAATTTCAAATTTTTACCAAATAGATTTTTATTTTTTAAAATAAACCTAGTAGTTTAGAAAATATATTCAATTTGCTACAGATTCTATTCTCACATATTGTTTAAATAATATAGATAACTTATTCAAATTTTTATGTCAATTGTGAACTCTGATTTTTCTAAAAAAAATTCCACTTAAGGGCCTATTTTTTCCATGATGATCCTACACATACCCTTTTCCTTTGGTTTCTCATCTTCAAAGTTAGCTCTAAATTCCTTGAAAATAACATCTCTAGAAAATATCATCTTTCATGTTAGTGGATTCCAAAGTTTATAACTTTTAACATTTTCGCCATAACCTACAAAGATGCATTTTTGAGATTTGAGATCCAATTTAGACCGGGCTTCTCTTGAGGCACATGAACAAAAGCCTCACAACCAAAGACCCTTAAATGTGAAACTAGAGGATTTTTACCCAACCACATTTCATAAGGTTTTTTATCAATAAGAGATTTACAAGGAGATCTATTAATTAAATAACAAGTAGTACCAATAGCTTATGCCCAAAAGCATGTATCTAACTTAGCACTACTTAACATGCTCCTAGCTCTTTCCATTATTGTATAGTTCATTCTTTTTTCTACCCCATTTTGTTGGGGTGTGTAAGGTGTAGTATTTTTCCTAACAATTCCTACATGTTTGCAAAATTCATCAAATTCCTTAGAACAACATTCACCCCCATTGTCAGATCTCAATAATTTTATCTTATAATTTATTTTCCTTTCAACCAATCTCTTAAATTTCTTAAATTTGGTGAAAACTTCAGATTTTGTATGCATAAAATAAATCCAAGTATACATGGAGTAATCATCAATGAAGGAAACATAATAATGAGATCTACCCAAAGAATCTGTATCCACTAGACCACATACATCTAAATGAATTAGTTCTAACAATCCATTAGCTTTATTATTTCCTTTAGGAAATGATGACATGTTTTGTTTACCAAACATACAATCCTCACAAAAATCATTTTTACCAACAAAATAATCAAAAATACAGTCTACTATTTTCTTATCAAGTATGGTCCTAAGACCCTTTTCACCAATGTGACCCAATCTATGGTGCTACAACATACATGGATTTTTAGTGCTAGTTACAAAAGATGAGTTACAAAAAGTAGAGGCATGTAGTGTAAACAAATTCTGTCTGAGATCCTTTAGCAACCACCAAACTTCACCTTACCATCCTGTAACTAGACTTGTCAAATGTCACATGCATTCCAAAATCATTCAACTTGGAAACCGAAAGTAAACTTTCTAGAATATGTAAAACATCATCAAGGATTTTAATCCTCCCATCACTGAAACACAACTTTACCTTTCCTTTACCGATAATCTTTTCTGAGTTATCGTCACCCATGAAGACCTCTCCTCCATCATATTCTTTGTATGTAGAAAACCACTACTTATGAGGAGTCATATGGAAGGAAGCACCTAAATCAATAAGCCAAGCATCATTACAAACTATGTTAGCTGAAATAATCAGAGCATCAGAATCACCGTTATCAAAAGAATTTTATGTGGAGGAATATGCATTCTTTTTCTTGTTTCTACATTCCTTCTTCACATTTCCCTGTTTAGAAAAATTCCAACACTTCACTCTACTCTCTCCAGGGGTCTTAGATCATCCTTGTATGATAGAGAGTAGATTGTTTCCTCTCATGCTGGTTTCTAGTAAGTTGCATGCACTCAAATCAACTACAGATGATTTATGGTTATGGCATCAACGATATGGTCATCTAAACTTTCAAGGGTTATCTTTGCTCAATAAAAAGAATATGGTAAGAGGGCTTCCTCCAATCAATGAAAAAGAAGAAGTTTGTTTAGGGTGTGCATTTGGCAAGCATCATTGAGATAGTTTTCCGGTGAATAAATCTTGGAGAGAAAAATCTCCTCTATAGCTTGTGCATGCTGACTTTGTGGTGACATGCAAGAGGAATCATTGGGTAAGAATCTTTATTTTTTGACTTTCATTGATGATTACTCTTGCCACACTTGGGTTTATTTTCTTAAGCAAAAATCTGAAGCTTTTACATGCTTCAAGAATTTTAAAGCTATGGCTGAAAAATAGAGTGGGTATCATGTCAAGATACTCAGAATAGATAGAGGGGGAGAGTTTACCTCTAATGAGTTTGCTAATTTTTGCATCAAGAATGGGATACAAAGACAGCTTACTACTGCATATACACCTCAACAAAATGGTATTGCTGAAATAAAGAACTGTACCATCATGGAAATGGCATGAAGCATGTTGCAGACAAAAAATCTTCCAAATACATTTTGGGGAGAAGCAGTTGACACTGCAGTTTATATTTTGAATAGAAGTCCCACGAAAGTTGTTCAAAACATCACTCCAAAGGAAACCTGGAGTGGTCACAAGCCTTTAGTGGCTCATCTTCGAGTCTTTAGATGTTGGGCATATGTGCACGTTCCAGTTCAAAAGGGGAAGAAGTTGGATGCCAAATCCCAACTTTGTATCTTAGTGGGATATTCTACTGCAACTAAGGGATATAGATTCTATAATCCTAACACAAAGCAATGGATTGTTAGTTGGGATGTGATTTTTGATGAAGGGGGAGTATGGTAGTGGAAAGATGTTGTGTAGCAAAATCCATCAATAATCATAAACATGGAAGATAATATTGTTCCTCCTCTCCCCACAAGCTCAAGTTCCAGTCCTCCAAGTTCACCCAGTTCTTCTAGTAGCACAAATTTAGATAGTGATTCACCTCCACCATCAGTTCCAAGAAAGGTACGAAGTTTGGTTGATATTTATCAGAGGAGGGAAAATATAGTTCTAGTTGTTAATTTTTCTTTACTTAGTACAATTCAAGTTGAACCCTCTGTGTATGAAGAAGCAACGAAAGAACCAATATGGGTTAATGCTATGAATGATGAGATGAATTCCATTCATAAGAATAATACTTGGGAATTAGTGCAACTTCCCAAAGATAAACAGGTGATTGGTGTGAAATGGATCTATAAATTCAAATATCATGCAGATGGTTCAGTAGAATGACATAAGGGAAGATCAGTTGCCAAAGGATTTGCACAATCTCCTAGAGTGGATTATGCAGAAACTTTTGCTCATGTGGCTAGACTTGATACAGTAAAAATTATATTGTCTGTAGCTACACAGTACAAGTGGCCAATATTTCAAATGGATGTGAAATCAACATTGCTTGATGGTTATATAGATGAGGAAGTTTATGTGGAAAAAGCTATGGGTTATGAAGTTCAAGGAAAAGAACACTTAGTCTACAAGTTGAAGAAAGCTCCTTATGGGTTCAAGCAAGCTCTTCATGCCTGGTATGCTAGAATTGACAGTTATTTCATGAAGAAGGGATCCAACAAAAGCCACTCAAAGCCAACCTTGTATGTCCAATGTATTGGTAATGATATTCTCATATAGTTTTCCTTTATGTTGATGATCTTATTTATACAAGTAACAACAAAGCTCTCATAGATAAGTTTCAAGTAGAAATGAAACAAGAATTTGAAATGTCGGATCTGGGACTCATGCACTATTTTCTTGGTGTGGAGGTACTACAAACATCAAAAGGTATATATATTTCTCAAACCAAGTATGCTGCTAATTTGTTGAAAAAGTTTAGAATGGTGGATTGCAAAGCACTTGCAACCCCCATAGCAATTTGTGAGAAATTAACCAAGGAGGATGTTAGTGCCAAGGTTGATGCTACTTTATATAGAAGTTTGGTTTGTAGTCTCATGTACCTCACAACCACTAGACCTGATATTATGTATGTTGTGAGCCTCACCTCTCGGTTCATGCAGGATCCATATGAGTCTCATTAGCGAGTTGCTAAAAGAATTTTGAGGTATGTGAGTGGTACACAAAATTTTGGAATTCATTATTCTCCCACTAAATAGTTTGAGTTAGTTGGCTACACATATTTTGATTGGTTTGGTTCAATGGATGATAGAAAGTCTACATCTAGATATGTTTTTTCACTTGGTTATGGAGTTGTTTCTTGGAGTAGTAGAAAATAAGCAATGGTGGCTCTTTCTTTAGCAGAAACAGAATACATGGCAGCATCATCAGCAAGTTCTCAAGCGATATGGATAAGAAGGATATTGGAAGATCTACATTTGGTGCCTGAACATCCAACCACCATTTATTGTGATAACAATAGCACTATTGCCATGACAAAGAATCATGTGTTTCATGCCAGAATGAAACACATAGATATCCAACATCATTACATCCATGACTTGGTTGAAGATGGGAAAGTAGAGTTGCAGTTCTATCCTACATCTGAGCAAGTTGCTGATATCTTTACCAAGGCTTTTACTACACCAAGTTTTGTGGCCTTGAGAAATCAGTTGGGACTCACCCCTATTGATCATTTAGGGGGAGATTGAAGATATGAATAAGTCAATAGTTTTTTAGTAGTTTTTAGTTTTAAAACAGTTTTTAAAGCAGCTTTTAAACACAGTTCATACTGCATATTTCTTCATTGTTTTAGTTTTTAGCTTTTCCAGCTTTAAAACTGTTCAGTGTAGGTTTTGTTATAAGCTTATTTTTTTTAAGCTTTCTTTTGCTTTATTCTTTCTTTAGTCTATGCGTTGTTTCTCAAACTCTCTATATAGAGTCATCTTGTAATAACTTTTACACAGTTTTTGAATAACAAAAATACAATACAACTGAATGTCGTTATTTCAAGTCTGCTATTTACTTTTTAGTTTTTAGTTCAATTCTCTGAAAATGATGAGTTTATGAAATAGTTTATCAAGTTTATAGTTTTGCTAATCTCAACTTTAGAATTATATCTTTCAATTTCGTGTATTTCTAGAAAAAAAATTTGGTCAAACATATCCTGGGCCTTTTTTGTGCTTCAAGTTTCACATGTATTCTGTCATGATTGCACCACATTTCTTTTGATGCATGGGATTTCTCTTCAAGCATTATGTAAATGGCTCACATGCCTTTTCAAATCTATTTTTTGCATAAACTGCAATCATTGTGTTCCTAAAATCACATTTTATTGAAGGCATTTTGTCGATAGTTCATAGGCCATGTCGATGCTTCCACACTTTGCAATTATATTCATCAAGGCAGTTGTAACTTAACTGATAAAGGTCCACCCCCTATTTGTGTAAGATGATGCTCATAAAGTTGGAGGCATTCAACCTCACCCACTGATTGTATTTGCTTGAAAAAATTTAAATCCTTTTCAATAGTTCTATATTGTGCATATCGTGCAACATTGCATTCCATGAGATGGCATCCTTTGAAATAGTTAGCGAGCCTTCTTCATCTTCGATGTCTCCATCATTTTATATACACTTGTAACCATGCCATTCAATGACAATTTAAGGCTTTAAAACTACAATCTGCATTTGTTTTTTAGATGAGATATCCTCGAGGCACTCTATGAACCATTTTAAAACTTGAAATTTTTTATTGCCCATTTCATCAGGTCAAGCTTGCATTCCTTCCATAATGGTGTCCATGAGCCTAACTCTGTCATTTATAAACCAGTTTCAAACCTGACTTCTTGAAAGACCAGTTTGCCTAATCAGCATATGCCTATCTATATCGGTAGGGTGCGGGTGCAAGAAAGACTCAAATAGCCATGTATGAAGCAATAACACCGAACACTCTAGAAGTCCTCATTGTGGTCTAAGACTTTAATGAAGAAATCTTAAACCTTAGAGTCTCTCATTTACTTGTACTAGGCACACAGTATTCCTCACTCAATGCCTTTTTGTGGCTCAAAGCTAGTTACTGATTGCATCTCTTAAACATCTGAAGTGCCTTGACATATGGGTGCCCAAGCTTGATTTCAAATCTCCCATTCACGTGCAGACATAAGAGGGATACTCACAAAAGGTTGTGGCAATCGGCTTTAAAACCCCTGCCATTTGTATTTGTCTGAAAGTTTCTCATGCTTCTTCAACAAATCCATTATCAATATCATGCTTGCCTGACATCGGAGGCGGGTTCAAGCCTGAACTAGGGCAAAATCAAAGCCATTTCTGGGGGGAGTCGAAACCATTTGTGGATGGAGTCAAAACCATTGGCACCAACACGGGATCAGAACGAAATTATAACATGAACATTTCCACTTCATTTTTTGTGTGTTTGGTTCAATATTCCTTCTAGGTCCACGATCTGATGATGTTGTGAGGGTGGGATAATTTTGGAACCTTGAACATTTTATTATTTATAGTGCCTAAACTCGACCCGAGTCTCTCAATTCAAGTTTTAGCATTATTAAAAACTCTTTGCTATGTGGGGTCATGGTCAAGATCTTTTTCAAGGCTCCTCTCTTTTTATTTTAACATTTTACCCTTTCAAAAATGCCCTTGGGTTAGGTAAAACCCAAACCATATTTTAACTTTATGGTTTTTTTTTTTTGTTTTAAACTTGTACAATTTTTTTTATTTTTTTATTTTCTAATTTTGTTTTATTAATATTATTATTATTATTATTTGACTTTTAAAATCTCTTTAACAATTCTAAATCTTTTTAAATTTAAAAAAATTATTTATTAGAAAACTTAGAACTTCTAAAATCTCATTTTAGAAGATTATTATTTTTATTTATTTTAACAAGTTTTTTAATTTTTATGACTTTTTATCTTTTAAATTTAACTTTAAAAGATTTTATTTATTTGAACATTTTAAATTTTAAAACTTTTAAACCAATTTGACTTTTTATTTTTTTATTTTAACTTTAATATTTTTTATTAGTATTTTTTTAGAATTTTTTATTTTTATTTTATTTTTTGAGATTTTATATTATTTTTTTGTATTTTTTGAGATTTTAGATTTTTTTTTTTTTGTATTTTCAAGATTCTAAAGACAAGGCAGATGACATAAGCATGATAAAAAAAATTGGATGAGCAAACAACACAAAAAGGAAGGAAAAATATGAAGAACAAAAATGAAAAGACGAGGAAGAAACGAGACTACAAGGTGAAAAGACATCGACAAAGAGAAAAGGAAAATGACCAAAATAAATCAATGAAATACGAAGATGCAAAGAAAATGACGCGATAAAGAGACAGGGATTGGTATCAGAACCAGACAAGGAAAGTGAACCTGAACAACACCCGAAGGCAAAGCGGGGAACCGGGATCAGGACAGAACCAAGAATAGGAACCTTGGTTCAAGGTTCCTTGTTTCGGTTCTGGTTCGATACCCGAACCCAAACGAAACAAAAGGAACACAAAGGAAACGAAGACTATAAGGAAAGCTAAGGTGTGGAAACAACTCTCCTAACGTTAAAACCTCAAGGAAGAATGCAGATATACTTTTAAATTTTTAATTACAGTCCAATTAAGATAATCTTGAAAGCAATAACAGAAACAGAGAATTCAACATACACATATGAACACCAGATTTACGTGGAAAAACCCTTATAGGAGAAAAACCCACCACACCAAGAAAAGCCCCTTTGTATTATAGTAATGAAATTACATACAGATATCAAACTTATCTTTTTGATGTCAAATTATAGTAGCATATTCAAATGATCAACCTTGTACAGAACATTCAAGTTACAATACTCTCATAATTGAATTCTCACTGATCATACATCGAACTATTCATCCAACCATTCGTCAAACCAACTGAGCATCGATCATCCATCCATCAAACTAAACATCATCTACAATTCCAGAATATATCAACATTGTTCCTGTATGTCGAACTTCCTCATAGAATTACCACAACAGACTAACTTCCAACAGTTCCCATTGTTGGTGTAATTAATTAATTAATTAATTATTACACTAACATAAGTTAACTTAGGTCTTGCATTTAATCATTAAGTCCTAGGTTGCATTATTAGATAAATCATTTAATAAATAGGGAAATATTCCCTTTCCTAGTTTGTGGGATAAGATTCCTTCTAGAACTTATCTCATCATTTAATGATCATCACCATAGGGTTCACATGTTGTCACATGTTGTTAGATCAAAACACATGGCAACATCTCATGCATATTAGGGTTTACTTTTTTCTACATAATCAGGAATCTTGTTCATTTGTAACATATCTTTTTCGTCATATCAATAGAATCTTTAATCAAGCATTCCATAGTTGTAACTCTTTCTAGGTGGTTGATCATCTTTCCTGGCTTAAAGTTCCTACATCGAAGACTACAGCTTCAAGGACTATGCATCCATAATCTCAACATGGTATCAGAGCTTATCCAGTGAAACTTCAACCCTCAATCAAGAAAGTTGGTGTGCGAGATTCTTCGCAGGCTTGGAGGTTTCCATTGAAGGCTACTTGTTTCCACTCGGTGACCAAGCTGATTTCTGAAGTAGATAGAGTCAAATTTCAGCTCACCATTGTCTTCAGAAGGCCTCAAAACCCTAGGATCTCCTGCCCATTCATCAAAATCAGATACATCATCCCGGGAGCCATCAGAGGTATTTTTAGGGTTTGCAAAATCAATCGTACTATCCGTACAATTTGCAACAAAAAATCATCCCGGTCAGTTGTCCTCTAAGGCAAAATATTTTTAGCAGCAGGCCACTTTTCGTTTCAGAAAAATTGAGCTAATATTTTTTATAATTTGGCAAAAAATCATATTTTCTATAGTTGCAGAAAAATAATTTCGGGCGACCTTCAATTTAATTCTCCGTTAGCATATAGTATAAGGGGTTTGATTTTTTAAAATCATCAGCATTTTTTTTCCCCGTCGGCATTTGAATTTCTGCAGATTATAATTATATTTTTATAGGCCTAAAATCTATGGGTTTATCCAACCCATTCAGCATTTATATTAAAAAATTTATTTGATTTTTTAATTGCAATTTGCAATATTAAAAAATCAAAATGTTTTGTATTGTCGGCCTCATTAATACTTTGCAGCAAGGTGCGGTACATTTGTCAAGCCCGCCGACGTCACTCATAGGAAGTCACATCGCCCCAGCTTGATCGACCCCTTTGTTGCCGACATCCTCATCGCCGACGACCTCCTTCCACTCGACCATCGATCTGTGGTTCCCGTTTGCCAGAGTTCTCTCGTGCCCAGCAAACCTTGTTGGCCCATCCGTTCATCGACTTCCTCACTGTCCGCCTCAAGTCTCTCCCGACAGCCCCTTGTTGCCGACCGAGATCTACACCAACTGGGATTTGTTGACTAGTAAAGTCTCCTGCCGACTACTTGTGTATTTCCATTGGCACCAGTGGTTATCCACCACCGTCGGAGCTCCTCCACCAGTGGTGCCACTGCTTTCTGCCACCCCGCCACCACTTCAGGTGGCGTGTTGTTTTTGTTTTCTTTTCCAACATTCTCTGCGGTCATATCAGTGACTGAGAGCTAAGCCCAGAGGGGCTTATTTTTTTGACCCTATTTAGCCTGCAGGTGCCTAATCAGGGCATTTTTTTCATTTGATCACAACTTTCACCCAGGCTATCAAAATTTGGCAAACGATATACCGTTAGAAAGGTCTTTCTGTCTACTTTCCAGTGGTGACATATATTCTATGAAATTTTGCTTGCAAAAATTTCTATATCCAACTGAAGAAAAAACCCTAATTTGGACTCAGAGCTACATATCTTCTCAACCGTTTGTCAGATTTCAGAAATTCTAGCACCATTAGGAAGGTGACTCAGAGCTCTTTTTCATCAGTCCAACCCCTTGATCAATTTCAGATCTAGGTACTCTTGCATTGATTTTTTTCAGTTTGGTGCATTTGTTCAATAACCTGGACATCCTAAAGCTTGGGAAAATATATTTTGATCCAAGTTGCATCACTTCAGTTGTACATCATATTTGGAAGTCTTTATTTGTTGTTGAAGGTCATTTGTCTTTGCTTTTTGTGGAGAAATTTCATTATGGGGCTTGCATATTTCTCTCCTTCTTTGGTTATGTTGCACAAGGGTAACTATTCACAATGGCAAGATGGGATCTACCACCATCTTCATTCACTTGATTTGTTGCCACATCTATTTGGTATTGTTCCTCATCCGAGTGAAGGTATTCATGAACTTGCTTGGAGTTGTAGCAGATATACTATCTTGGAGATCATTGCTATGCAAGTTAATTCTGATGTTTTGAATGCTATTGATCATTGTGATTGTCCTCACATTCTTTGGACTAAGCTTTGGGAGATCTATGGAGATTCAGATACTCCACCATTCCTCGTTGGTCGAGATTTAGAATGTCATTCTTCAAACCAAATACCCCATAATTCTATTGTTGTGCAGGAATTTGATTACCTTGATCTTTTCGAAGAGGTTGAAAAGGTACCTTTTAGTGCTTCTTCTTCATCAGAGACAGTCGATATCCCTTCACATTCAGTGATTCCTTGTCTAGATTCATTGATTAAGGCTTCCACCATCATCATCCATCAGGACACATTCTATTTTTCAGACTTGGCATCACAAGATGGCTTTGTTTCAGGCATCATTGACTTAGCTACTTCTACAGGTTTGGAGAACATTCTTGAGGGGGTATCACTCCTCTCTTTAGATATTTCATATTTGAGACTTCTTCCCTATCATTCCATTCAGGATTTGTAGTTTCTTCAGCATCCACCATTGGATTTGCTTCAAGCTTCCTTCAATGGTTTTGAAGACACTTCATTTAGGGGGGACTATCAAGTCTCCATCATATTCATTTCATCTTTGTCTTTGGATATTGTTTAGCATCAGTTTCTGCATCATCCTGGTTTGTCACCATCTTCATTGATTATGGAATCTTCATCAGGAAAGGAGACATTTGAGCAGAGTTCAAAGACATCATCGACATCCATCTTCATCCTTCCTTCCTTCAATTCCTATTCGGAATGGGAAGCATCTCTCCACTTGCAGTTGGTTTTGTTTCTTCCAAAAGGGAGACAAGTTGTTTGTCAGCATTCGATCTTGTTTTGTCTTTAGACACTTACCTTTCTTGCAGGTGATCTTATCTTTTGGGGGGGCTATATAGTCTCTTTATTGTATCCATGTGACAGATAGTGTACTTGGGGGGTATTTGGGAGTCCTCCATTCTTCCCATCCTATCTCACATTTTTTTCATTTTCATCTCCTTTTTGGAGAGGGGTTTTGTTCCTATTGGGTTTTCCCCTTTTCTCTGCTTGTGTGAGATTTTCTGCATCTTCATGTACATGGGTACCTAACATGGCCTCGTAGCTAGGACCCATCATCATCATCATCCATGCATAATCATTGCATTTTCCTCCCTAATTTGCACTTATGGGGGGGTGTTGGTGTAATTAATTAATTAATTATTACACTAACATAAGTTAACTTAGGTCTTGCATTTGATCATTAAGTCCTAGGTTGCATTATTATATAAATAATTTAATAAATAGGGAAATATTCCCTTTCCTAGTTTGTGGGACAAGATTCCTTCTAGAACTTATCTCGTCATTTAATGATCATCACCATAGGGTTCACATGTTGTCACATGTTAGATCAAGACACATGGCAACATCTCATGCATATTAGGGTTTACTTCTTGCCTATATAATCAGGCATCTTGTTCATTTGTAACATATCTTTTTCATCATATCAATAGAATCTTTAATCAAGCATTCCATAGTTGCAACTCTTTCTGTGTGGTTGATCATCTTTCCTAACTTAAAGGTCCTACATCGAAGACTGCAACTTCAAGGACTGTGCATCCATAATCTCAACATTTGGCTTCTCTGATTGGCCGAAGACTCACCACATAGGATAGTCATCACTCAGTCAAAGGCATTCAAAATGTATTTGCATGTCAGTAAGACACTAACCCTGTCTCCCTAATGCCACAAGACCTGATTGAAGTTATCGCCAAGAGTTATCTCCATTGGCAAGAGGTTACTCTAAGTTCACAAGTTGTTGCTCAAACTTCCCCTAGTTACCAAGACATCATACCAATATCCATCACATGTATCGCTATTCACCAAGAAAAACGCTATTTGGTGAGACATCATACCGAAGTTCCAGAGTCACATAGATGTTAGCATTCCCTTTAGTAAGACTATTGATCTTCACCAGGAGATCATACCGAGGTTCAAAAGTTACTCTAAAATGTTCCACCACTGCCGAGACTTCATTCATTGCTAAGACTTCATACCAAAGCCTCCATGTTACCCTGATACCACCTTTTTCTAGGAGTCATACCGAAGACACCCAATAACAAACACATGTTGCATCATTGGCAAGACTTACCTACATCACTAAGAGTTTTTACCAAACCCTTTGAGTTACTCTGATGACTCCAGTGAATAACTGTCGGTGAGGCATCTCATATTGGTATGAGTCATACCGAGCATTCAAAACTTTCCTTGAAGACATCTGTCACCACAAGTCTCTTCGACAACCACTAGACACCAGCTCGTCGGTAAGAGATAAACTTAGGTGGTAAGAGATAGAATCTTTCACAATGATAGGAATTTCACAATGAAAGACTCCATTTGGCATGACAGTGACAAGGTCTCAGCGACCTGAGAATTTCACAAGGTTAACCAACTGCTAGTCAGCCAAACATAATGAATGTCACACCGACTTGGCTCTTTTAGAGGTTTCAGCCTGTGAGATTGAGGCACATAATTCCAACAATCTCCCACTTGACGAAGATCACACAGGCACCTCTAGAGCACAACAACAAACTACTAAAATTCCTTGGGAACTGAGGCCCATCGAACTGGCACACCACCTAAACTTGTCTATGCTCATTAGCTTCATCAATGCATCTGCAACATTCTCCAGAGTGTCCAATTTTTCTAAATGACCTTTCCATCCTCCACCATGTCTCATACAAAGTGATACTATACATCTATATGTTTCGTCCTGGCATGGAAAGTAGGATTCTTTTCCAAACAAATGGCACTCTAATTGTCACAATAAACTATTATTTTCCCTGCATCAAAACTAATGTTAGAACACAAATGTTTTAACCAGATTGCTTCTTTATAGGCATGTGTTGCTACCATGTATTCTACCTCTATAGTGGACAAAGCAACTACAACCTGCCACTTACTCATCCAACTCACCACACTACCATTCATCATGAAAATATATCCACCGGTGGATCTTCTGTTGTTAATGTCCCCTACCTAATCAGAATCCACATAGCCTCGAATGTTGAGAGTCCTCCGTGATTTAACCAAGTTCCCATGGTAAAACAAAGCATATTCTGAAGTGCCCTTCAAATATCTGAATACTCTTTTCACAGCATCCCAATGTGTTCTTCCAGGATTAGCCATAAACTGACTAAGTACTCCCACTACTTGGGAAATGTCTAGCCTTGTACAGACCATTGCATACATAAGACTACCAACTGTACTAGCATAAGACACACTGATCATGTCCTCCATCTTAGTAGGAGATTTTGGAAAGTCTTCAATAGATAGCTTCATTCCCTGTAAAACTAGAACAACTAGTTTCTTGCAATCAGTCATACAAAATATCTCTAGAACAGTCTTGATATACTTACTCTGACTGAGCCAAAGATTTCTACTACTCTTATCCTTGGTTATTTCCATTCCTAGAATATACCTCGTTGCACCAAGATCTTTCATTTCGAACTTTGCAGACAACTAAGACTTAAGATCAGAAATCATTAGCTTACTATTTCCTATGAACATCATATCATCAACATAGAGAGCAATAATAAGGACTCGATCACTTTCAACTTTGTAATACACACAATGATTAGATTTTGATCTTACGAATCCCAATAACAAAA
This sequence comes from Sequoia sempervirens, assembly GCA_007258455.2. NCBI lineage: Eukaryota > Viridiplantae > Streptophyta > Pinopsida > Cupressales > Cupressaceae > Sequoia > Sequoia sempervirens. The sequence continues at coordinate 189,988,507 of VDFB02373365.1, read as the reverse complement.
CAAAAGTTTCAAACTTCTGGTACCACATTCTAGGAGACTGCTTTAACCCATACAAAGACTTTTTTAGCTTGCAAACCAATTTTTTTACCTTTCTCCACAAAGTGCTCAGGCTGGGACATATAAATCTCTTCTTCAAGATCACCATGAAGAAATGCTATCTTCATATCCATCTATTCAACTTCTAATTCATACACTACTGCAAGTGACAAAAAAAATCTAATGGACATCAACTTAGCTACAAGAGAAAAAATTTGTCCATAATCAATTCCCTCTACCTGGGAATAACCTTTCGAGACCAACCTTGCCTTATATTTTTCAACACTACTATCCATACCTACTTTCTTTTCAAATACCCATTTGTAGCCCACAGCTTTTTTGCCTTCAGGAAAGGGCACCAAACTCCAAGTATCATTCTTTTCCAATGATTTCATTTCTTCATTCATGGCTTCCAACCAAGAGTTTGAATCAAACATTCTAAATGCCTCTTTTATAGTCCTAGGCTCATCAGTGTTAGAAATTAAAGCATAGGCACAAAAAGAATCTATCAAAGAGAACCCATACCTATCATGTTGCTTTCTTTCACGAGTTGACCTCCTCAATTACTGAGGCTGAGGTTGTTCTTCTTCTTTAGAACTCTTAGAACTGCTTGAGCTCTCCTCAGTTTCAGATACATTTTGAATTTTCAATGCCTCTTTCTTTGGTATTGAAGGAATTTCAACTACATCCTTTTTGTTTTTTGATTTTGTCTCTGACTACAGATCCAGGGTAGAAGGTTTCAACTCACAAAAGATAAAACTTCTGTTGTATAAAACCTTCTCCGTATCAGGATTCCAAAGTTTTTATCTTTTTATGCCAACACTATAGCCAATAAAAATACATTTGATAGCCTTGTTCTTCAATTTAGATCATTTTTCATTCAGCACATATGGATATGCCTCACAGCCAAAAACACAAATATGTCTTAAAGAGGGCTTCTTCCAGACCATGCTTCCAAAGGTGTTTTCTCAACAAGAGCTAAATTAGGAGAATGGTTTATCAAGTAACATGTTGTAGCAACTACCTCAGCCAAAAACTTCTCCTCCAAGCTAGCACTACTCAACATACTTCGTGCTCTTTCCATCATTGTCCTATTGAACCTTTCTGCAACTCCATTTTGCTATGGAGTGTAAGGTGTAGTTTTATGTCTTTTAATCCCATGATCTTTACAATACCTCTCGAAACCATCAGAACAAAATTCACTACCATTATCAGTCCTTAAACATTTTGTTTTCCTTCCAGTCTAATTTTCTACAAGGTTCTTAAATTCCTTAAACTAACTGAACACTTCTGATTTACTTTTCAAAAAATAAACAAAGGCACTTCTCGAGTAATCATCAATAAACTATACATAGTATCTTGATTTAGATAGAGAAGGAATATTCACTAGACCAAAAACATTAGAATGAATGTAATTAAGCAAACCAGAAGATTTGTGAGGACTGGAATAAAATGAAACATGGTGTTGTTTTCCATATATACAATGTTTATAGAATTCAAATTCAAGGTTACAATCATCAAGCCCTTCAACCAGGTTTTTATTCTTCAAGATTTTTAAACCTTTCTCACTAATGTGGCCTAGCCTATGATTCCAGAGCATAGTCTTTTTTGTTGGAAGTTTAACTTCCATAGAGTTTACACCATCAGGAACTTTTTCCTTCTTTTCTCCATGTGTAGCTTTCTGTGACTTTGCAGAGACACTATTGCATTGTACAACATGTGCATCCAGCTTATACAAGGTACCAATTCGAGCACCCCTTGCTAGCACCATTGAGCCTCTAGTCATCTTGCAGCCATTTCTAGAGAACGTGACTTGCACTCCAATATCATTCAGCTTACTAACAGAAAGTAGATTTCGAGCCAGACTTGTTATGTGCATTACATCATTGATTCCCTTCACTCATCCATCAGGGAATTGAATTCTGACTCTTCCACAACCAACAATTTCCAAAGATGAATCACTTTCCAAGTACACCTTTCCACCATCATATTTTTCATACTTCGTGAACCAGTCTCTATGAGATTTCATGTGGAAAGATGCTCTAGAATCAATCAGCCAGACATCATTTGATGTCTATGTAGCCAAGGCTACAATGAAGGCGTTTGCATTACTCTGAGAAGAATCATTGTCAGAAGAATTCTTCTTCTTCTTTTTCTCCTCTTTACAATCCTTTCAAACATGACTAGGTTGCCCACAATTCTAGCACTTCACCTTGGACTTCTTGCCAGGAGACTTTGATCTCCCCTCTGATTTGGATTTGGATTTATTGTCCTTCTTCTTGCCTTTTTCTTTTGATATGCCTTTAATAGCAAGAGCCTCCTTCACCATCTTAGAATATTTCCTTCTCATCTCTTCTAAAAACAAAGAAGCAACAACATCTTCCATTTAAATGAGGATGTTGTACTCCCAATAGCCATCACTAGGTGATCCCAAGAATTTGGTAAAGAACATAATAACAGCATAAAATGATCTTCTTCTTCAATCTTCACACCCACAGATGTTAACTATGCAATCGGCATGTTGAAAGCATTCAAATGATCAGCAACAGATCCTCCATCCTTCATTCTCAAAGAGTACAAATTCTTCCTCAAGAAAAAATTATTCACCACAGACTTTCCCTGATAAATAGATGCCAGTCTTTTCTTCATGAACGTTTAGAAGAATAGAGTCTACCAAATAGAGACTTATCATCCCCTTAGATTTTCTATCTGCAAGGTCCCAATCTTCTTGCTTCATGTCTAAAGGTTTCATTCCAGACACAGCAAGCCACAGACCATGATCAACCAACAGATCCTCGATTTTGAGTTTCCACAACTCAAAATTGTTGCCATTGAATTTCTCTATTTCAATCTTTCCTAATGTGCTTGCCATCTTAACCTATGATTCAAAATTACCAAGCTTCTACAAGACTCCCACTGAACATAATTGACTCAAAAAACCCAACGTACCCACAAGGATAACACAACTGGCCAGGCTCTGATACCACTTGTAAGGAAACCTAAGGTGAGGAAACAACTCTCCTAATGTCAAAACCTTAGGGAAGAATGCAAATATACTTTTAAATTTTCAATTATAGTCCAATTAAGATACACTTGAAAGCAATAACAGAAATAGAGAATTTAACATACACAGATGAACACCAGATTTATGTGGGAAAACCCTTATGGGAAAAAAAACCACCACACCAAGAAAAGACCCTTTGTATTATAGTAATGAAATTACATATAGATATCAGACTTATCTTTCTAATGTCAAATTACAACAACATATTCAAATGATCAACCTTGTATAGAACATTCAAGTTACAATACTCTTAGAATTGAATTCTCACTAATCATACATTGAACTGTTCATCCAACCATTCGTCGAACCAACTAAACATCAATCATCCATCCATTGAACTGAACATCATCTACAATTTCAGAATATATCCACGTCATTCTTTTCTGTCGAACTTCCTCACAAAATGACCACAACAGACTAACTTCCAATGGTTCCCATTTGGCTTCTCTGATTGGCCGAAGACTCACCACGTAGGATAGTCATCACTCAATCAAAGGCATTCAAAATGTATTTGCATGTTGGTGAGACACTAACCGTGTCTCCCCGATGCCATAAGACTTGATTGAAGTTATCGCCAAGAGTTGTCTCTATCGGCAAGAAGTTACTCTGAGTTCACAAGCTATCACTCAGACTTCGCCTAGTCACCAAGAAATCATACCGATATCCATCACATTATCGCTATTTGCCAAGATAATCGCTATTCGGTGAGACGTCATATTGAAGTTCCAAAGTCACATAGATGTTAGCATTCCCTTTGACAAGACTATCGCTCTTCACCAGGAGATCATACCGAGGTTCAAAAGTTACTCCAAAATTTTACACCATCAACAAGACTTCATTCATCGCTAAGACTTCATACCGAAGCCTCCATGTTACCCCAAGATGACACTTCACTAGGAGTCATACTAAAGACACCCAATAACAAACACATGTTGCATTGTCGGCAAGACTTACCTCCATCGCTAAGAGTTCTTACTAAACCCTTTGAGTTACTCTGATGACTCTAGTGAATAACTGTCGGTGAGACATCTCATATCGGTATGAGTCATACCAAGTGTTCAAAACTTTCCCCGAAGACTTTTGTCACCACAAGTCTCCTTGAAAACCACTAGACACTAGCTCATTGGTAAGAGATCAGCTTGAGCGGTGAGAGATAGAATATTTCACAACAATAGATCACAATGAAAGACTCCATTTGGCATGACAATGAGAAGGTCTCAGCAACCTAAACATTTCACAAGGTTAACCAACTGCTAGTCGGCCAGACATAATGAATGTCACACTGACTTGCCTCTTTCAGAGGTTTTAGTCTGTGAGATTGAGGCACATAATTCCAACAAAGACCAAAGTCGGGGCGGAACCAAAACTTGAGACCCCAAAAGGTGTCGGGTGATGATTCCATCCTGCAACCCGATCTCGACAAAGACAAAGAAAAAAACACAAGGAACGAGAAAGGATGAAAACAAGAATGACAAAGCACAACCATGACAAAAAAATATAGCAAAATGAAAGAAAGCAGAGGGGATCCCCTATTTTTCGAAGCAAAAGTTGGGGCGTGTATGCAAGGCATAACAGGTCCAACTAGGATGGAAAGATTTATAGAGCCATATGGATTAAGAGAGAGTCCATCGTGCATCATTTAATAGATTTCATTCTTTAATATTCCTCCCTTTGTAGTGAATTTAACCATAACATCTCATCTGTAATAACATTTACCCAGCTCGAAGGATCAACTAGGACTCCTATTGCAATGTTTCCATTAAGGGGAGCAAGAATATATAGATGAGAGGGCTTATTATTTAGAGGCTAGTCTTGTGAGGTGAAAGTCATGTTTGGAGAACCAGTTGTAGGCCGTGAGGGAGGAGTAATCAAAACCATTTTAACATATGTTGAGGGTTGAGGAGAAGCATCAGAGGGTTCAATAATCAAGTTCATAGAATGGTACAGAAATGGGTCCATGTAAATCAGTAACCCACTATTGGCCTTCGCTACCGGCTTATTTGTGTTCTAGTTCTTCCCATTGAGATGGATGGTACCATTGTTGATGTAGTCTTGTATCTCATGATGTAGGTGCATGCAACACTTAGTATCATGCTTGTTAATAGGATGATATTGATAGAAAGCATTCCCATCATACCAATCAAGATAGGGCTCCTTCAAGGGTTGGGGATTTTCCAAAGTTATGATCTTATCCTTTAATGACTTTTGTAGAAATAGAAGTATAAGATTTAGCTAACTTTGTAAACTTTCTATTACATCTAAGGTCATGATCATTAGTCACGATGACTACATTTGCAACAACTTTTCCTTTTCCTGAGATGGACACAATAGACTAAGTTCCTTCATAATAGGAGCATGAGGAGGATCCCCCGAAGTGAACCACCTTTTCCTGATATTTCTGAAATACAACACATAGATGTGCAGAAGGGGTATTCCATTAGGGAAAACTTCCTCCTATTAGACTTGTTGAAGGTTTCCTATGAATACCTTTTGCACATCTGAGTCGAGCAACGGGTATGAATTTTGTGAAAAGAGCACTTGATATTGTGCTAGAAGTTAGTTATATTCTCATTTTCTCCTTGCTTACATTAGATGAGATTTGAGAAGGTCATCTTTAGACTGATGTTAGCTTGTGATTGACAAAGAAACTGATTGATGAGCTAATCAAATGAGAATATAAAATTATCAGTTAACAAACAGTACCACTCAAGTATTGTTTCCTTGAGAGATTGAGGAAAGAGTTTTGGTACTAGAGCATTATGATGAAAGAAATACATACACATGGCATTGAAAGCTAACACATGTATCTATGGATCTCCTTTACTACCATACTTTTCAAATTTAGAAATCTCCATTCCCTGCAAGAAACGAGTAATCAATGCCACTAGTAATAGACTATGTTGGAAGAAAGGTTGGAAAATAGGTTGGGCGGAGGTTTGGTAAAGGCGCAAAACTTGTTTTTTCATTTGACCCATATTCTAAAGAAGAGCATTCAAAACAAGGTCAGAGGATGAAAAATTCCCAGTGGAACCTCCCCCAAAACCACCTCCAAAGCCACCTCTGGAACCATCATCATGACCACTGTTGGAGCCACCACCACCAATAGGACCTCCATTAGAACCACCTCCACTACTAAATTCACCACTATGGCCTCCACCAGAGCCACCTCCACCAACGCCACCTCCACTACCAAAGCTTCCACCACTCATTCCATTGGAGTCCCCATCACCAAGGGTAGTAGGAGAGGTGAAGCTGAAACCAAGGGGTATTCTACTCGCCTTGATAGTAGAGGACTTCTCAGTAGTAGAGGAAACACTAATTGAGGGGCTTATTTTAGCCATGCATACAAATGCAGTAGGCATCAGGACACCTATTTGTCTCTCATAACCGTCAAGCACCTCTCCTTGGGTAGTACCCAACCTACTGTTATACAAAGGTATGTATGTTTCAATGAGATTGGTAACACCATTTAAGAAGTCTATAATTTCTTGATCTTTACCTATTATATATCTCACCTCACTAGCAAGTCTAGTGGCTCTCATCATAAGCGGTGCTTTCTCCAAATGATTCACAAGGTCCAAAATCCTCATGTCTAATGCTAATAAATGTTTTGAAGGAATATGATTAGTATCATCCTTTTCCATAGAAAAATTTGTAGGGGATGTTGGAGGAGTGGGTACACAAGTTCTCTCATCAATGAAACCCATCTCATTTGTAAGGCCTATAGAAAAGACAATTGTATAACTAGAAGTGACCTTCATCTTTTATATTGGTAAGTGTCATAGATGTATCCTAAAAATGTACCTAGAATTTGTAGACTAAGTTGTGATGCTCATAAACCTTCACAACACCCAAGTGTATCTCGGCTCTGTGCAGAAAGGAATTTTGACATGAAGAATTGGGTAGACATTATTCATGTCAGGTTCACCAAAATGTAAGGTAGGGGGACCAACCACACCAAGCCTCTAGGTCATAGAAAGCCAAGAGCGGGGGGTTGTCCTAACATATCTCAAGCTAAGCAGATGTTTAGGTCAAGGATATAGAATGAAGAGCACTCTCAAGTGCTTCTGTCACTCTATTGATCTGAGTACTTGAATGGGGTTAAATGAGTCAGTTTCTGGTACCCAAACTGTACCTTAGATAGCTCTCAACTCCAAGATAGCAACGTGGGTTAGGGATGACAGTGTGGCACACTAGCATCTCTTTGGGGTCATTTTTGGGCTCGATGGTTGACATAGAGGTGTTACATTTCATCTCCAATGAGGAGTGTAACATTCTCATGGACTCTAGAGGCGGGAATCTGTCAGTGACAGTAGTGCATCATGCAAATGTCTATGCATCGCACTTGCCTCCCCAACAAAAATTCCCCATCGACACAAAAGACAGGCACCAAGTTGATGCATTGCAGATGGGTAATGTGCAATTTTGTAGTCGGGTTTGATTTTCTAACATGGAGGGATGTAAAAGGGGAATTTGCAAGAGTAGTGCAAATTCACTCCTATACACATTCTTCATTGGGTAGTGGGTGTAGCTTAATTGTCTAAAGCATCTTGTTGTAGACAGGAGGTCATGATATCTAGTCTCCCCCAAAACTCATGGTACCAGAGGGCATGTCATGTCAACATCACTAGTCACATGAAAAATGTTTACTAGGTGCAATGCAACTTATATGGGGGGGCTACCCAATTCTTGTAGTCTAAGAAAAAATAAAATATTATTATCATAGTATTCATCATTTAGAAGACTATCATTAAAGAAAAAAATATTTTCTTTTTTAAATTCAGGTTGAGCTTGGTTAGTTAATATATATTAGCAATAATACAATAATAGTCAGAAAGAGTAGAGGAATAGAGTTTTATTCTAACCCCATTTTCAAGCTTGTCAAATCAAAGGAAATATTTGTTGGCATAGAATTTACCTAATTGCAATTAGATTCTCGTGTTAGCCTTTTGTGTATTGCACCATGTGTACCATTTTTTCGGGAGGCTTTCTTTCTACTTCCAACATATCAAAAAGTTTGAGTTTATTTTTAGCTTCTCCCGAAAAAACTTTGCATTGCATTTCCATTCTATAGCAGCACCACCTATTTTATCCTTTTTATTTTCAATCATATTAAATTCCCCTCCTATTATCCATGAGAGGTTTTGTAGCTTGCACACCCACTTCTATAGCTCAATCCTTTTCTTGTGGTCATTATACACATAAATGAAGTACACATCAATTTTTTCCAATCCTTTTCACTTATTACCCATACTACCCTATTACAAGGAGATTCCCCAAATTTAATTATAGAATTTTCCCATTTTTTTGCAAATGGGATGGTTGAACTTCCTTTTCCTTTGACATGCTTAGTAACATATTGAAACACATCTTTACAGATGTATTTGAGGGTGTTTTCTAGTGTAAAGTTGATTGATTTGACTTCTTGCAATAACAAAATATCTAAATTTTTCTCATGATTTAAGTATCTTCTAACAATATGTTTTATATTAAGGGATTCCAATCCCCTGACATTCCAAATTGAACATTCAATCATCATTAGCCTCCATTTTTTCATGTTCATCTTTATTTTTCACAAAAAATTCAAAGCACTTTGGGATGTTTTCTCCTGAAATATTAATTTTTCCTTTTCTTTTAAGGTATGGATCCCTTTCAAATTTTCTATTCCATCTTTTCTTTCTAATTCTTTCTTTAACACCTATTGTATCAATTAAATTTGTTAGACCATTATTTTGTTTAGTTTCTTTATTTGACAGAAGTTGGAGGGAACATCATGAACTTATTTTGAAGAGCTTACCTTTCTCGTATTAGAACATGAATCAATTCCTTTAGTTCCTCCATGTTCAGAACTAGTATAATATGGGAAGGCGAAGCCACTACTACTTATTGGAAATTCATTTCTACTTTTAAGTTTCATAGGTTCTATTTCATCTTTGTCATTACCTTTAGAGTCTTTCCCCTTTAGTTTCTCCTCATGTGTCCCTCCATTTTAAAAAGGTAGCATATGTTGAGACCCCTCATGGTTTCCAACTTGAGTTAAGCCAAGATCACATAGGAATTAATAATTATTTCCTCAGGTACTTCCATATTGGGGTTTAATGCTATTAACAATCTGGTGTCCATGTTCAGAATGGTGGTGCTAGTTCTTTCTAATTTCAACTTCTCAAGGTGTGAGACAACCTATGGCAAGAAAGTCAAAAATTGTGGTAGCACATTTTTTATTTTCATCCATTAAGGGTGTGCCAAAGCAATTATTTCCTCACTAATCACATTTGCAGACCAAACAATGACCCTAAAGGGGATTTTACCAATTTTTCAATACCCTTTAGTCAATACAATTTCTTGCCTTTTATGATTCTTGAAGAAAATTAATAATAACCCTTTTTGAATTAATCTACAAAAAGATATTTGAATACTAAAATTTTTAAACTAGACACTATGGAGCCAGTCATCTATAAATTTTCTCACTTACACTTTATTTACATCTAGTGTAGCTAAAAAAAAATTTGTTCTATTTAAGCTAGATTCTTCATTTGTTAATGTAGAAAGCATTTATGGGTTAGGAGACATAACTACTTTTTAAGGGCAAGGAACCGAGCTCTTACCTATTCTTCCTATACTAATTTTGGCCTCAACATTTTCACCATCACTGTAATTGATGAATGCTAGTGAGGGAGGGACCAAAATTTCAGGCTCACCAACAACAGTGGCTTTGTATGAATGCTTAGATTTATTCAATTTCGATCCTTTAGATGCCACTAAACTGAATGAAGTCCCCACATCGAGCAGTTTGTCTAATAGCAAAATGTTTGATGCCATTACTCCAACAGACCACTAGGGTTACGAACACACAAGGAGATGGCAATGATGCATGCCACAATAAATGCAGACACACATGACATAAAGATGAATGAAAGGGAAAAAAGGAATTAATCAAGGCAAGAAACAACCTACAGGGTTTGGCCATTGTCTATGCAGTCATTAGATTGTATATTTAACCGTAATTATTAATTTATGGAAAATCAAACTACAGTGTAGTTTTTATTTTCAATTAATTAATAATTACAATCAAATGTGCAATCTGATTGCTAGGTAGACATCTCTCAGGATTTGAAGAGATCAAACCCGAATGACAGGCCATTTTTTGTTGACAACTAGAATGCTTTTGCTCCCCCAGTTCGTCACCGTTTGATTATTCTTTTTAGGTTTTAGATATTGTATCATATTAAATATTATATATATATATATATATATATATATATATATATATATATATATATATATATTCATTATTAGTGTATACAAATTGATATTGATCAATATATCAACTGATGTTTATATTGTTTCTATTGAATAATATTAGAAAATTTATGTTTTTGTAAATTATAGCATATTTAATTTAAAATATATTCATTATTGGTGTACATACCAATTGATATTATTCAATATATCTATTTAAGATTAGAAACTTGGTATTCAAAAAGTCATTTTCTTAATCACAAACATTGTAATGGACATGCTTTATTTTCACCTCATCTTTCCATGGTTTCTCATTGGAATAATCAATGGCATATCTAGTCTTCTTTGAGCACTTGGCACCATATATTTAGATAATTTGGACTATAATCCTAACAACAAAAAATTCTCATTTTAATTGGTGCCTTAATTTATAGCATCTTCCTCTTTTCTCTCGATTCTCTCATTTAAAAATTGTCAATCCATGTTGGCTAGTCTATTAACAACAAAAGGCTTCCAAACATCTTTTCTATTTTTGTTCTAAAGCTAGAATTGTTGGAATTGAGTTTATGACTTTTATAATCTTTTATGTCCTAATGTTTTTTTAAGACATAGTATTGTTCATGCTTCTCAGTAATCTATTGAGGATAAGAGTGAGGAAGAAGGTGTAATAATTGGTTGGAACCTTGTCATTGATAGCTTTGGTACCATTGATGTATTTGAAAAAATGCAAGACTACAACCCTCCCCCCTTGTGGTGTAGCTCTTGCAACTTTGTCTTGTTGTTTGGGCTTGACCCCACTTGAACATTGGTGTAGTGCCTTCTACCACTTACACTCATTTTTAGAACAATGTTATATTCAAATTATATTTATAATATAAAAGATAATATAACCATTATTGATAAAAAGAAAAAATTAAATAACATGAAAATTGAAAACACAAATTCAATAATATATATTTGTGAATGTCTAATTTTAATTAATTAGACTATTTTTAACTAACAATTGAATTATATTAAATTCACCCTTAAATACATTATTTTATATACTATAAATATATATATTTTATTCAGATTTTTTTTTTCTAAACAATATAATCCTATTAAAAACCCATTACTCAACCTTTTTTCATACATTCCTTTTGTCCATCTTTATATTGCTTCTATATTTTTCTATATATATAGCACACCATGCCAATATCCTGATATATAGAGAAAGCGATAAATTTGAGTTTTGACGTAACACTCTGAAAAAGCTAGTTTTTTATATTATACATTCTGCAACATTAACATTAATATCGCTTATGTTAAATAAGTGTAACAAGACTCTTAAGAGCTATATTCCTGGTAAATTAAGTGATTGAGGCCCAACGATATGATCAAACATTAAAACTCTTTGTTTGAGAAGTAAGCAGACGGTATCAGTAGAGATGGCGGGGAAGGCGAGGTTTAATAATGGCCTCCAATGGAATAGATTTGGGCATTGCGAGCCCGATCCCCTCTGTCATGTCAATTACAGTGTCTTCTGTAGGAGACCACTCGAAACTCTGTAGCAGTCGCCCCAATGTATGGGTGACCACAATCATTGCCAATGACATGCCCGGGCACATTCTTCTCCCTGAACCAAATGGAATCAATTCGAAGTTCTGCCCATTCACATCAATCTCTTTGCTACTGTTGAGAAAACGTTCAGGATTGAATTCCGTTGGGTGCTCCCACACGGCTGCGTCCCGTTGAATCGCCCACACATTCACTAACAGTTGCGTTCCTGTTGGAACATGATATCCCCCTACAGTGCAGGCCTCGATAGATTCGTGAGGGAGCAAAAGAGGCCCCGCTGGAAAAAACCTGAGGGTTTCTTTCACAATTGCCTGCAAGTATTTCAGCTTGTGCAAATCTGATTCCTCCATCAATCGGTTCCGTCCGACATGTATGTCGAGCTCTTGCTGGGCTTTAAACAAAATATCCGGGTGCTGTATTAGAGCTGACAGTGCCCACTCCATAGTCACAAAAGATGTTTCAGTACCTGGAGTAATCAAGCCCTACAAAACAAAACCAAAAGAACATAAAGACTTCACTTAAATAATCTATCCCTTGACCACAAGACTATAATTACTTAATACAAACTATGATAAAGAAGATTTCAGAAACATTCCTAATATATGTAAGAGAAAGTGACAAGAAAGAACATACTAAGGCGTTGGCCTTCACCACATCGTCGTTACTGTCGGATTGAATTTCATGGTTCTCTGTTGCAGAGATGAGAACATCAATTAAGTCTGGAGCATGCATACCTCTCTTCTCTCGGTGATCGTGTATCAATTTCTTCAAAAAGTCATCTATTTTATTCTTGAGATTTTTCATAGAAAATTGCATTCCCTGTGGATCGATCAATTTGAGAAACGGCAGGTAATGAGAGATATCAAACGCTCCAAGAAAAAACATAAATTCTTCCAACAAAATTTTAAAGTGCTGCGCTTCTTGCAAATCTTCAGAACTGATATCCAGCGAGAATCTCTTGCTGGCAACTATTCTCATCATGATATTATATGTGAGATCAGAGAGCTTCGACTTCATGTTCACGGGACTGATATCTCGTTCCCAAATATCGAACAGCGAACGGATGAGAGTGGAAATCTCCTCTCTCCGAACGTACTTGAAGGATTCGACTCTGTCTTCAGTAAAGAACTGGAGCTTGCAAGCTTTTCTAACGTTTCGCCAGTAGGAGCCGTAAGGAGCCAAACCGAAGGCTTTGAAATCATATCCAATATGCTTTCCTACAGACAGAAGTGGGCGCGAAGCAAAGGCTTTGTCATTTGTTGTAAAGCATTCTTTTCCGAGATCTGAAGAACTGATGACCAAAACTGGGCGGAAGCCAAGTTGAAGATGCATTATAGGGCCATAACTCTGTGAAAGCGACGACAGAATTCTGTGAAAGGGTTGTTTGCTTCTACGTAGGAGAGGAAGATGCCCAATTATTGGCCACGACGGAGGCTGCGGTGGCTTTGCCTCTGCCGCACTATTATTTCTACGTCTCAGAAAGTTTGCAATTAGCCAAAGTGAAGCCAGTCCTACAGCAAAAGCAATAATGAAAGCTGCTTCCAATGCCATAATTGATACCCTAGATACCCTCCTGCCAAGGCAGGCTTTAATAGAGAGCGCTTGGCCTGTTCCGGCGTGTTTTTTTATTAGCGTGTTCTAGGTGTCTTGATTGGCTTGTAAAGTCTAGAGTGTTCTGAACAGAGAACAGAGAACAGAGAACACTCTAGAACGACAGACAGAGAACGCGTCTGGCGAGGAAACGCAAGGAGAAAGCTCTGGAAGGGGTTTCGGAGTAACACGAACAGCAATCAGTGAAGGGTTTGTTAGATCCTTTCTGGAAGTGACGCTATATGCGTCCAAACCCTAGCTCACGGCTTGCAAACCAAGAGGCCGGCTTTTTTGCTAATTTGGGAACGCAGGAGAAAGGGGTTAACAATTCTGAGATGAGGCTCAAGGCTGAGGCGCGTCAAGTGGCTGGAGATAAGGATGACTGCCAATCTGCTGAGCCTGGCAGGTTGTCTGACATGGCCATGCCACACCCATCAAAGGAAAGCATGAAAGGTGTTGATTTGAGTGATGAGAATGTTGTCAAGCCCTTGAAAATCCCAGAGAAGACAAAAGAGTTGTTCTCGACAATGAAATGGGGGAGTCTGAGCATGAGGAAACGGGTAAAATCTTAAGAGTTTTTGCTTCGTGATGACGTGATTGACTGCATTGCTGAATGTGAACAAAAATCTGTGATTTTATTTTTCTTAAGGGGAATACCATCTGAATCTGAATTTTATAAATTGGCTAAAATTAACTAGGAAAATAGAGGCTGGGAAATAGAGGCCCTCATAGGGTTGGGGAAAGGCTATGTTTTATGCAAATTTAGATCTGCTGATCATGCCCAAGCTGTGTTACAGTATGGTACTTGGATTATACATGGTCAAGTTTGTTATATGGATTATATGTGGTCAAGTTTGTTATATGCAAGCATGGACACTGGATTTCCACCTAGAAAGCCATTCTAAAACCAAGTATCCAATGTGGTTAGAACTGCCTTTTTTGAATTTTGCTTTCAGACCATTCATAAAGGAAATTGTTTCACAACTGGGTAGAGTTTTATGGTGTAAGAACAGTACTAATAAGTTTTCTAGTCTGAGAGTGCACCCTAGGGCCTACGTGGAAATGGGCCTTAATAAACCATTACCTGAAATATTAAGCTGATTGGCCCGGGATTGGAGTTTTTTCAGCCTATAGTATATTTGAACAAGCCTAATGCTTGCTTCTATTGCAGACAAGAGGGCCACATTATAAGAGATTGTCCTACCACAAAAAGTATTATTTCTCAAACTCAAGGGTTAGTTGCCTCTAATGTACAACAATTGTAGATTACCCCTCAGCTAACTGATATGCCCACAAAGTCTCTTAGTTTACAATAGGCCAAGGTGGATTTGGGAGTTAGTAATAACAAATCTGTTGTTAATGCTTCTACTTCCTTTAAAGATGTTGCTATGTCTGATGGGTGGTGTATGGTGAAGAAAAGGAAGGAATCTTTAGGGGCTCTTGAGAAACATAATGGCTTCAACTCTTCTTTCAACTATTCCTCTACATGATCCATCCATAATGTGACTTTTGAGAAAACTTCTTCATCTTTACCCTTGAGGCAATGTTCTCATCCACCTTCAACTAGATGAAGGTCTCCTTCACCTTCTGTGAGACTAAGTTCTCCTTCTCTGGTTGCTAGGCAAAGATCTAGGTCTCCTAATCTTGCTAAAAAATATCAGACGTTTTCTAAACATGACATTACCCTTGCTAATCACTTTGAGGCTTTGCTACAAGAGAAAGACCCTCCTATTTTTGTTTAAGCATGAAGTTCAAAATTCTTTCTTGGAATGTTAGAGGGATTTCTCTCCCTCACCGTAAATATGAAGTTAAAGATGCTATAATTAAGTGGAAGCTAGATATCATTTTTTTACAAGAAGTGAAGCTTAATGGAGTCTGTCTTGGTTCTACTTTATGCAACGTATGGAGGGATGTTATTTTCTTCTATATGTCACATAAAGAATGAAGGGGAGGGGCTATCATTGGCTTGTCTTCATGGGTTAGCAAATTTATCATTGATAAAGAAGAGGACCCAACAAATAATTGTGTATGTGTCCTCTCTTTTATCAATGGTCAGCCCATTGGTTTATGCTCTATTTATGCCCCTGACATTGCTAAAGAAAGAAATGAGCTTTGGGATTGGATGTCTGCAAATCTTCCTCAAGCTGATTGGATAGTAAGGGGTGACTTTAATATGGTGGAAAATAATATAGATCGAAGTTGGGATAGTCATGTCAAATTAAGTAATGAAGAGTTTGATAAGTGGTTATATTGTCGTAACACGCTAGGAGTGGTTGATCCTATTGATAAAAAAAATTCCTCTCAAAAGAGTAATTGGTATACTTGGACTAATTGTAGATTTGGGGTTGATAGAAAGCTTAGTAGGTTGGATAGGTTTTATATCTCCCCTAATTTGCGCCTAGTCCAAGATGGTTCTGGGAGTTGTGTTATAGTGGATTACTCTACTACACTTTAGACCATTTTCCAATTATTTGTACTACCTCTATGCTAGTTACTAATGGAGTAGATTATCATCTACTGTTCAAGCTTAACACCTCACTATTTAAAATTCCTTCATATATTTCTTCCCTGATTGGCCTTTGGAATTCCATCCCAAAACCTCAAAATGGTGAATCCTATAGGGAGTGGTGGAATAAGGCTATTTCCCTTTGTGTTGATTATCTTTCTTCTTTTGGAAAAAGGTTGTCTCGGCAACGTAAACGAAAAGAGAAATCCTTGCAAGCTAGATTGGAAAGGTATAGAAAGCTTCTAAATTCTGATCCTTATGATATTTAGATCCAAACTTCTATAGCTGCAATTGAAACTCAGATTCGCCAACTTGAGATTTATAAGGGGCAAGGTGCCAAAATCAAGGCTAGATTACATTGGATCAAGGAGGGTAATAGATGTTCCAAATAATTCTTTAATTATTTAAATTACAAGCACAAAAAGGAGTTTATTGGAGTGATCCAAGATGAGTTTGGGAAAATACACTCAAAATTGGAAGATATCAAAGATATCTTTCAAAAAATTTATGAAGAACTATTTAGAGAAGATTCTGATTGGCAAGATCTTCAATCTATTTTAGAAGACATCATCAAAGATTAGATTCAAAAAAGGGTGAAATCTGACTATAGCCAATTTTTAGATCGTGATCTTTCAATAGAGGACTTGGAACATGTAGTTTTTTCAATGGCACACAATAAAAGCCCTGGGGCTGGTGGAATTTCAATTGAATTCTACCAGATCATGTGGCATCATATTAAAGAAGATTTTTATCTTGTTTATTTATAAGCTCTTAAATCTGGTTCGTTGGGGCCTCAAATTAATAATGGCTTAATCAAGCTTATTCCTAAAGGGAAGGATGTGGAGTGTATTTCTAGGTGGCGTCCTATAAACTTGCTTAACACTTCTTATAAAATTATAGCCAAAGCTTTAGCTACTAGGATTAAATCGGTGACTAAAGAAATAGTTAGACCTGAACAGACAGGTTTCCTTAGAGGAAGGTATATCCTTGATAATTTAATGTTGGCTTGGGAAACTTGTGAATGGGTGCAACAAATAGGACAAGATGCTTTATTGGTCAAAATAGATTTTGACAAAGCATATGACAGAATGAGATGGAGCTTTATCCTTAAAATGTTGCAATGGTTGGGGTTTGGTCCTAAAATATGCAATCATATTCAAATGTTAATCAAGGATACTAATGCTCAATTGGTGATCAATAATTCCTTGATAGATCCTTTACCCTTGCAATGCTCAATTAGGCAAGGATTTCTGCTATCTCCATTCTTCTATGTGCTTGTTGTTGATGCCTTGGGTTATCTACTACAAAAATCTAATCAGATGAATTTAATTAGAGGGATATCCATTCCAAATAATGTGGTGGTTCTTAGTTCAAATTTTGTTGATGACAACAATCTATTCATGCAAAATTCTAAAACTAAAATTAAAAATGTTCTCGAAATTCTTGGTCTTTATTGTGATATTTCAGGATCAAAGATTGCTCATCATAAAACTGAATTTCTTATGATAAATTTTGATGCTACTCCAACTTGGATTCCTAAATATTGGAAGCAAATTAAGCATGGAAAGATTACTCAATACCTAGGTATCCCTTTTGGTTTAGGTGGTACATTGTTTGATATGTGGAATTGCTTCATTACCAAGCTGAAAAAGAAAATATTTACTTGGGGGAATAAGTTTCTCTCGCTTGCTAGGATAATTCAACTGGTCAATCGCATCTTTTTGGCTTCCCATGTTTATTATTTATCATGTTGGATTCCCTCAAAAAGAGGCTATGAAGATTTAAATAAAATCATTCAACAGTTTTTATGGTCTAATTAGGATGGAAAGACTGGTTTCAAAACCACTTCTTGGAGTCATTGTATTTAGCCTAAAGACAAGGGTGGCTTAGGCTTGTTAGATCCCAAAACTCAAGGAGTCTGGTTGTCGGCTAAATGGATTATAAGGGTTGCTTCTAGAGATGAACCATGGAAAATCCTTGTTTGGCAACAGATTATATAGGTTGCTATGAAAAATAAATGGCAAAGAATGCATTGGTTGGATAAAATTTTACTTTCTCCTTACTTTCAAATTAAGGCCTCTTTTCCCTAACAATCTATCTGGAAAGTGTGGCAACAAGTTTTCAAATTCCTTAACTAGAGGTGGAATTCCTTGCAATATCGCTTTAGCTTTGTAAACTCATCTATTTGGTGGAACAAGCTTGTCCAGTATCATGGCCAACCACTTGCTGTGGCATTTCCTAAACAATCTAACTATCTTTTTAAAAAGGGTATTCAACAGTTTGGAGACATTTGGGAGTTTAATTCCTTGGACTGGAAGCATTGGCTGAATATTAGTAATGATTTCAAATTGAATAACAAATCTCAAGGGTTTTTAATTTTT
The DNA here is from genome assembly GCA_007258455.2 of Sequoia sempervirens. Classification (NCBI taxonomy): domain Eukaryota; kingdom Viridiplantae; phylum Streptophyta; class Pinopsida; order Cupressales; family Cupressaceae; genus Sequoia; species Sequoia sempervirens. The sequence goes on along the minus strand of VDFB02373365.1, from coordinate 189,970,134 downwards.
GTTATGGCTTTGGTACCCATGGAATTGCTCATGAAGTTTTGTACACCTTTACAATGTAGCTTCTTCAAAGATTGGCAATGGCTTGATAAATACCAGTTTTTTTGTTTCCCCTTGAAGAGAATTTATCTACAATTACTCCCAAAAATGATGCTTAATCCAAGGTTTAATATGAAATGGAATTGTAGCTTCAAGGAAAGGAAGTGGAAGAACTTAAGTTCTCAGATTTGGTCAACTAAAGCTAAGGTCAATGCCCAAATTTTGTCATGGAAAATTTTACATCACAAACTGCCTGTAGGAGATAGATTGAAATAAATGAATTTTCATCCAGCTAAATGTCCTTTTTGTTAGCATTATGAGCACTTGAAGCATATTTTTTGGGATTGTGTGCATGCTAAACGAAAGTGGAAAGTTGTTTTTACTCATTTTCCTACTATTTTTTATCAGGTGTTGTATTGGAAGGAAGCCATATTGGGTACTAGTCTTCAAAATAACTTGGTTGTTGAGTCCATAAGACAAGTCATTTTACTTAACATATGGAAAACCAGATGTTCATCAATGTTTTCTAATCATGTTCATTAGGAAGTTGAAATTCTAAAGTTTTACTCTAACATCATTTTCAGTTTGTTTATTTGTGTTCCTAGCTGAAGAGTTGCAATTTGAAGGTCATTAAGCAAAGGAATTGGTTGGAGGTGATTAAGCTTCAGTTTTTGCAGCTACATGATGGAGATATTTGTGTTTCCAGACATCTTCAAAAACTTTTCCAATTCAGATTTTAAGGGCCTCTTATGTTTTAGGATGTTGTCATGTATCTTATTAATTGTTGTTCTGAGGTTCTTGGCTGAACTGTATCATGTTAGCTGTTTCAAGCAGTTTTTCCTTGTGACTAATTTTTGTTCTTCTTCTAATTTCTAAGTAGTTATTTGTTGAGTTGTTGTTCTTTTCTTCATTGTATTTTTTTTCCAGCTTTGTTTAATATAAAAAAAGTCTAGAGTGTTCTAGACGACTCTAGAGTATTTTTAGAAAAAATTTGCAAGCACACAATTTACAAATAATTCACAAACGATTATTGTCATAATTTACATACCATCCTTATCATAATCTTTTGTGAGACAATCTAGATTCTCATATAAATAATAATAATATACCATTACATTATTGACTGGAAGTTTTTTCAACCACCACAACATATAAAATAGAAGAATTGGTTAAATATTGCACTAAAAAACATGCATACTAAAAATAAAACACGTTAGTCCTCATGTTTTTCAGCATTTGTGAGTTTTTTAATACAAAATAAATGAGTACAAAAATGTTGATATGCAATATAAAATATATTTGGATTATTTCTTTAATGGGTGACATTTATAAGGATATAATGTGTACCGAGGATAATAATATAAGGTTTTTGTCAACCATTACAACTTATAAAATAGAAGAATTTCATTAAATATTGTCTTAAAAACATGCATACAATTGTATGTAAACTATTGTCAATAGTGGTATGGTGTGATGGTTGAGTTGTTGTGTTGTTATTCTTACCATCAAAGTTCAAATCTCATTGGGGTGTAATTGTTGAGAAGTTATATTGGAGATGAGATCCCCCATTTGTGGTTTCACTAGTTCATAGCTTCAGGTAAAAAATGTTTAAAAATATAAACATTAATTAAAGATATAATATTTTTATAATTCACAAAATTGGTTTTGATTAGATTGTGTGATAGTGTTTTGCATCATCTTGGATTACATTTTGTGATCTATCATCAAAATGATAGAATGCTATTAGAAACAAAAAAATTGATTAGTAGTAGACCAATACAACCTAAAAAAGATGGGGAAGAGGGAGGTGGCTCAATGAATGAAGCAAGAAGGATGACACAAACAAGGAAAAAAATTAAAAAAGAAAAGAAATTTAGTTTATTTGATATTTAGCTTCATAATTTTTTATATTTTAATTTTTTTTTTATCTTCTTCATGTCCTCCCTCTTGTCTCATCCCCCATGCATCTTCCCTTTCCCCCTCTCTTTTTTAGGTTTCCTTGGTTTTCTACTAATCGTCTTTTATATAATTTTATCATCCTAATGATGGATCATAGAGTGTGATCCAAAATGTTGAGATAGAACCTAACACATAATCTAATTGAAAACTAGTTATGATAAACAAACATTAATATTCTTTTTTCAACATATTTGAGATTTTAATACAATGAAAATATTAATATGCAATATAAAATATATTTGTTTTTTTTAAAGTGAGGATATTTATAAAGATAAGAATATGTCATCCACGACCTTATAAAATAGTAATATTTCATTTTTGTGGAGACTAAGTATAAAATAAAAGGAATATAAAATAACAATCTATTTAAATGAGATGAGATATTTTTGATGTAATATTTTAGTTTTAAAATAAATTTAGTGTAAATAAATAAATAGTTTTAGTATAGAAACTTTATTTTAGATAATAAAGGTGAGAATGATAAATACATCAAAATAAATAAATATTTTTAGAAACTAAATTAAATAATAAAATTAACTAGTCGAAACATTGTAACATATGTTAGATGATGATTTGCTAATATTAAAGTAATATCAATGAAGATTGGGCAGATGTATTGAAATTATTGAATGGATTATCAATTAATAGAGATCACTTTAATAATTATGAAACGATCTTCTAGACATAAGTCACATCTTTATGATGGATTTGAATTATTCCTCCAAATCCAATCTCTTATAACTTTAAAATATGTTGTATTTGGCTTGTTTTGATGTTCTTATTCTATTCCTACACAAAATAGTTATTGTGCTTTTTAGTTTTACATTTTACATTTTTGCATTTTTGCCACCTTGCATAATGCAACTCGCATGCCTATGGTACCTTTCTTTTTGTTCATGACATTTTTATTTGTGGCACCTTGTTAAAGTTATTAGTAGGTGTAACTTTAATATGGTTGAGTGGGAAGCCCAACTAGCGGCATGACTTTTTCCCATAGCCACCTTTGTGTTTGTGAGTTCATACCAACTAGTGTATGTATCTTACCTTTTTGGGCCTTCTCACCCTGTGGGCAACTAAAAGTTCCATGGCCCTCGAGTGAGTACATTTGGTTCTTCTCACCTAGTAGACCATCCCGAGTTCTATTGCGCCAAAGTGAGTACACATCCTCTTTTTCAAACAATTAACCTAGATCTAATCCACAACTAGTTGGACTGAAGATCAAAGCTTCATTCAATTCTTTAATTTCAACACTTGTGTGTTCCTTTGTTCTTATGCTTAGTTTCCATGGGATCTTCATTCTGGGGGCTTGATCATCCCTCTTGATTGTCGTCATTCCATCTTGCTAACGTAAGTGCATTTGAACCCTCCTCTTGATGTTCATGGCTACTTTACTGTGAGTTTGAAGCAGATTCATCATCTCACTAAAGTGGGGGCTAAATGTGCCATGTAAAAATGGCCCCTTGTCATTTTCATGGCCTTTTAGGTCTTGTTTCATAGTGTTTGATAAATTTTTCTCTAATTTTATGTTGTGACATGGCTTGAACACACATATTTAGGTACTAATATTCAAATAATGAGGTCTTGTAAAGCTGTTGTGAAGTGTTGTAAGACATTTCTACATTATTATAGACTCTATTTATTACAATTTACCTAAAAATCACCTTTTTATTCATTATCAAGTCCTATTTTGAAGTGTTGTGAAGTTTTGTAACAAGATTTCATGCTTTTCTAGGCACATCTTCACTATTTATCCCTTTCTTATGACTTAATTAATTGTTATTTTGAATATTATCCCAATAAACAACATTAAATACAACATATTTCACGATGCATATTTTTTAGGTCCTCAATGGGACCCATTTGCCATGGGTGGTGAATGACGCCCTCTTGGCTCCAAATTCAAAAAATTTAAATTTCTTTTTAGGTTTCTATTCAAAATCACTTGATGTCAACCTATGATGAGGTATGAACGGTTAACTAAGGTACAAGTGTGTATAAATATGTGATTCTCACCTCATTTTACATCCTCCTACAACTCTCTAACATTCATACATTATATTCAAGCATTCAAGCATTCTCCAACATCAATTCAAGCAACATTCAACTTTGGAGCATCCATTGGCATTACTTCAGATTTGCATTATCAAGAGTTTGGTAAGTTGATAGTTATTGCATGTTATTAGTTTATCATTCTCTTTCTTTTCATTGTTTCATTAAGGGTTTGATTACCAAAAGTGGGGTTTGACCAAATCAAACCCCTATTTGCTAACCCTCAACCATTTTTCCCCTATTGCATGTGTGTTTGTAGACCTAGGTATGTAGATTTAACAAGCATTTTGTTGTTGAAGATTGGTTTACAAGTCAAATAGGTGCTTCAAGTCAACTCAAGTCTATTTCAAGCTTGAAGAAGGTTTCTTGTTTGTTTCATATAGAATTGACTTCAGTAACCCAACAATCAATGATTTCCAGATCTAGTGTTGTAGAGTTGTCTATTGATTTTTCAAAAATTTGGGAGAGGACTGATTCACTACTAGTGGCGAATGAGTCCCACCTTAGGACTAAAAATCTGAATTTTGTCAGATTTTGGATCTCGATAGACAAAAACTTGTTTCAGACATTTTTTCACCAAGAGGAGGACTAATTCGCCACCCTATGCAAATGAGTCCCACTGTGAAAAATCAATGATTTCAACCAACATCCATAACATTCTAGATTCATCATAGTTTTTCCAAGTGCACTTAGATTCATCTTATTTCTTTTTGTTTTGCATTATTTCTTCATTTAGTTCATTATTTGCATATCACAGTGTGTTTTCAAACATAGCTTAAATCTCACTTTGGCATTCATTTTCATCCATTTAATTTAGTCAATTCCATTTAGTTTACTTCATTTAGTTTAGACAACATTGCACATAACATAATTTGAATGAACTAGTTAGCATTTTTGCCCCTACCTCTCTCTTTTTAGGCTAAAAACCCTAGAAGAGTTAGAGAAGTCCTAGAGAGCCAAAATCTACAGTTCATTAGCATTTTTTTTTAAAAAAAATTCAAAAATTTTCTTTATTTTTTTACATTTGGCCAAATTATTTCAGGTCAAATTATGTTGGCCACACATGAGGGGTCTTAAAATCACCTTAATTCTAATAAAAAGGTTTAATTAAAAAATAATTTACTAAACAATTACAAAAAATAATCAAATAAAACTTTATCATATACATCTTTGCATTCCTAATTTTGAAAAGTACTTTCATTTACTATTATTTATTTTATTTTACACATGCACGTTTTGGCCTTCAACATACTTTTTTAAAATGATATATTTTTGCATCTTATTCAAACCTAACTCTTATCATGTGGATATTAGGAAAAATATACACTTGAAAAATCAAAATAAAATCCTACATTTCTTATTTTAACATCATGTTGATATTCTATGTATAAGTGATTCATACTACCCCAACTATGAAAAGAAAAATGCTTCAAATTTTTGCACTACAAGTTAAACCAATTTATTACACTTGTCAACACTTGAGTGGAACTAGAAGGATGGGGAGACAAGGGAACTAAGAACCAAGAACTTGGAACTATGCTCCAAGATAATAGTTCTACCTAGGAGTCTACATCCAATGGAAGGAAGGTAAGGAGACTATAGGGAGGGGTGGTGGTTGGAAATTTTGTGACCTTTGAAACTTTTGATCTAGCTTAGTGATTTAGAAGGTTCGAGAACTCGTGAACAACCAACAACACATCACCTATCCCTTTACTTTAGTACCTTCATTAGGTAATTCCATACATTGTGTAGCCCTAGGAAGACCTTGAGTGATGTTAATGAGTTCTATAATTTTTGAATTGGCCAAAAATAATCAACCCTCGCCATCTTCCCCTTGTTAGAGAATTAACAAGTTCTTAAACCATCAAACTTGTCAATAATATTTATTTCTTTACATTTTTCTCTCCACCCTCATGTGGAAGATTTTTTCACTTCTAAAACCATGTCAGAGAGTTTAGTGAAACTGGAACTTATCAACATCTATAATTAGTCATTCTCTTCTTTCACTAATAAGGATTTGAGCTTATTTTGAAATTATTTGAAAGTTCAATGTATTTTAGAGCTCACAAACACATTTCCCTCATCCATTTTTATCTTTAGTTTGATGTAAATTATATTTTTTAACCATTGAACATTCTCAGATGTTTAAGACGTTTTTGAACCTCAAAAAAGTATACACTATACTTAGGAGAAATCACACAAAGACATTCCTTCAATTTTTGGTAACCTAGGCACATGACCGAAACATGGGAATGTTAGGAGGGCACACTTTGACCAAAATTAACAAAGCGGAGGAGACCATTAGATGTTTATTAAATCAATTAGCTAGGATGGGACCACAATGCTTGATCATCAATGGGGAAAAGACTCAACCATGTTTCAAATTTTGATGTCTACAAATTTTGACACTAAGAAATCTATGAGTACCAATATCAATGTAAGTTCATCAAGTACAAACAATATCACAAGGTAAAGTTGGACCTCACACTTTATTTCTAGATGTTTTCTCAAGAAATATGGGTTTTGTTGGATGATTTCCCCATAATTCCTACTAGATTTACCAAAATTTTGTGTGCTTTTAAGGTGGAGATTCTTTTTAGCATTTGGAAAGACATAAGTTTTTTTATTTTCACTAGATATATTGTTGATATTAATTTCTCTCTTTAAAATAAAGATATAATTTGTTCCAATGTTATTATTTTGATTCTAATTTAAACCAACAAATTTCACTTCAAGTGGCACATCTATGGGTGTTATATCACTAGGCTAGTGTCCCAAGTACACTTACAATAGTCTTGTTGCATTTAGTTATCCGTAGGTCTCATTACTCTCCTTGTCATTGTTGATGTGGATGTCAAGGAGATCATTACTCTTTGTCACATGCTTTTTAATAAGCATGAAGAAGATGGTGTGATTTGTAGTTGGCATCTCATAATTGATGGCTATAGTTCCACTAATATAATCAGAAAACTAGATGACTATGACCCTCCTCTTTGTATTATAACTCTTACAATTTTCTATTGTTGTTTCATCTTATTATGTGAGTTTGACCCTACATAGACTTTAAAGGTGTGCTTTCTACCACCAACATTTTTTTGTGAACACTACAATTGTTAAATTATTTTTATAATATAAAAAATAATATAACCATCATTCATGAAAATAGAAAGAAACACACAAATCAAAAACATAAATTTCATAAAATAAATATAAGTTTCTATCTTTAATAAATTATATTTTATTCCAAACTAAGAATTAAATTCTGTTAGACTGACCTTTAAACATGTTATTCTGAATACAAATAATAAACTATGAAATAATTAATATATTACTAGTAAGATCTTTAGAATATAATCCTATTAAACGATTTTTCTTTATTTTAGTTTTCTTTTGTCCATCTTCGCCGCTGCTACTACTAGGCTTTCCACATATATGTATATGAAATATGTCTCTTAGAAGCTAGTTTTATATTATAGAATTTACCATCATTAACATTAATACTTTTTATGTTACCAAGTATTAGAAAACTTCAAACCTGAAGATCTATTTCTACTAAATTAAATTGACTGAGGACGAACGATGTGACAACGCGTTGAAGCTCTTTGTTCTGAGGAGTAAGCAGACGTATTAGTAGAGATGGAGAGGAAGGCGAGGTTTAATAATGGCCTCCAGTGAAATATATTTGGGCAACGAGATCCCAGTCCCCTCTGTCATGCCAATTACAGTGCCTTCTGGAGCAAACCACTCGAAGCTCTGAAGCAACCGCCCCAATGAATGGCTAACCACAATCAATGCCAAAGACATGCCTGGGTATATTCTTCTCCCTGAACCAAAGTGAATCAATTCAAAGTCCTGCCGCTGTTCAGAAAACGTTCAGGATCAAATTCTGTGGGGTGCTCCAACACGGCCACGTCACGTTGAATTGCCCACACATTCACTAACAGTTGCGTTCTGCAGGAACAGGATAGCCTCCAACAGTGCAGAGCTCGAAAGATTCGTGAGGGATTAAAAGGGGTACCGGTGGAAAAAGCTTAAGAGTTTCTTTCACAATTGCCTGCAAATATTTCAGCTTGTGCATATCTGACTCCTCCATTAATCGGTCTCGTCCGACATATTTGTCGAGCTCTTGCTGGGCTTTGCTCAAAATATCCGCGTGGTTTATCAGAACTGACAATGCCCACTCGATAGTCAAATAGGATGTTTCAATACCTGCGGTTTACAAGGCCTGCCAAACCAAAAGACAAATCTTGTAGGTAAGAGCTAAAAAAGAGTGGTTAATGTTACATTGTTTATGTAGAGAGTGAAATTCCACTTGAATAATTAGTGTCCTAAGTCACATACTCAAGACATTTGTCAAGTAAACATTTTTTTTTACTAATCCATTAAGATATAACACTATAATTGTTACACTGCATGTAACTGCACTCAACATGATTCATCCCAAGAATAATCAGTCATAAGGAATAACATTATTTTTTTTTGTAAAATTTTATGTCACTCATAACAATACATTTACAAAACTTACATACATTTTTATTTCTCCGAGAGGTGGCATTAGTGGAAGGATTATGTATTATGATAAAAAATCACTTTAATGAACCTATGAGAGTGGAATTACACCACAACAATGATTGGATCCTAACCGATTATGTTCTCTCATGGACGTAGCATGAGGGTAGGAAAAGAAAACCCTCTAACTAAAGTCCATCCCCTAAACACAATTGATGAAAATCTCAACACTCTGGGAACCTATGTAAGTAGAGGGATAATTAAGACTTATCATATCTCAACTAGAAAAAAGACCCCCATTGCTTGGGATGCATGAAACACTTACCAAAGACAATGTGGGGTATGTACTAGCTAAATACATCCAAAAAAGGAAACTTTTTACAAGAGGCTACCCCACTATGAGGTATAAGTCATCCATTAATAGGAATATCACTTTTTTTCATGCAAGGTTGTGCTTCCCAATAGTAAATATAGCACAACTCTAAAATAATGACACTTTGAGATGAAAAAATAATATGTATAGACTCACTAGAAAAATGGAATAACTTTTATAGGCAAAATTTCCTTAGAAATTAATTAGAAATGCCTACTATTCAACAAAATAGATGACTTCAATGCACTAGAGGTCCATAATGTAGAGAAATGACACTAGCACATAGATAGGAAACTAGAACATGGAATGGACACTAGCATTCTCTTACTTATCTATTAATTTTTTGTGCTAGAATCTATAAATTCTAATAGTCCAAACTCTATGTTTTTCCTTTTTATACAACAGGGGTGTCCCAGCAACCCAACCTAGTCACCCAACAGCCCTTAGCTTGGGTACCTGAGGCAAGCTAGGGTGAGACAAGTTCCCTACGGATGCACACAATAGCCTGCAAACCATGTGCATTAGGAAAACCCAAGCTTTGGAGTTGAACCCGAGACCTGTGGGGAGCAAACCCACAACCCAAGTCAACTCTACTACCCATTCAAACTAGTCCAAAATCTATGGTGTTCTATTTTATGTTATATTCCTTTTATTGTGTTATAATCTTGATCAAATATTAAATAAATGATCATTTATAAATATTATACTTAGGAGAAACACATATGAATTATAAAAAAGGTACAATACAACACATACTCAAATATAGATATAAATGACTAAAAGACCATGGTGAACAATCACACCCAACTTCAAAAGAAAATCAAGTGAAGCAGACACTCCCAATGGTTGGGAGGTTTACAATGCAATTTATATTGAGTCCAAGTGTATGAGAGATTAAGGGGAATGTGCCCAACACAGTCCACTTACCTTCCTACCATGACGACCCCAAAACGGCATTATTCCATCGCATGGACTTATACACAACCCCAAACTAGAAACATTGAAACTAACAAATATTCCAATGATGTCATAGTTGAATGTCTTCTATTATATTAGATTAATTTTATGACCAAATATAAATATCCTTTAATTTTTTTTAACCAAATTCTATGCTTTCATAACAATATATACCTATTATTTACAAAATATGCAAAGTTACTATGCTTCCATAACAGTATATCTTTATTATTGACAAAATATGTATATTTGAACAAGGGTGACTGAACATCAGCCGAGTCTCAAATAGTCTTACATCAGAAATGAAAACAAGAATACGAATTAAAGTGTTGTTCGCAAATTTCTACAAAAGCATCAAATCAATTCGAATTGTTCTCATTGTTCAGGCCAAATCTCAAGAACATAATATACAAAACAGAAAATGGTTATACTACAAATACGATGGCAAAAGGAAAAAATTACTGAGCCTTATACAACAACTTAACATCTATTAGCAGTGATGAATAAAAGAATTGAAGTGAAATCGTAATGTCAATTAAGGGATGGATTGTTATTTTTCCGAGCTCGAGTCTGCAGCTCTAATCATTTGTTTTAGTTAATGTAGAAGAGTTATATTCATCCTAATTTTCGCCATTCATCATTACTTTCGTGTTCTGCCAGTGAGATATATGATTTGCAACTAGGCGTTTGGTGGATTGGACTGTAATACATGGAGACAGCGCTGGTATTTGTATAGATGATTTAGAGGCAGGCAGACATAGATGTCTCCCACATGCGTGAGAAGAAGAAAATAAGGGAGTAGAGGGAGTAAAAGAGGAAGGAGAAGGGGACTGGAGAAGCATACTTACCTGGGCGTGGTCAATCGGTGATCAAGAAGGCTAGGCCAATGGCTTAGAGAGAGAACTTTCATTGCACAAGGAAGGGGGCTCTTTAGCATCTCCCATTGCGGAGAGTGCACGTCATAATTTGTGATAGAGGGGGCTCGCGTTTGCGCGGCCCCCACGACAATACATAGTTAAAATATTCTTAACAGCATTACTGTATTCTTCGTTTCATTTAGTGGCAGCAATATCTTATTCTATGATTTTAAAGTAATTTATATTAATATATCAGTCAGTTTGTAATGCATCTAACTGAAATGAAAATCTATGGATACTTTTGAATGGATGTGGCAAGCATTACTTTGGATAAAGTTTTCATATCAATGAATACGTGTCACACACAAACATTGACAAAATATCATAAATTTGAATCCAAAATAAATTAGTATATATATTGACAAAATATCATAATTTTAAATCCAAAATAAATTAGTATATATATCTTTAAAGTTATCTATATAAAATAAGCCAAAAGATATCTTTTAAAATTTGTTTTATTTTATTTGTTATATTATATTTTCATAATATAATTATATATATTTGAAGGAATTTAGGATCAAGGAGATGTGATGCAAGCACAAAATGATGTGAAACCAACTTATTTAGATTGATAGAGAGAGCAACCTTAAATAGGAAAGTTCAAGGAATCCAAGATCCACAAAATGTGGATAGGAGTGGAGTGGTGGCAAAAGGTCAACTACAAAGATAGGGTGAGATTCCTAACCACCTATGAATGAAGGGAAAGACTCCTTCAACATGGAGTGGTGGTGGATAACCACCCACAAAGATAGTGAGAGGTGTCAAGGACCATTTCCTTGACACCTATGCATAATGGTCCTTGGCACCTAAGAATAAAGACATCTAAGTAGGCTTAAGAAGCCATGTGTACATTTATGTGTACACCAACACCCCCCTTAAGCATCACTTAGGTGGGCATAAAAAAGATGGGTCCCAGCTACTAGGCCATGTTAGGTACCCATGCACAATGCAAAACTCTAAGAATTGGAGAAAAGGAGAAAACCCAGTGCAAACAAAACTCATCTCCAAAAGAAAAGAGAGAGAGGAAGGCTAGAGGCCCCCCCTGAAAATAATACCACTCTTGATGAAGAACAAGCGATGAATCACTCACTGCAACATGATAAAGATTAGGTATGGAGACACTTGCATGAGCATCAACTAAATGCTCGTCAAAGGAAGATTGGTACAATCTAAGTTTCACTGGAGCCATGCATAAATTGTACAATCTAAGTCTCACTGGAACCATGCACCAAGTCTCTCAGATATTTCCTAATCTACTAAGTACAGGAAGATTACATCCAATATGTCATCAATGACAAGGTACAAAGAAAGATGAAACTTTATAATAGTGCATTATTTTAACCATGAGCAAAAACCCCATGTGACCAAGGTTAGCATTTTCATTTGAAAAAAAACTGAATAGTGCACACTAGCATAGCTAGGTGATGAAAATGGGATCCCAACTAAGCACACTTGGAATGGAAGAATGAGCAGTAACCCACGACCTTCGTACTACTAAACAAGCCAAACATAATGGTCTAAGAATGTGTGTGATGGCGGCTTGGGCCTGATGACAAATCATGGGCCAAGTGAAATACAAAACGCGACCCGTATGAGGATGCAAATTATGGTTTGTAGATGCCAGATTGCTTCCTCAAAATCTTGTGGGTTCCTGTAGCCTAGTTGTGCCAACCTTCAACCAAATCGCGGCCTCTAGAAGATCTTCAAATGTCGCCTCTTAAAAATGCCAATAAAGCTCCTTAATCACACCTGAGAAGTGAATGCTCGAAACTGAAGGCCTAAGATGCCAATCTTTGAGCCCAGCCACTGGAAGCTAGGTCAAATCAGTGGATGCGCCAAATCAGTAAAAATGAATGGTGGCCTATAAAAATGGTGTGGCTTGGAATTTATTGCTCGACCTCTTAACACTTGAGTAAATGGCACAACCTTGTAGCACTTGCAAATATCGACTGTCACCGCCCCGATTTCTTCAAACCCATGTGCCTCCCTAATTGATACAAATGGGGTCTTTGTCTGCCAAAACACAGTGGCCAAAATTATGGCAAAAGAAAGGATCACAAACAGATCTGGGCGTGGGTTGCAAATGGACCTGGCCATGGATTTTTACCCAAGTCATGTCATAGTTGGGTATGGGATGACTAAGATTCTTCTTCCGTGGGCTCCAAGCCAATGACTTGCAATAAGTCTCAGTGAAAAATGCCTCTATAGAGGTTGGCATGCACCAACTTCACTTAATTACCTCTCACTTCATTGTGTGGGGATCATACCAGTTCCAAAATAGCCATGTGGGTTCACTCCCAAAATCGAGCTCTCTGAGCAATAGGTTATCTTCTCCTCGCAAACTCTCCCCATGCCTAGACAAAATGTGTAGGCTACAAATGAATAGTCCAGGTTTGTTGGAAGGGCGCAAAATTTCCCTAAAGCCTCTTTGTTGTGTGGGTTGGCTCGAATTTCTATGGTTACGCCTCTTGCTAGGAAATGTGCCCCTGCAAAGGTGCTTATTCACTACTTGATCATGAGAATTTGTGGAGAAAATCCAAGTCCCATGCTTCTTGCTAACTTGAAACACCACACTATCCTTCCCACACAATAGAGAGCCTTCAGGTGAATAACACCATACAAAACTAGAGTGTGTAGAGGTTCAATCGGCCATGGGAGGGGTCGATTCACCTCAAGGGTGGGGTCAATTGAAACTCAACTATAGATTATTAATTGGTAGAGAAAAAAACTAAATGCAATGAAATTGTTTAACAGTTGGCTTGCAACAATATTCAATCCTAGAGCTTTGATACCATGAAGGAATTTAGGATCAAGGAGATATGATGCAAACACAAAATGAAGTGAAACCAACTTATTTAGATTGATAGAGAGAGCAACCTTAAATAGGAAAGTACAAGGAAGCCAAGATCCACAAAACGTGGATAGGAGTGGAGTGGTGGCAAAAGGTCGACCACAAAGATATGGTGAGAGTCCTAACCACCCATGAATGAAGGGAAAGACTCCTTCAACATGGAGTGGTGGTGGATAACCACCCACAAAGATAGCGAGAGGTGTTAAGGACCATTTCCTTGACACTTAAGCATAAATACACCTAAGTAGGCTTAAGAAGCCATGTGTACACCAATAATATTAAATATTAAAAAATGATATTATTATAATATTATATTTAATTATTATTAATATATTATATTTTTATTAAATTATCATTATTATAATACTTTATTGTATTTATTATTAAATTATATTATTAAATCATAATCTTATTTGAACTCTACTCTTATTAAATTGTTCCCTTTTTTAACACTAACTATAGTTGAACTATATCATTAATTTCACTTTTTATATATCTTAATTGATTCCTTACCCTTATCATAATAGCAATCCTTACCATAATTGAACATAGTGAGAGATATCAATTATTGAGGCATTTTTTTTTGCATTACAGAACTTAAAATAAATAGCTATATCCTCAACTTCAAATCCAAGCTGCATTAAAAGTGTACTAAATTGTCTATAAGATTATGGTATATCTCAAGTCAACAAAATGTTATGACAATTGAAGACATCAAATAATTAAAAATTAGTGAGTAATAGAAACCATTGAAAGTTATATTGGATTGATTATAAGACAAGGTGATACATAAAGTCAATGATTGGTAGAATTAACAAAATTGTAACATATATTTGTTAACAAATATGGGTCATTATGAACATAAGATATATCTTGAGGTTATTTATATAGATTATTTTCTAATTTACATAGATTATTTAGAAGATTCTTTAATAAGATATATATCTTAGCGTTATTCAGATGCATCATTCCACATTCTTCAAGCAAGAGTCAAATAATGTCATTAAAGAGAATTTGTGTACATATTTTCCAAAACAAAATATCCATTTTATCTTCAAATTTATGAACGTGAATTAGTAGCAAAACCAAAGGCGTTAATCCAGTCTTCAAGAAAAATTTGAAGAGTGTCATTTAGAGAATTTGTGTGTTTTTGCAGAAATAAAGCATCCATTATGTCTTCAAATTCTTCAAATTTGTCAATGAGAATTAATAGCAGAAGCAAAAGCACTTTGAATCCCTTCAACGCCTTGGTTACCCCATTCTTTTTTCCAAGTCCAATTAAATCCACCCTCTGAAAACTAAGGCCAAGAAGCCTTAAAAAAATGCTTCCTACCCAATCTTCCCTAGAAAATCCTCCTCCTTCACAACTTCACTTAACACACCATTAACATAGCTTTCCAGCTCTTTCAACCTACCATTCTCAAAAACGTTGCTCGATACATCCTTCTCAAACACACCCACTACCAAGATATCCCCCTTCCATTATTTCAACTCAATTTCCTTTGTGGAAAAAACAATTTGTAAACCCATTACAACAACAAAAGTAGAGGCAAAACAGGTAATTTGACAATTATGTCACATAGAGAAGATATTGTTATGACATGCAAAGAGTTACAAAATTGAAGATGTGTTGGGATGAAATTAAGAATGTGTTGTGCAGTGGTGGGTGGCTAGACTCTCTTGAGTTAGAAAATGTTGAAGCAAGAAACTTCAAGGTAGCATTAATTTGCAATTGGCAGAGAAAAAACGAACTATAGTCAAGCATGAAACCTAGTTAGATTATATGAACCTTTGTCAAATTGTCATATAATAGAAGTTAAGTGGCTAAGTCATAGCCATTGCTTATTTAACGATGGTGCAGGAATAAAGCACGTTGATCACCATGTAGGGACACGTAGAGCATACTATTCTTTGACTTTGTTTAGAATAAATAAATAAAAAGTAAAACTTGTTTCTTCCCTACTTTTCGTAACTTCTCCCATGAGAAATTACTATAATACTAAACTCATTGACCTTTTTTGGCGTGTTATTGCTTCTCTGTGCATGGCGTTAAAAATTTAAAACCCATCTTAGATTACAGTTTACTTCCAACAATAATATTCAAATTGTACTAAAGCTGTTTATTCCAAAATCTTAATTCACTTATCCCATGGCCTAAATTCGCCCACGGCTTCTTCCTTCCTTTTCACGGATTCAGCTTAAGGGAAGTTTTAATGACCAAGGAAAATTTAAAATATACGTAATTATAAATTCATGTCCCTTGAGTAGTCTTATTCGCCTAGTCGAGGCTTTAATTATTTCTTTGTTTTTCTTAAACCCTAGAAATCGCTATGTTCTTACGCCATACAAGTCACATAATACAGTGAACAAAAGGAGGCGTCATAGGGATGAAATGTCAGTAAAGATCTGGAACCTGAGGCTGGATCATGGAAGAAAATCATGAAAGTTTTATTTTCCATGTTCTGCATAGGCTTGTGCACAATATATTTTGTTTTTGTGTTAGATTATTTAACGAAGTATCCACAACCATGGAGGAGTCACGACCTGCATGAGATCCGTGACACCCCCTCACAATGGCGCGACACTAAGGGGATGAAGGAAATTATATACAATTTTTTTAGAGAGAAATCACTTAATTTTACATGCAACTACAAGAATAATTGTGAAAATCTCTGATTAGTGAAAGCCTTGAAATACTAATTGTAGCAACTGCAATACTACTCTTGCCTTCCAGTTGCAATTCTTGATATACCAAGTTTGGCCTAAATATCGTCATCATGTAATCGGTTGCGAGGAAAACCAAGCCCTAAAATTTTGTCCGGATTGGCAAGTGGCTCTTGCACTAATTCACTCTGAAATTGAATCGAGAAACATTTTTGCAGCCACGCTTATGACTAATCTTCAAGGCAGCGCACAACAGGCGGTAAAGCAGCCACACGGGGGGACACGTGCCAGCTGCACTGAGTATTGACCTGTGCGAAAAAAACTGTACGGCTAAGATTTATCAGTAGCCCGAGATTTACTCTCGGATTTCTGTGTACACGCATAAATGTAATTGTAGTAAAGCCTTTCGACTTAATTTTCGGCTTAAAAATATGTTCAATTATGTCATTAAAAACTCTCAATATCTAACATGTCCTACCCCTAAAATGAAGTTTTTAACATGTGTGTTATCATTTAATCATTGTATTAAGCACATAAACTATTAGTTTGACATGTGTTTTAATCATTTAATCATTGTTTTAAACACGTAAAATATTAAAACTAATAGTTTATTTAAGTGAATGCTCCTACATTAGTTTGATTACAAATGGCTAGTCAAAACCCTCTTGCTTTCCTTTAGCCTTGTGATTAAGAGGTTCTTTAGTGCCAAAATTCTAGCAAGTCCCATGTTTGGCTTTAGCTATTTCTCTTGCACATGCTATTGAATTACCTATTAAGGATAAGAATAAGGAAGATGGTGTGGTAACTATTTGAAAGCTTGTCATTAATGGCTATAGTCTTACTACTATAGGGAAAATTGAATGACTAGGACCCTTCCCCTTGTGGTATAGGTCTTACAATATTTTATTATTATTATGTGCTTTTATTCAGACTCCTACCACTTAGACTTTACTCATCAAAAATAAAATTAAATATGCAAATAATAAACATAAATTTGATAAACTATATTTGTGTGTAATTTTAATAAACTTATATTTTATTTTAAACTAAAAATTAAATTCTACTCGATTCTTTATTAAACATATTTAATCAAAGACATCACTTATATTTTTTTAATGCCTTCTTTTTGTTCATCTTCTTTCTTCCTCTTCTCCAAATATACATATAAAACATATATTATACGTAACTTAAAAATTAAATTTTAATTTTCAACAAGCAGTCGAAATAGTTAATTTTTATATTATCAATCTACGAACATTAAAATCAATACAATTTTAATGTTAATAAATCTAATGAAGGCTCAAAACCATAAGAACTATTGCTAGTGAGGATGAACATTGTGATCCAGCCTTAAAAACTCTGTTCCGAGCAGTAAGCAGACATATCAGTAGAGATGGAGGGGAAGGCGAGGCTTGGCAATGGCCTCCAATGGAATTGATTTGGGCATCGTGAGCCCAAACCCTTCTGTCATGTCAATTGCAGTGCCCTCTGGAAGAAACCACTCAAAGCTCTGAAGCAGCCGCCCCAATGTGTAAGTGACCACAATCGATGCCAAAGACATGCCCGGGCACATTCTTCTCCCTGAACCAAAGGGAAACAATTCAAAGTTCTGCCCTTTCACATCAATCTCTTTGCCGCTGTTGAGAAAACGTTCAGGATCAAATTCCGTGGGGCGCTCCCACACGGCCGCATCCCGTTGAATTGCCCAAAGATTCACTAATAGTTGCGTTCCTGCGGGAACATGATATCCTCCAACAGTGCAGGCCTCGATAGATTCATGAGGGACCAAAAGAGGTGCCGCTGGATAAAGCCTGTAAGTTTCTTTTGTAATTGCCTGCAAATATTTCAGCTTGTGCAAATCGGATTCCTCCACTAATCGGTTCCGTCCGACATGTATGTCGAGCTCTTTCTGGGCTTTGCCCAAAATATCCGGGTGCTGTATCAGAGCGGACAGTGCCCACTCGATGGTCGCAGACGATGTTTCAGTACCTGCGCTTATCAAGCTCTGCAAAACCAAAAGACAAATCTTGAAGGTAAGAGCTTTAAAAACCTGTGTTGTGATCAACTTTTCGGGTCCGTTATTGTCAGTCTATGGCCTGTTTATGGTCCCTGGTCCGTGCTTAAACAATAATTTTCTTGATCTCAAGGACACGGAATTTCAACTATGCACTCTGTGCCTTGACCACAGGACACCAACAATGTAATACAAATTGTGAAAAGAAGATTTTGCAAACATTCCAAATTATGTAACAGAAAGGGATACAAGTACATACAAGGGAGGTGGCTTTAACCACATCGTCGTTATTGTCAGACTGAATTTCATGATTGTCTGTTGCAGAGATAAGAATATCAATCAAGTCTGGAGCATGCATCCCTCTCTTCTCTCGGTGATCCTGCAGCAATTTCTTCATAAACACATCTATTTTCTTCTTTAGATTCTTCATAGCAAACACTACTCCCTGTGGATCGACCCACTTGAGAAACGGCAGGTAATCGGCGATATCAAATGCTCCAAGTAACAAAACAAATTCTTCCAACAACCTCTTAAACTGCCGCGCTTCTTGGAAATCTTCAGAACTAAGGTCTTGCGAGATTCTCTTGCTGGCAACTATTTGCAGCATGATATTATAATTGAGATCAGAGATCTTCGACTTCATGTTCACTGGATTGATCTGTCGCTCCCAACTCTCGAACAGCGAACGGATGAGATCGGAAACCTCCTCAGCGCGGACGTCCCTGAAGGATTCGATTCTGTTTGCCGTAAAGAGCTGGAGGTTACAAAGTTTTCTGATGTTTCGCCAGTAGGAGCCATAAGGACCCAAACCGAAGTTTTTGAAATCATACCCAATATACTTTCCTGCGGACATAAGTGGGCGCGAAGCAAAGGCTTTGTCATTTGTTGTAAGGCATTCTCTTGCCAGATCTGATGAAGAGATGACCAAAACTGGGCGGAAGCCAAGTTGCAGATGCATGATGGGGCCATAGGTTTCTGAAAGCGAGTATAGAATTCTGTGAATGGGCTGTTTGCTTGTACTTAGCAGAGAAAGATGCCCAATTACTGGCCACGATGGAGGCTGCGGTGGCTTTGCCTTTGCCCTGTTATTATTTCTACTTCTGAGAGATATAGCAATTAGCAAAAGGGCAACCACTGTTACAGCAAGAGCAATAATGGAAGTTGCTTCCAACGCCATAATTCACGGCCTGCCCTCTTGTGAATAATTGAGATAAGCTAAGAGTTTTGTATAGAATTATACACCAAGAGTTTTGTATGACCACGGCTCTGAGATGTGGGTGAAAGACCTTTTGCATTGTTGAGAATATGTCATCCATGACATGTAATATTTTACTTTTTAGGTGGTATTTTGACATGGGAATACACATTTGTGGAGTTGCAGATAAGAAACATTCAAATCAGCAATTAAAAAATATCAAAAGTTTAAAGGCGTGAAGACCACTGAAGCTCTCATCATTCAAAACTCTTTAATAGAAAATATTTAAATTCTCAAAAAAAACAGTTTCTATTAAATTAATTTAAATATTAAATTTTGATATCTTTAATATAAATTAATATTATAAATTTTGATAAAAAAAAATTAGAACAAAATTTTAAATATTTAATATATAAGATTTTAGATAAATGTTTTAATTTTTGACTTTTCTTAATATACTATTGCTTTCTATAACTTTTGTTTCGTTCTATTATTTTTAATACTGGAGGACAGCTGTTCTCTTTTCACACTGTCACACTGTCCCTAGGTTGAGAGAAACGTTGCACGGCACACAAGTCCATTCAATTTTAACGTATACGGAAAATTCAGTCCTTGTAGTCCGCAAAGTAATAATAAACACACAACTCATCCGTGGAGAAGGAAGATAAGAGAATGACAGGCATTACAATACAAATACTTTTTGGCGTTTCGTCTCTTTCTCTGATTTTTTTACTTTCTTCCTTTAATACTGCATAACACCTGTTTTCTATTCACACTATTTAATGCCCAGATCATTCATGGCAATTTTGAAAATGACTGCCTACCCGTTTTTATTGAATAAGTCCCATCCGCTTTAATCAGTTTTAGGAAAATTTACTATCAATAATTCATTTCATTGCCAGAATATTCACTGTAAATTTAACAAAGTAAAATTTATCATCAGCAATTCACCACCACGGAAAATTAATCGCATTAATATTAAAAAATGTTAATGCAGTTAATTTTTCATGATGGTGAATTGCTGCTGGTGAATTTTACTTGAGGTGAATTTGTCGTGGCGGTGAATTGTTGGTGGTGAATTTTCCATCGATGAATTGCTGGTGGTGAATTTTCATGTGCCATTGAAGTTGTAATCTGTTTTTAGTTTACAGTAATTAGGTAGTGTATTTTTATGTGAATTTTTTTTTTAAATATGTATGCTTATTTATCTAATTTTGATCATTAATTTAATATTATGAAATAGATTTTATCTTCTTTAAATTATTTCATATATTTTTCTGCCTTTTAATTCATACAAGTAGAATTAATACTTAAAAATGATTTTTGAAGCATTTTAATCACTAACAATTAAAATTTTTATGTCTTATACATCTGAGTTGTTAAATCATAAGTTATTTTTACATAGTATATTTGTAACTGCACCGGTAAAATTATCAAGAGAAGTTTTCCTTTGTTTTTCTCTTGATCCATGAAAATTCATTATGAAGTTATAAATTTTTTAGTTTTCACTTTTATTTTAATGACATCTATTGAAAGATTAAATGAATTTTTAATGGTTGGTATAAATTTTTCATAATTTATATGATAGATAATAATTTTTTAATTATGAAAAGTGGTAAAATAAGACAAAGGAATAGCAATGAAAGTGGTAAAATCTGATGATAAAATAAAATAGTCAATGAAAATTTGAAAGTTGTAAAATTATTTATTTTAAATGAAAAAACTCCCCATCTAAACTAATAAAAATTAAATAATCAAATTATATTTTTAACATTTTGTAATTAAATTAAATTTGTTTAAATATTTAAAATATATTAATTATTTTTTATTATTTTTTAAATTTCAATATATTTTGATATAGTTATAATTAGTAATCACTAAGTTTATTAGCTAATAATATAATTTTTAAGTATTCAAGAAATTTATAATATTGTTATTTAAATCTTTTTACATAATTTAATTTATATATATTTTTGTCATTTAAAAGAAATTTCATTATAGTTATTAAATTAATGATATTATTAATATATTATATATTATTGTTTTCTATAAAAACTTGTCACATCTAATATTGATGATGATCCAATATTTGTACACAACTCTAGAGTACTACATAAATCCAACATTGTTATATCTTACATGGTCACATTGTTACATCTCACCCTTATATGATTGTGTCTTTCATTATGATCTTGCATTGATGTATATTATGACTGCATAATCTCATATTACTATATCCATGGCTTCATGATCTTGTTGTTGTTTATTGCATCTTAGAGTACACATGTATTAATCTTGGATTGAACATTTGACATTGATCCTTATGTATGCTTACATTGAGGCATTGTATTTTTCACTCATGTATCTATTGGATTTGCATTGTCATATCTTATGTGTGATCTTATTTACATCAAGGTTCTATCAATATCTTGATCCTAACATTTATTATGGCCAAATTTTCATATCAAATATTTTGGTCCTATTTATCTTGAACATATTGTCTAAAATTTTGATCTCAATAATACAAATTTACTTCCTTGATGATATATTTTGTCAAAGTCTATCACATTGATTCTACATTGAGGGGCATTATTATTTTCTCCTTATCACATTAATATTTCCTTAAATTATTTGTATATTTGTAACACATATCTTGTGATCATACTAGCTAGATTTGAATATTTTCTCCACTCTCAAGCCTTTTACCATATATCTTATGTATGCCATTTATTTCACATGTCCCATTGATCCTATAGTCATACTTATCATATCTATGTTATTTCTCTAATTGATATTATTACATCTCATTTAATTGTTGGGTGTTATTGATCCTACTTATTATTTTGATCATACCTTATGTGTGCTCATGTTCATGGATACCATAGGTAAGTAAATGGAAATGGGGGACTTTCATTAGTGGCTAGCCTTGATATATTTAGAAAAATGTGTTTGCATTATGAAAACAATAATACATTGTAACAACGAATTTTGGCACCTTAATGCTTTCTAGCCCTTCAAGGGTTTTTCACCTAAAAGAGGGAAATATGAGCCAAAATACACAATGTTACACTCAAAATCAATGCAAGAATGAATGGAAAATGGATGTAATATGCCTAGATGCAATGTTTGAATGCAAGAAATTGATAACAAAAATGACTTATTAATGCAAAACCTAAGAAATGTTACTTGTTTGAAAAAACATTGAGATAGGAAGATGTTAGAATTTTTAGGAATTCTAGCTGAGTTGCAAATTACACAAATTGTACAATAAAAGATTAAGAAAGCATGACAAAAAAATATGCTAGAATAAATTGTATTCTATATAGCAAATGAGAGTACATGCATTGATAAAACATACAAAGATCCATTGCTTTATATAGAGCAAGGCAAAGCATGAGGTAACCCAAGTTCTCACATAAAGCATGGAGTTCAATTGGAGTTAGCCTGTGCAATAAAACAAAAAGTTTATTTAAGGATAAAAGCTTATCCAAGAAAGCATGAAACTTATCTCCAAAGAAAAGAAGGGGCATTTAAGGAAAAATTAGAGAGATTCCTTAGTTAGCTTATAGTCAAATAAAGCAACAATATTTATCCATGGGAAGTTGCTAAATATCTATAGGAAATAACATTTATCCACATGAAGTTGCTAATTTGTGCTAACAGTAGAAACACCTAAAAATGAATGTAAATTGTAACAAAATTTGATGAAATTGAATGTGTGCACCTGAGAACTTGTTGAAGGGGTATGTGCAGGATCATCATGGAAAAAATAGGCCCTTAAGTGGCAAAAATTTCAGAAAAATCAGAGTTAAGAAACTTGACATAAAATTTGAATAAGTTATCTATATTATTTCAAAAATATGTAAGAATAGAATCTGTTGAAAATTGAATGTAGTTTCTTAACTACTAGGTTTGTTTAAAAAAAAATCTATTTGGTGAAAATTTAAAATTTAGGTCAGTAGTACTTAAATTTTAGGGAAAAAATAAGAAGTAGGTGTCTGTCTGAGCACCCTAACCACAATAAAATGATAATATTTTTTTATAAGATTTTAGATATAAGTAGAGGACTCATGTCCTGATGTGATGCATATTTTTTTGTAATTTTTTTCCAAGCAAATAATTAATTATGAATTTTTTATTATAACTTTTTTAAAAAATAAAAAACTCGTATGTCCGACCACCTTAACTTGGTCAAAACTTTATGAAATTCAATTTTTATTTTTTTAATCCTATAGTATGCGAAGCATAGAATGTGATGCATGTTTTGGATTCAAAAATTGTGATACCATTTGAAAGCTATAGATGTTTTTCAATCAGCCTATCATTATGATCTTGCATTGATGTATATTATGACTGTATAATCTCATATTACTATATCCATGGCTTCATGATCTTGTTGTTGTTTATTGCATCTTAGAGTACACATGTATTAATCTTGGATTGAACATTTGACATTGATCCTTATGTATGCTTGCATTGGGGCACTGTATTTTTCTCTCATGTATCTATTAGATTTGCATTGTCATAGCTTATGTGTGATATTATTTAATTCAAGGTTCTATATCAACATCTTGATCCTAACATTTATTATGACCAAATTTTCATATCAAATATTTTGGTCCTATTTATCTTGAACATATTGTCTAAAATTTTGATCTCAATAATACAAATTATACTTCCTTGATGATATATTTTGTCAAAGTCTATCACATTGATTCTACATTGAGGGGCATTATTATTTTCTCCTTATCACATTAATATTTCCTTAAATGATTTATATATTTATAACACATATCTTGTGATCATACTAGCTAGATTTGAATATTTTCTCCGCTCTCAAGCCTATTACCATGTATCTTACGTGTCCCATTTATTTCAAATGTCCCATTGATCCTATCAGTCATACTTCATCATACCTATGTTATTTCTTCAATTGATATTATTACATCTCATTTAATTGTTGGGTGCTATTGATCCTACTTATTATTTTGATCATACCTTATGTGTGCTCATGTTCATGGATACCATAGGTAAGTAAATGGAAATGGGGGACTTTCATTAGTGGCTAACCTTGATATATTTAGCAAAATACGTTTGCATTATGAAAAAAATAATACATTGTAACAACGGGTTTTGGCAACCGAATGCTTTCTAGCCCTTCTAGGGTTTTTCACCTAAAAGAGGGAAAGATGAGCCAAAATACACAATGCTACACTCAAAATCAATGCAAGAATGAATGGAAAATGGATGTAATATGCCTAGATGCAATGTTTGAATGCAAGAAATTGATAACAAAAATGACTTATTAATGCAAAACCTAAGAAATGTTACTTGTTTGGAAACACATTGAGTTATGTAGATGTTAGAATTTTCAGGAATTCTAGCTAAGTTGCAAATTACACAAATTTCACAATAAAAGATTAAGAAAGCATGACAAAAAATATGATAGAATAAATTGTATTCTATATAGCAAATGAGAGTACATGCATTGATAAAATATACAAAGAGCCATTGCTTTATATAGAGCAAGGAAAAGCATGAGGTAACCCAGGTTCTCACATAAAGCATGGAGTTCAATCGGAGTTAGCCTATGCAATAAAACAAAAAAATTATTTAAGGATAAAAGCTTATCTAAGAAAGCTTTCCCAAGAAAGCAGAAAACTTATCTCTAAAGAAAAGTATGGGCATTTAAGGAAAAATAGAGAGATTCCTTAGTTAACTTACAATCAAATAAAGCAGCAATATTTATCCATGGGAAGTTGCTAAATATCTATAGGAAATAGTATTTATCCACATGAAGTTGCTAATTTGTGCTAATAGCAAAAACACCTAAAAATGAATGTAAATTGTAACGGAATTTGATGAAACTGAATCTGTGCACCTAAGAACTTGTTGAAGACTGGAAATAACTTTTGAAATGCTACTGATGCTAAAATTTTGGCCTACAGGGACTCATTCGCCATTCTGGGGGAATGAGTCCTAGATTTGGGAAACTGTTCCAAAGCCTATTTCAGACAAATGGGTATCTAAAAATGTAGAAAACAAAAATTAGGCCTTGTAGTGAGACTCATTTTCCACTAATGGCGACTGAGTCCACTTCTGAATTTCTAAAGATTCGGAAGTGGAAACAGGAGCCTTTGGTCTATACTTTTTGCTTCTTCAGGTGTTTGGTTCTGAAACTGTCAAATTTGGGCCTGAAAGTAACTTTTTGTTGATATTTTTCCTTATCGGATGAAGAGATTACTTGAACAACTTTGTAACTTTATATTTAATGATTTTCAAGCCTTCAAGATGCTTAAATCTGCTAATACACAAGATAAGGAAGGAAAAATGTTGGATGTTAGGGCATGGGGGTTTGCCTTGGTCAAACCCCTTTTAGGTAATTAAACCAAATGGAGAAAGAATGTAATGAAGCTTGAAATAATGGATTTAATACCTTGCCATGATGATTGATCTTGAGTTGTTGCAACAATGGATGAAGAATCTACCCTTGAAAGTCTCAAAAGTGCTATCTTGATGACTTAAAATGATAAAACCCTAACTTGCTTAACTTGAGGAAGAAGATAGATGATGAATAAGATGAATTTGTTATGAATTAGCATTTAGAGACTTATATTTATAGGAAATCCACCTTATTTGCTCGTTAATTGGATCCCTAAGGTTGACATGAAAGAAGAATAAACTTAAATTCTAGTTTTTCCTGCTTAAACCCTAAAAATGGCTCAAATGGGACTCATTCACCATCAAGGGCGAATGGGTCCCACAAGGGCCATTTTGACAGCTAGAATGTCGGGAGATAAGAAAATCAGGTTTATAAGATGACTATGTTAGTTATTTGATCTAATTATGCCTCAGGATGCACAATACAGGGTTGTAAGGGACTCTTAATGATGGGTAAATGTAAGAAGATGAGTCCACGAAACGTGGAAGTTTTTGCCTTAGGCAAAAAAATGAAATCGGCTTGCAAAAAATGGGATTTTGCTTTTTAATAAACGGGATCCTGTTTTTAAAAATATAAAACGGGATCCCAAGCCTAAATTTTCAAAACAAGATCCCGTTTTTAAAATTTCCATTTTGAAAAATTTTCAAAAGCGGATCCCGCTTTTGAAAACTTTCTATTTTGAAACTTCTAAATTTTGAAAAATTTCATTTTGAAATTTTCAAAAGGGGATCCTTTGAAAACTTTCCATTTTTTGTAATTTTCAAAACGGGATCCCGTCTCGTTTTTTAAATTATGAATTTTTGGGCGGGTTTTTGACTTGTTTTTTGGTTCGGGAAATCGCTTGGGGACCCGAACCTAAGCTTTGGACTTGGTTTGACCTGCAACTTGAAGGTCCTGTTAATGTCACAGGAAAATAGTGACTTTTGGACATATGTCTAAAGACCTATTTTGCAGAATTTTTTGACGAAATTAAAACCCATTATAGATGAGACAGTGCATATTCCAAATATGTAATTTTTTTATAATTTGATTAATTTTTCTATTTTTCAATTAATTTATAATGAAACTAGTCCATAAACTTGAATTATCAGGGTTTTTTAGTATTTTAATAACTTTTGATCAACATAACATTTTGACGAATGGATTGTACGAGAACAAACTTCAAATAATTCTTTTCAATTTAAAAATAAAAATTAAAAAAAAGATAGGTTTAGGTCATCTTATGTATGTCGTACACGACGATTTTTCAAAACGACAAATATGTCTAATAAAAATTTAACAAAAAAAATATATTCAATAAAAAATTACAAAAAAAAATCGAAAACAAGCTTCAGTGAGTCACAAATATTTTTCCAAAAGGATTTAGAAAAATATGATAATTTAGGTCAAAATATGGATGTCGTACACATGCATGGTATCGTATAAAAAAGTGACTTTTAAACAGTAGTTTTTAGAAACGCCTATTGAAACTCAATTTGTACAATCTGGGTATCGAAATAAATTACATATTTCGAAACTAGACTCCAAGTACTACATTTTATGATTAGTGACTTTTTCTAAGATTTCATCTTTAAGTGCTTCAAATTTTAAGGTCAAATGTGTCAAATTCTGAAAATCAGGGAAAACACTTCCACCTTTTAGCCAAAAAGTGTACTCAACTTCTTGCACACACCCTGATGATGTAAAGAGTAATTAGGGCTAGGGACACAAAATTCAATGTGAAAGTGTGATTAAATACACTTTACAACACTAAAATGAGGTCCACACAGCCTAGAAAGTCACAACATCCAATGTGAATGTGGAAAACACATTACAACACTAGATTAACAATAAGTTTAATTCATAGGCCTTCTAGATTGATATGAAAATGCAATTAAATACATTTTATAATGTTGAATTAAGGGAAAATAGGTTCATTAAGTTTAGAGAGGCGTGAAAGTATTTTACAACACTTTGCAACACCTTCACAAGACATCAATAAATGCATTTTATTAAGTTTACAAGGGTCCAAGACACAGTGTGAATGCATAAAATGCCTCACAACTCTATATCAAGGCCTCATTAAGTCCAATTTATCATCAATTATTCATATCAGGCAAGAAATGTCCATTTTTCTATGCCACATTTAGCCCCCACCTTAGTGAGAGGATGAACTTGCTTTAAAATTACACTAAAGTAGACATTCAAGAGGGGTCCAATCATACCAATGCGGATGGTCTAGGATAACAAAGATGAAGGAAATGATCAAATCCCTCAAGATTCAAGATCCTAAGTCAAACTGACATGAGTACAAAAGGACACACATAAGGTGAATGATTTGTAGGAAAATAAGATACATGATCATGCAATGGAAAGAACTAAAAGGACGAGAAAAATAAGGTGGATCAAGCTTCAATTGTTTGTCCAACAGGTTGTGGATCAGATCTAGGTTGTTTTTTTGAAAAAGGAAAATGCATACTCACTTTGGAGCGACGGAACTCATGGTTGTTTGCCGAGTGAGAAGGCCCAAAAGGTGAGAAAAATATGCTAGTTGGTATGCACTTACAAACACACGTGGCTATGGGGAAAGTTGTGCCTCGAAATGGGCTTCTCGCTTAACCATACTAAATTTATACCTCCTAATAACTTTAATAAGGTAGCACAAAGGAGAATTTTTTTCGAGCTCTATGAGGTAAGAAAACATTCATATGCTTGACACTCATAGACATTGTAAATGAAAAATAGTGCTAAGAATGTTCAAATGGATTTTTCTTTGTTTATGCAAGGTCTCATCTTAGGGAACATCATGCTCAATGTCTCCAAGAGAGGAAAAGTGAAAATGGTCTCATCTTGTTTGTAAGAGAGGACAAGTGCAATGTCTCTTCCTGGGAAACTTTGTACCTAATGCTTCCAAGAGAAGAAATTGCAAGAAAAAGAAAATCACACAATGAAATGTGAGTATTGATGTATGCCCCCACTTTAAAGCAGTTGCGAACATCATTACTGTGAGAAATTGCTTTAAAGTAGAAAAAGAGGACATGAGAGCTTACTTAGAAATCCCTATGCCAAGTCATATGTTTCCAAGAAGCTACATCATGAAAAAGGTAGTATCTCACATGCGAGCCAACTTAAGGCATGTCATCCACATCCCAAGCTTTCTCTTTATATTCATGAAATGTTAACGACTAGGAAAAGTCCATGACAAGTGGCATATGAGGACAAGGCTTTTGAACCCCTTTCCCTCGCTTAGTGCAGGACAAGGGTGAGCCAAAATGATTGAGAGGATGCAATGTAGAGTGAAAATCAGTATCAATTACAGGAATTAGGTGCCCCCATATAAGGGATATTACCAAATTCCTTAAGATGATGGATTTTACTACTCAGAGCCTTGCATTCATTAGTGGAATGGCTATGAACTCTATGATATGTGCAAAATGAATGTTTATGATAACATTGCTTGCAAGTTCTTGGAAGAAGGGATATCAAGTAATCTTGCAGGAGTCTCGACAAGATACCCTCTTGGTCAAGGGGAGAAGTAGTTTTTGTTGTTGGTGGTAAAGAGATGTCTTTCTTAGTACAGGATGCCATACCTATGCAAGGCTCTATAGAGTGCAAGATTTTTTTCTCTCTTACAAGAGGAGAGAAATTCTATTGAATGCAAGTCTTTAGTGCTATACAAGATGACATTGATGTTAAGCGAAGAGGTCTTTTATGGATTTTGGTTTAGAAGAACTTGATTAAGACTAGTAGTGCCGATCAACTCAAGATGTACTACTGTTAAAGGTGGTTTAGAAGGATGTTTTGTGATAGTATTGATGTTAAGGGATGGCTTGTTTATCTCAATCAAAGGGAAATAACCAATACCATGAGTGTGTTAGGCTCTATAGGGTTTCATACACCTTGTTCTCAAGCACCACATCCTTTTCCACTATATCCAAGTTGTTTCATGAGTTCATAACCTTTCCATAAAGCTTCTTCATTTCTTTTGAAGTTGGTGGTTGTTCATGATTAATTTCATCAAAGTTTGTTGTGTAACCTAATGTTTGTTGTTCTAAAGTGGTTTATGTGGATGCTTGTGAAGTGTTGTTCGAGTTTTGTGTTACAAAATTGCAGTTTCTTTTCCCTTGGTAGGGTCTTTATGTATGATCTATTATTCTCCAATGGAGGTGGGTGTGAATTCTAAGGAACCCCAATCATCATCTAAGAGCTTCGTGAGTTGTTCAAGATGTTTGATGGGGTCCACTTGTGTGGTTGGTGTTAATGTGTTCAAGCGATTCTCTTTGTTTTTCTCAATGTTTAAAAAACTATTTGGATGAGGGTTAGCGTCAAGTGTGTACACTTTGTTGTTGTAGATCTATTTCATTTTGCGATGAAGAGTAGAAGGCACACCATTCATTGCATGAATCCATGATCTACCTAAGAGAAGGTTATATGCAAGATCGTTAGGCATAACATGGATTGGTGTTTCCAATGTGGCAACTCCAATTGTAATAGGCAAAGTGATCACACCAAGCGGTTGTTTTCTTATATTGTCAAATCCCCTAATGGATAAACGATCGGGTTAAATGTTTGATTTATCGACACCTAGTCTATCGAGAAGGGTCGCTACACACACATTAAGAGTAGAGATGGTATCCAAAAGAGTTATCTTAATCCCTTTATGTTTTTATTGAGCTATGATCATGAAAAATTCATTTTATTTTTGCACATCCAAAGGAGGGAGCTCACTTCAATGGTGGAAAAAAATGTCAGCATTTATGTCTTGAATCATGACTGCTATGTCATTTGGTTGCATATTAGAAGGGATAGGAAATTCTTGCAAGGCTATTTGAATCATGTTGTGGTAATGCAAGGAAACTTGAATAAGGTCCCATAATGAAATATTAGCAGGAGTATTCTTTAGTTGCTCAACAAAATTGTACTCCTTTCCAATAGGAGGACCTGGTAAGATAGGGTTAGGTAAAGGTAATGGAGTTGGGATTGGTTGTTGTGGTTGCGGGTTGTTTCTTGTATTAAATGTATGAGCAATGATATTATGAATCAACTTCTATGATACATTATTCTTAGAAGGGTAGATGATAAGTTCAAGTTTGGTTTGAGTTTGAGGTTTGTGTGAAGGAGGATAAAGGATGAGTTGAGGTTGAATAATATTAAAATCCCTTAGGGAGTGAGAGTCTATATCATTATTGTTAATGTACAATCCTTGTTTGGCATCATGATATCCTCCCGAGGAGGAAGGTTTTTAGGAGAACAAGGAAAAAGATGATAGCAAAAGAAGATCATTCAAAGGAGAAGAAGGAAAAAGATGACAACAACAAGAATGGATGAGTTGCATGACATGTTGAAAGGAAGGGTTCTAGAAGCATCTAAAGAGACAAGCGAATCTTTTGCTTTTAGAACTAAGCCTTTGTGTGAGTATGTGTTTATAGGTAATGACATGATGATAAATAAGGAAAGACCCAATCAAAACCAAGGATGTTCACTTGAAGAGGTTGAGGATGTGCATTCTAGTGAAGTTTTTCAAAATGAAGAAACGAGGAATAATGAAAGAAAGCATGAGTTGATACAATCTCGAGAAATGAAGAAGATGGATGAATTAGGTCATATAAAGGAAGAAAAAAAAAGTTATGGTATGCATTTTTGTCTTTCCTATGGAGTTAAAACCCTTGAGTATGAAGGAAAGATAGGAGAAATTCCTTTGAGCAAGGGAATACTAAATTCCATTCAATATTTTTTTGAGGTTATTAGACCTTATCAAATGAGGAAAGAGTCTAATATGCAGTTTATGGCAGCAAGAAAAGGTCTCAAGTATGGTATGAAATTACTTGCCTTACCTCATCGAGGAGAAGGTCAAGGAGAAAGGGGGGAGTATAGTGCATTGAGTATCAAGGCATGCAAGAACCCAAAGTAGAGGATGGAAAAACAATGAAGACAATAGGTTTATAAATTAAGACAGTCACATATGAAGTACACATGGTGACAAGGTATGAACTTCAAGAAGACAAAGGGATAATAATGGTGAGTTCACCTAAAGGCGGCATCAATGTAACCACAAAGGAAAAATCCATACATGGAAAGGAATTCAAAGAGAAAAAGGAACCTAAGAGTTGGCTTCTAAACAAAGACATTATGGCCACACCTATTACAGTCCTACACTCAAGTAGACTTGAGTTTTTCTTCCCCTTGGGAGTATCCAGTGTAGGGGCACCCT
Source organism: Sequoia sempervirens (assembly GCA_007258455.2). Taxonomy (NCBI): domain Eukaryota; kingdom Viridiplantae; phylum Streptophyta; class Pinopsida; order Cupressales; family Cupressaceae; genus Sequoia; species Sequoia sempervirens. The sequence goes on along the minus strand of VDFB02373365.1, from coordinate 189,937,975 downwards.
CATGCATATGAGATTAATTTTTTATTTTTTGTCTTGTTTTATGATTTTTGATGTCAATAAGGTCATTTTGGACTATTAATGATCATTTGGAGTCATTTGTGAGAGTCTGGGCTTGTTGATTATCAAGGTGAAGAAAGCTTGCAATATGAACTTAAATGAGTGAATACAAATATGAAATATGTAGATTTACCTTTTTCCCTAGTGTGAAGAAAGAATGAGAGAGAGATAGAATAATCATAACACATGCAACAAAAAATTTACATGGAGAAACCCCAAAGGGAAAAAACTCCACCACTGAAAGACAAGCAAGTATATTACTGATAATATGAAATATTACATGCAGCAATAGACTTCTCTTATCAATCTCTATAAAATCTAGCAGCACCCTATTACCCTACAAACCTACAAAATTGAATTGAATAACTCTAGCTCAAGGCCTCAATTTAAAGAGATTTGTGAGGATGAAAACCACCATGGTTTCACCAAAAAATAGGAAGCAATACCACCTAGAAAAACCCATGCCTCCCTCCTTGAAATGGTCAAAAAATACCAAAAATGGCCTCTTACAAATGCTCTTACAACTGTCATAAGGCATCTCTCATGCATGGGCGCCTGGGGTCCAAAAACAACATATTTTGTCATAGAGAATCTATCATACTATCATAGCATCTTATGATAATTGTCATACATGTCATAGATGCTCTTACAACACCCTATTTTGACCCAACAACCTCATTTTAGAAGATTCCAAAGTGGGAATCCTAGCTAATTTTTCCTTTTCCAAAAGGACAAACAGTAATGGTAACACTGCATTTACATTGTCTCTTTCATCACCATTGGTCAAATGGTTTCACCTCTTATGGGTAAATGTACAAAACACTTTAGGAGAATAATAAATTAAAGGATTTACAAGGTTGATGACACCTAAATCCTAACATTCTCCCACTTGACATCATACAAATTGTAAATTGCACCCATAGAGATACGATTACATAAAATTAAGTACAATGATCAAGGCCCATGGCCCTTTTGCACCAAGAGAAATTATCTGTGGTGACTAGCTTCATAAGAGAATTTGCAACATTATCCAAAGTGTCAACTTTTTCAATCAAGACTTTTCCATTCTCAACCATTTCTCGCACAAAGTGATACTGAACATCAACATGCTTAGTACGAACATGATACATAGGATTTTTAGCCAAACATATGGCACTTTGACTATCACATCCGATCCTCACTATCCTACAATCAAAACCAATACCATTACCAAGTCTCTATAACCAAACTACCTCCTTAGAGGCATGTGTAGTAGCCATATACTTTGCTTTAGTGGTAGACAAAGCAACTATAGGTTTTCTTTTACTCATCCAACTCACTGCTCCTCCAAACAAAGTAAACATATAGCCACTAGTGGACCTTCAACTGTCCAAGTCACCTACCCAATCTACATCAAAAAAATTGTGTATGTCCAATGACTTATCAACATTGTCAGTACCATGATAAACTAAATAGTAATTAGAAGTGCCTCACAAATATCTAAATACCCTTTTAACACAAGTCCAATGTTCTTTACCAAGGATAGACATAAACCTACTTAGAACTCCCACTGCTTGGGCTATATCTAGTCTAGTAAGAACCATTGCATACATTAAACTACTGAAAACACTAGCATAAGGAACTTTAGACATTTCATCAATATCATCATGTGATTCAGGACACATGTCTAAACTCAACTTAGTACAAATAGGAAATGGAATATTTATTGGTAAAAGTCTTGCATATTAAACCTCTATAAAATAGTGTTAACATACTTACTTTGACTTAACCAAAGCTTTCTGTGAACCTAGTCCCTAATGATTTCCATCCCAAGAATATATTTAGCAACCCTTAAATCTTTCATATCAAATGTGCTAGAAAGTTGAGTTTTAAGTTCCCTAATCATTTCCTTATTGTTACCAATGAACAACATATCATCCACATATAAGACAATAATTAGTATCTGATCATCAAAAAAATTAAAATAAACACAATGATCCTCTTCACTTCTAACAAAACCCAAATTTAATTCAAATGCATCAAACTTCTAGTACCACATCCTAGGTGACTGTTTCAAACCATATAGAGACTTTTTTAACCTACAAACCAAGTGTTCTTTTTCTTTCACAACAAAATCGTTAGGTTGTTACATATAAATTTCTTCCTCAAGATCCCCATGCAAGAAAGCAGTTTTAACATCCATTTGTTCGATCTCTAAATCATAAGCAACAACAATGGATAAAAGGAATCTAATAGAAGTTAACTTAGCAACAAGAGAGAATATTTCACCAAAATCAACTCCCTCTCTCTAGGAGTAGCCCTTGGCCACTAATATGGCCTTGTACCATTCCAACTTTTTGTTAGCACCAAACTTCTTCTTATATACCCACTTACAACCAATGGCCTTTCTTCCTTTGGGAAATCTAATAAGATCCCAGGTGTTTGTTAGGAATTGTATGCAAAAAATATCAATTAAATGTAAATAAAGATTAAATAGAGGAATGAAAAACATAGAAATAATAACAAGAGACAATATTTAATGTGGTTCACCCAAACTTGGGCTACGTCCACCATCAGAGAGTCCAATATTATTATCTAGTAAATCAAACTGATTACAACCAGTAATCCCTGCAACTCAATACTGTTGCAAATGCTACAATACAATATCAACGGTAACCCTAAGCCTTAGCATTTTATCAAGACTTATGTTGGTTACAAAAATATGGTTTTCTTTATGTCGACCAATAGAAAAATAATGCCCAACACCTTTATAAAACAATTAAAACCATGAGAGGTTTCAGGGGCGTTGCCCCTCAACCCTGCCCTATATCGCAACAGGGAGCGCGCCAGGGGTGCTACCTCTTGACCGCAAAAGGGGTGTTGCCCCTTGACCCTATCTTGTGGATGCTACCCCCAAACCCCCATTAAATAATTTGGGGAGAAATCGCACCGATAAAAGTGGGGAAAATTTAACCTCCAAGTCTGATTAGGCTCCATATAACAACAGTGTCACTGTTTTTCAAAGACATCATCTCATCCTGCATGGCCTACATCCAAGACTCACATTCTTCTTAAGAGAGAGCCTCCCTGAAAGATCTAGGTTCATCATCAGTACATAACAAATCAAATTTACAATGAAGATCAAGTGGGCTATACTTGTCAATCTTCCCCTGGACCCCTCAAGGGGTGTTGCCCCTTGACCCCATCTTGGGGGCGTTGCCCCAAAACCCCTATTAAATAATTTGGGGGGAAAATGCGTTGATAAAAGTGGGGAAAATTTAACCTCCTGGTCTGATTAGGCTCCACATAACAACAATGTCACCATGTTTCAAAGACATCATCTCATCCTGCATGGACTGCATCCAAGACTCACATTCTTCTTAAGAGAGAGCCTCCCTGAAAGATCTAGGTTCATCATCAATACATAACAAAGAAAATTTACAACAAAGATCAGGTGGGCTATACCTGTTAATTGGATTTTGTTGTCTTGTGGAACTTCTCAAAGGTGGAGTAAGAGGTTCCTCCTCATGTCCATCCTCATTGTTTTCAGCTTCTTCTATTACAATAGATTCTTCATAACTCTCTTATTCTTCTCCATCTTCTTGTCCATCTCTCTGTTCTTCCACATGTGCATCTTCTTGCTTAGTTTCAAAATGCACTATCTTTGAATTTTCCTTTGGTTGCTCATCTTCAAAGTTAACTCTAAATTCCCTAAAAATAACATCTCTAGAAAATATCATCTTTTGTGTTAGTGGATTGCAAAGTTTATAACCTTTAACATTTTCACCATAACCTACAAAGATGCATTTCTAAGATTTTCGATCCAATTTAGACCGCTTCTCTTGAGGTAGATGAACAAAAGCCTCACAACCAAAGACCTTTAAATGTGAAACTGAAGGCTTTTTACCCAGCCACATTTCATAAGGTGTTTTATCAACAAGAGCTTTACAAGGAGATCTATTAATTAAATAACAAGTAGTACCAATAGCTTTTTCCCAAAAGCATGTATCTAACTTAGCACTACTTAACATGCTCCTAGCTCTTTCCATTAATGTACGATTCATTCTTTCTGCTACCCCATTTTTTTGGGGTGTGTAAGGCGTAGTCTTTTTCCTAACAATTCCTACATGTTTGCAAAACTCATCAAATTCCTTAGAACAATATTCACCCCTATTATCAGATCTCAATACTTTTATCTTATAATCTTTTTTATTTTCAACCAATGTCTTAAATTCCTTAAATTTGGTGAAAACTTCATATTTTGTATGCATAAAATAAATCCAAGTATGTATGTAATCATCAATGAAGGAAACATAATTATGAGATCTACCCAAAGAATCCATATCCACTGGACCACATACATCTGAATGAATTAGTTTTAACAATCCATTAGCTTTATTAGTTCCTTTAGGAAATGATGACATGTTTTGTTTACCAAACACACAATCCTCACAAAAATCATTTTTACCAACAGAATAATCAAAAATACAGTCTACTAGTTTCTTATCAAGTATGGTCCTAAGACCCTTTCCACCAATGTGACCCAATCTATGGTGCCATAACATACATGCATTTTTAGTGCTAGTTACAAAAGAGGAGTTACAAAAAGTAGAGGCATGTAGCGTAAACAAATTTTGTCTAAGATCCCTTAGCAACCACCGAACTTCCCCTTACCATCTTGCAACCAGACTTGTCAAATGTCACATGCATTCCAGAATCATTCAACTTGGAAACCAAAATTAAACTTTATGGAATATGTAAAACATCATCAAGGATTTTAACCCTCCCATCACTAAAACACAACTTTACCTTTCCTTTACTGATAATCTTTTGTGAGCTATCGTCACCCATGAAGACCTCTCCTCCATCATATTCTTTGTATGTAGAAAACCACTCCTTATGAGGATTCATATGGAAGGAAGCACCTGAATCAATAAGCCAAGCATCATTACAAATTGTGTTAGCTGAAATAATAAAATCATCATAATCACTGTTATCAAAGGACTTTTCCATGGAGGAATCTGCATTCTTTTTCTTGTTTCTACATTCCTTCTTCACATGTCCCTATTTACCACAATTCCAATACTTCACTCTACTCTTTCCAGGGGTCTTAGATCATCCTTTAGACTTGTACTTCTTCTTATCCCCTTTAGGCCCTTTCTCCTTGGGCCTACCTTACACATGCAAGGCATCTTGGGAGCCACTATGCATGGTCTTTCTCCTCATCTCCTCTAAAAGAAGTATGGGAATAATATTATGCATTTTAGGTTCTGCACCACCACTTGTTATAGCAACAATTAAATTTTCCCAAGATTCTGACAAAGAGCAAATCAATAAAATGCATTTATCCTCATCTTCTATTTTAACATCAATAGATGCAAGCTGAATTATAATCAAATTAAAAACATTCAAATTTTCAACAATATAATCACCATCCTTCATCTTTAATGAATATAAACATCTTTTGAGATACTTGTTGTTAGACAAACTCTTAGTGTGCTAGATTTCACCTATCTTCCTCCAAAGCTTGTATGTAGTGTCTTCTAAAGGGACATTCATGAGGAAAAATTATGTGAGACACAACCAAATGGTCCCTTGATCCTTCTTGTCTAACTTCTTCCAATCTTCATCTGACAAGGTTGAAGTAGATGGCTTCTTATCAATTGAAAGTGCTAATCACTGATCTCTCTCCTCAAGGAGATCCTACACTTTCAACTTCCACATCTCATAACCAATGCCATTGAACTTATCAATATCTTGACAAGAGGTGGAGGCCATGGTATATAATCTTTCACAAATATGCAAAACCCACAACACAAAGCTCCCACTGCAGCAAAAAACCTTCAACACTTTAAAAGGAAAGCATCCCTTCCTTAATAGAACTGTTAGTTCTGATACCAAATGGTGATTATCAAGGTGAAGAAAGCTTGCAATATGAACTTAAATGAGTGAATTCAAATTTGAAATATGTAGATTAACCTTTTTCCTTAGTGTGAAGAAAGAATGAGAGAGAGATAGAATAATCATCACATGCAACAACAAATTTACGTGGAGAAACTTTGAAGGGAAAAAACTCCACCACCGAAAGAGAGGAAAGTGTATTACTGATAATCTGAAATTTTACATGTAGCAATAGACTTCTCTTATCAATCTCTATAAAATTTAACAGCACCTTGTTACCCTGCAAACCTGCAAAACTGAATTGAATAACTCTAGCTCAAGGCCCCAATTTAATAGATATGTGAGGATGAAAACCACCATGGTTTCACCAAACAATAGGAAGAAACACCACCTAGAAAAATCAACTCCTTCCTACTTGAAATTGTCAAAAAGTACCAAAAATAGCCTCTTACAGATGCTCTTAAAACTGTCATAAGGCATCTCTCATGCATGGGCATCTAGGGTCCAAAAACAACATATTTTGTCATAGAGAATCTTTCATGCTGTCATAGCATCTTATGAAAACTATCATACATGTCATAGATGCTCTTACAACACCTTATTTTGACTCAAAAACCTCATTTTAGAAGATTCCAAAGTGGGACGCCTAGCTAATTTGTCCTTTTTCCAAAAGGACAAATGATAACAGTAACACTACATTTACATTGTCTCTTTAACCACCGTTGGTCAAATGGTTTCACCTCTTATGGGTAAATGTACAAAAAAATTTAGAAGAATAATAAATTTAAGGATTTAAAAGGTTGATGACACCTAAATCCTAACAGGGGTCATTTGGATAAAAGGTGTAAAAGTGATAAATGTTGTCATGACATTTTTTTTTTATCAAGTGACAACTTTTTAAAAGTTTGTTAAAAGTTGTTAATGGGAGTTGTAGGATGGTTGGAGGGGCATAATTAGATGGTACATGTACAAATTTTATTCCCCAAATAGAATGAAGGGTTGGTGTGTGTAGATGGAAGAATAATTTTGAAATAAAACTTGAATTTTCCTACAATTCCCACCATTTTGTCATGTTCTTTTACATGGTAAGGATCTGTACAACATTGTACAGATCTGAAATTGATTTTTACTGATAGAGGAATGAACTAGCTTTCTTTGGAAGTTGGTTTGGTGTAATTTCATTGGGTATAAAGAAAGTTATTTTAGTTTTTTAAAAACTATCTGAAACCCTACCTAGGGTAAGCAGTGGCAACTAAAAAAATGAATTTCTTAGCCCTCCACCAGTGAAAAATGCCAAAAACTTGTGGAGAGGAATTTTTTTTATATGTTGTATAATATCTCCAATTTGCAAGGCCTGGAGATGAAGTTTATATGTGCTTCTATATGACAGAAGGTCTGATATATTGATGTACCAAGTTGTTTGAAGAGTGTCTGAGAGAATTTGAATGCATGGATGAACGATTTGTCATTGTCATGATGGGGAAAGCATTGATGATGATGTATGAAGGTTTCACAGGCATGTTTCCTTGATTTTTTGGCCTTTGGAGTAAAAAAGACACCTATATGTATGATTGTCTTATTAGGACAATGTATGATAGTTTTAGATTTGGTGTCACAAATCTTGTTTGGATGTATAGGTGAGAAAGGAAGGGAAGACACTTATACTTGGGTCCTACCAACCTATATCAGGCTTTGAAGAACTTGAAAGGTCACTACTTGCATTTGCATTGTATATCCTAAAAGTATTGTCATAAGACTGTGTTGACAGTGACATGTACAGGGTGATAGTCAAATTTTTTTATCCTTTTGTTCTATGTCTCCACCAAGTGCTTCATGAGAACATTGATTATGATGTGGAATGGTCTCTCAAGCCTCTGATCATAGGCCAAGTCAATAAGATCAATGGTCCTTGTGAGTTTCCAAAAAAAGTCTTAAAGGTATTTTCCTAAGAGGACTGCCAAAGATAGGTTATTGTATTCAGTTGAATGCCATCACATGTATTTGGTCCATTTTTCCCTTGAGTCATATGAGTAAGGTTTGTTCATGACAGACCACAAGTACAAAAATGTCACAAATTCCCTATAGAGAATCCTATGGAAAAGGTCATTGTGAGTGTCAACTATGTTGTAGGTGTCAAAATCCATAACCATTGTTGGTATTGAGAAACATTTGGCCCTTCCTTTGCATCAAGGACCTTCCATATGTGTTCTTTGTGGTAACAGTGAAGAAGATTATTCTCATTTGTTTTTTGAGTGTTCTTTATTTAGAGATATTTAGCATCTTTGGTGGGGCTGTTGGAAGGAAGCTTGTGTTCATTCTTCCACCCTATTTGAGCTTTGGAGAAGTTTGGGTAGGCCTCCAGCACAAGCCTCCTTTCTTCAAATTGTGTGGTACATTGGTCCTTCCTTCATATTGTGGTAGGTTTTTCTTGAAAGAAACCAAAGGATTTTTAGGGGACGTAAGCTAGCAATTCAACAACTTTGGCAAAGGATTGTTGGCATGGTTCAGGAGACTATAATTGCTAAGTGTGAAATTTCTTTTCCTCTAGAAAAAGGGGATGCAGATTTTATTCAGAGGTTGGGTCTTCTTGGCATTAGATAGGTGTACCCTTGTGGCATGAGAAATTGTAATCTTCAGAAGAAGACCCAAAGGAAGGGCCATTGGCTTCCCCCACCTGTTGGTGTTTTAAAAATTAACACTAATGGTTCTTCAAGGGGTAATCATGGGCATGCTGGAATGGTGGGGTTGGAAGGGATATGGTTGGTAATTTCATTTTCTTATTCTCTATTTATAAAGAGAAGCAAAGTAACAACTTTATGGAAGGACTAGAGATTCTATATGCTATTGAGAGAGCTAGTGCTCTAGGTTGGCATCAAATCATTTATGAGTCAGATTCTCGGATCTTGATCAATATGTTGAATAGTTAGGATTTGGTTGGCATTAATTGGCATCTTGACTCAGTGGTTAGGAAGATTCTTAGATTGAATTCCATGTTAGAGGTTGTCTCCTTTATCTACATTTCATGAGAGTGGAATAGTGTGGCTGGTTGTCTGGTGAAAATGGGGGTTGGCAGGTGGAAGATTGGGAGCAGTTATCCTAGGAGTATTCCCATGTCCTTGTTGGGTTGATTTTTGTGAATAAGATGGAGTAATGGCTTTTGTTCCGGTTTGTGTGGGTGTGGCTGCTTATTGGGGTTTCGCTTATGTTTTGGGGTGTGTTCTTGGAGTCTTGTGACTCTCTCTTTGTAATCCTTTATTTAATTCAATAAGTTTTTACCCTCTTTTTAAATAAAATAAAAAATAAGAGGCACATGAAAGCATGAATTATAGTTTTTAAGCATTTGAAGGAGTTGATAGATCAAATTATCTTCATACATGAGTACTCCGACAAGAAAAATATGGAAGAAGGTGGTGAGAAGACAAATATTCCAATGAAATGGTAGAAGAATGTGTTTGTTTTTTTTTGTACAAAGAACATAAATTATTTCAATGTTTACTTTTCTAAAGAAAAATATAATATTTGAAAATATAAATAATATATTTAGATACAATTCCCTAAACAAGTAAATCAAATTTAAATTGATGGAATTAAATTAGAAAATTTTACAAGATATGATATAATTTAAGTTCACTAACATGCTAAATATGTGGTGAACAAAGAGGTGTACAATGCATTATGTTTAGAATTTAACATATAATGAATACATATGAGCAACAAGATATTCAAGTAACCTTATGTTGGCAAATCAAAAATTTCAAGTGTAAGATGTTTTGGGTTCACTAAAATGTTAAATTGGAAAACTTATCTAGACCAAACAAGTGAATTAGTCTAGATCTACCTTTCCCCTTTGGCTTAAAATTGGAACACAACTGGCTAGGGTTTGATGAACACATAACTACCTCAAGGGAGAGCCAATTTTCTAGAGTTTGGTTCCTTTATTTTAAAAAGGACGACTTTGATTTGTGTGATTAATTAAACTAATTGATATAATCGTAGATTGGAAAATGTAAATGCACATATAACATAAATAAATTACAAAAATGTATATAGATATAGAATGTGTAGATAAAGAAGCACTTCTGGTTGAATTTTGATCTTAAAATGCATCGATAGGGGTGTAAACACTCTATTCCAAGGGTTTTGACTAGTTATGATCCTAAATCACTCAAGTATAGTTTGTTCTCTACTCTTCTATAACTTATCCTTGATGAAAGTTCTAGATCTAACTTGCATACATGAAATAGGGGAATTTTATGTTGTATAAGAGTTTTCCTCAGTTAAACCCCTATGTTGGTGTTCCCACCTTTGCAACAACAATGATAATGATGGTAAAGAGTGATTACCCACTATTGGGTAGAGGTAGAGTAAATAATAAATGAATGATGTAAGGAAATATTATCCTAGGTATGAAATCCTTGATGAAGTGATCTCACACAATAGGTTACTAAAAAGAGTTGTTAAATAATGCATGAATTTCCTTGAAGAGCTACAAGAGATTTAACCAATATAACACAAATAGATTGTTGTAGTAAGCATGTAGAGAACAAGTCACATGTATCCTCACAATTAGAGAATAATAAAGTATGATTTGTCAAAATAGTGCTTAGTTGTTCAAATGAAAGGGAAATATTGTTTATATATGCATCCTAATTGATATTTTTGGATAAAGGATGGCCTAGGGTAATTTTAAAATACTCAAGCCAACACTCAAAGTTAATAACTTTTAAAGAGAAAATCCAAAGACTAGTGTCCCACATCCCTATCTAGATGTTTTTGGTTCCCAAAACAAAGGTGTTTCAAGGTGTCACCCTTGGTCTCCTCGGCGTGGGACAGCACAGGGCTTGGGTTCATGACATGGCTTAACCACCTCTTGTGGATCTTGGATCTTGTATAAATCCAATGGTTGTATCAATCATTAACAAGTCAATCTTTTGGTGAAAGGACAACCACCTTTGCAATAATGCAATGGCAATATATTTAATCATTTTTCCCGATCTATACTTAAAATGATGAAATTATTAATATAATTAATTGTGTAAGTAAAATAAAGTGTCAATATTGTGTGAAATTATCAAGGGAAAAAATTTGTGATGCTACATATATATATATATATATATATATATATATATATATATATCCCTCTCTATATCTATCTCAATATCTATCTCTCACTCATACACACACACTTTCCCTATTTTTTCCTCCCTATCTCTATCTATTTATCTCTAACCTCCCTCCCTCTCTTTTTATACCTCTCTCCCTCTCTATCTCTCATTCTTTCCCCCTATCATCTCCCTTTCGCTACCTATATATCTCTATCTCCTCTCTATTTATCTCTCTCCCTCCCTTCCTCTCTATATCCCCCTCTCTATTTACCTCTTTCCCTTTTTATACCCCTCTCCCTCTCTACCTATCTCTCTCCCTTTTTCTTCCACCTATATATTTACCTAGTTATGAAATGTAGGGAAATAGGATGCTCCACCTTTTAGGAGATGGAACAATTAGGGGACCTATTTCATACTTCACTTCATTAGGAAACCAAGATCCATCAACCAAGTGACACAGTTGAGGGGAGGAGAACTAGGGAGGTTTCCTTAGGTGTTATTAAAGGGCGTTCACCACTAAGCAAATGCTTAGAATGAAGGAAATAAAAGTAATATGAAAATTTAACTATATGACCTAGAAAATGAAACTTAAAATTAGAATGAGAAACTGAGGATAAATAGAGAAGCACCTGGAAGATTTGAGATGTCCAAAAAAGGTCAACAACTTTGAAATTATGACTTTTGAAGTGTATTGGGACTCATATGCTATACTGGGTGATTTAGTCTTGCTATTGGAATCTAGGTAGAATCTAGAATCTTCAGATGACAAACTAGGATCTACAAAAAACTAGTGAAAAGAGGTACAGTAGGACTCATACACCAAGAGGGGCGATTTAGTCCTAGTATTAGGATTTTACTGAAATTTTTGTATCCTTGAGTGATCTTCTATAGATTTTTTCTTGTCCAATCTTTAGGTCCGAAAGGTATGAATTCCGATCTTTAGGTGAGTTTCCATGAGATGACAACTTCTTGATATCTTTGAAAACTTTCTTCATTCTTGCAACTTTTTCTTCAAAGGATCTTCAAGCTCCAAATCACCTAGATCTACAATCACACATGAAGAGGGAAAAAATGTTGTGTTAGTGGATAGGGGTTTTCCTTCATCAAACCTTGTTTAGGTAATTAAACCTTGAAATGAAATGAAATAGAATGAAGGAATAATGAATGAACAAATGCAATGTTGCAACTCACCAAACCCTTGAAATAAAGGCTAGAATCTTATGTGAAATGGCTCCAATGGATGTGGATCTTGACTCTTGATCTTGAAATGAAATAATGTCTTTGAATGATTGCTTGAATCATGAAAATCTACATCACAAATGTTAGCTCAAAAACACATGATGCATGATGACTTTGATATGATGCTTGTATTTTGAATTCTTCTCCAAAATGCTTAATAATCAACTCTTGAATGCTCTCACTTGAATTCTCATAAGATCACATAGATTGCTAGGACACTAAGATACTTGAAATTTTTAGGAGAAATTATGTGAAATAACCTTGTATTTATACTAGTTTATAATAGTGGTGTTGTCATAGGACTGAAATTGCAACACTACAAGCCGACATTAGATCTAGGAGATCAAAATCCCACCAAGAATTGAATTCAAAATAGATCCAAGCTAAAGCAGTAGGATGATGGCAAGAAGTTGAGTCCACTTTTTGGCCATTTAGTGGAAGTGTTTTCCCTTATTTTCAAAATTCAACACATTTGACCTTAAAATTTGAAGCACTTAGAGATGGAATCTTGAAAAAATTCACTGATCATAAAATGTAGTACTTGGAGTCTAGTTTCTAAATATGTAATTTATTGTAATACCTAAGATGATACAAATTGATTTTCAATAGGCGTTTCTAAAAACCATTGTTTAAATTTCTTTTTTTTACCATACCATGCTCATGTACATCATCCATATTTTGACCTAAATAATCATATTTTTCTAAATCCTTTTGGAAAAATATTTGTAACTCATTGAAGCACACTTCCATGTGCAATTTTTATTGAATTTTTTTTTTTTGTTAATTTTTTATTGGCCATATTTGGTGTTTAAAAAAATCATGTACGTCATGTATAAGATGACCTAAACTTATGATTTTTTTATTTTTTTAAAATTGAAAAGAATTGTCTGAAGTACGCTTTCGTGTAATCCATTCGTGAAAATGTTATGTTGATAAAAAGCTATTAAAATACTAAAAAGCCTCAATAATTCAAGTTTATGGACTTGTTTAATCAAAAATTAAATGAAAAATTAAAAAAAATAATTCAATTGTAAGAAAAAATTGCATATTTGGAATCTACACTATCTAATCTATAATGGGTTTTAATTTCATCAAAAAACTTTGCAAAAAAAGGCTTCAGACATATGCCTAAAGTCAGTATTTTTTTGTGATATTACTAGGACCTTCAACTTGTAGGTCAAACCAGGTCCAGGGCCTAGGTTCGGATACCAAAACCTTTTCTTGAACTTGTCAAAAAAACAAAAACCTGGTCTACATTTCAAAATTTAAAAAATGGGACCCCATTTAGTAAATGGGATCCCATTTGCAATTTACTCGTTGAAAATAGAATGGGATCCCAATTAATAAATGAGATCTTGTTTACTAGTGGATCCATTGAAAATGGAACACAATCCTGTTTAGTAAATGGGATCTCGATTTGTTTAACTCGGGATCTCGTTTACTAAATGGGATCCTGATTTCTATAAATCGGGATCTCGTCTCTTAAATGGAATCTTGAGTTATTTTTTATCGTTATTTTTAATTTTACTATCAAAAAGGGGCATCTCAGGTCTGAGAATTATTTTGTACTGCTGACTGTGACAAATTCCCTATTTTCTATCACCTTTTGTCTTGTTGAAGCTCTTCAACTTGGGATTTTTTTCAATTTTGAGAGGAGGTATCATTGGATGCTGTGACAAAGGAATTTTGTTGAATTGCCACTTGTTTTCAAAGGAGGAAGAGGAATTTTATTTAATTGCTACTTGTTTGAAAGAAGAAGAGAAATTTTGTTGAATTGCTATTTGCTTTGAAAGGAGGAAGATGGATTTTATTTATTTGCTATTTGTTTGAAAGAGGAAGATAAATGTTATTGAATTCCTATTTTTTTTCAAAGGAGGATGAAAAAAATTGTTTAATTGAGCTACTTGTTTGAAGGAGGAAGAGAAATTTTGTGCATTTTCTATTTGTTTTCAAAGGAGGAATCTAGGAATTTTATTTATTTTCTATTTTTTTGGAGGAAGATAAATTTTGTTGAATTCCTATTTTTTTTCAAAGGAGGATGAGAAATTTTGTTTGATTGAGCTACTTGTTTGAAAGAGGAAGAAAAAATATGTGCAATTACTACTTGTTTGAAGGAGGAAGAGGAATTTTGTTTAATTGCTACTTGTTTGAAGGAGGAAGAGGATTTTTGTTCAATTGCTACTTGTTTGAAAGAGGAAGAGGAAATTTGTTCAATTTCTACTTGTTTGAAGGAGGAAGAGGAATTTTGTGAACAATTGCTACTTGTTTGGAGGAGGAACAAACAAGGAAGACTCAAGTTTTTAACATTCATTTGTGCATACTTAAAAAAAAATCAATCATGGTATCACAATGTCAAAATAAGAGGAAAGATAGGAAGGTATTGACCCCTAAAGAAATTCAACAAAGAGAGAGAAGGAGAAAAAAAGACAAAGAGAAAGAAGAATGAAAATTCAATCAATGAATGACGGTGAAGCATCCAATTCCACAACTATTGAAGATAAAAACATTAAGGAGACCATGGATGTAGATGATGCAAACTTGGAAGAGGTGAATGTGGAAACTAATACATATATACAATCTATTCCTAGTATGTCTTCAAATATTGCTTCCAATGCTATGGAGAATGTTTCAATAGGCACAAGTCCAGGTATGTCTTCAAATCCACCTTTGAGCCTCATAGAAATGGTGTTTATTGGAGATTTAGAAAATTTTGGATATCACAAAATTGACATTGATAATATTCGTAGAGTTCAAGATTTGAATCAAATTGTTATTGAAAATGAAAATGAAAAACATTTTGATGTTGAAAATGAAAATGAAAATCCTTTTAATGAAAATGAAAATGAAAACCGTTTTGTTATTGAAAATGAAAATGAAAATATTTTAATTGAAAATGAAAATGAAGATGAAGATGAAAATGAAAATGAACATGAACATGAACATGAACATGAAAATGAAAATGAAAATGAAAATGAAGATGAAGATGAAAATGAAAATAGTTTTGAATATATTTAAAAAAAATTGAAAGTGATGTTTTGGAGAATCTTCCTAGTAAAATTTCTTGGAGACAAATAAGAACACATGCTAATAGATTATACAATCAATTTTTTTATTGTAAAAAACTTTCAGTTCAATGTCAACTAATGATGTGATTAATGAGAATGCAAAAAATGAGAAAAATAATAAAAAATTTAGGCATTTTTGTTAAACAAAGAAGAAAAGACCAATTAGTAAAACATGTTATGTCTACTATTGATAGTGCCATTCAGTCTATTGGAAAAAATAGTAGATCTACAGATAAAAATGCAATAAGAAGAGCTATAACAATAGCTATAGTTAATAAAGCAAATTTGAATAAAATAATGGTAAGCAATATTAGTGAAGTTTAAAAAATATATCCTAAAACATTGCTAAGAGCAGTAAAAAGAAGAGAAAGTATAGAAAATGCTCTTATCAACCAATGTTGGAGTTTCAGTGGTTGACTCTCAAGGTCTAATATGAAATTGAATGTTGAAATTATATCTTTGATTGAAAAATATTGGCATGATAATACTATGGTATCATCTGATGCTAGAGATGTTTTAAAATTAAGGGTGGGGTCCAAAGTTCGTGATCCTCATCCAAAACACCTATTAGATACAATACAAACTAAATTTTATAGAAAATTTAGTTGTGATTTAGTGTTACTTGATAATATTAAAATAAGTCAAAGGTCTTTTGAAAAATGTAAACCATTGTATGTAAAAATTAATAAGCAACGAATATCTTGTTGTCATAAAACACATGTTCAATTTCATTATTTTTATGATGTTTTTCAATATATACGTTGTACTTTGCATACTAACATGATTATGTAGGAATGTGGTATTAATATGCCACCTAAAACAATAAAGGGAGTTTATATCAAGTTTATTTTGTGAAATATCTAATGAAATTTTATTTTAGTTAAGTTCTTGTATTTCTGGACAATGCACTAGTTGTAAAAATCCTTCATTCTTAAAGAGTTTGCATGCATGAAAGTGTTGATAATGATTTTGGAAAACAATTATTTGATGTTTAAAAAATATTTAAGAATGTTAACTATTCTCCAAAAGATGGAAAAATAAGAAAGCATTGTGATTTAGTTACATAAAAATTTAATGTACATGCATTCATATTAGAATTTAAGAATAATATTGTACCAAAATATGTGATGCTCTCTCAACATGCTCGATGGCTTGATAGCCAATTTCGCGCATGTAGGAACACATTTTCAATTAGTACTATACTTTCAATGGTTGATTTTGTAGAAAATTATACTCTAGTTGTACAAGAGGAAATTCAATCATAGTATTATAATTCAATGCAAGTAGCTATGTTTTTCCATATTTTTTATATACATGCAGATGATAGCACATAGGATGATAGAAAAGTTTTGAGTATCATTTTTATTTGAGTGACAACCGGTTACACTCGTTAGAGTTTGTTCAATATTGTTTCAATTATTTTATATAAATTTAAGAGAAAGAGAGAAAGAGGAATCTACATGATAGAACACCTCATATGGTTAGATAATTGTATAGGGTAGTTCAAGAATGCTTGAATTTTCTATTGGTTAAGTAGGGTTCACAAGGAACTTAATGTCCAACATATATGGAGTTTTTTTTGAAGCTAGGCAAGGTAAAGGAGAACATGATGGATTTGGTGCATGTGTCAAAAGAATTCTTGCTAGAGAACAATTGAAATTCAAGGATGCACTAAAATTTAAAGATGCACGTGGGATTGTGGATTGGTACAATACAAGATTATCTACATCTGGTTCAAGTGAGTACTCTACAATTCATCGATTCTTTTGGTTGGTTGAAGAAGAGAGCATTCTACCTAGAGTTGATTGTGAGACAATCAGTGGATCTACTAAATGACATTCATTTAAGAGTTCAACAACAAGCACACGGACTATCTGGACAAGGGAGCTTGTATGCTTTTGTCAGTTTTGTATCCCAGGAGATTGGGAAGCATGTGAAAATATAAAATGGGTTGAATAGTGGGAGCAAAGATCATTGACACCTGTACAAGCACACGATCAATATGAAAGAACTATTGAAGACAATGATCAAGTGTTTTCATTTGAAGACTATGAATGTGTTTTAGACCTTTTCCAAGAAGGTAATTTAATTCAATTTATTTAATTTTATTTCACTTTATTAAGTTATTTTGTAATACTAAATTATTTATATGGATACGCACAAGTTATTAATACAAACTTTGTTTGTAGGACATGTGTATGTTGTTGCACCATAGGAGAATGAAGAGGAAACATAATATTGGTTGACTCATTGTATGGAGACTAAACATAAGTTAATAGCACCTTGACATGATGATGGCTATCATTATCCAATAGGTATGGTGATCCCCTTAAGACGTCCCCTTAAGAAAATTTTGATAACAAGTTTTTGATCACCTTAAGAAAATGTTAAGAACAAATCTTTGATCCCATTAAGAAAGAGAAATTATTTGATGATGGTTTTCATGTTTTCCAATAGAATCAATGGTGCTTGTTTGCACTTGGCTACGAAAATACATGATAAGGAAGAATGGACTACCTACATTTGAATATTATGAAACACATAAAAAGATTATGC
The DNA here is from genome assembly GCA_007258455.2 of Sequoia sempervirens. Classification (NCBI taxonomy): domain Eukaryota; kingdom Viridiplantae; phylum Streptophyta; class Pinopsida; order Cupressales; family Cupressaceae; genus Sequoia; species Sequoia sempervirens. Next base: position 189,920,073 of record VDFB02373365.1, on the reverse strand, counting down.
ACTATTCAGATTTGGTGGTGGAAAAAATATAAAACTAGATCGGTATCGTGGAAGACCTACAAATAAAGTTCTATGGAAATTTTATATGGAAGAGCATGAGACAATCATAAATGTGTTGCAAAAAAGAGAGGATGCAGATGGTACAATGGAATAAGTAAATATAGGTAAATATAGTTTTAGTTTTATATTGTCCTTTCAAATAGATTAAATACATTTTTTGATATTGGTAAAGAGTGTTATTAGTTGAAATTAATTTAAATTTTCCTTTTATAGATCCTTAAGCCATCATCACAAAAAGGAGAGCCCGTGCAGATTCAACCTAGACAACATGGAATACTTGGTAAAAATAGGTAATAATTAGTTAAATTATATTTAAATACATGTTTTGATTATATATTGATATTGATTGTACATTAATAGTTAAAATTGATTTATTATCCATTTTTCTATCCTTAAGCCATCATTGCATTGATCTCATACTTTAAAAAAAATGGAGACAATGCCTGGATTCAACCTACACACATGTGTGGAATACTTTTAAATACAAGTACTTGAGTTGTGTACATATAGATAGTTTTATATAAATTAAAATATGTATGTTTTGATGATTTCATTGATATTGCTTGTACCTCTCGATATCAGGTGGTGTGAAGACCTACTACATTCTAGGAACGAGTTTGAGATGTTCTTGAGATGGCATAGCCAAATTTTGTAAACATTGTTTTGAGATGGCATATATGTACATACATACACAATTAAACATTTTGTACAAATTACAAATATTATGTATCAAAATCAATATTCTATATATTTTGTTTGTTAAATGTGCATGTTTTACTACTTTGAAACTTTATATTTGATTGTATAATCACTAAATATCATGTATAAATTATTGTTAAATCAATTATATCCTTAATATGTCATATTAGGACCCCTTAAGACATCCCCTTAAGATGTGTCGTATTAGAAAATATCCTAAATATTATACTTAATCATATAATTTGTTATGATGAGTCACCCTAAAGTATAATACTTCTTTATATCACTTAATATTGATACTTAATTATACTCTTCTTTGATCCCCTTAAGACATCGTATTAGGACCCCTTAATACATCCCCTTAAGACATGTCGTATTAGCACATATCCTAAATATTATACTTAATTATATCATTTTTTATGATGAGTTATCCTAAAGTATAATACTTGTGTATATCACTTAATATGTATACTTGATTATACTCTTCTTTGATCCCCTTAAGACATCGTATTAGGACCCCTTAAGACACCCCCTTAAGACATGTCGTATTAGCACATATCCTAAATATTATACTTAATTACATCATTTTTTATGATGAGTCACCCTAAAGTACAATACTTGTTTATATCACTCAATATTTATACTTAATTATGCTCTTCTTTGATCCCCTTAAGATGTTGTATTAGGACCCCTTAAGACATCCCTTTTAGACGTGTCATATCAGCACATATCCTAAATATTATACCTAATTATATCATTTCTTATGATGAGTCACCCTAAAGTATAATACTTGTTTATATCACTTAATATTTATACTTAATTATACTCTTCTTTGATCCCCTTAAGACGTTGTATTAGGACCCCTTAAGACATCCCCTTAAGACGTGTCGTATTAGCACATATCCTAAATATTATACTTAATTATATCATTTTTTATGATGAGTCACCCTAAAGTATAATACGTCTTTATATCACTTAATATTTATACTTGATTATACTCTTCTTTGACCCCCATAAGACGTCGTATTAGGACCCCTTAAGACATCCCCTTAAGACAACCTATAAATTAGTGTTGGATGCTATTATTTGTTTTGACAACTTATAAATTAGTGCTTTTTGTGGAACATGAGGTCAAGAGGACTTTTATGTTCTTAAGTTTTCTCTAACACTTTGCATGATTTGTAAATATGGGACTACATGATTTAATTTCAAAACTTTAACCTATTTTTTGATAATTAAGTTATTTAATTTAATGTTGTAAAAGAACTAGGAAATATGGTGTATACTTATAGAACAACTTTTTTGGCAAAACTCGTTGCATTTTGATTGGTATTTATGTTTAGTTTATAGAATTTCTTAATGCTTTTGTTCTTTAATCTTGTATGGTATTGTTTATTTCTTAAAATTTCGTCCTTTGTGGTATATAAACAAATTGCTTTTGTTTGTAGATTATAATTTATTCACTAATTATTGATTGACGTGAATTGAATAAGTTCATTGACTAATTATTGCTAATTATTGAATGTACATATCATGTATGGGATCACTAAATTTGTAAAGTACAAAAATTAAAATGTCCTATTAATTTCAACTTTAATTTCATATTTATATTTAATTTCACATTAATTTCCTATATTAATGTCTTGACTATGAACATAAAATGCATAAATGTGCATGTGCAAATTAAAATTGAACAATAATAAAGTTCATTACTTACAATATATTAAGTGCATGAAATAAAGTCCATCAGAGTACAACCCATGAACTAAAGTCCAACAAAGTACTTGACCCATGAAATATAAAGTCCGATAGAGTACATGAGAAACCAAATATGTAGTCCATGAAATAATCAAATATAACCCATAAAATCATGTTTAGGTCATATATCGTCTCTATAATCAAGAGACCTCTTCACACCATGCAGACTACGTGGATGACCTAAAACACTCTATACAAGAGATGAAATAAGATGTAAGACAATGAAAAATGATTTAATGACAATTTAATTTATAATTCATCATAAAATTAAATTACCATCATATCTAGGTCTGGATGCTCTAGTGCACCTGGACCAACCTCTTAATTCTTCGAATCAATCTACATAAATAAGACAAAGAAATTTGAAATTAGATGTAAGTCTACAATTAAAAATGATTTAATTCAATTTAATTTATAATTTATCATATTTAAATTATGCGATAATCTAAGGTTGTGCACCCTCTACTCCAGGACCTGTTTGTACATGCTCAACTACAAGATGTGTCTCATGCTATAAAAGAAAAAAGAATTTAACATGTATATATATATATATATTCAATTTTAAATTTAATTAAAGTTATTCGCAATGTATAATTTGTAATTGAATTTAAATATAATAAAAAATTTAAATTACCATGATATTTGGAGCTTGCTTTGTATGTCCTCCTGGAGGTGTAACTATGATTGAGTTGTGGCAGAATGTCGCACTAACATATTCCTATAAGATCAAATTTAAAGCATGTATACTTGAATTAGGTTAATATATATATATATTCAAGTTTGCACATTGTGTGTAGAATTTTTTTAAAACAACTTGAAATTCAAAGGCCTCATGAGTAGCAACAACATCCAATGTTTTTCTGATGCCCATTCTTATTTTCGTATCAACCTAGACATACATATAGACATTTAACGCTTATAATATTTACAAGTGTACATGCACACTTGATATATAGTGAGTTCAAAATTTGCAATTGTGACTAGATAGTAATGTAAGTTAAACAATTTACAATATAAATGTACCTACCCCTGATCTGTGACGCTCAATACTGGAGGAGTGCTCGAAAACCCCTCAGGTGGAATCAACATGGAAATCGATTGACTCCCCTAAACCAACATAAATATTTAAAACATATGTTCATGATTGAATAATAAATTTAAAACTCAATTTAAAAATTATTTCATATATAATTTAAAAAATTGAAATCAAAGTAACCCATAAGGGTTGCTGACTAGGCTTGGTGTGGACATATGTACTCACAGTGTAGATGATTTCCCCATCACTAGTGTCATTTGTACACCAAATAGTTTGATTATTTAAATGCATTGTAATTTTTTTCGATATGCATTCATTAAAATTGTTTTAAATTCAACATGTAGATGTGTATTTATACTTGTGTTGCACTATCCTCAGGGTGATGGTCTATAGTAAGAAATTCTACAAATGAAATAAGGCAATCAGATCATCCACCAAAATCTCCACATCCACCCGAACTGGGTGTGGCCTAATTGGGTCCATAGCATATTTGATGGAAACTAGTACATATATGTGGTCTCGACACCTGTGGAGTGGTACTAGGACCAACTCCATAAGACTCTCCTCCATCATTGTGGTCTTTATGCTCCCTACCCGCTATTGCAGAAGCATGTTGATCAAGGTCTCCTACAAGCGTACTAAGGGATCCTAATGTAGATACCACCACACGTTGATGCACAGGTGCGGGAATGGCAGGACCAAGAGGAGCAACAAGGGGTTGCACATGCATGGGGCGCTGGGGATCAACCCTTGCCCCTAACCTTTTTTGTGGCAATGCTACCACCAACACCTTGAAATGATTTAAAATCAAAATAATTGGGATTTTTCCCCATAACAAAATCTACATATAGTTTCCTCAAAAAATATAATGGTACCTCCATATTAGCATGTGCTGGACTGTCAAATACCATATACCATTGATCCCAAAAATGTGCACTCATTTGTTGATGTATACACCACCTCATGGATATTCTAGATTTATTGGGAGGAATGGGTTGTTGAGTATTAGGGTCAATAAAATAAGGGGCTAGATGGGCTTTTCATATTTTTAGGTCTAAAATTTGTTTATATGAGAGACCATTTGCATAAAATCACCTCATCTCCTCTCTTTCTCGTTGATGCCTATCTAAATCAAAATCAATAGTCCTAATGGCATCCACAACATTTTTCATCGCAGATGTAAAACATCTCATGTGTGGTGGAATCAATGCTTGATTTTTCATACCATTGATGTGGTTTTGAATGGATGCCACTTGATCATTTATACATGCTCACAAGCCAGCCTAATCAGATCCATCTGGTGGTGGAGGTGGGATATGAGGTGGAGGGGGTGGAGGGGGAGGTGGAGCCTAGGGTGAAGGTGGAGGTCAGAGCTTCTTTGATCCCCTTAAGAAATGTCATATTAGGACCCCTTAAGACATTAATTTACAGTTTATGGTGATATGATGGATTAAGGGGATCTATGTGTAGTAAGGTCCTAGGATAAAATGACATGGCTTAAGTGAATAAAATTTGGTGAAGTTTCCCAAGGCAACCAAATTTCATATAGGGCCTAGGAAAAAATTATGGCTTTATGGTTCAGGGTTTAGGGTAATAGGATGGCTTAAGGGGATATATGTAGTAAGGTCCTAGGACAAAATTACATGGCTTAAGGGAATAAGTGGAGTTTCCTAAGGAAACCAAATTTCATTTTAAGGTCCTAGGACAAAATGAATGCTTTAGGGTTTAGGTTTAGATTTTAGAGTTCAAGGTTTAGGGTTTCGGTAACTTCGGGTGAAGTTTGGGTGGCCATTTGAATAATGGGCTTGCAAGTTAGTGAACAACATTTTCTTATGGAATAGTTGATTGAGATAGCTCTTATTTCAATTGACCAACCTAGATAATGAAATCTCATTCCTATTATAATCTTGCACGATCTTATTATTATTAAATTTGGTTGCCTTGGTAAACTTCACCAAATTTTGAGAACTTCTTGGATCCCCTTAAGAAATGTCATATTAGGACCCCTTAAGACATCAGTTTACAATTTAGGGTAATAGGCTAACTAGTTTATGAATATTTTTGATTTTATGAATATAGACTAACTATTTCCATAATAGAAACACATAATTATGTATTATTAAGATTGAGTTTTATGTATACTTTAACTTGATATTTTTTAATTGAATATAAGATTATTTTATTTAACATGTTTTTCATTAATATTTCCCACTTAAATGATTTTTATGATATAAAATGTATAATAAATTAATTAATGTTGAGTTTATTTTATTTTGGATTGTTTGGAATTAAAAGAACCTAAAAGAAAGAAAATAAAATATTTAGATTCTTTTAGTGTCTAGGTAACTAGTGCAAATTGAGATTTTAGACTAAACTAGAAGCCTAATTAACAACTAATTGACTAGAATGGGAGTTAAGATTGTTGAAAGACAAGAGACAATGTACACGTAAACAAGAAATGGAATCAAGGCATGACTAAGAGAGATAAAAACATAAATAGAAATGAATGCACATATTATCTAATTAAGTGACAATTGGAAATGGATTGTACAAGGATTTAGGAATTCTCTAACTAAATTTGTAAACAAACATTGAAAATTTATCAATTGTAATGATCCACTCTAGTCCCACAAGTAATTCTTCCCTTCACCCATAATTCCTTAATTATTGTAGTGTTTTCAACTTATCCATGTGTCTCTAATTTCAAATCCATTTTTTTGGATATTTCTCATATAATTTTAGATTTGAAACTCATTTAATTTCCCTCCTTTATATATAGTGGTTGCAATTTTTTATATCATGGATTCCACTCAACCTTCTTTTCCCTTGTGTCCATTCATTCGTACATCAATTTATTTGAAGTGTTTACATTCTTTTTTATTTGATCCATGAATATTTGATAAAATCATATCCTTTTACCAGAAGCATAGTGGCACATGTTCCATTAATGCACTCTTTGATATTGGATATGATTTAACATCTTCCATGGAACTTATTATTATTTTTCCTTCTATTGTAGATTCTTTAACTTAACCATGAGTTTCATAAATATTTCATCTCTTAATATGGATAGCTTTAGTAATGATGATGACTATTGGTGTGCCTAGCATTGATAATTCTCTTATCACCTATGATCATGCTTTACCTTTTAGTGATTTCCCTTATTATGATGCTTAATGAGAGAAACTTGGACGATCACATTTATTGCATGCCCACCTAATGAACCTGCTCAATATTTTTTAATTCTAAGATGTTTGTAACATATTGTTTTCTATTCTAATTATATCTATGTTGATAACGTTTAATTGATTGTGTCTCTTGATGAATACACATTTAAATGTATAATATTTATCAAATCCTATTTCATTGTCAATATCAAGGACCCTAATTTACAATGCAAATACATTCAATTTAAAATATTTAAGCAATGCATATCAATTTTTTCCATTATCAAATATTCTTGAGCTTGAAATCAAGGTTTTCATCTAAATGCAAAAAAAATTGTTTGATTTCAATTTAGGGTAAATTAGCAAATTTTTTTGTTTGAATTGAATTTAGGGTTTCAAGAAAAAATTAGGGTTTTCAATGCAAATTTTTTTATTTCATTTCAAATTAGGTTTTTCAATGCAATTTTTTGTTTTCTTTCAATTTGGGGTTTTTTGACTAAATTTTATTTTTCAGATACAATTTAAGGATGATTTTTTTGTTTCTATAGAGTTTCATTTCATTTTTTCTTCTACCTCTACAAATTATCAATTCCCTGATTACACCTAAATGAAATACATAAAATACTAGATAAACTGAAAAAAATAATGCTAAAACCTACATTTGACTTATAAATTTCAAAAAAACACTAAAAAAATGCATATAAAATAGGTAGAGGCATACCTAGACTTTGGAGGTCACTGTCGTTGTCACCACTATCTCTATTAAATCGGGATCCCAAGCTGCTAATGAATGAGTTTCATTTTTTTTAAATAAATACAACTTGAAAACAGGATCCTGTTTTGTAAAGATCAGGATCTTGTTTCCCATCCGTCAGTTCGGGATCCTTTAATAAATGGATCCCAATTTTTTAAAAATGGGATCCCATTTTGAATTTAGTCTTGGGATCCCAAACCTAAAAGGGATCCCATTTTTTAAAAATTAGGATTTCATTTATGAAAACAAGGATCCCTTTTTTGCAATTCTGATTTCATTTTTTTGGCTAAGGAAAAAACTTCCACGTTTTGTGGACTCAACTTCTTGCACTTACCCAGGATTCATACTCTAGTTGGGGTGTATGAGTCCTAGTAGCTTAAACTTGGAACACAAACTTCAAGAAATGTTATGTTCAATACAATATTCAAGATTAGGTCCTGAAACCTAGGTGGAACCCATACATTGAAGGTGGCATATGAGTCCCAGATCACTAGATTTGGAACACAACCCAAAAACATGAATTATGATTGGTCATTTAATAAATTTTTGGATTATCCTCATAAAGATGCATTAAATAATATTTGTGGATCATGCAAAATAGGACCAAATAAGGCATAAAGAAGCCCAATTTTAGTAGGGAGGGCCCAAACAAGTGTGAAAATGTAAAGGGATGCATTTTTCTACACTATATTTAGCCCCCATGTTAGTGAGGGGAGAAAATTACTTCAAAATCACACTAAAGTAGACAAATTCACATCAAGAGGGGTCCAAGTGTACCAATGCGAGTAAGATAGGACAACAAAAATCAAGAGGGATGATCAAGCCCCCAGGATCAAGATCTTATGGCAAACCAACATAAGAACAAAAGAAAACACATGATAATGATATGTGAAACAACAACAAGATACAATCATACACTATCAAATACATAAAGAAGAAAGAAAAAGAAAAAGAAGGGGTGGATCAAGCTTCAACAATCTGTCCAACACAATGTGGACCAGATCTAAGTTGTTTGTCCAAGAAACATTTACAAGTGGAACATGATGCCCACTATGCAAACCAAAAAAATGCTCACACTGGCTAGTGGAACCTCAGGCCATCCAATAGGTGAGCCCTTAGAGAGGTGAGACACATACACACATGGCCAATATGTGCTCACACACATAAGAAAGTCAATATGGGAAAGTCACGCCTAAGTTTGTCTCCCATACACTAACCATACCAAAGCTATACATCTTGATAACTTTAATAAGGTGCCACACAACACGAACAACAAGATTCATGAGGCAAGAAAAACTTCATATGCTTGATACTCATGAACAAACAAGATGACTCCTTAGGCAAGCAAAGCGTGTTATGCAAGGTGGCCATATAATAGTTATTCTAAATGAAAAAGGTAGTGTAAGGTATGTTCAAATGGGTTTTCCTTAGTTCATGTAAGGTATCAACTTAAGGAACATCGTGCCTAATGTCTCCAAGAGATGACCAATCAAATAATAGAAGATTCACAACTTAGGGGATGTAGTGTGCCACATCAAGACACTAAGAAGAATATAATATGCTAAGAGAGATCACACTCTTGAAGGACATCACATCCAATGTCACCAAAAAGAGAAAGGCGCATCACATGAAGTAAGAAGACCACACAATGAAACATGAGTTGTAATTAAAATGAAAAAGAATAATGCCAATGTATGTCCCCACTTTAAAGAAATTGCTAAACACCATGATGTGAGAAATTTTTATTATATTTTTGGTAGTATTTCAATTATTTCAAATATGTATTCACATGCCAGCTTGTGTTATTTGAATTTTGGGAATTAATGTTAATATATGTATAAATAAGAGGCCATTTCACTATGATTCACCTATCAATTTTTATGAGAAAGTGTGATCTAAGCAAGTTTATGAGTTCAAGAGCATTTCAAGGCATTGAAGAGTAGATTTATTGAAGAATTATTGCAGCAATCAAGATCCATCATCATGTCAAATTATTCATGCATGTTATTTTAGCTAATATGTTGATGTAGTGGTCAAGATCCATTCAAGCATTCAAAGGAATTGTTTCAAATCAAGTTTCAAGATCAAGATCCACATCCATTGAAACCATTTCATGCTAGTTGTAGGTCTACATTCCAAGGTTCAAACAATGGTTTGGTGAGTTGTGGAATAGGCTTGTTCATTTGTCATTCCTTTCATGCGATTTCATTTCAATTCAAGGTTTAATTACCAAAATAGGGTTTGACCAAGGAAAACCCCCATTCACCAAAAACAAAACATTTTTCCCTCTTGATTTGTGTGTGCAAATTCTAGGTGGAAGATCTCTTGAAGAGAAAAATTGAAAAATTTCCAGAGTTACATTTGTTAGATCATCATTGTTGCAATTTCATAGAAACTCACCTACAGTATTTATTTTTGGTTGTCTGACTATGAAAATCAGGGATCTAGGTGTGTAGACACAACAGAAGAGAACCCATAAACCATTTTTACAGAACCCTAGCCAGGACCCATTCACCATAGGGTGAATGAGTCCTCTATTAGCTTTGAAAAATAATTTTTGTTGACTGGTACACATCATTTTCCCTTTCTTAGATCTGCATTTAAATTTATGGTTCCATCAGAATTGAGCTTAATCTATTAGATGCACTTTGTAGATTGTATTTTAGAGTTTTTTTTCTATTTTTAATATTTCTCCCAAAAGTGTTGTTTAATCAGGACCACGTCCTTACAAAAAAAGAAAATTGGTAGATTCACACCTTGACTTGAATCACCTTTTGGTTGATAGTCCTTTCATTGTTTGGATCTCATTTCCTAATGTAATAGAGGAGGATAGGTCCATCATAACCCTATTTCCCCCCCTTCATATTTAATCACTCTATTCTCCATCATTTCACTTTGACATAGTTGACAAAGGAAAACACCAACCTACACCAACACTAACTCCCTCTAACTGTAACAACCAACAATGCCACTACCTACTCCCTTGAGAAGTAGCCTCCAACATTAGTCTAGAAAAAAATGAATCTTGAATCTACTAGACTAATGCATATCCTTATGCATCTAGTTCATAGAAGGAGGGGTAATAACCCCTAACTTCTCTTGGAGATACTCAAAAGTATCCTTGGGAAGATCCTTAGTGAATATATTAGCAACTTGATCCTTTGTAGGCACATACTCAAGATTCACTTCATTCTCTGCAATTTTCTCTCTCATAAAGTGATACTATATTGATATGTGTTTTGTCCTTGAGTGCATCACCAAATTCTTTGAAATGTTAATAACACTTGTATTGTCACAAAATATAGCAATTGGTTCATCATGTATAACTCTAATAGCCTTCAATATTTTCCTCATCCATAACACCTATGTGCAACAAGATGTTGTTGCAATGTATTCTACCTCTATAGTAGATAAAGAAGTTGAATCGTGTTTCTTGCTCAACCAATACACCAATCTGCATCCACGAAAGAATGCACCACTACCTGTACTTTTATTGTGATCAACATATCCTACCCAATCTAAATCTGTATAAGCACTCAAAGAGAAATCAGTATCCTTTGGATACCATAAACCATGTTCTGAAGTTCCCTTTAAGTATTTGAATATCCTCTTTACTGCTGCAACATATGACTAGATCTAGGATCTTCTTGAAATCTAGCCAAAAGAAAAATTACATGTATGATATCCGGCCTAGTAGTAGTTAGATATAGCAATCCTCCAATCATTAATCTATACTTTCTCTAATCATTCTTAGAAGATTCATCATTCTTACTCAACTTGCAACTAGTAACCATAGGGGTACATACTGATTTAGAGTCTTCCATTCCAAACTTCTTCAACATTACCTTGACATACCTTGATTATGAAATTATACCTTTCTCTTTTTGTTTAATTTGAAGTCCAAGGAATAAAATCATCTCCCCAAACTTAGACATCTCAAATCCATTTTTTTTTTGTTCTCCAAACTTCTTGCACATAGAATCATTTCCTCCAAAAACTATATCATCAACATACACAACCACCATCAAGATTTGATATTTTTCAAATTTGAGATAAAGATTAATATCTATGGTACATTTATTGAATCCTTCTTGTAACAAGTACCTATCTAACCTTGCATACCAATCTCTTAGATCTTGCTTCAATCCATATAATTCCTTTTACAATTTGTAGACCATATCTAGTTTATTTGATAATTGAAATCCTTCTAGTTGTTCAATGTATACTTCTTCTTCCAACTCACCATTGAAGAAAGAAGACATCACATCCATTTGATAAACCTTAAAATCCTTGTGTGTTACAAAATTCAAAAACATCCTGATAGCTTCCATTCTTGCCACTAGAGCAAATGTCTCCTCAAAATCTATTCCTTCTACTTGTGAGCAGCCTTTACACACAAGTATTGCCTTGTTTCTTAGTACTTCTCCTTTTTCATTAAGTTTGTTTTGAAATAACCATTTAGTTCCAATCACATCTTGTTTGCTAGTCTTGAAACAAGTTCCAAGGTACGATTCTTCTCAATCTACATTAGTTCTTCTTAAATAGCTTTGATCCAATACTCGTCTTTGCATACTTCAACCATTGTTTTAGGTTTAACTTTAGAGATAAAACATAGATTAACTTGTTCTTCAGCCATAACAACTTTTCTCCTTGTCAATACACCTTTGCTTTTGTCACCAATGATCTGATATTCAAAAGGATTCTTCTGCACATACTTAGGAGTCTTAGGGATCCTTTTCAGAGCTTCTTCTTCTTTAGTCTAAACTTCCTTTTCCTTACCTTCATCTTTGTAATTTTCTCTGCAAGAGGACTCATTTGATTCATATCCATCTATCACCACTGAGTTCTTTTGTAAGTCTTCATACAATTTAACATAGTTTGCACTTTATGAAATCTTTCTTAGCCTCTTATTTTATCACCTTTAAGATTTTCTTCTTGTATAATATCCAAGGAAGATACCTTCACCAGACCTTGCATCAAACTTTCCTACTTGTTCTTCATCTCTTTTGATATAGAACTTGCTTCCAAACACTCTAAAATATTTTTTAGTAGGAATCCTTCTATACCACAACTCATAGGGGGTCTTTGCACTATTCTCTCTTGGCTGAACTCTATTAATTATGTAAACAATAGTATGAATTGCATCTCTCTAGTAGACTTCTAGTAGGTTTTCCTCTTTCATCATTGATCTTGTAGCTTCCTAAACAGTTATGTTCTTTATTTCAACTACTACATTCTATTGAGGAATCTTAGGGGTAGATATATGAATCTTTATCCCAGATTCTCATTGTAGACATCCAAATTTGGACACTTAATTTATCCAAATTTATCACTTTTCATCTAAACATCCTCTTATCTGAGTTGATTAAGTAATATTACTATTATTTAATTAATATCCTTAATTCTGCCAAATCCCTAAGGTATTCAATTGATAATTAAATACCTTACCCTCCTTAATCCTCTTTTCATCAAATGAATTAAATAAATATTACATTTATTTAATTCCTCACATGTCATTTTCATCTAATCCTAATCCATCTCCTAATTTATTCATTAAGGATGTACATATGCCTAATCCTTGATTAGGATGTGTCACATCCTCCAACTTTTGCAAGTTGGCTTATAATCCTCATTAACCCCTGATTATCCTCTAATTACTGATTAGTCAAACCTAATTAGTACCTTGGTCAACTCTCCCCATCCCCCAAGGAATTTTTAATTTCTTTTTATTCACCCTAGGCTCCTCTCTTCCCTATGTGAATTTTTAATTCACTTTTATTCCTCCTAGAATCCCATTTTCCCATTCATCTTCTAGAACCTTTGACTTGTCACATCAAGTCACATGTGACAAACTCCCACCTTTTTGGAGACTCTCTCTTATCCACTAGATTCTCCCAAGCATGTGAATTTTTAATTCACATTTATTCCTCCAAGGAATCTTCTCATCTCCCAATGTACTTGGAAGGTACTTGTCCTTCCTCCACATCATGTACCTCCCTTCCACATCACCTACACATCATCCTACCTTTATCCACTTCACATTCCACATGTCAAAATGTGAGGGCTTGTGAGTCCTCAACTCACTTTAGCCCTTCATCTTGACTTTGTTGGATAAATCTCAACCATTGAATTCTCTAGAGAATTCAAGTCTCTCTATAAATACCCCCTCCTCTAAGGCATTGGGGGACTTAGCCATTTTGCAACTAAATGCTGCCATTTTGTGCACTCATCTAGCCATCAACATTCATCCATTTGCATCTACATTCAAGCATATAGTCAAGACTTGCATTTAGCCATATCAAGAGCCATCAAAGAGCATACAAATCAAATCATATCAAGGGCCAACCAAGGAGTTTCAACTGCAAAAGGGAGGTATATCAGTTTAACATCATTTTACACTTTCCTCTTTGCATTTACAAATTTCTTAGGCTAATTTTGAGGTGTTTTCTTATGTTTTTCCATTGCATTTTAATTGCTTAGAAAGGGTTAGACATTTTGGATATCACATTTCTGGCACGCCTGGTGGGACCCGCAAGTAGATCCCTCAATTTAACATTCATTGTTGTTGAGTTTTTGGAGGAATACGTCACGGAAGGGTGACTACACCCCTGATTTTTTTGTAGAGGGGTGACTGCTACACCCCTATTTTTCCGCAAAAGGGTGACTACGCCCCTGTTTTTCCGCAGAAGGGCGGCTATGCCCCTATTTTTCTGCATAAGGGTGACTACACCCTTGTTTTTCTGCAAAAGGGCGACTACGCCCCCTCCTTGACCAAAATTTTTGGCTAACACTTTTCTTGCAGAAGGGCGACTACGCCCCCTCGACCAAATTTTTTGGCTAACACTTTTCTTGTAGAAAGGTGACTATACCCCTGTTTTTCTGCAGAAGGGCGACTACGCTCCCTGGGTTAAAATTTTTGGGCTAACACTTTTCTGTAGAAGGGCGACTGTGCCCCTGGTTTTCCACAGAAGGGTGACTACACCCCTGATTTTCTGTAGAAGGGCGATTATGCCCCTGATTTTTTGTAGAAGGGCGACTACGCCCCTAATTTTCTATAGAAGGGGGACTGCGCCCCTGATTTTCCGCAAAAGGGCGTCTGCACCCCTGATTTACCACAGAAGGGCGACTGCGCCCCTGATTTACTGCAGAAGGGTGATTGTGCCCCCTGGTCACCGTAAAGCAACACATTTTAGAAGGTAAAATTATCATTTTAGCTTCAGTTTTTGCTATTTTCAGGTACTAACCCCCTAACACTATTTCTTGCAAGGATATTGGTATTTTTGCTAACTTTTTGTAGCATATTCTTATGAAATTGATGAAGAACATGGGATAAAACAATTAACATTTGCTTGCAGGGCTATCCATTCGCTCAGATTTCTAAAACTATCCTTGATTTTCCTGTTAATCTAAGAATATAGATTAATTAGGGGGAGTAATATTCATTGCATGTTGTGTCTATCTTTTTGTGTTACCCAAAGAGGGCATTAGTTTGTTTTCACTTTCCCCTTGCACTTTGTGTGAGCCTGGGGAGTAGTTGGAAACGATTACTTCTTTCTTTCTAGTGGGACCTACTTGGGGATTTCATCACCCCAAAGGATGATTCCAACCACGCGTATTGGCGAGTTATATAAAGGGGGGGAGAGAAAAAGTTGTACCCCAATCCAATCGTGTCATAATTGGCAGAGTGTCGAAACTAGGGTGATACCTAGATAGACATGAAGAGTTGGTCCGAGCCCTTTAGTATCTCGCTGGGGTTCCTGACTCACGCTTGTGACGAGCTGGTGTTTACAGTTGTGCCTCACGTACCGAGAGTATATCGAGGACTCCCTAGACACCTTGTGCATCCTAGATTAAGACTGTTGTGCCCTCAGCACACATGCCCCGTTCGGAACGGGGACCCTCTTTTCTTTCACCTTGTCGGGTCTATCCGAGCTGCCTCGTTTTGCGTGCCCCTCTTTTTTGACATTTTGCATGGTCGATATTACCCTAAAGTTTCATCCTAAAATTGACCGTGGTTTCCCTGATGGTTTTTTGCTGCCCTCCGGGGCCTCGTAGGTTCCTTGGGCCTTTCGGGCTTTGGGGCGGCCCTGGGCCCCTCTGGGCCAGGGCCTCCGGGGTTCCCTTATCGGGTTTCCCTCTTTCATTCGCCACCCCGGCGGCATTTCCCTAGCGTCTTTCTGCCCTCTGGAGCCCGCCCAGCCAGTTGCTGTTCGGTGGTCTTCGGGGATTTCCTAGCCGGCCCCTGCTCCTTCGGGCCCCGGGCACCGGAAGTCTGCCTCCGGACTTCCGTCCCAGGATCGCCGTCCGCTACGGTGATCCTCCATCGATCGCCTATCTCTCGGGCCCCCAGGCGTCTTTCGCCTCCGCCGTGTAAACCAAAAGCTCTTGGCGGCGAACTCCCGGCGGCCGCCTGCCCTTCGGGCCCCCGGGTCTTGTTCGCTGCCGCCGTCGCAATGCAAAGCAAAATCTCACAGTGGCAAGCCCCCTGCGGCGCCCTGCCTTCCGAGCCCCGGTCACCCCTTCGCCGCCGCCGTTCGAAGTCCTCGCAAAGTTTCGCGGCGGCCGTCATTTCGCGGCTTCCCGCCTACCGGATCCCGAAACCCTCGTCGTCGCCGCCGACTCAAATTTGAATCCACCAACTTTTGGCGCGATCGTACATGCAATAAATGCGGGCATTAATGACCGGTGGGGTATATAAACCGTGGTCCCCAATGTCATTTTAACTTTGCGAAATTGAGCGAATTGATAGAGCTGGCGTCTGGAGCCCACTGCAATCTGCACCATCGCGATCATCAGCATCAACATCGCTCCGTCAACCCTGCCGGTGAATCCCATCAACTCCCCGCTTAGCGACTTCGAGGTAGGCCATCCTTGTTCGCCGTCCCGCTATTTTTGATCTTTTTTGTGGATTTCGCTGAATTGAGCAATGAATTAAATTGGACAAAATTAAAGAACACCTCATTGTGCTCGAAACCCATGTCCTCAAAATCGCCCAAACTCAGCGCAATGATCCCCTCCTTCCTGAACTCCCTGCGCGTTTCTTCACACAGGCGCGCCCTTCGACCGGTCCCTCCTTTTCGCCGCTTCCATTCTGATAATGTATATTCCGCCTCTACCCGGGGCCTCGAAGCCATCGATCTGCGATCGGAATGCCTCTCGCATCACAGACCGGGACTTCAGTCAAATCCGGTTCCGGCCTCCCGCCTGGTCCTGCCTTTCCTTGGCCATCTGAGGCTTGGTTAACCTTCGCTGGGCCCCGGCCCATCCTTCGCCGCTGCCATCGCCCGGTCACTTCGTATATCTTGCGACGGCCGCTGGGACGTGTCGTCCCGCCTCCCGGTTCCCGGCCCATCCTTCGCCGTCCGCCTTCGTCACTTTTCGCCCCTTCATGGAATTAAGTTTTGGTCCACCCTCTGTGCCTCCAGAACCTGGGGATGCTTTCGCCGTCGCCGTCGCCCGAGCAAAGCTGAAGTATTGCGGCGACCGTCATCCCTCGTCTTCCCGGTGCCCGGGCCCCGGTCCTTCTTTCACCGCCGCCGTCATATCACCGCCAAATCCCAGCGGCGGCCTGCACCTCGTGTCGGTCCGCCTCCTAGGTCCCGGGGCGCCCTTCGCCGCCATCGCCTGTGGGTTGTCATTACCTCCCGGCGGCCGTCCCTTAGCGTCCTCCCGTGGGCCGGAACTCGAACCTCCCCTCGCCATCACCGCTGGGCCACATTATAAAGTCCCTCGGCGGCGAACCTCCGTCGGCTCCCCACCCTCCGGGCTCCGGTTCTCTCTTCGCCGCCGCCGTTCAAAACGATCAAAGATTACGCGGCGGCCGTCAGCTGGCGTCCTCCCGGCCACCGGGGCCCAGTGCTCCAAATGCCGTCTTGTCTTAAATTGTTAAACCAAACCTAGAATCGGCCATCTTTTTGCTTCCCGGGTTCCGGCCTCCGGACTTCCACTGCCGGACTTCTGTCCGATGTCCGCCGCCGCCGGCTTCCTTCGCCCGACTGCCTTCCGGCCTAGAACCTCCAAGGTCCTTTAAATCGATCCAAATCAATTCAAATTGAGAATCTAACTTCGACCCACGTCCTAAATCATGCCATTCTCCATCATGGGTCTCTCAGAACATCAAAATCTGACCAACGGGTGTCCCCGGGAGCTTTCGCTCGTGTTTTCCCTTCCTGACAGCATTCTTGCCAGGGAAGTCCGGCCCTCCGGGCCTGGATTGCTCAATTGCCCTAAAATAAAATTGATATCGTCTGAGGATTAAATTTATGATGTATTTGAATAGTTATTTGGATAATATGCTCACAATGCGGACTAACATTAACGTTATTAGTGTTTTGTTGTGCTGACCTCGCCCTTTGCTTGTAGGATATATGGAACCGGCCGCAGGAACTTCAGGGGCCTCCGCCGAAAAAGACAAGGGTAAGAAATCTAGGAGAGCTGCTCATGGAAAGGACGATAAGGACCAAATGAAGTTTCAATTTCAGGGGGAACCGCTCTAGTCAAAGGTCTCGACTGACTAGAAAGAGATCTCGGATACCAATATCGGCCAGGTGGACATAGATGAGTTCACCCAGAGGGTCAAAGTGGACCCTAAAACAAAGAATGTCCGGTTGATACGCCAAAGTGGGATTGCCAAAGCTGTCGGCTTCCCTCCCTCTCTGATAGCACCTGAACTGGTAATGGCTTGCCGAGAAGCCTACCAAACAGATACCAGAACAATCGTGGACAAGGAGGGGAATATCCTGGCCGACATGTCCCCGGCAGGAATCACAAAAACGTTCCACATTCCCACTTTCCCGCACATGCAGATCCCCACTTTGGAGCAGTGTCAGGCGGCATGGGATGCCAATCCATTGGGCTGCAAGAAGTCAATTAACATTTACTGGCTAAAGGAGAGACGGGGCAGCGCTGCAAAGGTCCCCCAAGAGCTGTTCCGCAGCGACTTTCAAGAAGATTATCATGACTTGGTGACTATGCTCAGCAAGGTCATGGGCCTCCCAGCAGCCGCCTACTTCTAGGAGTGGATGGCTTACTATATTGAGCAAATCATACGAGGAAACGAGGACGTGAAAACCAAGAGCTCGTTCGATTGGGGGAGTATTATCAGCAATTGCTTCCACGAGCAGTTCGTGAATGTCAAGAAAAGCAACAAGTTCTACATGACCTCATACCTGGTGTACTCCTTAGCAGGTCAGAGATAGTATAGTGGACTCTTCACGGCGCCGGATGGGGATCACAAACGAGGGCTCGAGCCTTTTGACTGGTACCCTCAGCTACAATACCGCTACTTCAAGAAGGAGTACTGCCGGGTCAATGATGCCTTCATAGGCCACATTATCAGATTGGTGGTCGGGGACTTTGAGAGAAGGGTATCCCACAGCGCCAGGGCACTCCTGAAGGAGTATGCCTTCTTATACATTCAATTCCCCAAGTTCACTTACATCCATGCCCAGAGATTCACAGAACGGCCGAACAAATTGCCGAGATACCCGAATGATAGGATCATTCTCCTGGAGCTTTCCCGGCAGCTCCAACATATTCAGACAGTCTTCGGCCAAAAACACGTAGCAGGGATCCCCTATCCCATGACCCTCGGCCAGGGCCTCTATCGACTGTAAACATCTCAATACGCCGGCAACTCAGAAAAGGAACTCAAAGAATATAACTTTGAATGGTACACGGCTCGCCCACGGATGGACCCACATGGCCATGTCAGGAAGGCGCTAGGGCCAGCATACGCCCACAAGTACCATGTTGAAGATTTATGGGCGGGTTGTAAAGATGATAAGGAGGTTCGCCAGAGACACTACATGCGAATGACAGTGCAATTTTTAAGGAGAGTACAGCTGTTTCCGGTACCGGACCAACTTGAAGAGGATGAGTCCGCCCTTGTGCACCCGAGGTACTCTGCGGTTGCCGACCTGGAAATCCCCTCCATCGACTGGGACGAACAAGAGGTTGAGGACCTGGATACCATCACCCAGCCTATCATAGCTCACACTAGGGAGTGGGTCGACGGGCGGGTCACTCGACTGAAGCGACAGGGGGTGGCTCTAACATATGAAGCGCTCAAGAGCGGGTCAGGTGCCACAGAGGACGTTGCCGCCTCTACATCAGCTGGTGAGACTTCCAAGTCTCCCCCCGTCACCAGGTCCCAAAAGAGAAAAGAAGCAGAAACAGCACAGTCTGCGGACCCCACAGAGCAAGCAATGAAGGACACGGGAGGCTCATCTCCCAAGAAGCTCAAAAGAATAGTGATCACAACGGAGGCGCAACCCCCTTTGCTCCTTCCTCCCCCAACTGGTGCGCTACCCGCTTCTTAAACTATGGTCGCATCATCTCCGCCGGCAGTGGACATCTCTGTCCATCTCACCCCTTCACCCCCAGCCGGGTCAATTGTCAATATTGACTCCTCCTCTAGCATGACCACTTCCCCTTCCTCTGCTGCTACCATGTCACCCATTACCTCCCTGCCTCTGGCAACAATACCATCGCCGGTTCCCCTTTCCACTATGCTCGAGGCTATTACACGACACCTACAGAGTCTTCCCCCCGAGCTCTCGCAACTCCTAATGGACCCCGCACTCCAGGCGGCGCTCGCCCAAGCCCTAGCAACAGCTCAGCCTTAGCAACCGCCGACAGGTCCGCCAGCCATGGAGGCCACAATGCAGATTTCCAAGGAGTTGGAGGAGCTGGAACAAGAGGCTTCGAAGCCTATCGAAGAGGAGGCCGATGATTATTATGAGCAACCCGAATATATGCACAGAACCATCGACAAGGTGGCCTACGAGGAAGAAGAGACGAGCTCTTCCAAGGGCGGGGATGGAGAGGATGGCTCGAGTGCCAAGGAAATTATTCGGGTCTTCGATGAAGACGAGGAAGAAGAGTTGGCTCAGCAGCCAAAAGATGTTGGGGAAGAGGCAGAACAGTCGCCACGTAATGAAGAAGGACAGCCACAAGAGAGGCAGCCTGAAAAGAATTTACCTGAGGCCGAGACCCACGTTGTGGAGAGCCCCGAACCCGAGGCTGCTGAGGAAAGGAAAGAAGAGGAGGCAGCAAAAGAACAAGATCCTACCCAGATATTGACCACCAAGGCACCCGTTAAGCGCCTCGTGTTTTATCAAGACTCTGACAAGGAGGAGGATGCTGCCAAGGAAAAGGAAGAGCTTCAAAAGGAGGAAGAGGAAGAGATCTTACAGTTAACGGAGAAGGGTGAAGGCACCCATGAGGCACCCAAATACAAATCTGTCATGCATGACTGGCTGGAAAAGCAGCTCGAAAAGACTACTCCTATTCTGAGCGACCCGAGGTCGAGATTGGAAGCCATCTTGGCTCGATCCCTGACCGTAACAAAGAAGGAGAAGAAGCCTAAGGTCCGTTCCAGGATAACCATGGACGCTTCTGGCTCCCGAGCTGCACAAGTAGCAACGCCAACTGTTGGCCAGGCCGTGGTAAGCTACAATATCTCCATGATTGACCTGGGGACAGCAACTAGGGAGCAGAAGTTCGGACATCTGGAGGAGTCCGTGGCCATGGTGGTGCATCTGATTAAATAGGACAAGGTCACCAAAGACGAGCTAAAGGTGCAGGTTGCTGCCCTAACTGACTACATCTAGCAGTGGTCTTCAATAGACGACCTCCCCACTACCTCAACGGCCGCGCCACAGCTGCTCTCCAAGGAACAGATAGATAAGTTGGAGAGGAGGAAAAACTTGGAGAAGACCACGGAGGATTGGTTCCAGCGAGTTACGAGCGTCGGAAATGTAGGAATCGGCTTGGCTGTGCAGATAGCCAACAAGTTCCTGGACCTGGTTCAATCCTTGGAAAGCACGAAGAAACTCTGCACCGGCTTCCCTGCGATCTACAACTCCGCCTTCCCAAGGGTTGAGGCCATCCTTCAAATGCCAGAAAGCACATGGGAAGGAAAGCTAGAACTGAAGAAGGAGGATCACTGGTTGGTGGACGTGTGGCGCAGAGACCTCATCAACTGGAAGGAGAGGATGGAACAAATCCAGAGCAGGGTGGATCCGGATATTGCATGGATCAAGGAAATCCGAGCTGAATGCGCCAAGTACCTTAAGCTGATAACGGGCCATGATATGCCCACGGTGCAATTGGATGTAGAAAAGGTCAGGTCGTACTTTGAGGAAAAGATGAAGGACGGGGCAGCCGGAGATATCACAACGGACTTCCTGAGTTTCGCTGCCTGTGCCTTCGATAGATCAGAGCTATTCAGAGATCAGGGCTCAAAGTATGATGAGGACTGGAAGCGGCTGGAAGACAACGCCAAAGAATGGAGCTACCAGGTGTTGAGATGTGAAATCCTCGAGGTAGACAAGCTCTAGGCCATAATCCTCAAGCATATCGAACACACAGCCTCCGAGGAGCAACCAGACAGCCCAGCCAAGGAGAAGGACCTCCCAGAAGAGTAGCTACAGCCAAAGAAACAATAATTAGCTACAAGACAAAAAACAAATAGTGTCATCCGCTAGATGACAAAATAGGGAAAGGACAAAGAATGTTTTTAAATTGTAAATCTATTTGGGGGTAGGTGAAACCCTATTTTGTAATGAATTGTGGCCACACAATGGAAATGAATCTTGGCCATTCATTTGGTTTTTTGAAAACTATAAATAGAGCACTCCCCTCATTTGCAAAAGAGAGAGTTGAGTTGTTGTAAAGACATGCTGCTGAAATTTATGAGAAATAGCATTGACTTGGTGCACTCATATCAATTGATTCACTTCTCCAATATTAGATGTTTAGTTTAGATCTCTTTGCTATTTAGTTAGCTGTTCATGTTATTTTGATAATTTTAGGAATGTTGTTGGCTGATTGTGAAAATTCCTGCTTTGTTGATGATCCCTTAGTCCATACTTTTTGCTATTTGCTGAAGGTAGATAGCTTTGCAAAGTTAGCCTAGACTTGATTAAAGCTGCCCCAAACACTTATCTTTAGTTCATGCATGTATGTGGTGGATGAAGGATAAAAATCTGCAGCCCTTAGAAGATAGCACAATTTCCATGATACTGTGAAATCCTTGGTTAAGTGGGATATTGTTTTGAAGGAATTGTCCATTGCAGGAACTCCATTATCACTGTTCGCAGCAAGCTTTAGGCTTAGGAACTTTTCTTCCCCTTCGCTCTTTTTTCACTTTCTTTAGAAACTAAACAATACCAAGGTCCATTGCATCTTATAAAGCCAAATCTAATAACCAGAAGGAGTTTGAGACTGCTGTTTGAACCTACAGCCAACGCATAACTGCTTTCATGCTAAAAACTCCTTTTCAAAGATCCAACTTCATGCTTTGTGCTTACACTTTGTATTTCTGTAAGGCCGCCTTGTGATTCCAGCAAATCACATCAAACTACTGAGGTATCTTAGCACTATCATGACCTAACACCCGAGAGACCTTGGGATAGTGTTCTGCAACTCGATTGTGGGAGATTGTCTTTTAAGAGAGGTAGTGCACCTGTGCACTGCCTGTGTTGTGAAGTGCATAAAAACACCATCAACAAAGACCTCTTTGGCCATACCCTTAACACTAATCATAAGATTTGTATTTGCTTGAAAGTGTTTTCTTGTGAGAAACCAGTAAACTTTTTGACAAATTGGCCTTATTATTATCATTTCAAAGTCCTTGCCATAGTCATTTTCATCAAACCAAGTCTCTAATTTACCACTAAAGGGTGACTGCGCCCCTAATTTTCTAGAGAAGGGCGATTATGCCCCTGATTTTCTGCAAAAGGGCGATTATGCCCCTGATTTTCTACAGAAGGGCGATTACACCCCTGATTTTCCATAGAAGGGTGACTGCGCCCCTGATTTTCCATAGAAGGGCAATTATGTCCCTGATTTTTCGTAGAAGGGTGACTGCGCCCCTTATTTTATGCAAAAGTGTGATTACGCCCCTGATTTTTTGCAGAAGGGCGACTACACCCCCTAATTTATTGCAGAGGGGCGAATTTTCCCTCCTGAGCAACCAAAATCACCCCATTTGGATCCATTTACCCTCTAAATCATTTTCTAATAATTCCAAACCTTTGTATCATCATCCCAAGCCTCTATTTTGTCATTCTGAACCTCTGAAAACCTCCGTTTGATCATTCTAAACTCCCATTTTTACCATTCCAAACCTTCGTTTAAACATTCAAACATCTATTTGACCAAGTAGTCTTTCATCCCTTTCGAATCCTCCTCACTCATTTCAAGTACTCTTTCATCCATTCTAGGCATCCATCTCCTCATTCTGAGAGTTGTTCATCCCTTCCAATCAATCGTTTACTTGTTTCAAGCTTTCAATCATTCATCCATTCCAAACAATCATTTACCAATTTTGAGTGCTTGTTCATCCACTCCTATCATTCACTTTCCCAATCCAATCATCTATTTCCTCAATCTGATTATCTATCACCCCATTCCAATTGCCCATCTCTTATAGCTTGTTTACCCATTTAAAGAGTCCACAAAGTAGTAGGGTGAATTTTCCCCACAGTGGGGCGAATCTACCCCTCTGAGGGGGCATAGTCACCCCAGAACCCCTAAAAAGGGTGAATCTTCCCCTCTGTAAGGAGGGCATAGTCACCCCAAGAGGGCACAGTCACCCCAAAAGGGGGCATAGCTGCCCCAATAGGGCACAGTCACCCCAAAAGGGGGCATAGCCACCCTAGTAGGACATAGTCGCCCCAAAAGGGCACAGTCACCCTAGAAGGGAAAATTCACCCCTCTGCAAAAAATTTGGAAAACAAACATATCTAGTTCCAAAATCCGACCAGTGACACCAATCCCATCATATCTTTCAATCCAATCCTAATTCTGAGCACTCGTTCACTCGTTCTTAGTATTCGTTCATCTATTTCGAATCTTCTTCCCCTCGTTTTGAGAGTCATTCATCTATCCCGAGCACCTGTTTGCCCGTCATCAACAATTTTATGAAAGTCATCATATCATCACCAAAATCACATAAGTGCCACTTAGAACACCATTAGAGTCCATATCCAGCATCAAATCATCCATCCCAATCACCTAGACTTCATTTTGAGAATCTTGATTTTTGTGCTAAAACTTCTGGAGGCCATAACTTTTGACTCGGGTGTCCGTTTGAGCTGAAATTTTATGGGTGGTTACGTTATGAGATGGCATGTGGATTCCTAATTGACTATGAGTCCCTCGGACCCCATTTTGCCACATTTTTTGGGGCCTCAAACTTTCATCTTAACCCTCAAAATTGCAATTTAGTGTTTTTTTCAGTTGTTTGATGAATCATTTTTGTCACTAACTCGAAATTCCTGTCTCAAATTTGGGATGTTAGTTGGAAATTCATCCTATCTTTGTTTTGGGTATTTTTTGGGAAAAACTAGACTCTCAAAAGTACGTCCGTGAGGTTTCCTAAAATGGCAAAATTTGACAATTTTTGAAAATTTCCAAATCTGGAAAAATTTGATTGTCAACACCTTACGTCCCTTAAACTCTGGAAGTTGGTGTAGAATCGATCCCATCACATCCTCCAATCACTCTCATCTTCAACCCAATCCTAATCTGAGCTTTAATATAATCCCAATCTGAGCTTAACCAAAACCCTAATCTGAGCTTTAGTCATTTCAACCTTTCATTCATCCATTATGATAGTTGTTCTCCCTTTTCAATCATCTGTTTCCCCATTCCGAGTAAACATTCATATATTTCAAACCTTCATCTATTGTCTCAAACTCTATTTTAGTGATTCCAATCATTTGTTTACTCATTCCAAGTAAACATTCATCCATTTCACACCCCATTTCATCATTCCAAACCCCTGTTCAGTCATTCCGATCATTCGTTTACTCATTCCGAGTAAACATTCATCCATTTCACACCTCATTTCATCATTCCAAACTCCCGTTCAGTCGTTCTGATCATTCGTTTACTCGTTCTGAGTAAACATTTATCCATTTCACACATCCTTTCATCATTCCAAACTCTCGTTCTATCATTTCGATCATCTGTTTACTCGTTCTAAGTAAACGTTCATCCATTTCACATCTCCTTCTATTATTCTGAACTCTTGTTCTATCATTCTGATAATCCATTTACTCATTTCAAGTAAACGTTCATCCATTTCACACCTCATTTCATCATTCCAAACTCCCATTCATTCATTCTGATCATTCGTTTACTCGTTTCGAGTAAACGTTCATCCATTTCACATCTCCTTTCATCATTCTGAATTCTTGTTTTATCATTCTGAGTAAACATTCATCCATTTCACACCACTTTCAATCATTTTGAACTCTCGTTCAACAATCTCGATCAATCATCTACTTGTTCCGAGTAATCTATCATTCATTTTGAGCTTTCATCTTCTCATTCCGAGAGTCATTCATCTATTCTTAGCAGTCATTTACTCATTCTGAGTAATCATTCATTCATCCTGATCAATCTTTTTCTCATTTTGAGTATTTTTTCATCCATTTCTATCATCCATTTCTCCAATCAAATCATCATTTTCCCCATCCAAATCCTTTGAAATTTGTTTTAGGTTATTATCCAAATTGACCTAAGTGTCTGATCTGATCATCATCATTAGCATCCGCTTAGGATTGTCATCCATCCTAAGTCAATCATCATTGTCAGCCCAATCAATCCGTTTTCAATCTCAAAGTGGATTTGGTGCCGCAATCATTCACTCATCCTTTAATCTGATCAATCAGTATCCTACATCACCTAGGGTAATCTCTGAACAAGGTTTACACTCCCTTTCGTCATCTTATCTGATCCCTCAGTCTATCTTATCAATCATCAATCGATCTTATCCAATCCAATCCAATCCAATTGCATCCCTATCCAATCACCTTCAACCCAATCAATCTACTTCCATCTCGAAGTAGATTCGGTGTTGTAATCATCCTTTGATAATCAAATCCAATTATCAAAATCAATCCCATCGCATCATCCAATTATCCTAATCTAAGCTTTAATCCAATCCCGATCTGAGCTTGCCCTAAATCCCAAGTTGAGCTTTAGCCCATTCCCATCCAAAATCTTTGATCCATCTTCTTTATCCTTTCATCATCATGAATCCTTATCCTCCATCAATAGTGGTCAAGGGAAACCCTAATTACGTTGACAATGATAACGAAAGTCTTGTCAATCAAGAAGAATGTGACATAGATCCCCTTGACACTATCATTACTAGTAAGCTTTCTCCACCCACTTTCCAAAATCCAATCACCCCCTCGAGTTATCCTGTTATGTCTTCATCCATGCCTAATCATGTTGCTTATGCTACCTTTGACAAGGGATATCTATCATATCCGTCATATCCATCATATCCATCATACCCTTCATCTACATCATCCTCTTATCCAACACCTGCAACCTCTTATCCTAGTCTACCATCTCAATACCCCTATCCTAATCCCCCATCCACATCTTCCTATCTAAATCCTTCATCCGCATATACCCACTACCCTAATCTTCCATGCCAATCTGCTCACTCTAATCCTACATTCGTACCTTCGTATCCTAATCCAACATCCACATCAACTTATCCTAATCTGACATCCATAGTTCAATATCTCCATCCGCCACCTCAATCTTCCCATCCAAATCCACCATCCCCATACCCGTACTACAATCCTCCACCTGCATCCTCATGTCCTAATTCACCATTTCTTAACCCTTCATCTAATCTTAATCCCCGATCTATTCCAAGTCTTGCATCTAATCCCATTCCCCCATCTAATCCTAGTCCACCAATCCATAATCCTTCATCCACTCCTACCACGCCATCTCAGCCTAGAGCACTCAAGTTCTTCACTCTAGAAGTTCTCCAAGGACTTATAACAAAGAAGACATCTCCCACTCCACACCTTGAAGTTATGGAATCATGCCATCCCAACCCATCATCCACGGTCATTAGAGATGAGACCCTTCTCCACCCAACACCTATCATTGATGGTACCACCCCTAGCACCACTCAAACCATCGAAACCATCACATCATCTGAATCCACTAAGTCCCCATCTCCTACCATCACATCCTCTGAATCCGTTGAATCCCCATCTCCTACCATCACATCCTCTGAATCCACTAAGTCCCCATACCTTACCATCACATCTACTGAATCCATTGAACATCCACCTCCTACTCCAAGAGTCATCGAACCCATCGATGACGCCCAAATCCATTCTGATGACTGCATCGAATCCTCCATCCTTCCATCTCCCCAACTTGAAGAGTCTCTCCAACACTCTATCATCCTTCCATCCACACAAGATGTGTCATGCCAAGAGTCTAATCCAAATCATGCCAAAATATCCCCTTCACTAGATCAAGATCTTAACATTCTATCTAGTCCACCTCAAGATTACAGTCCCCCATCCATTCCACCCCATGATCCCCTTGTCTCCAACGCTCCATCTTCATCACATGAGCCCGCTACCACAAATCCAAATCCTATCATATCCCTCGATCCCTCTCCTGATACCACCCATCCAAATGCTGCTATCCCATCATCTCCCTCTCATGATCCCCCATCATCGCCTAAAACTACTATCCCTATACCGCTTGCATATCCCCTTGGTACTCTCACATTCTTCCATGGTGGCCTCCTTGCAGAAGAAAAACACGGTGTATTTACCACCTATCATCCGCCACCTAATGATGGACTTGCATAATGTTTTTAGAATAACATAAATCCTATCATGGATCACATGCTCAAGAAAATAAACTATCAAGGAAAAGGTCTAGGCCTTCATGAGCAAGGTATTTTGGAGCCCATCCAAGTCAAAGAACAAATCTGCATGCAAGGTCTTGGACTTATTTCCCACAACTCACAATCTAAAGATTTTGGTACAACCTCTAGATGTCCTCAATGAGCCTTTTCCAAAAGATATGTCAGCTCTTCCCATCGCTCCACCAAACCATATGCTACCATCCCTCCTCTATCGTATCACCTCAAAACAACCATCCATATTCCCCCTTCATCTGGTCCATCCATTTTGGGTCCTTACATCCCTCCATCCACCATCTCTCATCCTTCATTTACTCCATCCAACTTGGGTCCATATATCCCAAGATCACCTCCTTCATCTCATCCTTTCATCCATTCAACACCTATCCATCTCATCCATCATAAAAATCCTTCTCACATCTACCATAATCAAGATCAACAAAGGCACATACCTAAACATCCTCCATCTACACATAATCCCCATACTCCTACCTCCATCACTCCACATCATACATCTTCTCACACCCATCCCATTGCTACTAAAAGCACTTTGGATGTTCAAGAAAAAATGCATAAATCCAAACATCCACATGAATCTAAGGCTCCCCATGTCTCCTCCAGAAGACATGGTGAAGATAAGAAAAATCTAAATCTAAATCAAATCTGTAGGCTGCAAAGGCCCACCAAAGAAAAGATCAAAACCATGTAGATCCCAAAGAAAAAATATGCAATGCCATCAAATGAAAAATCTATAAGAACATCCAAAGTTGCTAATCCAAAAGCTAGTCATACACCCCTTTCATCTCCTAAGTCTATTTTGGGTCCTTATGTTCCAAAGTTCACCACCCCATCTCCTCCATTATCCACACATTCTCCATCCATTAATCCTCTTATCTTTTCACATCCACCACCACATGTGCCAATGTTGATCCTGCACACATACCCCCATCACATATCCACCCCATCATTCCATCCATACCCTTTGCAGCATCCCATCCATTATCCCATGTATCTCCCCTCTCAAATCCCTCTAATTCATCCTCTTGCATAATCATTTATCCTAATAAGGTTGTACTAACATCCAACAGTCGCTTCAAACATGGGCTCTTAATACCTCCTATGGAACTTAATTCTTGAGTTCTTCATCCATATCCTTATCACATGTCTTCTAAATCCCCTTATCAACATCCCTATCCTTATCCATTTTCATCCCCTTGCTATCTACAAAATCCAAAAAAAGTAAAAAAATCCAAAAAATATCAAAAAAATCAAAAAAAAAAAATAGTAAAGAAAGAGAAATAATTCGTCCAATGGTGAAAACTTGGCAAACAAGTGCCTTGGATAAATACCATGATGAAAACTTGGCAAATAGGCATCATGCATAAATCCCCATCTGCACTTGGGGGCAACTTCCTAATATGCATTCCCTCCATCCACTATGCTTCCAACTATGCACCCATCTTCCTGTTATCCATCCTCTTCATAAATCCCCACCATCCCACCCATCTTCTGCATCCTACCATCATATCCCATATATCTCCCATCCCTCCTTCCTTCTTCTGATCTTGATCAAAATAGGGGCACCTATCTATACATGCTTTGGACACCTCTTGGTATACATTCCCTTCATCCATGCTCTATCATGTTCCTTAGTCACCCATCCTATCGTCATCTAGTTATCTCCTTTATCTTCCCATCCACTCGTCTTCCACCCCTCATGCCTCCTCATTTATGACATATCTAGAGTGGGGGCATTTGCTTCCTTTGTGACATAGTCCTTGGAGACATCATCTATAATAACATCCCTTCATCTCCCTATCCATCTATCACAGCATCCCTTCCATCTCCCCATCCTTATCTTCATATGCATCTATCCTAGCATCCATTTCATCTCCCAATCCTTATATCCCTATCCATCTATTATAGCATCCCTTCCATCTCCCCATCCTTATCTTCGTATCCATCTATACTAGCATCCCTTTCATCTCCCAATCCTTACATTCCTACCCATCCAAACAATCTGTCCCATCCCCCATCCTTATATCTCTATCCATTCTTTCATCTTTATCCTCATCCCATCTCACAATCCCTTGTCATTAGTATCTGGCTATAGGCCTCCCTCCATGCAACCCAATGCCATCTATCTCATCGCCATCACTTCTGCTTCTTTTACACATCTTTTCAATCTCTTATCCTTTCTCAATATTCATCTCCCCATCATACCATCCTCCCAAGTCATTTTAATGATTTGGATAACTATCCCATCCTTGAGCTTTATGTGATCGTCATCATCCTATCCAATCCAATAGGTTTATCCTATCTCATCAAATCGGTCCCATATTTTTATCCACTTATCCTATCATCATCCTCCACTCATCTTGTCATCATCCTTTATCCATCATTTATCTTCAGCCTCTTGTCGAACTACGTTGCCCCTGCGTTTTCACGTAGGCAAGGTCGATCATTTGATCCGCCCTCGGGGATCCTTTATCATCTATCATCGGTCTTTCTTCTTTTTCCATCCTGTCATCCATCGAAGTCTCCATCATGGTCCGTCATTAGCCTCTCATTAAACTACTTTGCCCCTGCACTTTCACGTAGGCAAGGTCGATCCTTTGATCTACCCCCAGGGCTCCTCTATCATCTAGCATTGGTATTTTTGCTTTGTCTATCTACTCTTTTATCATCTATCATCGATCTCCATTTTCCACTTTTATCCTTTGCTCCATTCTATCTTTATCATCCATCTAAGTCTCCATCTTGGTCACTCATCAGCCTTTTATCGAACTATGAGGGCTCTACACTTTCACGTAGGCAAGGCTAATCCTTGATCAGCCCTCGAGCCCCTAGGTCTTTAGGGTGTGTCAGTCTCATGTCTTGTCTTCCTTGTGTTGTGTCATCAAGCTATGCCCTTATCTAGCCAGTTCTTCACAAACACAATGCACTTGTATCATACGATCCAATCAATTTTGAGCATCCCACGTCATAACGATCTTTTAGTTTAGTATCCATCATCTTTGGTCTCGACAGGAAGCATCCTTCCTAACATACCTCATCAATCCCATCCACCCCCTTGATCCTATGGAAAAGGACATTTGAAATTGATTGTGATCTTTTGATACTTTTTGGATTTTGTTTATCATTTGAGCTCCCTATCATCACTTGTCAAGGCCACCATGATCCATCATATTATGGTGTGTTTTGATTGGTCCACATAGGGGCATATCTTGATCTTTTTATGTCTATTTTTTTTTTGCCTTCTTGGTTGCCCCACGTAGTACCCACCAAGATCCCCAAGGTCTTGTGTTACGCTGGGACATCCTCTTGTGCTTGTGGTTATCTCACTACCTGGCCCAACCATGGTCTTTGTGAATTTGGGGTGCTGGGATAGCCTTCTTGTCTATTGTGTGTTTCATGCATTAGACACTAATATGCCTTGGTTCCACATACCCTGGCACTTGGTGTCTGATGCTATAGCAAAAATCAGTGCTCTGAAGATGGCAAATTTCATTAGGATTGCATTTCATTTCTATCGTCTTGCATGCATCCCCCATCCTATCATATATCAACCCCCCTATCCATTCCTCCTTCTTCCTCATCACACATCTCTACCCAATCCCCATCCATTCCATTTAGCCTGAATCATCTAATCGCATCCTTGGTCACGTCCCTAGCCTTGTTACATGCCTTAATCCAATCATCCTCCTCATCATCATCATCATCATCGGGCGGTATTCTTCCCTATCCTTTAGTGGTGTTTTGGGATGTATCCTTCCCTATCCTCATGATTGTTTTGGGATCTCTCATTCCCTCATTGAAAACACTCCATCCATCATCAACCCCTTTTGGCTTGTACCTTGACTAGGGCAACATTATATTTGTCCTCAAATCTATTTGTGCATCATCCATCTCCTATCACTTATCCTCATATCTTGTCCATCAATTTGCATCATCTTCTTCATCTCCCCTTGCATCATTTCATCCATTTCGAGAGCACACCTGTGTTCTCTTGAACTCACATGTCCTCTTGAGGGGGCATCCTCAATCCCCAATCTTCATCTTCACCCCCATCATTTTTATTTATTTTTCCTTCCTAGTCACTCCTTTGAATGAATGGGGCATCTTTTCCAATCTAACTATCTTCTTTTGGGTTCTATATTTTAATATTCTTTGAAATGATGCTACTTAACACCATCTCAAAGAGGGGCAAAATGTAGACATCCAAATTTGGACACTTAATTTATCCAAATTTATCACTTTTCATCTAAACATCCTCTTATCCGAGTTAATTAAGTAATATTACTATTATTTAATTAATATCCTTAATTCTGCCAAATCCTAAGGTATTTAATTGATAATTAAATACCTTACCCTCCTTAACTTCTCTTTTTCATCAAAATGAATTAAATAAATATTACATTTATTTAATTCCTCACATGTCATTTTCATCTAATCCATCTCCTAATCTCTTCATTAGGATGTGCACATGCCTAATCCTTGATTAGGATGTGTCACATCCTCCAACTTTTGCAAGTTGGCTTCTAATCTTCATTAACCCCTAATTATCCTCTAATTACTATTAGTCAGTCTAATTAGTACCTTGGTCAACTCTCCCCATCCCCCAAGGAATTTTTATTTCTTCTTCCCCATGTGAATTTTTAATTCACTTTTATTCCTCCTACAATCCCCTTTTCCCATGCATCTTCTAGAACCTTTGACTTGTCACATCAAGTCACATGTGACAAACTCCCACCTTTTTGGAGACCCTCTCTTATCCACTAGATTCTCCCCAAGCATGTGAATTTTTAATTCACATTTATTCCTCCAAGGAATCTTCTCATCTCCCAATGTACTTGGAAGGTACTTGTCCTTCCTCCACATCATGTACCTCCCTTCCACATCACCTACACATCATCCTACCTTTATCCACTTCACATTCCACATGTCAAAATGTGAGGGCTTGTGAGTCCTCAACTCACCCTAGCCCTTCATCTTGACTTTGTTGGATAAATCTCAACCATTGAATTCTCTAGAGAATTCAAGTCTCTCTATAAATACCCCCTCCTCTAAGGCATTGGGGGAATTAGCCATTTTGCAACTAAATGCTGCCATTTTGTGCACTCATCTAGCCATCAACATTCATCCATTTGCATCTACATTCAAGCATATAGTCAATACTTTCATCTAGCCATATCAAGAGCCATCAAGGAGCATACAAATCAAATCATATCAAGGGCCAACCAAGGAGTTTCAGCTGCAAAAGGGAGGTGTATCGGTTTAACATCATTTTAGACTTTCCTCTTTGCATTTACAAATTTCTTAGGCTAATCTTCAGGTGTTTCTTTATGTTTCTCCATTGCATTTTAAATTCTTAGAAAGGGTTAGACATTTTGGATATCACACTCATAAAAACTATTAAACTCATTGGAGGTGAAATCTCCACCTCTTTCAAACCTCAGACATTTTATTTTAATGTCCATTTCATTCTCAACCTTGACTTTGAATGCTTTAAAATTATCTAGATCTTTTGATTTTTCTTTGAGAAAAGTAATCCATGTTATTCTAGAATAATCATCAATCAATATAATGAAATGTCTATAACCTTGAAGACTTCTTACTCTGGTAGGACCACAAAGATTTGTATACACTAGTTCCAGCAATTCAATAGTAAATTGTTCTTTGATTTTGAAACTTCTTCTTTCTTGTTTCCCAATTTGGCATTCCTTGCAGACAACATTGATAGGCTTTATAATCTTTGGGAGGTCTCTCATAGTTTGAACTGAACTAATCCTCACTAAGTTATCAAAATTGATGTGACACATCCCTTTATGCTATAACCAACTTTCATTAATTTGAATCATAAAGTAATGACCATCGACACCTTTAAGCTAATAAACATTTCCATTTGTCCTTCTTCTAGTAGCAAACACATTTTTGGAGCCTTTTTTGATCTCACATCCATCATCTTGAAGCATAATATTATATCCTTTGCTACACATTTTTCCAACACTCACGAGATTATGTCTCAAACCATTAACATAAAAAACATCATCTATATTATTCTTACCATTAAAACTAATTGAACCTTTTCCACATATCTTAGAAGATGTATCATCTCCAAATCTTACTAAACCTCCATATTTCTTAAGTTTAACAAACTTAATTTTTCCACCGGTCATATGATTTGAGCATCCACTTTCAATAATCCATTAGTTCTTCTCCTCTCTAGCTTGAAAATAAATCACCATACCTCCTTCAATATTATCACTTGTTTCCAGATTACTTTCCTTCATGTGTCTCTCAAAGTTAGAAGAATTATTTTCATGTTTAATAGCCATGAACAAGCATTCACTATCTTCATCATCCCCATAGTTAGATTCATCATCAGATATACTGACATCTTCTCTAACATAATAACTTTTCTTGAACTTTTTACCTTTGTTCTCCCTATATTTTTCATTCAAAAATATATTTGGACATCTTGAAGTATAATGACCTATCTTTCCACAACTAAAACATTTGAAATGAAGCTAACCTCTATATTTACCAGTACCCTTTTTCATTCTCCTCACAAATTTTACTTCTATCTCATCTAGATCCTCTTGATCTGATTCCTCAATATTTTTTGATTTTCCAGGCTTAAAAGTAGTATCAAGTTTTGCATTACTTGAACCAAATTCCCTCATTTGAAAAGTAGATAAAGCACCATATAATTAATCTCTAAAATATTTTCTTAAATCTTGAACTTCCTCAATAGCATAAACTTTATGGATATAATATTTAGGAAGAGTTCTCAATACCTTCTTTACCACTTATGCTTCAAGTTTTCCTTCAAGACCTCTGATGGAATTGATAACTTCGTCCACCTTTAACATGTAACTTGTAATGTTTTCATCTTCAAACATCCATATGTTCTCAAATGTGATTTTTTAGATTCTACATCTTAGCTTGCTTGACCTTATCATCTCCTTCATAAATACTTTCCATTTTTTTCCAAACATCTCTAATATATTTTAAATTCATAACTTTCACATGTTTAGTATTAGAAAGACCACTTAGAAGAGCATACCTTGCTTTACCATTGTTTTCATAGGCCTTGATCTCATCATCAATACTTAGACCACTTGCAGGCATTGTATATCTAGTCTCAATAGACTTCTGATATCCAAACCCTACAGATACTAGAAACCCTTCCATCCTTGTCTTCCAAAATGCATATTCAATTCCATCAAATATATGAGCATCTCTCTTGTGTGCCATCCCAGATCTACCTCAATCTATTAAGCTTTCTTCCAAGGAACCTTGATCTGATACCAATATTTGAATGGACACAAGACACTTGAGAGGAGGGGGTGAATCAATTGTACATTAAAACCTCAAAAAGATTCATAAACACTCAAATCCAACCCAAATTTATTAACCCTTAATCTATTAGAATGATTTAGCATGAAAAAAATAACAAAAATTGAAACACACCAACACCATGCATCGTAGAACACTAGATTTATGTGGAAAACCCAAGAAGGGAAAAACCATGGTGAGGATTAGCTTACAATATAAATTAATTGCAATATTAAATACAAAGGCTCACTTCTAGAGGGATCACTTCCCAAAAGAAATAAGGGCTTACTGCTAGATTATAGAAAAGAAGAAAGAAGAATGTTACAGTGATAAATCCATCTCAATGCAACATAATAGTCCACCACAAGATTACCAACACATTCACAATCTTTATGTAGATTGTAGACACATTCTTCTCACTACTTTCAGTAGTCTAACTCATTGAAGCTCACACTGCACCTCACAAATTCACACTCAATCACTTTGCACTTCACATCATTCACACTACACGCATATCCCTCATCAACACAACTCTTATTTATACCATGTTTAACCTTGAAAAAATTCTCCAAGGTCAACTGTGCACCTCAATTGTGCAAATTCAAATTAGGTCATCACAAAGCATTCCCATAGTGGAAAGGAATGAAATTGGACCACAACACATCTTAACCCAGACCCAAATCATACATATGCACCATACTACACTTCCAAAAACACCAAATAAACTCCATAGTTAGTGTAAACCTCCAAGGTCGGTCGAACCTGTGTTAACACCATTAACATTTAATTACATGCTTCTTCAAATCCAAAAAAAAAATTGCAAACCACTTGCAAACCACACACAACACTTGAACATAATCTAGAATATTCCATGAGCACCCTGAAAGTCAACAAATTCCTTCACAATAACTTTCACTTGAGGAATGTACACACCCATCACACTCAAACAACCTTCCACACTTTGAAACTCAAGAAATCAACTTTTGAAGCATGAAATACTAACAACTTTGACTGAACATAGATATAACCATTGCCAGCATGCTTCTAAAACCACAAGACCAGAAACCATACTGCAGTGAAATGTGGAGCAAAACCATTTCTCCTAGACACCACTACAACATAGAATTCACACACTAGTGAACACAACTTTCTCTGTACAGTAATCCAGACCATGAAATTATGGATATAAAATTTATGAACACCACTAATCAACATATTTGAACTGCACAAGCATATCTTCAACCATGAAGAAATGTGAAGCAAAACTAGAATACTACTTTGTATACCAGAACACCTCTACACCACACCGTTTTCTCGTTTATTCATTTTTTCTTGAAAGCACTTGGAAACCAAGCACCAAAGATTCATTCACATCAAACTCATCACTTCCTCATCACCATAAATCCAACTACAACTGTAACTCGACTATGCAACATCCATAAACAAAATCTAATCAAATCAATACTAGAGGTTGACACTAGTAACACTTACTAATGACAATATAATGTAACTATTCAAAGCATCACCACAAACAACCTTCTTGTAGACATCAATTACAACACCCTCTCAACACTAGCTCATCAATGACAATAAAAAATTTTGTTGAAATCAATGACAACACCAACTAATCATACTTACAACAATATTTACCTAGTTATATAACTTTAGATATATCCCTCTCTTTATATCCCTCTCTACCCATTTCTCTCTCTTCATCTCCCCCCATCTCCTAAGTTATATATCTCTATCCCTATCTCTCTCTCTTGATCACTCCCTCTTTTTATATCTCTCTAATTTTCCTCTCTCCTCTCTCTATTTATCTCCCTTTATCTCCCTCTATTTATATATCTACCCCTCTCTATATCTATCTCCTATCCCTCTCACCCACTCACCTACACTCCCTTTTTGTACCTCCTTATCTCTATCTCTCTATCTCTCCCTATCACTATATCTCTCTCTATATTTTTCTATACATTTGTCCCTTTCTCTTTATCCCGTTCTATATATATACTCCCCTCTTTTTATCCCTTTCTCTACCTCTAGATATCCCTTTCCTTTCCCCTTATCCCTTCTCTCTATCTTTCTATCCATGTATCCTTCTTCCACTCTCTATCACTCCCTCTTTATATATATATATATCTATCAATTTTCCTCCTCTCTCCTCTCTTTATTTATCTCCCTTCCTCTCTGTCTATTTATATATGTATATCCTCTCTATCACTAAATCTAAATCTCTATCACTCATACACATACTCCATGTTTTTACCTCTTATTTCTATCTCTATGTATAACCCCTCTCTCTATCTCTTTCTGTATCTCCTTCCCTCTTGTCTATTTAGCTATCTCTCTCTTCTTGCTCTCATTCTCTCTCTAACTATCTCTATCCCTTTCTCTACCTCTATATCTATATCTTCCCCTCTCTATCTTTCTCCCTCCCTTCCTCTCTATGTCCCCCTCCCTCCCTCTCTCCCTCCCTATCTATTTATCTATATCTCCCTATCTTCCCCTCTCCTCTCTCTCTCCCTCTCTACCTATATCTCACCCTTCCATTACTCTACCTTTGTCCTCTCTCTCCCTCTCTACCCATATCTCTCCATTTCTCTTCCCCATATATCATTCCTTATTATATATATCTCTTTCTATCCCTATCTCTCTCTACCTATCTCTCTCCCTTTCTCATATGCCCTCTATATTTCTCAAGTTATATCTATCTCTATCTATCCCTAGATCTCCCTATCTCCCCCTCTCCCTATTACTCCCTCTTTTAATGTCTTTAATTATCCTCTCTCCTCTCTATTTATATCCATCCTTCTCTCTTTATTTTTATATCTCTATCCTTCTCCATATCTATCTCCATATCTTTCTCTCTCACGCACACACACGTCACACACACACACACCTTTTTTTCCCCTTCATATCTCTATTGATCTATCTCTCCCTATTTATCTCTCTATCTACCTCTATTTATATACCTCTCTCCTATCTATTCATTCATATCCATATCTCCCCTCATCTCCTTTACTCTATCTCTCTCTAACTGTCTCTATCCATTTTTATACCTCTATATCTCTATATTTCCCCACTCTCTATCTCTCCCTCCCTTTCTCTCTATCTCCCCCACTCTCTCTATACCTCTCTTCCTCTCTTTCTCTCCCTCTCTTCATCTCTATCTATTTACTTATCTCTCCCCCTCTCCTCCTCTCTCCCACTCTACATATCTCCCCTCCTTTCCCTTACTCTGCCTCTATCTCTCTCTCCCCCTTTCTCTTCCCCCTTTATCTTTTTGTAGTGTTATGTATATATATATATGTGTGTGTGTGTGTGTGTGTATGTATGTATGTATGTATGTATGTATGTATGTATGTATGTATGTATATCCCTCTTTCTATCCCTATCCATCTCTCATTTTATTTTACCCTTTTATCTTTCCCAAGTTATATCAATCTTTGGATATATCTCCCTCTCTCCCTCTCTCCATATCACTCCCTCTTTCAATATCTCTCTACTTATCCTCTCTCAACTCTCTATTTCTCTCCCTCACTCTCCCTCTATTTTTATATCTCTATCCTTATCTATCTCTATCTCCATTTCTCTCTCATACACACACTCCCTTGATCTTCACCCCTATCTCTATTTCTATCTCCCCCACTCTCGTAACATACCTCTCTCACTCTATCTACATATCCTTATCTCTCCCTCTCTAACCACTTATATCCATTCTTAGACAATTGCTAGAATTTAGGTCCATATTTTTTCCAAAAAGAGCAAGTATTTTTTTGTATTTTCAAAACTTTGACAGTTGGACTAAAATTTTGAAGTAGTTACACAAAATATTTTTAAAGTGTAGAAATACAAAATGCAGTATTTTGAGTGTAATTTTTAAACATATAATCTATCTGGGAAAACATTAGTTTATAAAATCCTCATCTTACGTATAAACTTACTTTACTATATATATTAATATATGGATTTGATGCCTTTGCTTTAAAAAAAAAAGTTTATGGACCATTTTCCTCATAAATTAATTAAGAAATAAAAAAAAATCCAATCATAAGAAAAAAATACATATTTTGAACCTAGATATAATAATCTATAGTGGGTTTTAATTTTAGACAAAAAAATATGAAAACATTTGTAAGCCATATTTTCCAAAGTTGGTTTTTTCTCTTGGCATTAACATGGCCTTTTAATTGAAGGGTGGAAAATCTATTGATTCACCCCCCTCTCAGTAGATTGTGTTCCCTTCAATTGGTATCAGAGCCAAGTTCCTTGAAGAAGCTTAATAGCTTGAGGTAGATTCGAGATGACAAACTTTGTGGCTCAAGAAGGATTGTCTTGAAATAAGGAATCATTGTTTGATGGATCAAATTATGCATTTTGGAATGTAAGGATAGAAGCTTACTTGATGCATCTTGGATAAGAGGTATGGTAGTCAGTTGTAGATGCCTATGAGATTCTTGAAAGTTTCCCTATAGATTTGATGAGGAAGAAGGAATGTGAAAATAATGCTAGGGTAAGAAATGTTATTCTACGTGGATTGTATTGTAACACAGGAAAATAGAAACAAGCAATAGATTAAAGAAAATAAAAGAAAACTAACCTACATCTAACAACAAAGCACAAATGGAACTAAAAACATGAAACAATCTTACCAAGCATCCAAAAAACTCCATGATTCACCTTTGTTGTCCTTCTCCATTTCACCTTTGAATGATATTTGGCCTCAAATTTTTAGTATTGTGCAAATATAGCCTCAATATATGTGATTAATGACGAAACATTGAAGATTAAAACAAGTTTCTTCAAAAACACATAATATTTCAAGAGAAGGAATAATGGCAAATGATGACCAATTTACAAAAAATTGATTGTTTGAATGACATGCTGAGATTGAAAGTTGAATCGATGATTGAGATTTGAATTAGGTCATGCATTCAAATTAGGGTTTAATGAGTGAGAGTTAGAATTGATAAATGTTGAGAGATTAAATTAAATAATAATTTAATCTTCATTGATGACTATTCAAAAATTAGAAGAATAGAGTTAGCATTTCAAGTTGACTATTTGCATGGAGTAAACGGTTTGTTCGAACATGCACATAAATTAATTAAATAAATAGAATTATTTAATTAACAAATGTGCACATGCAAGAGGTGGAATTAGATAACTGAATGATTAAATTGAGAAAGATTTGTTCATTAAAAACAATATTGACTTAGAAGATAACTAAATGCTTTAATTTAGATCTCGGGCAAAGTGATGACGAATAATTAGATAACTAATAATT
The DNA here is from genome assembly GCA_007258455.2 of Sequoia sempervirens. NCBI lineage: Eukaryota > Viridiplantae > Streptophyta > Pinopsida > Cupressales > Cupressaceae > Sequoia > Sequoia sempervirens. The sequence continues at coordinate 189,879,261 of VDFB02373365.1, read as the reverse complement.
ACCCAATTATAGAAGAATATGTCAGGAATAACTCTTTTATGAATTAAATGATTAATTTAATTCCATATTCGAATTAAGGGATTAAATAAATAAGAATTTATTTAATTGACTTGGAGAAAAAGATTAATGAATAATTAAATAATTTTAAAAATTTATTTAATTAGAGTAAAAAATGTGATAAGATAAATTAAATAATTTTTTAATTTAATTTTAGAAAGAGAATAAATCTAATTAGTAACACAATTAAATAAATGATATTTATTTAATTAATCAATATTGAACAATGGTAGAATAATTTAATTAAATAAATAGAATTATTTAATTAATAAATGGAAAGAGGAATTTTAGAAATATAATTAAATAATTAAGATTATTTAAATATGACACATTTGGCAATGGTGAAGAAATTGAAGTCGCAGGCCTAGACCAATTTTCAGTGTCTACATGTATAGCTCAAAATTTGTGAAGATCATGCACTGTAGGAAATAAAAAAAATTACACTAAATTGCACAACATCTATGAAGGATGTGACAAGGTTAAATAAGTAAATCTATAAGCTCATTGAAGTTAGTTTGAAATCTTGAAAAATGAAGGAAGAGGAGAACATTGCCACATTCCTACTCTAGGTTGATGAGGTTGTAAAATCTATGAGAGGTCTTGGTGAGGAACTAAAAGAAGGTATAATTGTGAAAATGGTACTCATATCTCTTCCTATAAGGTTTGATTCTAAATATTTTTTTGTTGAAGAAGCTAAAGATCTAAATTCTCTAAAAATGGATGAATTACATGGAATCTTGACTACCTATTAAATGAGGTTTGATAGTGAAAAATCTATAAGGATAGAGGTAACATTAAAAGCATCTAATAAGCAAGTAGATCTAGATTTTGATGTTGGATTAGATTTGGTGGAAGAAAAATTTGTTAGAAAGTTATAGAGAGGTTTCAAAAAGTATAAAGGTAAGTTACATTTCAAATGTTTTAATTATGGTGAAGTAAGGAATTTTATGACTAAGTGTCCCTACAAATACTCTAACAATGTTGAGCAAAAGTATGGAAAGAAGTCATCTTTGAAAGGGAATAAATTTTAGAGGAAAAAAATGATTTTCTTCATTAATTAATAAGGCTACTCAACTAATGAAGAGGATCAAGATATCTTTGGAGATGAAAGAGAGAAGGCTATATTCATGGCTATGGAAACTATTGAAGATGATGTAGAGATGAATTCTAGAAACAATTATGATGAGGTAGATCTTGTGGAATAATTTATCTTCATTGGAAAAGAAATTAAGAGACTGAAGAAAATAATTGTTTAGGAAGTGAAGGCTAAAGACAATGTATCTTAGAATCTTGAGAAGGTGGAGAAGATGATCATTGACTTGAAGAGTCAAGTAGAAGAAGAAAAAATGATTGAAAAAATTCTAAGGAAGAGGTTGTTGTCAAGAGACAATGACTATGAAAAGCTTGAAATTGAAATTGTGTTACTAAGGAAAGATCTTGATAAAAAAAATCATCTTAAGATGAAGTTTGGAAAGAGCACTGAGATCTTGGATTAGATTGTTGATAGCTAGATATCTCCACATATCAAAACTGGTATTTTTTTTGCAAATGGATAAGAGAACAAAGTGATAGAGAAGTCTGTGAAGCCTACTAAGGAGAATCTGGACAACAATCCAAAATTTGAACAAAATAATATAATCAATGATGGAAACGTGTAGAATTATGGTTTCATCCAATTACAATGGAAGAATAGGAGATCTAGAAGAAAAGGTTTGAGAGGATAGTGGTACAATACCATGTTCAATAATTCATTTTTTGGTTATTGTTTTAATTGCAATCATTTTGGTCATAAGGCTATGAATTGTAGAAGGGCTCTAGTAAGAAGAAATAACTTTATTAGTAGTAATTTGTAACTTTGTACAATTTTAATATTATCTATCACAAGTGCAATAATTTTAGACACATTTCTAGAAACTATAGGAGCAATTTTTTGAGTTCTCTATAAAAATTAAAAAGTAAAGGGTTAGAATGTTAGATTTCTCAACCAAAAAAAAGTCTAAAAGGTGAAACCAGAAGAGAAATGGTCAAAGAAATTCATGATAGCTCAAACTGCACTACATGCTAGAAAGGAGAAGAATCTATGGATCATTGATAGTAGATGTTAAATTCACATGACCGGAGATAAAAGTAAGCTCATGAATTTCAAGAAAATTGATGGAGGATCTATAACTCTTGGAAACAATTCTATTGTCAAGATTGTTGGTAAAGTTACTTTGAGTCTTGATGGTGGTAGGACAAAAACTCATAAAAAAATTTATGTTGAAGTATTAGATAATAATCTTTTGAGTGTAATTCAAATGTGTGATAAAGGTTATAAGATATCTTTTAGTGCTAAAGGTTGTGAAATCAAAAAATTTAGTACCAGATAATTGATTACAAAAGGAAATAGAATTGAAAATGATATATATTATAAGTGAGTTGAATGGATCAAATTTTTTTTCTATACAAAGAGAAGAGAGTTTGATTTGTCATAGAAGATTAGGCCACATCAATTTTTATGATATTGTGAATATCAACTCAAAATGAATGGTCAGAGACATTCCAACGATCAAGAACCCTTGATATACTAGTTGCAAACCATGTTATGAGGGAAAAAAGAAAAAGACTAGATTTCTAGGGCTAAGGAATATTCAACAACAAATCCATTGGATTTGATCCATACATATCTATGTGGACCAATGAGCAAAAAGAGTCTACAAGGTGATAAGTATTTTATTATGCTTGTTGATGAGTATACTAGAATGAATTGCATTACTTTTCTAGAAGAAAAATTTGAAGCATTTGAGAAGTTTAAAGTATTCAATGCATTAATTGAAAGTGATATCAGAAGAATAATCAAGTTTTTGAGATCAAACAGAGGTTGAGAGTTCACTTCTAACTAGTATGGTGAATTTTGTGAGGAACATGGGATCTAGAGGAAATTTTCCTCTCCTAGGACTTCACAATAGAATGGAGTTGCTAAAAGAAAGAACTAGATTATACAAGATGACCAAAACAATCATAAGTCAAGAAAGCTTACTGAATATATATCTTAAACAGAGCTCAAATCCTATCAAGGATTGGTAAAAAACCATATCAGTTATAGAGAGGAAGATCAACTTTAGTTAGACATCTCAAAATATTTGGAAGCAAGTGTTACATTAAAAGAGATGAAGAATATTTGAGTAATTTTGATTCTAGATCTCATGAATATATTTTTCTTGGTTATTCTATGAAAATAAAAGTATATATATGCTATAATAAAAGGCTAAAGAGGATTGTGGAAAGTGCTAATGTAAGAGGTAATGAAACAATACAATCCACTGGTATTCCAAAAGAAGAAGAAGATGAAGTTCCCATCAGTAATAGTGATAAAGACTCAAAATTTGGCTCTAATATAAGGTTGTCACAAAGACACAAGCTAGGTATGATTAGAAGAATCATTTTGAAGATCAGATCATAGGAGATAAGGACAATGGGGTTCAAACCTAGAGAAGAATTATGAGCAAGTATATTTTGTATTACTATCAAAAAATGAACCAAGGTCCTATAAAGAAGCAAGCAAAGAAAAAGGTTGGATAAAATCTATGGAGGAAGAACTGAATTAGATTAAGAAAAATGAAACATGGGAACTAGTTCCAAAACCTAAGTGCTAGAATGTTATTGGTACCAAATGGGTCTTCATAAACAAGATAAATGAAGATGGAGAAGTGGTCGAGAACAAAGCTAGAATTGTGTGTAAAAGATATGCTCAAGTTGAAGGAATTGACTTTGAGGAGACATTTGCTACGATGACATGATTAGAAGCAATCAAATTTTTTTAGCTCTTTCAGCATTCAAGAACTTCAATCCATTTCAAATGGATGTGAAGTCAACATTTCTAGATGAAAAATTAGAACAAGTATAAATTGAGCAACCAGAAGAATTTTAGTGTTTAGATTTAATCTTTATTTTGTGTTCAGATAGAAAAAGGCTCTTTATGGACTCAAACAAGCTCCTATAGCTTGGCATTCCAAGTTGAATATGTATCTACAACAAGGTTTTCAGAGAGGTAATGTGAATAGTAATATAAATAAAAATAGAAGGGGATCAACTGTTGATTGTTGTTGTCTATGTTGATGACATTATCTTTGGTGGAAGTAATGATGACATGTGTAAGGTGTTCCAAAATGAAATGTAGAGTGAGTTTAAAATTTCAATGCTTGGTGAATTATATTTATTTCTTGGTATATATATTTCTCAATTAGAGAAAGGCATACTCATTTCTATGAACAAATATATAAAGGAAATGTTATGTAAGTTCAATATGGAAGAATGCAAACTAGTATGTACACCTATGGTCACAAGATATAAGATTATCAAAGATGATGAATCTACTCCGATAGATTAGACCTCGTATAGATCTATGATTGGTAGTTTTGTGTATGTGATTGCATGTAGATTAGATATGATACAAGTTTTTGGGATGATGGCTAGATTTCAAGAAGCACCTAAGGAAAATAATTTCAAAGAATAAAAAGGATATTCAAATATATGAAAGATACAATGGATTTTGGTTTTTGGTATCCTAGAGTCAAAATTTCACTTTGACTGCATACACAAATAAAGAATGGGCAAGAAGTATAGATGACTGGAAGAGTACAAGTGGTGGAGGTTTCTTTCTTAGTGACATTCATGTATCTTGGTTAAGCAAGAGACACGATTCAATTTCCTTATAGAAGAAGTGGAATACATTGCAATAGATTTATATTGCACTCAGGTATTGTGGATGAAGAAGAATTTGAAGGAGATGAAGCTTATGTTTGATGATCCCATTTCCATTCTTTGTGATAATAACAATGATATAAACATTTAATAGTATTTGGTACTGCACTTAAGGACAAAGCATATGGTAATCAAGTATCATTTTTTGAGGGAGAAAGTTGTAGAAAAGGAGGTGAAGTTGGAGTATGTTGAAATCAAGGTGCACGTAGCATAAATTTTCACAAAACCACTTCCTAAGGATAATTTTCATTTTCTCTAGAAGAATTTGGGATTTTTTGCTCCCTCCTCTTGAATCAAGAGAAAGTATAGGTTGAGGGTGAGCTTTGTCTCCCTACTACAAGTAGACCTAGTGGTCTTGCAAAAAAAATCTAGTAGCAATGTGGTATAGACTCAAGGGGTGTCTATCTAGGAAATAGGTTTCCAAATTGTGCAGAGTGCTAAAAATGCAAAGGGGGAGCGTTGACCTTTTCTATTTATATATAACCTTGAGAGAAATGAAACTCAAAATTATATATACTTTGAAGTGGATAAAGTAGGAATCAATGTGAGGTGGTTCATGATCCAAAAAACATTAGATTTTTCTTCGTGTGTTTCAACATTTTTCTCTTTTCCATCAATGACAAAGACAAAGATTAATGAACATAGGTTGTCAATAATGTCAAAGGAGTTAATTAATTTCAAAGGAGTAATGTCTAATTGATCCGTAAAGCGGAAGGGATCTATGACAAACGTTGCTAAGTGATTATGAACAAAGGTGTAAAGACATCAACAATGGAGTAGCAGGAACATCAAACCGAGAGAATTCAAAACATAGAACCAAGAGAGAGTAAAGAAGACACCAATTTGATTACGGAGTTCACCACAAATGTGACTACATCTCTGGGTCGAGCTCAACTGAGTGACCAATCTATTGAAATGTTCTAAATGGCAGTACAATCTCCACTGGAGCCTCTTGCAAACACTGCTTTACAATATCTTGTAGCCTTTCCACAAAGTCATACAAAAAGTCTCTCACTCACACCCCTCTCAAAAGCTCTCAAGGCTAGGGATGATTAACAAAGAGTAAGGAAATTGACTCTGCCTAAAGGATCTACTACAGGGTAAGTGCACAAAGTTGAGTCCACGAAACGTGGAAGTTTTTGCCTTAGGCAAAAAAATGAATTCGGGTTGCAAAAACTGGATGATCCCGCTTTTTAAAAGGGATCCCATTTTAGAAACGGGATCCCGTTTAGCTTCGGATCGAGCCTAAGTTTTAAATGGGATCCGTTTGAAAAAAATAAAATGGAAACTTCCAATTTTTGAAAAATTTCCATTTTCAAAATTTTCAAAACGAAAAACTTTCCATTTTTCAGGATCCCATTTTACTCCCATTTCATAGAACCATAAAAAATGGTTTTTTTATGAAACGGATCCCGTTTTTTAAATTATGAATTTTTGGGCGGGTTTTTGGCTTGTTTTTTGGTTCGGGAAATGGCTTGGGGACTCGAACCTAAGCTTTGGACCTAGTTTGACTGCAACTTGAAGGTCCTGTTAATGTCACAGGAAAATAATGACTTTGGACATATGTTTGAAGACCTATTTTGCAGAATTTTTTTACGAAATTAAAACCCATTATAGATGAGACAGTGCAGATTCCAAATATGTAATTTTTTTAATAATTTGATTATTTTTTTATATTTTTCAATTAATTTATAATGAAACTAGTCCATAAACTTGAATTATCAGTATTTTAGTATTTTAATAACTTTTGATCAACATAACATTTTGATGAACGGATTGCACGAGAGCAAACTTCAAACAATTCTTTTCAGTTTAAAAAATAAAAATCAAAAAATGATAAGTTTAGGTCATCTTATGCGTGTCGTACACGACGATTTTTCAAAATGACAAATATGCCTAATAAATATTTAATTAAAAAAAAAAATTCAATAAAAAATTATAAAAAAATATTAAAACAAGATTTAGTGAGTCACAAATCTTTTCCCAAAAGGATTTAGAAAAATATGATAATTTAGGTCAAAATATGGATGTCGTACACGTGCATGGTATGGTATAAAAAAGTGACTTTTAAACAGTGGTTTTTAGAAATGCCTATTGAAACTCAATTTTACAATCTGGGTATTGAAATAAATTACATATTTGGAAACTAGACTCCGAGTACTACATTTTATGATTAGTGACTTTTTTGAAGATTCCATCTCTAAGTGCTTCAAATTTTAAGGTCAAATGTGTCAAATTCTGAAAATCGGGAAAACACTTCCACTTTTTGGCCAAAAAGTGGACTCAACTTGCACACACCCTACAAGATTAGAACATCATTCCATCACAACTCAAATACTCCTAATTCCCTCTAAAAATTCTCACAAAAAGCCTCTCAAAGACTAAGAGAATGGGATGGAGAGTGATCAACTCCAAATGTGATGATTGAGTTGAATTGAGTTGGATGATTGAGGAAGACTCTCCTAGTCTCCCTTTTATACTTGAAGTTGGGCCTATTTGGTTGAAACCACCTGATTTGGCCTTTTTCCCCTTTATGGAAAAATAAAAACCATTTTCCCCATTTTTACATAAAAACAATAACACCCCCCTAATAAAAACATTTAAATTGTTCTTAAGCCCTTTGTTCTTATATTCATTCGGCCTAATTCATTGTTAGGGGTTTTGTTTGTATTTTAATTTAAAACCTAACCAATAACCATTAATGGTTATTTAGGTTTAACCTTCAGCTCAAAACAAACGGTTGAATAATACTCGTGCCCATTACATTACAAAACCCGTTGGTGGTGTAACGGTGTCCTTGGCTTTTGCTAACCTGGGAGGTCACGGGTTCGACCATCAATGGTTTGTATTATTCACTAAATCCTAACCAACTATTAACAAAACAAACCATTCACTATATATACTTAGAGTAAACGCAGCTGGTTGAACATCAAGTTCAGTGGCTTGTGACGTGGTAGTTACAGTTTCAAACCCCGTTAACAAAATTTTGCTTTAAAAAACAAACTCATCTGCAATCACCGAAGAGATGGAGGAAATAACCACCATGTGTCATGCTCAAAGGATGCCACGTGTTCGAAGATGATTTGTTGGAACCATCCACACTGTCACTGAGTCAACTACCACGCCATCATGCCACCTGGATGCCACATCATCATGCCACCTAGATGCCACGTCATCTGGAGGACACATGTCATCGCCTAATTTGCTTATCATGATGACATCATCTGCCACATTAGATTGTACTGACTAACACGTGTCAACATCTGATTGGTCCAGTTCAGCATCCATACAATGTCTCAACTACCAAGTCAGCATGATGATGTCATGCTGACGTCAGCAACTGTACCACATGGTACCTTGGTCAACTGAGACTTTGATCGGCTATATCTCGTGCATACGAGCTCCGATTTACGTAAAAAAAACGCCGTTGGAATCGTGACGATGAGACCTTCGTGATGACACTGAATTTGATCATTTTTTATGATGTCAAAATTTCATCCTTTTTCTCGTCCCTAGTCGCTGAGTTGACCTCCCTTTGACCAAATTTTGACTGCACATAACTTGAGCAAACAGACTCCTTTTTCGCCCTTTCAAGTTGTGCCGGATTCAATATTTTGAGCTCTACGCTATGGCACTGCTTCCAGGAGAAATGGGAACACTTCAATTTTTAGGTTCTGTAGATCCACCTGGATCACTAATAAGGAGTATTAATAGTGGAATAGTGTATGCAATATTGCTTGAATTATCATTATAAGTTCATTTTGATAACAACAAATTTGACTACTTACTTCTTACAGTATGCTTGTAATATCATGCCTACATCTATTCATGTAGATAGAGGTAATCCAAAATTTTGATCCATAATGTTTTAGGTCAATTACTCAAGGAAAATAGATTTCTCTGACAATACTTTTATGTTTTGATTTTCTTCCTAAAAACAAGTTTGGATCTATGGTTTGAATAGGGAGTACATCTGTACACATGTTCCATCACATTCCAAAGTTTTCATAAGTTATGTTCATCATGTAAAAAGTTTGAAGTGACAAAAGGGTCACTATGCTTATTAGTTAACCAGTTGTTGTTCCAAAACTTTGTGGAAACAACTTGTCGCTTATTTCATATGAAGATAGCATGGGATGATAATATAGGTCTAGGATAAGGTTTTTTTGAAAGCTCATGACATCATTTTATTTTGGTCAAAACTAATTTGATTTAGGACCAATTTATTACACGTTACATGTAATTTGAGTTTAGGTTCACCTAATTCCATCTTGGTTAATTGTGAATCCATGGATGACATGAATTAAGGTTATTATAGTGTGTTGTATATAATAATCATCTCACTTCACATGATACTGTATGAGAGAGTGTGTGGATGTGAATTTGTTGGAGGAAGTGTAATTCAGGTTTTGTAATGCAAGTTCATCTCTCAATCATTGTGCACTATAATCAAAAGATCATAAGAAGTGTAGGAGATTATTTTAAGCAATGTGTTATCTTGTGTAAGTTGTGTAATCATCATTAATGATCCACAAGATTTATCTTTGTAATCTAGTAGGACCGTTGTTCTACTTATTGAGTTAGTGCTTAGATCTTGTATTAGAGATTGGTGTCTCTGGTAGGTTGGTTCCTACAAATACATTTGGGGATTGGTGTCTCTGGTAGGTTTTTTCCTACTTCATATTGTAATCCCCATATTATATTCTTTATTTTTGAGGAGATAGAGTTGGATAGTAGATCCAATTAGCTATTCTCACCATGGTTTTTCCTATATTTGATTTCCATGTATGTCCAGTGTTCTCATCTGTGAATGTGTAATTATGTGGTTTCTTTATTATCAATAGTTTTTTATTCAAGTTTCATGTTTGGATATGTATGTTGTAATAAAGAGTTTTAAAAAGATTTGATCTACTGATTCACCCCCCTCTCAATAGATTATGTTCCCTTTAATCATATATTATCTAGTTGGATTTTATTTAATGCTTGTGTCCTACGTAATTTAATATTGTTGAGGTAGTTGTCTCATTATACAAAATTAAGGCACATGTTAAGATCTTGTCTAATCCTATCTCATAACTTTCCTTTATAAGCAAAGTATCATATGTAAATCATACACTCAATTTGGCAATCTTACATCCATAATCATATAATGGTATTCTTGCCATTTATCTCTCATGGAAGTTATTTTTATCTTGAAAGTGATCTTGGGGTGTTAGGAGTTCAACATTAACTCTTACAGATTAAACCAGTGTACATTTGAATGGGAAATAAGAAATTGCGACCTTGTGCAATTTGAACCATTCCTCAATTTAGCTAATATTCACCTCAGATCAAAAGCTTGTGAGATTCCCATTCAAATTTGAGAAAATATGGCTTAGGGATAAGGAATTTGACTCTAAAATTGAGGAGTGTTGGTATTAGGGACTTTACATCAAGGGTTCAAATTCTTTGTAATCTGTAAGAAACTCTCATATTTGAAAGAAATTTTGAAGGAATGAAACATAAAGCACAAGTCAAAAATATCTTTGAGGAAAAAGAAAATATAAAAAAGGAATTTTAGACATAAATGAAATAGTAATTAGGGAAGGGATGTACCAAAATAAAGATATTAAGAAGAAAGAACTAAAATAAAAGTATGCAAAAGTCCTATAGAGAAGAAACATTCTAGAGGTAGAAATCAAGGTAATGTTGTCTTAGAGAGGGCAACAGAGACACTAAATAATTACATAATACCACAAAATCAAATGGAGCATGAATAGAATCACTAACATAAAAAATGAGGGAGGATCCAGGTGAAAAACATGAGAAGATATAAAAAATGAAGCAATAAGGCACTTTGAAATTTTGTTGAATACCAACAATATGATTAACTCAATAATTGAGGAAAAAGTCTTGAGCAAGATCTCAAACATTATTGACAATGATAAAAAAATGGAATTTTATGGCCTATTGTTGGAAATATAAGTTAGGTGAGAAAACTTTCAAGTGGATGGGGACAAATCCCTAGGTTCAACGACTTCCTTGCATGATTCTTCCATAAGTTCTGGCACATTGTAGGCAAATACATCTATAAAATGATTGAAGATACAACAAATAAATTCATCATGCCAAAAGAATAGAAAAAAAATTATCACCCTCATACAAGAAAAATAGCTAGTGGAGAAAATAAAAGATTTAATATATATCATGCTGTACAATATTATTTACAAGATAGTAGCCAAAATCATAGCCAAACATTTAAAAAGTTTCCCCCTTCTATAATTTCTGAAGAAAGGAGTGGTTTCACACTTGGGAGATTAATTTTAGAAGGCATTATCATCACACATGAAGCTATCAACACTATCAAAAAAGTAAAGATCGAGAAAATTATTCTCAAGTTGGGCATCTGCAATGCCTATGCTCGGGTAAACATGCAATTTCTCATCAAAATTTTATAGAAGCTAGGCTTTAGCGAGGGCTCATGTACAAGTCGATTCATAGTTGCATCATCTCTCCTAGATTCTTAGTATTGGTGAATGGAGGTCCCCGTGGATTCTTTCCATATTCTAAAAGTTTGAGACAAGGGGACCCATTTTCTCTCTTTTTTTATCATAATGGTAGAAGCATTGAGACACCTTATTCATGAGGCAATGATCAATAGAGATTCGAAGGGTTTAAAATTGGCACCAAATATGGACCCATTCACCCATGCAAAGTGTCATTGGAAGCTAGGACCATCAAGAAAATAATAGACACATATTTTAGTGCTCTAAGACAACAAGTTAATTGGCACAAGTCTGAGGCCATTTTTTAATATGGCCATATGGAAGGAGTGATAAATTTCCTTGGTCCTTGGCCTAAAAATCAATAAACTACTAGGGAAATATATGGGTGCTACTTTTACATAGAGATTTTCAAGGAAAAACCCTAGGAATCTCTAGTATAAAAGTGCTTGAATAGGTTGGAGTCATGGAAAAGAAAATATGTGTCCTTTGTAGGAAGAGTCACAATGCTCAAATTAGTGGTCTCATATTTATCCATCTACATGATGTTGAGTCTAAATATGCTAGTGAAAATTTCTCTTGGAATAGGTTTTAGAACTACAAAACAATTCCCCTTATCGCAAGGGATAAAATCTATAAACCAAAAGCGGTAGGGGGAGTAGATCTTAGGAACTGGGCCACACTCAATGTAGCTCTTGGGATCAAACTTGTCTAGAATATACATGTATTCTAATCCTTATAAGTTGGCTAAAATTCTCTAGAACAAATATTTGGAATACTAGGATCCAAAATGAATGTTAACCACAACAAACCCACCCAAAGGTCAACAATATGGAACTTCATGGTAGATTGTAGGAACTTAATAATGTAGCACTACACATGAGACATAAAAATTGAAGGAAGGCCAAGTTCTAGGAAGACTCGTGGGATGGTACCCTTGGCTTATCATCCATTAACTAACTTGAAGAGAGCTAGACAATGCTAAAATCCCTATGAGGCTAATAGGTAAGGGATTACTTGAAACCTTTTCTCAAGTAATGGAGAACAAAGTGGAAGTGGTGGTTTTTTATGGATTAGCCCTACCAAAAATCTAGATCTCTAGGCTCAAAGAAGAATTGGAAACAAGATGGGTCTTCATTTTTGAGGAAGTGGACACTATCAAATGGTGTGCTACCAAATTTGGTTCAAACAAAGTCAAAATTTGTTAAACAATGGTAGAAGGCATGAAGAAGAAAGAGAATTGGTCATCTCAACTATGTTGGTATAAGTGCTACTTACCAAATGCTAGAGCCTTTTCTTAGGTGGAAATCTAGAAGAGAATCCTCAGAGAGGATTGGTTAAGAAATTTGGGGGAGATAGGCCCTACTAGATGCATTCTATCTAAAAAAATTGAAGACTTTGTAAAACATATTTTTGGAATGTCAATTTCCTAGAGAATGTTGGTAGTTTGTACTAAATAAACTAATTTGGCCTAGTTCCCTCCAAAATTAAGTCATTGATCTCTTCAATGCATGGAAAATATTGAACAAAAGATTGATTTTCCTAGGCATTTTGATTGCAGTTCCATCCATAGTCATATGGGAAATCTAAAAAGAAAGAAATAAGAGAATCTACCAGGATAAATCTATAAGTCTTGCTTCTTTTTTTAAAAATATAAAAGGAGAAATAGTAGAAGTGGTCAATAATGTGGTAAGAAACCAATCCTTGGCAAAAAGAATTATCTTTGTGGGATATAAGATATTGTTGAAAACATTTTCAAAAAGCCTTGAAATGGATTGGTAAACCCCTGAAGCTGGGTGATATTGAGAAAGCAATGGAGGATGTGAATTGCTCAAACCTAGTGGAGAAGATTGAGGATCCTACGCCAAGTGTGGAAAAGGATGTGGATTTTGGCTCGTGTTTGAGAACGAGGAGCAAGACCAAGAAGCGGGCTACCATTTCAATTGATGAGCTCAAGGATGTTATGGAGATTCACAAGTGGGTCATTGAGGAAAATTTGGCCTCGATTAATGTTTTGTAAAAGATGTTGTAGCTATGGTGATGCTTTTGTTTGATCAACCTTGTTGCTGATGTTTTTCTTTTGGGGTTGCTAACAGGTTTCTTTGTTAATTTTTGTTTTCTGCTTTTTGGGTTTTTGGGCTATGGGCTCTCTAGGCTTAGTCTTTCTTGCAACTTTTCACCTTTGTAAAGGGTTTTGGGGTCCCTTAAAAACCTATTTTTCCTTATCAAAAACATATTGTTGAAAACTTGGTCAAGGCTCACCTTTCCCCTCATTCATGGAGTTGTTTGAGATAATTCAACTATTGGTTCAAGGAGAAATGTGGTGTGTAGGAAGATGATCGATCAAGTTGAACTTTGAGGATGCATCTAGGGGGAACCTCAAGGTGCTAGGTGTAGGCTACATATTCAAAAATAACAAGGGTTAAGTAATTAAATAATTAAGCATCCCTTTGAATCCTGAAGGCACAAACAATAAAGAAAAAATATTGGCCCTTTGGCATTGGTTAAAAGAGGGGGTGCAACTAGAGGTAAATAAATTAGTTGTGGAGTGTGACTCCCTTCTCATAATACATTCCATTTGAAAAGTGAAAATGAGAAATTCGGAATTAAACAAGATGTTGACTGATTGCATTACCTAGTGCTTGGAAAATTCAAAGCCTATACAATTGGTCATGTCTTTAGAGAAGGCAATAAGGAAGCAGACACCTTGGCTGATGTGGTTTATAATGACTCGGCTAGAGCCATATAGACAAAGGGGTGGAAAGGTAATTAATCCACCATCACATCATGCATACACTTCCCACACATGAACATTCATATCTTGTTACAAGGATGATTTATTGTTGTCTAAGGAACATGAGGGTTAAATGTGAGCTCTCATGATAGATGGTGGTTAAGACATACTAGCCTACCACCTTGTCATCATAGCTTCAAGTGGTTCTCAAGTACCTCCAAAATCTATAATAAATCTCTTCTAAATTCCTTCCTTTCATGAGGACAAGGCCAAATAGATCATGAGTTGTATGGTGGTAATTATTCTACCCCACTTCAATATGTTCTGAAGTTTGTGAAGTTTCCTCATTGGGTCCATGTCTTCAAGAAAAATGAGAATGACATGCATTTTAATTAAGTTCTAGTGGTTTGAATGCTTAGAGGCTATGGATAATCCCATAAGGCTACAAAGCTCATGTTGTCAATTGGATTTACTTGGAGCCATCACAGATCAATGTCTAAATATGGTGCTCAAAGAGAACAATGGGCTCATTTTGTGGGCAATAAAGTGTGTGATAGGTGAATATTTTATGATTGATGATTATCACTATCAAGTGAACACTGATATTTCATCTTTATTTGTGGCACCCTTACTTGACCTAGGAGAGGCTAAAGATATGGAGCAGGTTCTCACCTTGTCACTTTTCAATAAGAAATTTCAAAGCAAACTAGAAGAGGTGGTTTAGGTGGTTCATCCTAGAGTTGGTGTTCCTAGGTCAAGGGACATATCAAGGGTTCTAGAGGAGGTTTTGGTGGTCAAATGGCTCCCATTCCTTGCCAAATTTTGTGCCTCCACCATGATGTGACACATAGAAAAGATGGGGAAAGGATACAAGCTCCTAAAATGGATAACTAACTTTGATCTGATCTTCATCTTGGATTGGTTGCATGAATTCACCCATCTTAGGTAGTTTGATGGTAACTAAGGATGTTGAATGTATATTCTAAGAAATAATATATGGGCCTATATGGATGCTTGTTGTAGCTACCAATATTTTGATATAATTACCTAGTTTTTGTAATGAATTGGGCTTTGACCCCAAACCATATGTAGAATTTTTTTAAGATCAATACATGGCACATTCGTTAGGCTACAAATTATTTAGCTAAAAAAGAAAAGAAAAACTATATGATTAAAAAGCTAAAAACATGTGTGATATTTTAGTTGAAGTTTTATATTAAATATTATTATAAAGTAAATCTAATGATGTTGAAGTTGAAAAATATCAATGAAGATTAAAAAAATTAAATGGGGAAAATTAGAAGTCCAACCCTTTAGGCTTATTATCTAAACCTATTCAAAAGAAGAAAGGGAGGGAATTTTTTAAGTTAAAAATGTGAATACATTATGTAACATGAGCACATTACATAATGTTCTCACAATTTCAAAATGCAATCAAATTTTTTTATTTAATTTTTATGACCTAAAAAATATAATCACATGTTTTAGGCCATACAATGCAATCATGGTTTCCAAGCCATAAAATGATCACATAATTTTAAATTTGAATAACACATATGTATTATGGGAAAAATCACTCATTTGACTATGTTTTTGTCCCCCATTTTGGTACACATACCTTGAACCAACATCTCAGAAAGTACACCAAATTGGGGGAAAAAAGTAACCAAATTAGGGATTTTTTCCATTACATAGTCATGTTATTGAAAATAGAAATAATACAAACATGTTATGCATTGGTGAACATCAATCCATAATGCAATCATATTATTGCTTGGTAAATATCAAGCCATAATGTGATTGCATTTTATGATCTACAAATTGTGATTTTTTTTGTCACATTTTATGTTCCGTATAACATGACCATATTCTATGTTCTACAAAATTTTATATGAACACCAAATCAATGCACTCAATCATCTTAAATTATCAAAATTATCTACACAATATTTTAAAAAATTGCATCAAAAATAGAGAATTTGAAGTTGTGGCCTTGTACTCAAAGAGAATAAGAAGAATAATAACTAGAATTGTGAGAAGGGAAAATTTAATTTGAATTATTTGTCCTTATGTTATCATTGATAAATATAGATTATACAAATACAAGATAGGAACACCAAAAGGACAAGGGATGAAGGAAACCATGAACATTGTGCACCTCAAACATTTACACACCTACCCTAGCAATAATATAGTTATAAAAATAAAAAATTAAACAATTTAAAAAGTAAAGAGAAATTTATTGTTATGGCACCTAGGACAAGTATCATGATTTAAACATATTTAAAATACTCATTTTAAGTGTTCCATACCCATTTACATGATTAATCATCACCTTTTCATCCCAATCTCACTCTCATCCCATTTACCAACTACCCATCCCCCCATTGACTTGTAATCCAAACACAAGATTAATTTGATTTATTTTATTTTATTCATTGGTATTTTTAAATATTTTAATGATCCACCCCCATCAAACATCACTTTCTTCCACATCTCTTTCTTATATTTTCTCAAAACTAGGGACACCTAAATTGAATCATGCTTGAAAAATACCCAACTTTTTCCATTGTATCCTCTTGTGACACTTAGACACCCACTCTCTCATGGTGTGGCCTAGAAAAAATATATTTATTAGAACTCACATGATCAAAATGTGACATATTCCATTATACCCCATGCTATCCCTCACCCCTAACCAAATATCCAAATCTTATTACACGTGACATGTTTCATACCAACACACAACTACATAGTAGTCCATTTTAATTAATTCACATCATAGTCACATGTGTCACCTAACCTAGCTAAATGCACCGTATACTTGTAAAAATATCTCGATTTGGAATCACTAATCTTCCCCTAACTTTAGGATTTATCTTATCACTAATCTTTATCATGATCAACTCCCATCCCCAAACCCTAACATCACTCGCTTGTACTCCCAAAAATTTTAAGGTGTACATATATGTCTTTTATTTTCATTCTTTCTTTTATGTTTGTATGTCATTTTTTATGTATCTATCCCCATCCCTCATAATATACACCATCAAGGTCACAATCATTCATTCTAATATGGAGCTCTTTGATAATGTGTTTGTTGGGTGTCATGGCCTATTTTTTTTCTATATGCACACAAAATAGAATCTCCAATTTTTTATTTTTTACAAAGAGTAATACTAGCAAGTTATAACTAGGAAACATTGCCTTAACACAATTAGTGAAGATGAAATGAGGTAAACTAGACTAAAAATATTTCTAACATTGCCTCTAACTAGAAAGGCATCTAGTTAATCTAAATGAATGAGAATTAAGGAAATCAAATATGATCATATACGTGTTCTAAATTAAAACAAAACTAGGGCTCTAATTCTAAGGCTAAAGGATTCAAGAATGTTCTTAACATTCCTAATAATTTTCAATAAATGTTCTATTCATTTTGTTAAAACATTGAATAACTAAATTTTATACATTATTATCTTTTGCAATATGAATTTGAATTACGACAATACAAAGGTATATAAAAATCTAAATATAATTAAATGTTTCTTGATTTTATTCAATATTGATAGCTAAGTTAATAAATCAAGCTAATATCTAAATGCTATTAACTGGAAATGGTTTCCATTCCTATGAATTAACTTATACATGTTTGGTTGTCACTTTAATTGTTAAGCTTTAAAATTTGTATCAATTCCAAAGTTTTGATCTTATTATTTTAATTATTTTATCCACTATTAATTCGTTCATTTTTTTTTTTTGATTAAACAATTTCCAAGAAAGTCTAATTTGAACTCATAGTTTGTTTGAGTTCTTATAAATTAATTTAAATAGAAAAATAATTTTCCTCTAACTTGATTTAAATGGGTAATTTTCTACTCTAAATTTTCCAAGTTTAATATTTTTATTCAAGTTTTGTATAAAGAAAAAAAGAGTCTTTTAAGTTATTTGAAATAATTTTAAAATAAGTAAATAGTAATTAATCTAAAAAAAACTAATTTTCAACTACTTGCAATGTTATAAATATGGATCACTTTATGCCTTTCTTTCTGATTTTGTAAGTTAGTTTCATTTTTATATATTTTCTTTTGTTTTCCTAAATTAGTTAGCTATGGTAAGATGAATATATATTTGTTATATGTTCATTATTGTAGAATGTGAAAGATTCACATAGATATTTTTTTCCAGATTGGAGAGTTGTTTAAACATTCCCAATTTCAATCTGTTTAAACAATGAAATTGGGAAAGTTTAAAAATAACTCTCCAATTTAAAAAAACAAAAACAATAGATCATATTTCCTTCACAAAAAATAATGAACAAAGAAAATTACATCATGATAAGATGATTTATGTGGGAAAACTATTTTGGAAGAAAAACCCCACACTCCAAAGAAAATTTAATTGTATTATTCAACAAGTTAGTTTCTAGAGTACAAATATTAGACTATGCATTTGTAGAAGTATGACCAACATTAAATAAAGTAATTTTGGTAGCATAATAACACTTTCAATTCAATCATGCAACTCATGCAATACTCAATCCTCAAGCACTAATGAATAGAAAATAATTAAACCAAAAAATACAAGTGGCTTAATAAATCCATGCATCAAAATAATGTCCAAAAATTCTACCATAATTGATCCAAATTCAAACAACAATGTTGGTCTTGGTACCCTTTGATAAAAATAAAATATGATCTCACAATTAACATAACTTGTAATAGTTGGTTCCTCAATTTGGGTGATTGAATTTGACACATTCAAACCCATTTAAATATTCCTTATGATCCAATAGAGATCCATGAGTATTTGGATGGCATTTGCATGGTTGAAGCCAATAATTTTTTTTAATATATTTTCTACATCTTAGTAATTTGGATTTTTGGATGCCTTCATAGAATTTATATCCCTTTCATGTTGTGTTATATTTGACTAATCTTCCTTTTAGTTCTACTTATTTCTTTTGAAGTTCTTTCTAGAATGCATCTTTTTCAACTTCAATTTTTGATAAGCGGGCTAAGACTTATGACCCTACCAAGCTAGGGTATCAAAAATAATTAATAACTAATAGCATTAGGATGCATGGTCGATACATGTTTTCTTGAGAATATTAATATAAGTATCCAAAATAACATTATCCAATTTTGATCATGATGTATATGGATTTCTAGCAATAGTAACTTCACCCATTTGTACCATTGCTTAATCTATGTACAACCAAGTAATAAATTAAGCTCATCCAAAGTAAGAATTTTATCACATTTATCTAGTTGATCTTCTTTCTAGCAAACTACCAAAAGTAAAATAACACAATACATAGCCTCAATCAACATTCTATTATTTAACTTAAGGGAAACAATAGAATGCACATATTATTTCTATTAAAAATGAAATTCATCTTTTTTAAGCATATGTTAAATTGACAAGTATTATCAAAAATAACACCCTTCATTGGTTTATAAGAAATAGAATCCCTAGCATATAAAGGACCATAATAACCATTCGCTATAAGGATCTCATCAAGTGAAACTATAATAATTGTTATAGAAGAAGATGTAGAAACATTATTAAGCATACCTTTAAACTTATTTTTAGAAACATGTAAATTAATATGCTTTAAAAGATGAATATTTAATTGTACCTTATGTGAGGATTGTGGCATAAAATTCCATTGTTATAAGAAATCCTCATAGATGCAATTGACCAAATAGATATCACTTAACACCCTTGAGCATAGGATTTGTTACTCAAGGCACATGAGAGTCATAAAAGCGTTGCCCAAACCTTTATAGTTGTATGAAAAAACCTAACAAGCAATCATAAACATGAAAATAATAAACACTTAAGCGAATTTGTTCCAAAATCTAGCAAAATATTGCTATATATATTAAAAAAAAAAAATGGTTGCAATGATGGAATTTTTATGCAATTTATTCCTTGCACTACATCAAGTATAATTTGAATGCTTCAAGTCTATTCCAAATTTATCTTATCTTAAGCTACATGCCTTAAAATAAAATATTAAATCATCAATTTTATGGTTTAACATTTTTTGTAGAACTCTTAGGTATCTTTGAAAATGATCATTAATTTTGATAAATTAATAATACCTCCATAGTCACTTCCTTATAATAGAATTGTAAAAATTAACTTAAAATATCACAATTGCCATGTTCTTAAAAGTAGTAATAACACCTAGAGATGTTATCAAATGATAAAAAAACATAAATATTTATAATCTTATCAGCTAAGTACTACATAAAATAATTGTCAAAAATCTAAACGTGTAGTGCTTGGTTAACAAGGCTATACAAATATTTGTCTATCTACCGTTTGATAGCATTTTCATGTCATTATCTTAGCCTAAATATATAACAAAATAGGTATAATAAAGTAAGGAAATGCATCGATCTTCCTAACTAGAGACTTCTCATGCTTGAACTCACTAAGAACATGGGTTTACAAATGTCCAATTCTACCAACTTGTTTCTCTTATCTCAAATCCTTAAACTTTACCACTCCCTATTTGTTTATATGGTACAATTACTAAATTATGTACTTTCCCCATCAAATATTTGTTGTAATTATAATTTTTTTTCATTGAATAATCATAGGATGTGTTTGATGACCTTGTCCACCATAATCTAAACTTTTGAATTTGAATATTTCCATTAAAAATCTGTCTTATAAATATAATTCTTTATTTTATCTAATTAAATTTTATCTTAAACTTATTAAAATAAATCGACATACATTTATTATATTTTTAATTTATAAAATTAAAAAATTAATTACAATATTAATTTATAAATTAAAAAAACTTAATTACAATATTCAAAATTAAATCAATAAAAAACTTAATTATATTCAAGTTAAATTATAAAATAAAATATTTTTCAATGTCATTCATTATTTCTTTTAAAGAAAAAAAAAAGCGGATGGAGTCTACTAATGGAGTCTATTTTCTGCATAACTATTAAATAATTAAATCTAAATCTAAATAGTTAGTCAAAAATTTCAAAATAAAAAATCTGAACGAAAGATCTTACACAACTTATGCCCTATCTCTATCGGACTAAATAGGCTGTTACTGGTCCACTTGTATCTGAATGTTGGGATTAATAGCTTTTATTTTATTCCAGTCTTCCCCACCTTCCTCTACCCTCTCCTCTAACTCATCGCTTGACTCAACATATATCCTCTTTAATCTCCTCAACCGCTCCAATCCCTCTGGAACTTTCTTCACCCGCGGACAATTTATTATCGCTAGAGATTCGAGACATTGCATCGCTCCCACCTCCAACGCTGGCAGCTCCTTTAAAAGAGAGAACTCACCAATAATTAGACGAACCAGCTTAGGAAATCGGCGCTGGCTATCCAGCCCCAGGAATGCACCGCCCCATACCATGCCCATCATCACACATACCATAAGCCCCGTAACTGCAATTTATAAGATAACAGTTTTTGTCAGGCAGTACTGTCTGTAGTTGGAAAACTCGGCAGCGAATTCCAAGTCAGGGCAGTACTGTTCGTAGTCAACAAATTCCAAGAACCTCTGCAGTTTTCATGTCTACTGCCACCCGCTTTTATTAATATCCAACGCTTCAAAATTGAACTCCAAAACCCGCCTAAATTTCCCGCTGTTTCAATGAAATTTAAATTTGAATAGTAAAAAAGAGTCAGCTTAACTCTGCTTTTTTGGATAGCCACTGCCATGAAAGAGGCAGTCGCACTGTCACCATATGGAAACCTCCAGCCGGATCAGCTTACATATGCCAGCATAGTTCTAGCCTGTGCTGAAATGGGAGCGTTGGAATAGGGTATAGCTATCCATATAAGCATAAAGGATAGAGGAATTTTGTTTGATGAAAACACTCTGGCAGACATGTATACAAAATGTGGAAGCATAGACAAGGCATGCGAACTGTTTGACCAAATGCCTGAAAGAACTGTGGTCTCATGGAATGCCATGATTGCAAGATATACGCAAAATGTATTTGTTGAAAAGGCTTTAGGAACTTTCAAGCAAATGCGATTGGCAGGTGTAAAGCCAGGCTTCGCAACCTTTGCCGGCAGCCTCCTTACCTGTACCAAAATGGGAGCTTTGGAAAAGAGTATGGAATCAGTCAAAGATAAAGGACAGGGGAATTTTTTCAGATGCTGTAGTTGCAACTAACCCGGTAGACATGTATGCAAAATGTGGAAGCACAGACAAGGGGCGTGAACTATTTGACATGATACCTAAAAGAAATGTGATCTCATGGATTGCCATGATTGCAGGATACACAAAATGTGGAAGCATGGACAAGTTTAACAGAATGCCTTGAAGAAAGGCGTTCTCATGGGATGCGATTGCAGATTATTCACAAAGTCGATCTTTTTAAAAGGCTTTAGGACCTTTCAAGCAAATGCAATTGGCAGATGTAAAGACACTCTGTAACCTTTGTCAGCATCCTCCTAGCCTGTGATGAAATGGGAGCTTTGGAACAGGGTATGGACGTCCATCAAAGCATAAAGGATAAAGCAATTTTGTCAGATGTTTTAGTTGCAACTGCTGTGGTAGACATGCTTAAAAAATGTGGAAGTACAGAGAACGGGTGTGAACTGTTTTGAAACCACATTTCTTACACATTTACAAGGACCCTTATTTTATTCTTCATTTCTTCAAAAATTTTGCACTCTTTTGTTTGTTGCTATCTATTGTATTTTTCTTAAATATTGCATGTAATAACGGTATTATTCCACTCTACAAGGGTGCCAACATACTTTTATAAAAACTAGACTTTGTTCTTCCTACCAGCAACTAGCTTATCTAATTTCTATATTTCATTATTTTACTTTTTATTTAAACATCTTTAAACAATCTTGTCGTTCATAAATTTTATAGCTAGTAGATCATCTAATTTCTTGTTTCATTTCTTAATGAAATCTCATTTAGATTAAGGATTGAATTTAAGTAAGACATGTTAAGCAATCTAACTAGAAAGAAAAATAATTTGTTAATTAATTGGTAGAGAATTTGTTTGTGTTTGCATTAACTTAAGTCAACCTATTTATGATAGATTGATTTTTGAATCCTAATATAGACAATTAAAAATACTTTCTTGCATTTAAAATATGTAGGCTATCTATTTTCTATATATATTTGTAGTGAACTTGATGTGAATCCTAACCTTATTATTTGTTCATTTTTTCATCATCAAAAGAATTTTTCTCTCTAAATGACAAACTCTCATTCTAATGTCCAATTAGTTAATTTTACATTGATTTTTTAATTTTGTCATCATTCAACAAAACTTTTTTTGAGTAAACATAAACATAGTCACAACATATAGACCTTATCACAATTAGGTTAGTGTCCATTTAGTACACTATTATCTTTGTCTTTTATTTTCACTAAAACTAAAAACTCTACATTTTTCTACTCAAATTTTCTATAGTATATAAGAATGAATCATTTTTGTTGTTCTTCAATAGAAATCAATATCCTTCCCTCTTTGACTATCCCTTCCTCATACATTATCTCTTATATGAACCCTCATCTAAGCCTATCCATGTATCTTCCTCACACTTCGTTCTTTCATTACCCTTCCTTCCTTCCTCCATTATCATCCACCCCACATGATGTCTCACTCTACATGACTCACAATGATGACCACTTTGATAATGAAGCCCCATTAGATGATGCTAGTTTTGTAACTCACCAAAACTGACCACCATTTGTCTCTCCTCCAAAATAGCCTACCTAATAATGTCATTTAATCATAAATCGTATCACTCACATACTCCTTGACAAATATCATCAGCACCCATCTTGGGGAGCTAGAGATATTTAAAGGTAGAGGATATATTATTCACATTCATGTCCCTTTATAGTCCAATTCTATTATTTTCATCCCTCTTTTCTAGCCAACCTCTTTTCTTTTTCCTACCATTCAATATTCCTTCACCTATTTTTTTATGCTTAGTCCTTCTCATATAACCCACATTTGTAACATGTATGTCTCTCTCCATTCCTCATTTTAACTACAATCACATCCCTTTAGGCAATTGATTTACCTCTTGCTCCTATTTTCCACCCTTTCAACCCCTACCCTTCACTTATGTTGCTTGATTATCTCCTACCATTATTGTCATTCCATCTACTATCCTACCATTAACCTCACAACCCTTACCACATTCTTATCAAAACATAAAAAAAAATCCACCTCCTACTCTCAATGTCCCAACGGATACCCCTAATCCTATCATTTACCACCTAGTTCAAGAAATTTCAATAATGCAATTCTCTCATCTCCTTCCTTGTCTGAATATTGATCTTCATCCTTTGAGAGAGAGCCCTTTGTTCACTCTCCTCCTCATAACTCCCCCCCCCCCCAGAAAAATATTCTCCTCATAACTCTCCTCCACACAACTCACCATTGAAATACTCCCACTCCTCCAATTCCAAACCCACCATATCAGACTCCAATTCCTCCACCTCCTCATTCTTCCCCACCTATAATTATTCCTCCATCCCCTCACACATAGCTAGAGAACCAATGTGAAGGAGATGGCAACAAAATGGATTTCATTTTCCAACTCTAATTTGAAATTAAATCGATTTCATCATTTCCTACTTAATTGTTCTCCCATATATTTGACTAGGATTGTATTATAGTGATCATTTCTACCATCCTTATATGAAGAGGAAATATTTTTATCTACTTCTACTACAATGTGAGTGGTAAGCACTAAAATATGAAGGTTTATTCTAGTTTTTTAACCTCACTTTTAAATCATTTTTCATCATATTTTACTAATTCCTCAATTTTTTCATCCTCCATATTTTATTTATGTTTTTTATTCATACATTAGGTGAATGGAAATTTGTCAAAAATAACTCACTCAATTCTTTCCATGTTTTTGTTGAATGCACAAGACAACTAAGAGCGGGGGGGGTGGTAGCAAGGCGGAGCGAATCAATTGTTCATTAAAAAATCAAAACACTCATTAACATTTAGATCCACACTAACATTATTAGCATTTAATCTGTTAAAATGATTTAGCATGGAAGCAAATAACAAAAATTGAAACGCATTAACACCATACACAACATAACACCAGATTTATGTGGAAAACCTAATAAGGGAAAAACCACAGTGAGGATTAGCTTACAATATAGAGTAATTATGATACTAAATACAATAGGCTCACAGCTAAAGGGCTCATTGCCCAAAAGAAAGAAGGGATCATTGTTAGATTATAAAAAAGAAGAAAGAAGATTGTTACAATGAGAAATCCATCTCAAAGAAATAGAAAATATCCACAACATCACTAGTACATTTGAATAGTATCTCTAAAGAATCTAGACACCTTCTGCTCATTACTTCCAGTAGTCTAACACATTAAATCTCACACTGCATTTCACACTTTTGCACTTCACAACTCTACACTTTGCATCACACACACACTTCACACGAACATCCTTCACTAGTTCATCACTTATTTATACCATCCTCAACCTTCAAATCATTCTCCAAGGTCAACTATGTACCTCAACCATACAAATTCAAATTAGGTCAATACCAAAACATTCCCACGATGGAAAGGAATGAAGGTAGACCACATCACGCCTTAACTCAAACCTAAATCTACACATACACACCACACCATGCTTCCACAAACACTGAAGCAAATCCACAATTCATGTAAACACCCAATATCAATCAAACCCGTGTAAACACCATTAAACATTTAATTACATGCTTCCTTTGATCCAAAGATGACTCGTAGAAAACACACATCACTTGAACACAATCTAGATTATTCCATCAACACCCTAAAATCCAACAAATCCTTTGCAACAAATTTAACCTGAAGAATATACTCATCCTGTACACATAGTTAACCTTCCACACATTGTAACTCATGAAACCATCCTTGGAGAGCACCCAATCACAAATTGTATAAGAGCAAAATTGCACCCTTGCGATTTCCCCTACATTCTTGTTTCCACATTAGTGTCTGCTTCTTTAGCATCCTGGGTAGGCTCATTTTATCCCTAGCATCAACCTCTTCCCTCTCAAGATGCTCCTACACCCCTTTTTAGTGACCACCCTTGCATGTTAACTTTGCATCGGACTTTGTGGCTTTCTAGTTAGCATTGTTTTATAGCGTGACGTGTCCAAACACTAGCGCATTGTATAGACGTCCGCACTCCGTGCTAGCATCCTGTGACATTTCAATGCTCAGACGACCATTTCTGAGCATATTTTCCACTTGTCACGTAAGTTTGTTAGTGGAAACAGCTAGGGATTCTCTAAAACAGCCTGAGAAGCTTCTTTTCCCTCCTTAAAAGTCCTTTTTTCATTTCATTTGAAGGACTTTTTCTCCATAATTAGCTTCATTCTACCAATTTTTAGTTTCACTCCATCACTTTCTTACACATATTCTATACAGCTTGTTGTAGCAGCTTTGAGCTCTCTCGAGCTTCCATTACAACACTTTTTGCAACTTCATCTCCCTCATTTTCATGTTGGTGAGCATCTTAGGATTCCATATCCCCGACTATTTGCACATTTACTTCATGATATAGGTTCTCCTCCTCAAGTGGGGTTTTCTTTTACACACGCTTATTTGTAGTGTGGGTTCTACTTCTGAGCAGGTTTTGCTTTTGCCACATGCTTTACACTCTCTCTTTATCTTCTTGGTTGTCCGTGGAGGTGGGAACACCATAACGGGGATTTGATTGAGGCAAACCCCTATACAACCCTAACATTCTCTCTAGGTATCACACTTGCAGGTTTTGAAGACATTTGCTCAATGGAGGCTTCATCATTCGCATGGTTGTGAGTATTTCCTTTCTTCTCCTTACCTTTGTCATTTCTATCTCTTTATCTTAGTCTTATCGTTTTCTGTTATTTTACTATACTTTGCGGTATTAGCATTCGGAGTAGAAGTAGTCACTTTAGGTGTTTTTGTAATAAAATCATTCTCTGACCCATACGAGATGCTTGCGCCCCTCTGAGACGCCTGGGCGTCGTGTTGTCGTCTGATTTTTGTGCTGACATCCTTTGGCCGAGAGCCTGTCAATTTGTCCAGAGATCCTCTATGACCTTCTCTTTCAGATTCTAGAACTTCCACGTTGTTCCATTGAGGTAATATAGGGCAGTTTTCCCCATGAGGATCTCTAAGCAAGGAGAACTTGTGAGTAGCGAATCCCCCATATCACATTTTTGGTGAACCTGACGTGAAGAACATTCCTCTTTGAAAAAATTATAATGGATTTAATATCTTCTTTTATCGATTCAGTGTCCAACTTTGTTCAAAATATTAATCATATTCCATTTGATACATGTAATGGTGACTTGGCTCTGCCCATGTCACTTGGTATCTTTGATCCTTCTCATGAGACTCCTCTTGCTTCAGAGGATGTCTCGTTGCAAGAAGATGAAATCATTGATACCTTTCTCAATGTTACTTTACCTTCTATTCATTCCAATGCACTCTCCCCTAGAGATGGTGCATTTGTGAATGACGAAGTTCCCTCTCCATCTGATGCACTCTCTTCTGGAGATGATGCATTTGTGAATGATGAATCTCATCTCTGTTCTAATGTACCCTCTTTTAGAGATGATACATTAGCAAACGATGAACCCCCTTCCACATCTGATTCGCCTTGGATCGATGTTGAGAATGTCTCTTTAAGTAATTATTCCACGTTTGATCTTGTTTGGATTGATGTTGAGAATATGTGTTTAAGTAATCATTCTACTAGTTGTGGTGAGTCCATAAATGTGGTGAATGTTTTTGCTACCCCCCAAGGGCCTAAGAGATCGATCATTCATGTGACTTTGGCTAGTCCCACTCCTAAAAGGGTTTGTGCTATCGATGGTGTTCCGTTAAATAGTTAATCTCCTAATCTTCCTAAGGCTCCCTCTTATAGCTCACGGTAGCCTATACTTATGAGAATAGTATGAATAAACAACCAAGACTTCCTCAAGCTCCTAAACCTACAACTAAAGCACCTAGTGATTACAATCTTGTCGAGCAACCTCGGGTTACTTCAGATAAGATCTCTGCTCCGGTTTATCAAGGTATGTTTCAAGAATCCTTGCAAAGGATGCTCTTGTCTTCTTCCACTTATCATCTTGTTTTTTTACCGTGTTTTTGGTTTTTGCTGCTGCGCTCGGTTGATTTGACAAAGTACGGGAGGCACGGCACTGTGGGGCGGTGAAAAGTTTGCAGATAAAATACGGCGGGCAAGAGAAGCGAGGCAGCTACATCCATGGATATCATGCCCATACATCTATGCCCCGGGTGCATTCCTGGGGCTGGATAGACGTTGCCTAGGAAATCCCCCACTCTCGCCAAACTTTTTTGGCAATTCTCTGCATCTCGAATCTTTCCCCAAAATCAATGTTTGTAAGTTGGGCATGTTTTGGAGCGACGGATAATCACTGCACTCAGCCA
Source organism: Sequoia sempervirens (assembly GCA_007258455.2). Classification (NCBI taxonomy): domain Eukaryota; kingdom Viridiplantae; phylum Streptophyta; class Pinopsida; order Cupressales; family Cupressaceae; genus Sequoia; species Sequoia sempervirens. The sequence goes on along the minus strand of VDFB02373365.1, from coordinate 189,850,791 downwards.
ATGTAAGTTCTCTCAGATTCACCATACCACATATCCAACTAGGCACGGAAAAACGACAAAGTTCAAGTAGTTGGAGATCTTTCATCACATTCATTTTCTCGGGGAACGCTGGAAGCCTGGATTCTTCTATATCACTCTCCCTTGAAGGAATGCTATTGTATACCACTAGAATTCTCATTTTCACCAGACTTGCATCTTCTACACTCCTTAACGCACGTTCATCTTCTAAACTAATACTTATTTCCTGGAGATTTGCCATATTGCTGAGGTCTTTAAAATTCAAGCTTTCATTCTCTTCAATAGACAGTGGTAAGGGATACGATCTCAGTGTCCTCAGACTTGAGAGGTTTGATATTCCCTTGGGCATATGATCGAGAAGTTCGTTTGAGCATTTATCTAAATCGAGATGGGAAAGAGATTTGAGGTCACCTATCCACTCAGGCACCCGTTGTATGCCACTGTACCCAGAAATATCAAGAAACTGAAGACTCTTGAGTCTTCTGACACAATCCGGCACCTTCGTAATCTTTGTTTGAGACAAATTCAGAACCTTAAGAAGCTTCAATTTGCCAACACATTTTGGCAATTCAGAGATGGCAGTACTGCTACAGTCGAGAACCCGGAGTACTCTCACTCGATCAAACAAGTTTTCTGGAATACTTTTAATATCTGGATTCTCAAATAATGAAAGAGTGCGAAGAAATCGCTGACGAAGAGGTCTTTCTGAAATTGCATCATTGGTTATACCTTTCTTACCCAGTAGTAACCGGCGGCAGCTTGTTTCTTGTAAGGGAAGATGAAATTCACACTTGTGTTCTTTACTTATATTAATAACCAAATCATGCAACAAGTCGTGCACAGTGTAATAGGAATAAAATGTGTTTACTTCCAGCAAACATAGATCTACAAGTTGCTGTAAGTAATTCAACCCAATGTCAAACTTTTCTTGTGGAATAAAACCTTCAGCTATCCACAAATATATTAAATAGTCTTGGTGTATATCTTTGCTGTACTTAAACCTAGTATATATTATCTCTGTATCCTCTGGAAAGAAAGAAAAATAAGCAAAACAGGATTTAAGATGGGAAGGAAGAGAGTCGTAGCTCAGCTTGAGAATTTGCATCGTGGAGTCCTCTCTCCCTACTACATCTTGTAATTGCCTCAGTTTTGACTCCCAGTCCCCTAAACTCACAGATCTTGCCATGGATGCTGCAACTGTCTTGACAGCCAGTGGCAGCCTCCCGCATTTTTCTACAATTTGGTGAGCCAAGCTCTCCAAGTGCTCGGGAGGCTTATTTTCCTCACTATCGGGGAAGGCAAAGAGGCAAAACAGATTCCAACTGTCCTTCTCCGAGAGTTGTTGCATCTCATACATATAGGCTCTCATGTTTGCAGCAACTTCTCTATCTCTGGTGGTAACCACAATTTTACACTGGTTGCCACTGCCAGTGAGAAGACCAAGCCTTTTCACCAAGTCACCTTTTACACTAGTCTTCCACACGTCATCTAGAACAATCAAACATTTCCTGCCCTCTAATTGCTCATGAATCAACTCAGCTGCTCGCACATCACTTATACTACTACCATCTATTTGCAAATTAATGTGCGAGGCCAGGTCACACAGCAAAGTTCTAAGAGAACAAGTCTGTGATACAGAAATCCAGGCAGAATACTCATACCTTAGTTTAGTTCTGTTGTAGACATGTTGAAGAAGGAATGTTTTACCCAGCCCGCCCATTCCCAGGACGGCAACAACACCAACAGCAGGATCTTCTAACAGTCTCACTATTTCCTCCACCTTCTGCTCCACACCCACTGCTCGTGGATCAGTCTCTAATATACTCCATGTCTTCAACTCTGCTCCTCTTTCTGATGTACTAGTTGTAGGCTGACTTGAATGCAATATCTGATGAACAAGCTTGAGCTCCTGTGCCTTTTGAATGGTAGAGCTCATCCTATCTTTTAGATCTTTAATCCTCTTTGCCATCTTATACCGAAAGACTAATTGACTGAAACGGCACACAAATGATTGAGCGGGACTTGTATACAAAGGCTCAACAGCGCACTCATCAATTATATCTTCGGCATCAAGAGCAATATCGCTCACTTCAACCAGCCATCGTTTCACAAAAACATTGAGCGCACTTTGGTCATCTGCAGCTTGCAGATAACCAGATATATCTGTGAGCTTCGTCTTCAACCATTGGAAGTCCTTGCTGAAGTTACGGAGCAGCGACGCCTCATTCAATACTTGCTGCGTCAAAATCTCGCCAAGCTTTCCAACCACGCCGTTGGCAAGAGCAATAGCAAGTCTTTCAGCCATCTTTGATTTATAACAGGCTCTGGATTCAGGCTCTGGATTTAGAGAGTAGTATTGAATAGCAATGCAATTCAAACTTGTTTCAATGTGAGTATAAAGCCTTACGACTCTCGTAATTTATAAGAAAAAAAGAGCTTTTCGTCCAATATAATGGTAAAGTTCAATCGTGATCCCTGGGAATCGGGTGTACGTCAATAATGGTATAGTTTAATTATTTTAATTTCAGATAAACAAATGTTTATTAAAAGAAGGGTAAGTAAGTAGTCGACCTCAGATTTTAAATACAGCCAAAAACTGAGTCGTCCTCAAAATTTCCATTCATGAAGTGATGGATTGTACGAAAAAACAGCTGTCATTACGATTATTTCATGGCATAAAGTTACACAGTACAGCTGTAAAAGTAAATAATCGTAATGACAGCTTTTTTCGTACAATCCATCACTTCATGAATGGAAATTTTGAGGAGGACTATTAACTTTTTTTTAGCTGTATTTTAAATCTGAGGTCGAATACTTACCTACCCTTCTTTTAATAAACATTTGTTTATCTGAAATTTAAAAAATACGAATAACTGATATATCTGATTTAATAAGGTAGTCTTTCAATTTTAAATAAAATAAAAATGTCTTTAAAACTATTCCCGGAAAAAATTAAAATCCAATAACGATCGCCAATAATTCGTTCAACAATTCTGTTCATAAATGACTTTCCACTCCGGGTAAATTTCCTTCGAGAAATTCAAATCTTATATTTTATATTAAATTAGTTATTTATTTAGTTAATGAAGTTATAAATTTGTTAATCAATATTTTTAGAAATAAATTTTAAATAGTTATTAACTAGCATATCTATATTTAAAAAAATATATGTAATGTACACCGAGAGATATCTTTTTGGAGGCACCTATAATATAAATAAAATAAAACAATCTTTAAATAGTTCTCAAGTAAAAAGTAAAATAACTTTTAAGTAAATAAAATAACCCAAGTGTGATAAAATAGCCTAATTATAATATTAATTGAATTTTATTTACAATTTTTTTCATTTTTTTGAATTTTATTTACTTTTTTAAAGAGAATACTTGTTAACCCACCCAAAATATATGTAATCACCATGCTTTTGGGTTGTAATTGATCACATTTGTCTCTTCACTTGAGTTATCACCATGGCCAGCTTGTTCTTGGCCTTTCTTATATGCATTGATTAAATCCTTGACATTGAAATTGTTCCTAAAACTCTTTTGAACCTTTTGTCTCTTGTAGGAAGTTGAATCCTGATCAAATTCACCCCTCCTTGTTGTTGGTGTTGGTGTTGTTTTGGCTACAACAGAAATGTCATGTTGCAAAGATTACGTCTTATACTTGCCGCCTAAACAAACACAAACAAAAGACCTAATTTAGTAGTTCAATTGGTATGGGTAAAAAAAGTACAAAATCACACTCCCCTCACAAATTTCTAAATATTTCCTATCATCTTTTGGATTTATCACGAAAAAATTATCACCCAAGTAATCTTATTCTTAAGACCTCCTCATACACCATTATCCCTAATTGATAACTTATATCAAATTGGTTGAAATGTTAAAGAGGGATTGCTTGTTTGCTTGGTTATACCTTACAGTCGAGCGAGCATAACTGAAACAAATACAAAAGGATTCTTTCACATATATCACAAGTATTAGTCACACCTCTCCCCAGTCTGAGCTGAGGTCTCTCGTTAAGAAAAAAAACCCAGGAACTGTTGATAATGTATGTTTGTATGTCTGTGATGTCCAAAATCTTCTAAATTTCAGACATCCTATTTACATTATGGTAGGAAGATCTTTCTATCTATTCATAAGAAAAGGAATACAGTAAGCGCCATGAAAAACTATCACTTAACCAATTATATTTAGCTTTCACAATTCACAAATTATTAAGGTTGGGAGTAACCCTTGTTCATTCATCATCAACATTAAAAATCTTACTAATTTGATTGCTTTCAAATAGATAACTTTACAGTTCTCAAATTCCTAATCCAAATGCATTCTTCACCCTAATGATGATTCACTAAGGTAACCCTTGACATATAGATAACTTCATAGTACACAAATTCCTAATCAAAATGCATTTTTCACTCTATCATGATCCACTAAAAATAACCCAAATACTAAATTAAGAAATATCTCAGATTTTTGTGAAAACCTCTTCAATAACACCATTGCAAAACCTAGCAGTACCCAAATTGAATGAAAACACCATGTAAGATCAATAGGATAGTGAAACTCAATTAGGAAAATACAAAACAATTTTCCACTCTTAAATAGATAATTATACAATAAAAACATAAGAAAGTACTATTTATTGTCTCAAAACAGGTATAGGGGTCGCACTCTATTCTTGAAGATTAGTCTAACCACTAAGCTTGATGGGTTTTTCATTTCTAATTATTTTCTCAAAATAGGTATAGAGGGGACACTATGAATCCTTGAAGCGTGGCTTAAACACTGAGCTTGATAGGTTTTTCATTACGAACCATTTTTCTCAAAAGAGGTATAGGGGACATTGTGAATCCTTGAAGATTGGTCTAAGCACCGAGCTTGATGGGCTTTCCATTACTAATCATGTTCTCAAAAGAGGTATAGGTTGGCACTATGAATCCTTGAAGATAGGCTTAACTTTGAAGCACTGAGCTTGATAGGTTTTTATCTTTGTTATACTTAGGAAAGAGCTAAGGCCATTTCAAACATAATCCTTGACTGCTACTCTTTCAACACTCAAGCAAACAATCATACAATGTTGATAAGGTCCTCCAATAACAATTAGGCTATGTAAGCTCTTAAACTTTAATGCTTTTCACAGAGACTGTTATACTTAAACAATGTGATGATCATTGTGATGTTCAAGGCAATAGGTGCATAATCCAATAGTTTGTATTTTGCTAGTTCATATTTGCATATCAGTGTTCAAATATGTGGCAACCAGGATTGAATCTACAATGCTTAAGATTAGATTTTAGAGCTTTTTATGCATCAATTCATATTATCATCAAAGTCATTCCCTATCATTGGTTTTAGAACTAAGTCACTCTATCCTCTTAATTTTTGGATAGTTATCAACCGGCATAATTTTCTCTAGTACACTCGTGACCCTTGAATAGGATCATTGGCATATCTCGTCTCTCAAAATTCAAATTTATTGTGTGTTCCTTCTAACCTAACCTTATGCACAAAATAAAATCTAAGTTGTCATGTTTAAAGATAAGATGTATGGCACTTGTTTTAAATTTAAAATTTAAAACAATAAGTCAGATGGGTTCCAATAGTTTGTATTTTGCTAGTCCATATTTTCATCTCAGTGTTCAAATATGTTCAAATATGTGGCAACCAGGATTGAATCTACAATATTCAAGATTAGATTTTAGAGCTTTAACTAAGTCAATTTCCTTCGAGAAATTCAAATCTTATATTTTATATTAAATTAGTTATTTATTTAGTTAGTGAAGTTATAAATTTGTTAATCAATATTTTTATAAATAAATTTTAAATAGTTATTAATTATTTTTGTTAAGGTAAAGAGGTGTTTTGTAATGAAGTAAAGGGTCAAAGTTATGGCGTAAAAATTGTTAACAATTATTTTTCTTTTTATTTTAAATTTAACAATCAATTATATGTCAAAATATCCATATGTAATAATAAACATAATATTTCTAAAATAAGTAACACATAAAAATAAAATGTCTATAAACTGTATGGACATTAAAATCGACTCAAAATAAATGTTAGAAAATAGAAATATTTTTGTTATATATTAAATCAAACTCAAGGGTGTGTGTTATTTTGTGTATAGTGTTAGAAATAATATAAATTAAATATTTATTTTAGTTAATAGAGAAGCCCAAAATTTTGTATGAAGTTTAAGTGTAGTAGTGTAATAATCAATAAGATATATATATATATATATATATATATATATATATATATATATATATATATATATATATATATATATATATATATATATATATTTGTTAATTCCAGATATTTTTTATTTGTTAATTATAGTTAAAATATTCATAGATAGTAATGATATAGATATTAAATAATTAAGCAAGCTAAAAGTATAGAAGAACATACACAAATAAAAATTTGAAATTAACTATAAGTTTTAGGTAGCTTTATAGATACTACTTATTAATTAAAAATTAAATAATTAATCAAAAATATAGAAAACAAATAAAAACAAAAACTTAAACTACTATTTCATAATCAAAATTTATAAAAAAAAATATTTTATTGAAAAATTATTAGTAAATGTTAAGAAAAATTAATCCCTTTTAAAAAATTATAATTTTTAATCATTTTCTAAATAATGTATTTCTAAAAATATAAATATAAAAATTAGACAAATAAACAAATTTTTGAGATTAACATTTTTCTCTCTTTTTATGCATTAATTAAGGCATCCAAAGTCATAGTGAGATTGGGAGATTTAGGTGATTCTAATTTTGAAGATTAGATTAACTAAATAATGAATGGTGGATTTTTAAAAAGTAAAATTAAAAATTACATACATAAGTAAAACAAGTGTATTACAAAAAAAAATTAAACAATGTAAATAATTATTTAGTAAATAAAATATTTTTTTAAGTAAAATAAAATAATTTTTAAGTATCTTATTTATAGGAATGCTCAAACTCATCCCTCCCACGATCTTAGATAAAATGTAAGATGCCCCCCTCTCCATGCAAGATGACATAAACTAAAGTTTGAAGGTGTGGCCAAAGGTAATCCAAGGAATTTGGGGGTTGGTTGTGTTATTATAAATCACAACAAGAAGATGGTGGTTTCAATGGTAAAGAAATTGCTTGAAGGGACCAACAACAAATCCAAATCTTGAGCGTTGTTATTGGGGCTCAAGACATTCACAAGTTTGGGGCTAAAGAAGATCCACATTGAAGGAGACTCCTAAATAATTATAAATGTAATAAAAAATAACCTGACTATGAACTAGAAAATATATCAAGTATTTTTTGATATATGTGTATATAAGTGAGTTGCAATATATTTTATATCTTTTTTTATCAGTAAACATGGCTCTATTGGGCCACGCCATGTGTATTGACATGGTAATAGAAAATTTACATGTCTTAACATGAAGGGGCATGTTTGCATGTTTATCTATAGAGAAGCCAAGTAAGCCAGGGCTCTTAGCTTCAAGATTACATACAAAATGACCACTTAACATGTTGGCCTTATACACCTATACATTTATATATAGGTCAAGGTACAATATGGCCTTATTCAACATATAAAGAATTAACGAGAGAAACAAACATAGCAAAATCTTATAATGGATTGGCCTCACCAAGCCCTAAGCAGAACCTTCTACTATTTTTTCACCCTCCAAATATTTAACTCAAAAAAAGGACCAATATGTAGCCTTCATTCTCGAGATGCTAGTAGTGACCTTCAAGAAGTTTATACCCCATTTTTCCCTAGCACACCATGCCAAATTTTCCACCCAACAACTTGGATTACAAAAGGGATCCAAGGCCCATTCTCATCTAGTTCCAACCTTGTCAACCATAACCTGTAGTTGGGTTGCAAACTCATTTTAGTAATTTCTTTGTTCGTGTAGCTTTTCATTCCCCAACATGACTTTTCCCTTACTAGATTTTGCATTAGTAATTTCACCACCTCCCCATCTTCTCCAAAATCTAGTAGGACCACAAGGAACTTTGATGCTACATTAGAGTCTAGAGTTTTCAATTGAGAACTCGTTAAAAATCATGATAATATACACCTCATTGTCCTCCACAAATTTTGCTTTCTTTGTATGAAAGTTGCTTGGTATCTTCCTACTACCTATTGCTTTCTATGACCTTTTCTTTCTTTCTATTAATTTTACTACCGCGGGACAGCTATTCTCTCTTCACACTGTCGCATTGTCCCTAGTTTGAGAGAAGCACGGCACACAAGTCCAGTCAATTTTAACGTATACGGAAAACTCTGTCATTGTAGTCCGCAAAGTAATAATAATAAACACACAAGTCACCATCTCTTTCTTTGATTTTTTCCTTCCTTCCTTTCATAGTGTAGAATAGCTATTTTGTATTCACATTATTTAATGTCCAGATCAATTATGGCGATTTTGAGAATGACTGCCTACCCGTTTTTATTATTAGCATTCGTTTACTTGGTAGTGAAAACCTTCGAACAAGTCCCATTTTTTTTAATCACAATGAAGTTCTAATCTGTTTTAAGTTTACAGTAATTGTTGATATATTTACATAGTTACAAATTACTGTATTTTTATGTCTAGTTTAATTTATATTTTGTTTTATGTTATTTAAAATATTTATGTTTATTTATCTAATTTTGATCTATTTTAAAAGCATTTTAATCATTAACAATTAAATTTTTTATATCTAAGTTGTTAAATCATAATTCATTTTTACATAATTTATTTGTAATTACATGGATAAAATTATCAAGAAAGATTTTCCTTTGTTTCTCTATTGAACCAGTGAAAATTCATTTTAAAATTAGAAATATTTTAGTTTTCACTTTTATTTTAATGACATCTTTTAAATGACTTTTTAATAGTTGGTATAAATTTTTCATAATTTATATAGTAGATAATATTTTTTTAATTATGAAAAGTGGTAAAATAAGACAAATGGGAAAATATGATGATAAAATAAAATACTCAATGGAAACTTTGAAAGTTGTAGAATTATTAATCACCATCTAAATTAATGCAAGTTAAAAATAATCAATTTATATTTTTAACACTTTTTTGATTAAATTTAATTTGTTTAAATATTCAAAGTATAATTATTATTATTTTTAAATTCACAATACATTTAGGTATAATTATAATCAGTAATCATAAGTTGATTAGTTGATAATATAATTTTTTAAGTATTCAAGAAATTTATAATATTGTTATTTAAACTTTTTTACATCATTTAATCTATATATTTTTTGTCATTTTAAAAGAAATTTCATTATTATTATTAAACTAGTGATATTACTAATACATTATATATTATTATTTTCTATAAAAACTTGTCACATATGATATTGATGATGATCTAACATTTGTACAACTACACAATACTATTTAGAGTACTACATAGATCCAACATTGTTATATCTTACATGGTTGCATTGTTACACCTTGCCCTTATATGACTGTGTCTTTCATTATGATCTTGCATTTTGTATATTATGACTGCATAATCTCATATTACTATATCCATGACTTCATGATCTTGTTGTTGTTTATTGCTTCTTAGAGTACACACATATTAATCATGCATTGAACATTTGTCATTGATCCTTATGTATGCTCACATTGGGGCACCTTGTTTTTCTCTCATGTATCTATTGGATTTGCATTGTCATATCTTACATGTTTGATCTTAGTTATATCAAGGTTCTATCAATATCTTGATCTTAACATTTATTATGACCAAATTTTCATATCATATATTTTGGTCCTATATATCTTGAACATATATTGTGTAAAATTTTGATCTCAATCATAAAAAATATACTTCCTTTATGATATATTTGATCACATTCTATCATATTTATTTTTCATTGAGGGGCATTATGATTTTCTCCTTGTCACATTGATATTGTCCTAAGTGATTCATATATTTATAACACATATCTTGTGATCATACTTGCTAGATTTGAATATTTTCTCCACTATCAAGCCTTTTACGATGTATCTTATGTGTCCCATTTATTTCACATGTCCCATTGATCCTATCAATCATATTTCATCATATCTATGCTATTGCTTCAAATGATATTGTAAGGTCTCATTTAATTGTTGGTTGTCAATGATCCTACTTATTATTTTGATCATACCTTATGTGTGCTCATGTTCATGGATACAATAGGTAAGTGCATGGAAACGAGGGACTTTCATTAGTGGCCAGGCTTGAGATTTTTAGCAAAATGTGTTTGCATTATGAAACAAATAATACACATATAATTTCATAGTAATTATTGGCTATCTAGTGTTGTGTCACCATTATTTTTGTCATACTACTATATCTTTGACTCTATCTCCAATCCATTGTTATACTTCTCTTGATGTATTTTTTTCTAGCTATGATTGCTATATTTTATAGCTTGGATGATTTTATACTTTAATGATGATCATTTGATATTGATTTATCATATTACTAATAATATCTCATGATATATTCTATTATCAATCTATTATTATATTCTCATGCTTATTGTTATATATCTAACAAGATCTTCCTATAGTCAGTTACACCCTATGGGTCAATTAGTTTAAGAGAGGCATACATTATCATTATCATTAATGTTCTAATTTTTGTATTCAGTTTATGATGCAAGTTAAAATATACTTATGGAAACTTTTGTCACTTTTGTCAAAGAATTTATAGGAGAAGATATCTTAACAAAGGAACATGGAAAGAGAATATTTGTCCTTTATGAACTATATGTTTTCTTATTTTTTACGTTTACTTTATGCATGTTTAAGAATTCTTGTTTACATCATCTTTATGCCTACGCTTTGATTACCTTTTTATTTTCCTATATTTTCCACTATGGTTGGCCATTTGATTATATTATCACCTTATGTAGACTTATGCTCTTCCTATTTACTAATGATTGAATGGTCCATTACTTACCACCTTTTTGCACATGTTAACTTATCACTTCTCCTTATATGTTTGTTACACATTTTATTCTTATCATGATGTTTTTTCTTATATTAATCATTCTTTTACAATCATATCATACTTATGCTTATAAAATTTTCTATAAAATTATCCCTATATTCTTTTTGTTGCCATTGATCACTCGCATTGATAATATATTTCCATACTAAATTTCTAAAGTTACACCTCAAGTCTATAGTAACATGCCACACTCTCCTAGAATTACACATTAATAATAGATAGATATATCTCAGTCCTAGAATTACATTATGAGATTACATTGATATATAACTACTATATAAAATTTATGGAGTGTATTCCTTACACCATCTACACTCCTCTTGGTACATCATTTATATTTATATTTTGAAGGAATAATTCCTTCCTTTTTTATACATGGACATGACCTTCCATTGTGGGGAATCACACTTTCTCTCACCTTGTGCACTCATCTCTCCATATCTTTAGCAGTCATACATACATTGGAGGCAACATACCCTTTTTCTTTGATACATTGTTATTTTACATTCAAGTCATAACACCATCCCTCTTGAATCCTATTGCTATAATTCTATATCTAGGATATTGTATATTTTGGTTCATGACATCACCTACCTATGTTATCTTATCAAATGTATACACAATGGGCATCAAAATTTTGCTTACACATTAAATTGTTCATACCTAAATCCATGTTAGAACTAGTGACATGTTGACTTACCTTTAGCTTTACACACTCATTCTCTTGGATGTTACTTTGGAGGCATATTCATATCCCAATGCTCTTTATATTTAAAATAAAAATATTTCTATGCATTAAGGGCTACATAACCACTATTGCATTGAACATGCTAGGGGAAAATCCACCTTCCTTGATGTTGTCACTAGCTAAAATGCCACTTGATAGGCATTATCATATCATGTTAGTTCATAATAAGTATTTAATATAAGAAAATATTGATAAAGATATTATTAAGTTTTAGGAGCAATATGGGTAATTATATTGGTGTTTCTGCTTTAGTAATTGTTGATGGTCAATGTAAAACAACAACGTTAAATAGAATATTTCTACTCTATTTCTCCTGAAAAAGATAAATAACCTAAAGCTACCTATCTTCCAAGGTCTCTGTAGTTGGTTCTTAACTATGTTGATGTTGTTCAGTGGCCTATGCAACTATAATGTTCAAGGGTTTTGTTGGTAAAAGGGTTACAAACTACATAGTACAAATTAATCTAATGCTTGGGGGGTGTAAATAAAAATTAAAAAGATAGAGCAAAGCTTAGGACAATAAAGCATAAACACAAATTTCCTTTAATTTAGACATATAAACTTCATAATGAGCATTTGCTTCCAAACAACTAAAACCATAAAATGATACAATCCACAAAAAAATCTATAGCATTGCATTCATTCTGTGATAGGTCGAATATATGGGTTAGGAAATGAGTAGCAAAAAAAGTAATGCAAAATAACACTAAAACAACCTACACCTCAAGATTTTCCTAGTTGGATTCAACACAAAATAAGGAAGACAAATGGAACTTTTACCTTGTGTCGAATCAATCCTTTGGTTGGCCCTTCGATCTTTGATGTGTATGCTCCTTGGATGACAAGAGATGCAAACTAGATGATGATATGAAGGTGGATGCAAGTGAGTGCAAACATGAAAATGGCTAAGTATGGATTCTAGGAAAAATTTGTAAGAGTTTGGCTACAATGCATGATTTCTCCAAAATGAGAGAAAAGAGGGGGTATTTATAGAGATTTTGGAAATCCCTAGGGAAATGGATGGTCAAGATTGAGCCACCAAGATCAAGATGTAGGGATAAGGTGAGTTGAGAACTCACAAGCCCTCACATCTTGACATGTGGCAAGTGATATGGCTTAAAAGGGGTGATGTGTACATGAGGTGGAAGGATAGTACATGACATGGATGGGGTACATAGTACCTTGGGATTGGGACAAGATCTCCTCATAAAGGAGCTAAATTTCACCTTTTCAAAAAAGTTGTCTAGGGAAAATCCGCTTGTCTATGAGGGAAAATTTGGCTATCAGGCAAATTTGGCTGTCTATTAGGTTGGGTCCACCCCTCCATGAAAAATTCCCAAAAAATAATTTTTGGAGTCTGGGGAGGGCAGGGAGAGGTCAGGTGCCTGTGAAGGGCGGTTCCGCCTGTCTGTTAGGTCGGGTTCGCCCCTCTATGAATTTTTTTTCAAAAAATCACTTTCTGCAATCTGGGGAGGGCAGGTCTGCCCCTGGAGAGGGTTAGGTCTGCCTGTGGAGGGAGGGTCCACCTGTCTGTTAGGTCAAGTCCTCCCCTTCGTGACCTGTACCTGCAAAAAGTTAAAAAATAGAAAATGTAAAAGCAAGAGACCCATTTGTGGGTCCCACCGGGCATGCCAGAAATGTGATAGGTCGAATATATGCGTTAGAAAATGAGTAGCAAACAAAGTAATGCAAAATAACACTAAAACAACCTACACCTCAAGATTAGCCTAGTTGGATTCAACACAAAATAAGGAAGACAAATGGAACTTTTACCTTATGTCAAATCGATCCTTTGGTTGGCCCTTTGATCTTTGATGTGTATGCTCCTTGGATGACAAGAGATGCAAACTAGATGATGATATGAAGGTGGATGCAAGTGAGTGCAAACATGAAAATGGCTAAGTATGGATTCTAGGAAAAAATTGTAAGAGTTTGGCTACAATGCATGATCTCTCCAAAATGAGAGAAAAGAGGGGGTATTTATAGAGATTTTGGAAATCCCTAGAGAAATGGACAATCAAGATTGAGCCACCAAGATCGAGCCACCAAGATTAAGATGTAGGGATAAGGTGAGTTGAGAACTCACAAGCCCTCACATCTTGACATGTGGCAAGTGATATGGCTTAAAAGGGGTGATGTGTACATGAGGTGGAAAGATAGCACATGACATGGATGGGGAACATAGTACCTTGGGATTGGGACAAGATCTCCTCATAAAGGAGGTACTTGTCCCCATGTGGGTGAGAGGACAAGTGGAGAATTAAAAACTCCTCAAATATTCTTATGGGGATGAGAGAAGGAATTTAAAATTCCTTAAATGCATTGGGGGATTAAATGTGAATTAAAAATTCACATGGGGAATGGAGATGCCTTGTCCAAAAGGATAAAACATTTAATAGGGTTGACTTGATTAAGTGATTAAGGTTGTGCAAGTACTTGATTAGACTAATTAATTATGATTAGAAGAGGGTTAGATTTCACATGTGACTTTATGTGACAAGTCAAAGATTACATGGGGAAGAGTAAAAGAAATTTAATATTCCTTAGAAGGATAAAAGGAATTAAAAATTCCTTGAGAGTTTGATTAGGCTAGTTAATGAAGGATTAGAGGAGAGTTAGGTGGCTAAGAGAGATTAGAGGCCAACTTGCAAAAGTTGGAGGATGTGACACATCCTAATCAAGGATTAGGCATGTGCACATCCTAATAATAGATTAAGAGAATGGATTAGGATTAAATAAAAATGATAGAGGATGTGACATGTGAGGAATTAAATAAATGGAATATTTATTTAATTCATTTGATGAAAGGGGGAAGGTATCTAATTATTTAACTAGATACCTTAGGGATTAGAAAAAATTTAGAGGGATTAATTAAATAATAGTGATATTACTTAATTAACATGGATAAGGGGATGCTTAGATGAAAAGGGATAAATTTGGATAAATAAAGTGTCCAAATTTAGGTGTCTACACATTCATAGTGCAAATTCAAGACATACAATCATTCACTATTCATAAACTTCAAAATCAAACAAGAACACATCACCAGCTCATCATTAAAATTCATAGATCAATAAACACAAAGAAATCTCATTCATAGATAATTCAATGGAAACAGTCTCAGATTCAAAATTTTCTATTAACTTTCATCAAATAAGAGACATTTATGCACAAAAAATTCACTGGCATACGAATGACCATTGTTCATTGGCATCATCATTAAAACTAATTATGAAAATAGCATAAATTGTATTGAAAACTATAAAAATGTCTAAGTATCTTTGCAGAAAATTGTAAAAGCTTCTGAAACTATAAAAATTATCCTAACTTTCTCCTTAAGTAGCTAATCTTCACTTCAATTAGTCGACCTTTACATGTTCATGAAGAGAAAAACTACATATAGACAAGTTTAACACTAATTCCTCCAATCAAAAATTGAGATCCATAAGTCCAGGAGCAGCTGGAGTTGCATGAGGTAACTATCCACTCTGATCTTCAGTTCAATTATTGATGAATCTGTATCAAAATCTAGATGCAAAAGGAGAAGGTTGAATTGCTAGGGATCCTCAGTTGAGCTTGTGTTATGATCCTAAAAAATAGGGGAGAGTTGCCTAGCTAGTCGTATCATTTTATGCTTCATTCAAAAAAGAATATTACATACACTTCACTCCCTTATCTTCTGTTCAAGTAGATATTCATCATAATTTTCCAATACTTGTTTAAGTATGTCCACATACGACCCATCTACCCAATTGTCTTAAAATTTTATTCTTTTCAATTCAGTAGAGGTGAACTTTTGCATATCATCCAACTTAGCCAGCTCCTTCCAAGCAATCTTTACTACCTCTTTGATGTCCATGAACCTATCAATCAACAAATCATCACCATCATCTCCCTTCTGCATTGCCTCTTAGAATCTATTATTCCATTTATTCCTTAGTTCATCAAGAGGGAAACCATCCTTTACAGGGACATCTTCATTCACCATCATGGCTATGATTGCCTCTAACTCCACAATTTGATCTATCAAATCTTTCTCAACCCGTTGCATCTCATTCCTATGTGCAAAAATAAATGAAGTCTGAAATATGATAATGTTAATAGTTTTATCAATGAAATTATCATTACCTTATTCATGGATGGATTTTTCCAGGAGTGTTTGTTGAGGCAGCTTATTAATTTCTTTCAATTTCCTCACATGCTCTCTGTATTCTTCCTCTTGCTTCTAGAGGGTCTCAACATATGTAGTCATATCATTGGTTGATTCCAATGCTTCTTTATGAACCTTGTGGCTTTCAACAACCAATTCCTCCACCTCTTGGCTCAACCTATTAGTCCATCTATCCAACATCTTTACCTTGCTTCTCATTTCAACAAGGTCATCAACTTCTTTCTTACTCAACAAAACTGGTGTCTCAGGAGCAATAGATTGTATAGAAATAGGAGAGGATAGGTCCTTTAAGAACTTATACAATTGATCCAATTGAAATTTGAGCTCATCCTTTCTTTTCTTATCCTTTATCATTCTTGACTTAGTGGAAGATGCTACAATATTAATGAGGTCCATTTTCTCCCTAAGTTCATAGTGCCCAACTAATAATCACTCAACTGCATTTATTTTTTGTCCTTGTCCACCATACGAATGGTACATTCAGCTAAAATCTCTCCAACATCTGTTAGTTTGGTGGAATGAAGGATTCAAGCCTTTTTCTTGGGCCTATCCTTCTCAATTTCTTTCATCATATCATCCCAATTTAGGGGTTGGGCTGGACTATCTATTTCTTTTCCAGGTTAAGCTTTAACCATGTTGGGGCAACAGGAGGAGTAACCACTTGTGGTGAAGACAAAGTGGTAGAAGAGAGGGGTTCCATCTAAGTGTTACCTTTGGTTGAGAATCAACCTCTTGTTGCTGCTCATTTTCTGCCATTTCTTTGGCAAGCCTATCAGCTTCATCTTTCTCTCTTTCTTCTTCCAATCTCCTCTGTTCTAACATGTCATCTCTTTGTTTTTCTAATTGCTTAACCATTTCCCACATTTTGGTTGCTTCTTGCTCATGTTTGGCTTGTTCCTTTGCCTCCAACGTCATTAGCAAGAGCTATTCTTCATCTTTCTTTCTTTGGGCCTCCTCTGCAGCCTTGGCCTTGGCCTTAAGGTCTTACTTTTCTCTCCTATGTCGGGCCTTTTCCTCTTCAAGGTCATTAATCTTTTTTAGGAGGGCCAAATTCTCCCTCTCTGCATTAGCCTTCCATTCATTTTCCTTTTGTTTTTGTAGGAGGTCTTCCTTCTCCTTATGCTGCCTTGCAAGCTCTTCAATCTTTGCTCTAACTTCAGCTTCTTGTTGCTTTGCAAGTGCATCAGCTTGTGCCTTGGCATTGGCCTCTTTCTTTGCATCTTCAAATAGTTTCCACTATTCCTATAGAGTTAGGACATGTTCAGTTCCAACATCTTGAATGTCCTCAATAGATGCAGTTATAAGAGGCTCATGGTATGATTGTGTGGCCTATGAATCAATGTCTATATCATGAATCACAACCTCCTTGTGCTTATACTTTTCAGCTTTCTCATAAAGGTTGTATGTAGGTACTTCCCTAGTGGATTCCTTTGGGAGAGAAGGTTGAGATGAGGCTCCTTCTCTAGCTATGGTAGCTTCTACACCTTGTGATTCATGGGTTTCTTGAGTAGGTACCCCTAGATTAGCATCTCCTTTAGAGCTAGGAGGATAGTACTCCAATTGTTCCTTAGGAGCTATCCTCCTCTTTGTTCTTCTATATCCTTGAGTACCTATTGCTTTCCTCTTCTTTGAAGATTGAGCTTCTGGCTCCTTTATCCTTATAACCATCGATTGGATGCTTCTATCCATTACAATCCTAGAAATTTGTTTAATGTTAATGAATTCCTCCTCATCCCAATTTATTCGGTCCAAGCCTTTGGTACCTATATTTTCTACTTCATACCCGAGGTCCAAAACTACACCATCATCTGATAGTGTGTTAGGAATTTCCTCCTTCACCCCATATTCAATCATCAGTGGGATGTTAAGCCTTTCATAACTTCTTTTCCTTACATCATATTCATCTTGCAAATCAATCCAAAAATCCTCTAACAAGTTAAAATGCTTATAAAAAATGGTAGGAGCTATGCCATTCATCTTGTGCTCTAGATCAAAATGTTTCCTTGATGTATACAATCCCAAATTTAGATAATTTAACTCTTCACACACTTCCTTTGCAGCCAAATTGTGAACACAACAGTATTCTCCCAACTTCATGGGAAATTTGTTGAATCTAGGCTTGTGCTTGTTGGCAAAATTTGTATTGACTCCTATAGCCTGATATATAAATTCCATAAGAACAATCCTATCACTACAACATCTTGGCAGTCGATGAGGATGTTCACCAAAACCTGCCAACCTAAAATAAGAGAACTTGGGGTATTGGATGTACCAATGTCCCCATTCAACAATGAAAGCCATGGCCTCCCTACTCATTATGTACCCAACATCTCCTATCAACTAGTTAATGATGACATAAAGGAATGCATCATTAACCCTTCTATAGTGTAGCTCTAAGGTTTGTAGGGTCAACTGATCATAATGTTCCCATGCCTTCTTCTATCCAGGAGCCTCTCCTAATATGCCCACTGCATTCAACCCAAGGAATATGCCTCTTCTTGCAGTTGAATATATGACATAAGAAGTCCTGAAGAATTTTTTTGTCTACCCCACCTTGAGCATTTGGTTATACAAGTAGCTTAAAAAATCATACCCCAATCAAATTGTTGCCTACTATCTAGAATGGTTTCAATGAATGGAAACATCCATTCCTTAAAGTATGCAGAGTCCTTCTTTCCAAACACCTTGGAAAGCATCATGATTAGGTCATATATTTCTTTCTTGAAGTTTCCCTTCTTGGGTTGTTTAGGAACCTTGGCCAAGGACTTATTTTTAGTTCTCAACCACTTTTTATTCATGTGGGACCTATTAGCTTCCTTGTCCCTGTTAAATAACTGCAATGCCTCCGCTTTAGTCAATTGCTTGGGGTTATTGGGGGTAGGTGCACTGAACCAGAACCTTGTCATTTGAGGGGATAGATCAATGATCACATTCCCTTGGAGGTCCATACACTATCTCGATAAAGGATTGTAAGCCCCTGCTACTGTGAGTATAAGCTCTTGGAATTGGACTAATAGAGGGAAGAGTGTAACATGTGCCAATCCAAATTGGGCTATCATTTTAGTTCTCCCAACCACTTCGTCAAAGAACGTATCTACAACCAACTCCTCACAGTTGAATGGGCCTAGATTAGTGTATGTTATGTCTGCCCATTCTAAATCTAACTTGTTGGCTATAAGGGTGGCATCTTGGTGTTTATATCTCAAGGTGTAAGGTAATTGCTCCACATTTATCTTCTTAGGTTTTACTCCCTTTGAGATTTTTGCAACATGCCCCTCCTTTTTGTGAAACTTCTTCGGATGCTCTTGAAATTGTTTACTCCTACAAGATAACCTTGGATTAGACCAACAAAAGGTATGAAAATCATCATTACAAGTGTTATCTTTTCACACTTCTCTATTCCTCCATAGGTAACCCTCCATATATAGTGAAATTTTAAACCTACCGGGAGCGGGACTGGGAGAAAATTAGTAACTAGAGAGGTGAAACAAATAACATAATCAAAACCAAGACCTAGACCAGATTAGAAATTGAAACTTTCAAAGTTCCAATAACCCATAACGTTCGATGACCCAACCCTGCCAAGTTGGCAGAATCAGAACCCATCAGAGGTGGAATCATTTTCAAAACTGAACTCTCATGTGAAAGTTCAATGGATGAGTTCATTTTCAGCTCTAGTTCCACCATGTATTATCAAAGTTAAGAAGATTCTCCTCGCTCACTGACACCAGTTTAGACCTAAGTTAAAAAAAGGGGATGGGGAGGTAGAAATCAAGCTCGACTTCGCCTAGACAAATGAGACCAAATTGAGCGAGCTAGGGAAATTACGTGAAAGGGAAATGAAATGCAAACCCTAATTCATACGACCCATTGACTTACATCAAAACTAGGGCATCAAAAACCCTATGATAAAACCTACAAGATTGACAAGATACAAGATCAAAGAGGTTCAAGGAAAGATTCAAAATAGTTTCAAGCACTAGAACCCCTCAAAACGAAACCCTAATCGAAACTAGGGATGGAAAAATGGAACTGCCACAAAAAACTATGACAATGATAGCAAAAAAGTGAGAAAAACAAATGGGGAAAGTAAGAGACAAATGGAAAATGGAAGAAAAATGCAAAGAAAACCAAGAAAGAAAAACAAAACACCAACAACAAGAAAGGAAACAAGCAAAGATCCACATAAGAAGTCCTGCGAATGGGTGAAGAACAACAATGAACAACCAAACGGGAAAACACAAAATAGAATGGAAGAAACCTAGCTACCTTAGAACATAACTGGAAAGGGCCGAAAATCAACAGGGATCTGCTCAAGACTGCTTGCCCGTAATTAAATTGTGCTCCTCTTTGAGTTCTTTCGGCTCTTGCTTGTTAAAACACTTTGGGTAATTTTTATGAGCCAAATAACCTTGAATAAGGTTTTAAAAACCATTTCATGCGTGTGAGGAGATTGCAATTAATGCATTTAATGCAGTTGGTTAGGGCAGAATCAGAGTGAAGGCAATCACACAACCAACGTGTACATTAGAGGTAAAACGGGAGCAGAAGCGAAGTCAAGATAGAACCAAGAAATTTGTCAAAGTTCCACACTTCTTTCTGGATCTAGCTCCAGTCCCATGGTAGGGAAAGGGAAACAAAGAAATAGGGCCAGACTCAAAACTGAATCCAGATTGGAAACTTGACAAAGTTCCAAGTTCAAATTCGACTCTGGTTTCACTCCCAACAAAGGGAAAGAACACCAACAGAGGGAAAACAAAAGAACAAAGGGAAGCAGGACTAGGGCAAAGCCCGTCCCAAAACCGAACACAAAACAAGACAAAACACAAGGTAAACAAATGGGAGCGGGATTAGAATGAAACCCAGACTCGAAACTTTGCAAAGTTTCGGGTCTAATTTCCTTTCCAGTTCTACTTCTGCAAAAAGGAAAGAAACACAAAGGGGAAGAAAATAAAAGAAAACCCAAGGGAGAAACAAACCCAAGAGCACAAGACAAACAAAACAACAAAGAATCCAACAAAGCAAGAAGCAAGGTCGGGACTGGAACAAAAATTGGACCAAGAACTTTGTAAAAGTTCTAAGTTCAGTTTTAGCCCACGTTCTGAGCCTGTGAAAACAAAAGGAACAAGGACTTAGGAGGAAAATGAACAACTCCTAAGATGCAAGCAAGAACACCAAGGACAAACAAACACAAAGGGGGACCCATTTTGACCAAAAACAAAATGGGGAGGTTATGCAAGGCATAAAAATTGGTGACTCGGCTAGGAAAAATGGTTTAGCCATTTTCAGGATACTGAAGAATTCAGTCACCCAAAACCTTTGGTTCATGTACATTTTAAACTTTAGTATGATCAGTTATGGAAAACAAGGTTGAGCTAGAATCTCAAATGTAAATTAGCAATAACCACATCAAATTTGAGGGTGTGCATGTATGGTGTATCTATTCCAATAAAGGTTCTTCTCATCCTAAAATAACTATATTAAAGATTTAGGCTACATGAGTTGAATCCATGTGGTGCAATGATATCCTAGGTATTGCTCCCCTGCCAGACAAGTGTCCATAGCCTTGATATATATACCTCTAGTTCTCTCAAAACATTGCTCTACTGCCAGCCAGGCGTCCATAGCCCAATATAGATACTTGAATTACCCTACTTGTATTGAGTTTTTCAATCACTTAATGGTTTTCTTTTCTTTTCTTTGTATAGGATTACTTGAATAATTTATCTTTTCATCTTTTCCTCAATACTCAGATATATCATTCTAAAATTTGGGTTGAGAACAACAATGGATTTCATGACAGTCTCAGGACTCATATTTTTCACCTAAATCCAAAATACAATTACCCTGAGACAAATAGGCCTCCATGTAAATAGATGTTTCTATTTATTTTGTGACAAATTCAGACGTGGTCTATGAGATTCTTTATAATACACCTATTTGTTGTTAACCTTTCAAACTGCTACTTAAAAAAGACACAAGATAGGTCTTGAGACAAAATATTTCCACAGACATACCTGAAAATACCTAAACCAACTTCTCTCCTAGTACCTTTAGCATACAGTGAATAACCACTTTGTATTTTGAAATAGAGCAAAACATAAGTCACCCAAAGACACAAGAACAAAAACAAAAACCACAAGAGAAAAACAAAAACAAGAAACAAATGAACAAACCAAAACAAACAAACAAGCAAATGAGCTAGCTAATTACATATGTACAACCAAACATAACATCAGACCTCATGGGCCAAAATAGTGTTTGACAAATTTCCCATTGACAGGCAATGGAACAAGCTCTCCCATTAAAGTGTTCAATTGAAAGGCATTTTCATTGAGGATCTCGGTAATTTGATAAGGACCCAACCAAAGTTGATCAAACTTTTGATGGTCCCCTTTATTTTCCCTGGATTTATCCCATAGTAGTACCATGTCTGATATCCTAAAATCTTTGATTTTTTCTATTTTTTCAAACCAACGTTTGACAATAGCTTGATGTTTAGAAAATTGTTGTAAAGCAGCATCCCTTTGCTCTTCCAGATTCAATAAACTGGTTAGCTTAACTTCTATCCTATCATCATTTGAGTAGAATTCTTGCATAAACCTAAGAACAAGTATCTGTAGGTAGATAGGAGAGACTGGATCTTGGCCATAGACCAACTTGAATAGCGAGTTTCCTAAGGCAACCTTGATTCGAGTTCTATCTACCCATAAGGAAAATCTGAATTGAGTATGCTAATCCCAAGGATTACTTTCTAACAACTTCTTAATTACTTCTAGTAGATTTTTATTCGTAGACTTAGCTACTCCATTCCCCTATGGGTAGTAATTAGAAGAATATTTTAACACAAATTTATGTGCATATACCCATTGAATAAATTTTGCAGAAGAGAAAGAAGGGCCATTGTCACATACCAGGGAAAATGGTACTTCAAACCTGGTAATGATGCATTCATTAAGGAATTTGATGACAACTTTGGTGGTGTTGTTCTTACAAGGCTGAGCTTTAGTCTAGCGTGTACAATAATTTATTGCCATCAAAATAAATTTGTGACCTGCAGAAGAATTGGGGTTAATTACCCCAATAAAATCTAATGCCCATTGGGAAAATGGTCTTACCTCATATACCGACTGTAGGGGCATTGCTGGATTGTGTTCCCTGGATGTGGAAGTTTGACATGTATGACATGTCCTCGCATGTTGGTGAGCATCACAGAACACATGGGGCTAGTAGTAACCTAATCTCAAAATTTGGTGTGCCATGGAATCAGTAGAACCATGTCTAGTACCATGTCTACCATGAAATTCCAAGTTATGGCTTGTTTCGCTTGTTGTTGATCAAGGTAGCATAGATAGACGCCCTGAAAGTTTCTTTAGTATAGAGTTCCCCCTTTGAGCATATAGTGGGAACTCTTTAGCCTAAGTTCTCTCCTCTAAGCGGCATTTATCCCATCTGGGCATTTGTTATTTATTAACAAAAAAATCAAATCAACATACCAAGGGTCACCTTTAAATGATTGTACGATATACTATTGATAGATAATCTTAGTATCAATGTCTACCATAGCCTTGGATAAGACTTGTCCTAGCACTAGCTTCATTAGATGGATTTCGAGGTCAAATTCTTGTAAGATTTCCATCCAATTTCCTCGTCTCTCCCCCAGTTCACTCTACATAAGAAGTGATTTTATAGCAGGGTTAGGAAGTATGGCAGTAATCTAACTGTGAAGGATATAGTGTTGGAACTTCTTAATAGCTCACACCAACACAAAAGCCTATTTCTCCAAAGGTGGATATCTAACTTTAGCATTCTTGAATAGAGAACTCATAATAGCAATTGGCCTCTCATCCCCTTCACCTTTTTCTTGTGTCAAAACAACAACACAAGAATGGTCAGATGCAAAAGAATATATATAAGAAGGCTTTAGATAATCGAGGCTAGTTAGAACCGGTGCCTCTGAAATAGACTATTTTATATGTGAGAATGCAGATTTGCCTCATTGCTCCACTTGATCTTAGCATCCTTCTTCATCATTTCATTGAGGGGTTTGACGATCTTTGCAAACCCAGTTATCTGCACAAAGTTTATCTTCCCGAAAAAGGATCTCATCTCCTTTTTGCGACTAGGCATGGTCAGTTTCAGAATGGATTCCACTTTGTCTAGGTCAATAGAAATTCCCCTCTCTGATATTATGTGGCCTATTAATTTCCCTTCTGAAACTCTGAATACACACTTTTTTGGATTGAGGGAGACTCCATAACTTATTCACTTTTGAAGGACCTTTGACAGATTTGTAGCATGGTTTTCTATATTCTTTAAAGATAGTTAAATCATCCATATCTATGATAATACACTTACCTACCAGATCCTTGAATGCCACATCCATCACTCACTGAAAGGTGGCTCCAGTGTTGATGAGACCAAATGGCATCCTCTGAGGGCCTCAATCTGCCAATTTAACTGATTCATATTTTCCTTCATCACTTTCTGTAGGTAACCTTTCACCAACTCAAGGATCAAAATCAAGGATTCTTTCTAGTGCCACCATTCCCTTGGGAATACTATTGGTTTTCAAGTTAACTATCCCTTTTGGATTGCAATTTTTAGGATCCCAGTCTCCTTGATCTCTGTCTGATTCATCTATAATATGTCCTTCAAAGACATCTGAACTTGCCAAGAAGGCAAGTATATGTTGGTCATCATCAAAAACTTGAAAATTGCAAATGTTATCTAGAATGGCTGGGAATGAGACTAACTCTACTGAGAATCTTTTAAATTTAGAGTCTTGCATGGGTTCTAAGGTACTAGCAACAACAACAAGTGCATCTACAATCTAGTTGTCCTCTCTGGGAATTAATCTGATCCCAAAGGCATCAAAGTCCTCTATCAAATTCCATATCCTATTTATGTATGCAACCAACCTCTTGTTATGGCATGTGTATTGAATACAAAATTGCTTGACAATGACCTCAAAATCTCCCATTAATGTTAGAGCTGTGACCTTTTTCTGATGTGCAAACATTAGTCCCCTAGCCAGTGCTTCATATTCTACCACATTGTTAGTACAATTGAACTACAACCTGTAGGAATCTCAAAATATGTTTTCCCTTTCAGGTTGGTTAGTTGAATTCCAACACCACTCCTTGTTTTAGACTTAGAACCATTGAATTTGAGGACCCATAATTGGTCTTGGGCTGGTGTTTCTTTCCTAGGACAATCTGAGAGTAATTGTTCACAAGTAATAGGTGGCAACTCGAACTGGTTTAAGACTTTTGAACATGGGGAGTGATGTGAATGAATTTAATTGTCAAAGGATTCACTCAGATTTAGAACTTATGCAAACACTTCTTCTCGAATTTGATATTGATTAGTGGTTTTACAACCAGTCATTATTTTTAACAAACCCTTGGGAATTGGAAGGTTTGTAGGGGCAGGTGTATTAGATAACTCATGAGATTTTGTAACCTCATTTCCCAAGGCAAAACATGAAACCTGAGTTTGTCTTATTGGGGAAAGCACATCTTCCTGTGTGGTATGGGTTCATGTCAAAATAGTGGCATCTCTTGCCTCAAATGAAAATTGATTAAGGGGTGTTTCAGGGTGATATTCGTAGGTTTCTTCAAACTGACAGACATGGTTCAAAATGTCCACACAAGGTTGACACATTAATTTTGAATGATTTTGGTAATGAATTATGCACCAGTTGAGGAGTAAAAAACTCCATAGATCAACCTCTTCTCCTAGAACCAACCTATCTTGTTGCAACTTTCTAATTAAACCCTACTAATTGATAGTGGTCATGGGGTCACTATGCTCTAAAGGTTGTAAGTTATCAAGATTGAACATCAAAAAGGTCATGATTTCCTCTCTCCTATATACTCCTATCTTAGTTTCAAAGTAAGCTACTTTGTTAGGACAGTCATACTCAGTGATCATATGTTTGAGACGAGGCCCAATTTTAATCCTAATTTGTGTTGCTACCCCTTTCCATGGTAGCCGCATATGTGAAAAGTCCAAAGATAGGTAACCCACAATTCTTTTCATCAAATGTCAGCTTAAAAGCATGTCGTATGTCTCGGTAATATCAAATACCTGGATATCCATATAATTCTAGATTCATGGGTCTGATCCAACCTGCACATGAATATTTTTTAATTCCCCTACCACATTAACCTTAGTTTTGTCTAACTGTATTGCCTTATTGTGAGTCTGAACTGGATTTAAACCTAACTTTTACAAATGGAAAAGGGAATGACATTACCTAAGGCACTGGAATCCAAGAGGTAGTTATGCAAATTATTTATGAAGATTCTCGAGCTTAGAAGGAATGGCGGGGTCCCTGTCTTTCCTTTGTAGAAGACTACATCCATATCAGTAGTTGGAGTCGCCTTATTCCTCCCTTTTGACCTATCTGCCTCTTCCAAAGATCTCAACACAATGTCACATTGGGCAGAGCACCACTTTAGAATGTCAAAGAATGACAACAAAGTCTTTTGTTTTTGCATCTCTGAAATAAAATCAAACTCCATGTCATTCTTCATCTGATATTTAGGAACAAAATATGAGTTACCTTTATTTTGAAAATCAGGTGGGCCTTTTGGTGGAGGCGGGTTATTCTCAACATTTTGATTGGGTGGAACTATAGTGTTTAGAGGAGTAGATGTGGTGAATAGGAATTTATTCTGATTCATTAGAAAATGACTTCATTTGGTTTGGAAGGATTGAGCATCATATACATCCTCCTTTGGCTCGTTTTCCTCTTGTCTGGGGAAAGGAGATCCTTCATCAAAGAGTTCATAAGCCATGGTTGTATCTGTGGATTTTCCATTCTTGTTGGGAGCACCCTGTAGTGGAGCGTCAGCTTGTGCAATCTAACCCATTTTCTCCATTTCGAGATAGTTAACTTTAGAATGTGTTGCAGTCTCGTGTAGCCTACACCAATTTTTCATGAAATTAAGATCTACAACATTTGCAACATGTGGTTCATCATCACCAGCTTGATAGTTATTGGAAACTCCCCCATTATTAGGTCTAGTGTTCCATTTTCTATTGTTATTGGACCTTTGGTTGTATCCCCTATTTTGGTTCTAGTAATTTTGATTGGGGGAATTCTGGTTTTGAAAGTTCCTTTGGTTTTGATTGGCATTCTAATTGGAATAGCTACTTTGATTGGAATAACCTCCCTCATTTTGGTAATTTTGGTTTTGATTTTGATTTTGTGAGGGGTTGTACTTGAGTTGTGCCATCTCATTGGTAACCTAAGATAATGTTTTCTTTAGAGTTTCCAACTCTGTTTTTAGATGAGCAGTATGTTCACTTTTTGCAGTGTTTGTAGCTGACGTATGTGTTATGGGGTTGGACCCTCCAACATGATTATGGGAATTTTGAGCTTGCTTCGAAGGGTTAGAGGTTTGAACATTAAAGAATAGCTATTGAGATGGAGCCTGTAGTTCAGTTAGAGGTTCGTATGGAGAGTGAGACATTCCTGGGACTGTCTTAAATAACTGGGTGGGATTAGGCACCTAAGGATATCCTAGAGGAGAGAAAACTCCTCCTACATCCCCTGCTTGAGAACTAATATGTTGTTGCAATTTAATAGCAAGGTGGTAAACTTTGGAAAGAGAATTAATTTCATTTGCAACATATGTTCTCTGCAAAAATAGGCTGATGAGATTTTGGTTTTAATTGTTGAGCGAGACCAGGCTCGACAATAGGTGGGTGCGGTGATAGCTGAGAGGGATGTTTCTTTATAGAGTGTTCAGGTTGTTATCGGGGAGAGGGATTAGGAGGTTGCGAGATGATAGCAGATAGAGGTCATGGTAGTAGCCACACATGGTCAGACTATTTCGGCTAGGTTGTACCGAGAGGCTGTTACGGAGGCTGTGTACTACAAGCAACATTATCACAGAGATTTTCTAGTGGCCCTTCATTAGCCCAACTTTTCATAGCGTAGTGATGTGCATCCTCATGCAGAGGAGTAGCTTGAGCGACAGGTTGGAGAGGGTAGCAACCACCAAGGCTAGCCTTTTGATGTACAAACACTTTTTTATTTTACCCCATTCTTTATACTGATATACATTCATGGGCTCCTTTTTTGATAGCCTTGTGGATATTTGTACTTATCATCGATGTGCATACATTGATCTAGATTTTGTACCATGACACATTTTTTGATATATATATGATATGGATGAATGATTTATGATATGTAGATGTTTATGGATGCAAATGATGTGGATGCATTTCTTTTTATATATTTTACGCATTTTTTATGATGATGATGACGCATATAAATGTATGGATGCAAATGCTTATGATATACAATGATTTAAGATGATCAGAATAAAAAATCTATATTATTCATCACAACTCAAATGATAATGAAGAATGTATGATGTGATATGCAAATGATTATGCTATGATTATGAGATGTATGTATGCATGCTAATGATTTGTGGATGCAGGGTGGATGCATTGATGATGTTTTTGTGTGTCATGATACTAGGTTAGCACAGAGAGAAGATAGAAGAATAAAGAATTATCGTTTTTGATGATGATTGCTTCAAAAGATCGAACAAGTCCTTGATCCATCAAGAATTTATTAGAGATGGTGATGAGATGATGCAAAATGTAGGATGAAATGCAGGATGGGATGCCCACAGTTTAGGATTAAGATTTTTTGTCATTCCTTATTGTTTGATATAACACATAGACACGATGCATTGAAAGGTATTGATAACTAGGACAACGTTGTTGTAGACATGCAAAATTGACATCATGCATTCCTCATATTTAATTAAATCATTTAAGTTGTTTAGGATAATATAGATTGCTTATTCTAAGTATCTTAAAACCATCTCATTTGCATCATTATCATAACCATCCATACATCCATCTTGAACCTATTTGTCACAAGATCGACCCTCAAATCGAATCTTTTCGCTTGATCTCTCGAGGGAGAAATTTACCAGTATACTTCTTTCTGTTGAGGCATCCAAAAAAATCAAAAAACTTTTGAATTTTGATCATGGAAAGTTTATTCTTTGAACCAATGCAGCAAGTACATTGCTTCAAAGAGGGAAAAAATGTAGACATGCAAAATTGGCATCATGCATTCCTCATATTTAATTAAATCATATTTTCCCATCAACTAAATAAATTAAGTTCATTTGATTAATCTCCTAAGGTTATCTCTTTAATTAAATAAATCATTTTATTTAATTATCACCTAAAGTTTATTCATTTAATTAAATCAAATGTATTTAATTAAATGGCTAATGTCCATTATTTCCTCCCATTTGATTTAAAATCTAAATAAAATGTCATGTCAACTAATCTCTATCTAAAGTTAATTAAGTCATGATTATCTTCTAACACTAATCCTCCTTTCTCTATATTTTGCAATTTGCACAATAAATCAATTTATTTGATTTATTATTTCTTCTATTATCATTCAAAAAGGCATCAAAGAGGGAATATTCCCCAAATTTGAATTTTCCCTCCCAAGTGCCTTGTCCTCCAACATGGCATTAACTCCTCTTACATTGTCTCTTACATGTCTCCGACTTGGAATTTAAGACCCTTTCTTCTCCCTCCAACAAGCCAACTTTCAAATTTGAAAAGCCACCCAATATCATTTATTAGCACATTTGTCAAAATGTTATCAACCTTCATCCTCTCACATCTTGACAAGTGGAATCTTGCCATTGGCTCATGTCTTGTCCCACATTCTCCATGTTCTTCAATCCTCCATCATACTTTCTTATAAATAGAGGCCTCCTCTATTGTATTAATCCTCCACAACTCCACAATCTTCTCCACAATCTCAGTCATTTGAATCCACATCCATCATCTAGGAGCTTATCAAGGATTGGGAAAGGGCTTCTTTCCACATCAAAGAAGCACCAATCCACTATGGGATAGGGTTTGATCATGTTTTTATGTGCTTTCATTTAGTTTTTTTTGTTCTACTTACTTTGTTTGCATATTTTAACATGATTAAGTATTTCATAGGGATGTCCTATTTGATTTGCTTAATTTAACTAACAATGTTAATAGTTGTTTGTTTAGAGCATTTTTAGATTTTAGCATCCACATTATGGCGCTAGAAGGAGGGCTAGTTTTTACTTGTTTGTTTGAATTAAATTCAAAAGACAATGCACAAACTTGCATTTTAGGCATTTGAAAGTACATTCACATTAGTTACTATCATTTCTCATGCTTCATCTATGTGTTTTGAACTAGCATTTTAAAGCACAATTGGTTTTAAACTTTGTCTATGTTTACTATCGATTTTGGTGCTTTGTAGCCAAATCAATAACTTTGTTAAATGTGATTTATTTCTTCTATAGAATTCAAGATATCAAGTGCTAACTGCATAACATCATCCTTGGTGATACCCATCTTTATGCACCTTGAAGAAGAAACAAAAGCTTCTTTTATAGCCGCACATGGCATTCTTTGTTGAGAGAATTTTTGGAATCTTTCATGATGACACCTAATCCATCAGTTGTTGCTTCTTCCAGTTTAAATGTTTTTCCCATGCCTTTGTTAAAATATAATTTATAACTATGATACATAGTTAATCTGTCTGCATTTTTGGGGATACACATTTTTATTGGCATGGCCCACCGTTTTGTTTATTATTGTGGTTTGTTTGTTAGCAGAGGTCAATTTTTTTTTTGGTGTGCTTGCTTAGAGCTCAGAGTCATGTCTAAGGTATTGGCGCTAGAATCCATTGCTTGTCAATTTTATTTGACTCCTTGTAGTTGCGTAATAATCCACACAAAACTCTCATCCACCTCATCCACAAGATCTTTATGGGAAATATTGCCTCCCTTGTACCCTTCTGTTAACCATAACCAAAGCGTCGGACTATAGATGTTCTACCTTGAGTTGACCATTGAAATCTTGTTGATTTCATTGGGATCGATCCATGCATGTTGTCAAGTCATTGGTTAAGTCCCTTTAATAGAATGATATCTTTCATGATTCATTGAAGAGATACTTGAAAAGCGACAACTAGCTTTGGCAAAATTTTGAGAAAAGACATAGTCTGTATTCATATCTATGTTAGAATATGGTGGCAAGCAATGACCTACTTTATAGTGGAGAAATAATTTTTATATCTCATGATGAATAGCAAAGATTATAAAACATCTATTTCTAGCAGCAAATGTGGACTTTTCCTTTAATTTAATCAATATTGAGGTTATAGACGTCTATCATTTATTGTCATTTACTATTAGAATTGCCTTTAAATCAGGATTATGACCATCTACTATCTTTTGATGTCTTCTCAGTTGTAATTAAATCTACATGTTTAGTAGCTGTTGCCTTCTTGCTGGCAATAAATACATGCTTTAGGTTTTGATGGATGTCCATAGCCTTTTGCAAAGCTCCATTTTTTTAGCACATGGGAGAATGTTGCGCAAAAGTTGTAGGAATTAGAATTTACACCTGCCATTTGCATTTAAAGCTTTCCAAATACCATTATGGTGCGGCTTTGTACCTGCCAAATGCATTTGCTTGAAAGTTTTTAAAAGACTTTTATTAGACATTTAGCCTTTACTTGAAAGCTTCTTGCGCATTGTCATCAAATCTTCTTTGGTGTAGACCTTCTAACTTTTACACTTGCTAATTGCATTAGTTTGAAAGCTTTTAAGGAAGCCTTCATTTGCTCGTGCACTACACACATTCAGTTTATTAACACATATAGGACGTTTGTTAACACATAACATTTGTTAACACATAATTTTTTTGTTAACAAACATAACATTCGTTAACACACATTTTGTTTGTTAAGACATGCAACGTCTTTTAACACAAGACATATCTGTTAACACAAAGAGTTTGTTAACACATAGCATGTTAGTTAACACAACTAGTATATCTTAAATTATCACAGCATTGCTTTTTTTTCCATCTTCAGTCTATCAAAGTTCCATTTTATATTTTGTGCCTTAAGTTCTTGATGAATGGGAGTTCTGATAACTTTGGTCATTCCAAAACAATAATATAGATTGTATGCGTCATCGAAGGGTTCATTGCAATAGTTGTTCAAGTCAAATAGATGATCATTAGTATGCTGAAAATGTTAAATGTATGAATTATGTAATGCTTTTGATCATTTGAGTAACTTCAGGAGCCTATATTTCTACACAAACGATGAATTGATTTGTGTAAATTTATCTAATATATTTGGGCAAAGTTAACACTGATTTGTGTAAATTTATCTAATTTTTGAAGCGTGTGGGTGCCTTGATAATTTTGGCAAGGATGTGAATAGAAAATGTTTTGGCATTTATTATTGGGTTGACTTCATCAAAAATAACTCATGAGCCTTGTCAATTTTATTTTCTTTCTTTAAATAGTTGGCATGCCTTACACATACTTTTATAGTTTTACAATATGTGCATACTTCCAATTTGTGATAACTTTTGTAGGTTGACATTGGAATCGAGCACTGAAATTGAGTGAGAGCAAAGCAAATTGGAGTTAGAAAATTGATTGTTGAACTTGAAATTCACAAAGCATTGCTAAATGCTTAGAGATTCCATTTTCTACGATCATTTTATATTTTATGTACCAACTCACTCATTTTCTACATCACCTAATAAGTTAGGGGACATATCTCAAGATTTACCCCAAAACATGATCGAAATCTTTTACCAAAGTCTAGCAATGGTCCTTTCCAAGATATATTGACATCCTTTGACCTCATGGTTACAGATACTCAAGGAATCCTCAACTCAACACTTGATCCAAGACCACTCAAAGCTCAAGAGGATATTGAGACACTACCCATTCCTAATGAAGATATACAAGAAACCTTTATAATCAATCCATCCTCTGAAACTGACCCATGTCAAGAACTTGATCTAAAGCATTTTAAAAGCAATTTTGAAATCATTCAAGATCAATAATTTATATCACTAAGATAGTACAATGATCTAATGGACACTCTTCTAGCTATATAAGATGTCACAAATGATGATCATATCCATATAGCACATATTCCTCCATCTACCCATGAGATGCTTACTCCTAATCGACATGTAGATGATCTTCATTCAAAACAAGAGTCTCATACTCTTGATATCATTACCAAGGAATGAGAGTCTCCTACTCTTAACATTTGTACACATGATCAAGATACATAAAAATCTAGAGACATATCTGAAATGGGTCATGAAGAAGGCTTCTATAGAAGTTGTGAATCAGAAACATCCTATGAAGGTATATCAAAAATGAATCATAAGGAAGACTTTTATGTGGATATTGAATCATCAAAACCTCTTGAAGAAGTATTAAAATTTGATATTCCACAAGATCAAGCTAAAGATATCAATCAGGAAGTTATCCCACACATGGAGGATCCTATCACTTATAAACTGGGATCACTTACATTTTTTAGGGCAAGCTATCTTATCAATGAAGAAGCTATCACCTTTGAAGATACACGACATAGTAGACAAGGATTAGCACCTTGTGTCCAAGGTAAATCATACCCTATTGCAAATAAAATGTTTCAACAGATGAATTATCAAGGCAGGGGATTAGGCCTACATGAACAGGGTATCCTAGAACCAGTACAAATTATTGGCAATCCTAAGAATCAAGGTCTTGGTTATTTGACAATTAAGGGATCTAAAAATATTAGTGATACCTCTATAATACCGGGGGAAATTTTATCTAGTGCAAGCATCAACATAGGGAGCACGAAGTGTCCTTATGAGGAAACCAATTCCAGTACTACAACCAGCCATGTCATGAATCTTCATCCACCCATCACCCCATCCACGAACTGGGACCGACATCAAAAGAAAGATTTGAATCAAAGCACAAAGAATGTTATCAAAGAAAAAGAATACAAAGAAAGATTATCCCTATCAAACTTCATTAGTCAAAGAAACTATGGGGAAAAATAAAAAATGGAAAAATATCCATCAAAGATGTCCACAAAGGCAAAAGAAGGCTTCTCAAGCGACGTACAAAGTATATCAAGTAGTTGGTCCTAATTCCACGTACACTTTCATATCCACCCACCATTGTTCATCTTCCCAAGTTTGGAGAGTCAAAGGTTCCAAACTATCAACCAATCCATCTTTTATTCCTAAACACACTCCATCCATGCCTCCATGCATGATATCAAATTCTCAAATTGACCATGCATTGGCAGCCACCCTTCATCATAAGGATTCAAAAGGTACTCTATCACGATGTGCACACAAAGACAAAGTTAACTCTGGTATCAACAAAGAAGATCAGGAATCTCAAAAATTGCATGCAAGTGCATGTATCTTAGCAAAGTAGCTTCTTCAAGCAGGATATCAATGGCACATTATGAAAAAATCATCTACATAGACACCACTAGGTGGTTCAACATGAGCTTAAAATCTTTCAAAAATATAAAATCCAAAAAATAAAAAATAAAAAATAAAAAAATTTAAAAATATAAAAAAAAATCAGAAAAAGAATTGAAAACAGTAAAGAAAAAAAATCATCCTCTAGTGAAAATCACTATGGTGGCGCTTTGGACAAGTACCATGATGAAAACCTAGCAAATAGGTGTCATGTGTAGAATCAAGCATCTATGTGAGACAGTTCAGGTGAAAGCAACTCATCCCATCTATAATAAATCCAACATTCCATCCATCTTATCCATGCATCCATGAACCATTTATCCAATCCATTTTTATCCATCTACATCCATAGTCCAAATTATCTTGATCTTGACAAAATTTTGGTGTACACTTTATACTTGCTTATGGTAAATATCTTGACATGAGTCATTTTCATTGATCCTATCCTACCCAGCATTATCTGAGCCATGAAGCACTATCCAAATGAGCTTCCTTTATTTGAACACCTTATCTTAGCACAAGATAATCTATATCCATCAATCCATACATCTATCCAAGCATCCACCCATGGCATTCCATACATTGCTAGACACTGGGGGTAGATATTTACATCTTGCTTCAAGAATAAATCTTGATCTATATCTCCCAACTTATATGGTGATCCAAACATTGGAAAACTTGAAATCAAATTGGTCAAAGAACTTGTGAGCAAAAATCCAAATCACTAGCCCACATGGCATATTTTGAAAAAGAGGACATTCCTTATCAAGCTTCATCTATCATTGAACATCATTCCAAACAATCAATATCAGTCGCATCTAGCGTGTGCTTCAACATCACATCAAAACATTCAAAACAATTTTGTTCCAAAACCAAGCTTCAAGATCCTAATCAATCAAATCCAATGAATCCATCATCATCTTGGGATATCATTCCCAATCCTTGTGTTGGTTAACACTATCCATGCATTGTTGTGTATCCTCAACAATGTTATCATCATCAATCCCTCATCATCTTGGGATATCATTCCCAATCCTCATGTTGCTTAACACTATCCTTGCATTGTTGTGTATCCTCAACAATGTTATCATCATCAATCCATTAATCTGATCAATCAACATTAGCTTGGTTTTCAAAAAAATCCCCAAATAGAGCACTGATATCATCACACATATCCATATCCAAATTGTCAAAATCGTGCGAAAATTCAAAAAACATCCAAAATCATATCAAAATCCAAAAACACTCAAAAAAGTCAAAAAAACATCAAAAACATAGAGTCCGATCTACATTGTCTCTGAGCTTAAACATAGACAAGGCTCATCTTTGATCAACCCCCAAGACAAAAAATCCAAAAACATTCAAAAAACACAAAATCCAAAAACATTCATAAAATCTAAAAAGAAAAACAAAAAATATTCAAAAAACACCAAAATCCAAATACATTGAAAAATTTGAAAATAAAAAAAAATTGTAAAACATCTCGAAAATACAAAAAATAGCCTCAAAACATTTCAAAAATTTAAAAACATTCAAATATTTGAAAAAATCCATCCATCCCATTTCGCTTTCACCCACAATAATCAATCATCCATAATAAATCAAATCGTCACCTTCATCCTTTAGCAATACAAACAGAAACAAGCACAACAATTAGCAAAAACAAACTTCAAGTGCAAAATCAAAATCAAAACAACAAAATTTTAAATACAAAATCAAACTCTTGATCATTCGTAAACATGCCAATCAACCTTATATCAATAGCCTTTTTGAACAACCTATCAACTTGCTGCCATCCACTAACATGTCCTAAGATGTATCCTTCCTACAATGGGCATTATCTATTGGAAAAACACTTTGGATAAATAAAATGACATGCTGCCATCCACTAACATGTCCTAGGATGTATCCTTCCTACAATGGGAATTATCTATTGGAATTCATTTCGGTTCTTATCCTAAACAAAAAAAATCCCTTTGGCTAGAGGTACGAAGAACATTGACTTGTTTGTGTGCTTGATCTTTTCTTTTTGATTTATCTTATTGTGCTCATTCCAATGACCTCTCGATGATGTCTAATCAAAGTGATTTAGAGAGAAAGGAATGGGGCATCAATCATTATCTTTTTCTCTATTGTGCTTGTTGGACGTTCTTGTAATATAACTTGGAGAATACTTGCTTTGTTAGGTGTATCCTAGCAAGGTTTCTATATGTCAAGTGTGAACAAGAATACTCCTATCTGTTTGTCAAGTCAAAGTCCATCGCACTAGGTACAATGCCATCCTGGTTCTTTATACCTTGATGCATCATATCTATATGTGTTATCAAACATAAGGTAAGCAGCCCTTTTAAAGTCCCAATTACTGATAAGAAAATCATCCATCTCTCATCATCATAAAGTTGGATTGTTGAATCCTCTTGTCATCATCTCATTTCTTTTTTTCCACGCTAACATCATGCCATGACAGTTAATCATCATCGCCAAAGAATCCATTCTACATCCACAAACCATTAGCATACTATACATCATATCATATCATATTGATCATTATCATAATATAGATCTGTTAGTCTAAGAATCTCATAAATCATATATTTGCATAAAACATCCATTGCATAATCATATAGGCATTATCGCATCATCCATCTCAAATGCATTCCATCATCATTTAAGTTGTTTAGGATAATATAGATTGGTTATTCTAATTATCTTAAAACCATCTCATTTGCATCATTATCATAACCATCCATACATCCATCTTGAACCTCTTTGTCACGAGATCAACCCTCAAATCGAATCTTTTCACTTGATCTCTTGAGGGGGCAATGTACCAGTATACTTCTTTCCACTGAGGCATCCAAAAATAAAAAATAAAAATTTGAATTTTAATCGTGGCAAGTTTATTCTTTGAACCAACACAACAAGTACATTGCTTCAAAGAGGGGCTAATTGTAGACATGCAAAATTGACATCATGCATTCCTCATATTTAATTAAATCATATTTTCCCATCAACTAAATAAATCAAGTTTATTTGATTAATCTCCTAAGGTTATCTCTTTAATTAAATAAATCATTTTGTTTAATTATCTCCTAAAGTTTCTTCATTTAATTAAATCAAATGTATTTAATTAAATGGCTAATGTCCATTATTTCCTCCCATTTGATTTAAAATCTAAATCAAATGTCATGTCAACTAATCTCTATCTAAAGTTAATTAAGTCATGATTAAATTCTAACACTAATCCTCCTTTCTCTAGATTTTGCAACTTGCACAATAAATCAATTTATTTGATTTATTATTTCTTCTATTATCATTCAGAAAGGAATCAAAGAGGGTATATTCCCCAAATTTTAATTTTCCCTCCCAAGTCTCTTGTCCTCCAACATGACATTAACTCCTCTTACATTGTCTCTTACATGTCTCCCACTTGGAATTTAAGACCCTTTCTTCTCCCTCCAACAAGCCAACTTTCAAATTTGAAAAGCCACCTAATATCATTTATTGGCACATTTGTCAAAATGTGCTCAACCTTCATCCTCTCACATCTTGACAAGTGGCATCTTGTCATTGGCTCATGTCTTGTCCCAAATCCTCCATGTTCTTCAATCCTCCATCATACTTTCTTATAAATAGAGGCCTCCTCTATTGTATTAATCCTCCACAACTCCACAATCTTCTCCACAATCTCAGTCATTTGAATCCACATCTATCATCTAGGAGCTTATCAAGGATTGGGAAAGGGCTTCTTTCCACATCAAAGAAGCACCAATCCACTATGGGATAGGGTTTGATCATGTTTTCATGTGCTTTCATTTAGTTTTTTTTTTCTATTTATCTAGTTTGCATATTTTAACATGATTAAGTATTTCTTAGGAATCTTGGGTTTGCTTATTTTAAATTGACTAACTAAGCTAATTGTGGTCATTGTTTGAAGTAAATACAGATTTAAGGTTCACAGTTGTATCTAGTGTAATGGAATTTGACTCGATAAATAGATAGGATAGTTCTTGTTCACACCTTGGAATACGGAAATGTTGTTGGAATGCACTTTAGAAGTTTATAACATATTGGACCAAAGCATACGCAATGGTCAACAACATACTCCAAACGACCTTCCTACACATAACTAAGCAAGTATGCGCTAAGATTATTTTACAAGAGTATCCACAAACACAAAAAATGAAAGATAATAATCGATGCCCCATTCCTTTCTCTCTAAATCATTTTAGATAGACATCATCAAGAGGTCCTTGAAATGGATCATTAAGATAAATCACAAGAAAATATCAAAGACAAACAATCAGTGTTATCTATAGCTCTTGCCTAGTTTAAGTTTAGCTTAGGTGATATTTGATGCTAATGTTCATTGCATGAAGGATGCATCTTAGGACATTTTGATCATAGGGTTGTTTGATGTTGGGATGATGATGCTAAGATGAGCTATTGCTATAAACTTTACTGACACAATTACCTATGATTTAGACTTTAGATTTTGACTTTCTGGGTTCGCACTTTATGGCTTGCTATGTTTTCTTTCTACTTGTTTCCCCAAAGGGTGAAGGTGACGATCATTTTATTATGGGTGAAATTTTATTGTGGGTGAAAGCCAGATGGGATGGATGGAATTTTGATTTTCCTAGAATTTTTCAATATTTTTGGTATTTTGAAATGTTTTGCGACTAGTTTTGGTCTTTTTGAAAGTTTATATGGATGTTTAAGATTTTTCGATTTTCCGAGGCTATTTTAGGATTTTCTGAATATTTGAGGCTTTTTAGGTCTTTCCAATGTTTTCTATTATTTTTGTGTTTTCAATTTTTTGAATGTTTTTGTGTTTTCAAAAAATTTGGATGTTTTGGGATTTTTGAGATATTTGGATGTTTTTGGGATTTTCTAAGAATTTATGAGTTTCGACCTAACCTAAAGACCTATCCTAGGGGCCTCGAGGGCTGATCAAAGATTAGCCTTTCCTATGTTATACACGCAAAGACCACGTAGTTCAACTAACTTGACAGATTTACAGGACCAAGATATGAACAGACGAGAGACAACAGCTAATTACAACAGACTGCTAAAGGACAGACCTAGGGTGTCTCGGTGGCACATCAGTGATGGCCTTGCCTACGTTAAAGCTCAGAGACAACGTAGTTTGACAAGAGACATTAATTTTTTTTTTAGATTTTTGATGTTTGACCTTTTTAGGGTTTTCGATGTTTTATGGATATTTGCAATTTTAGCCTTTACAAATTTTTGAATGTTTTTGGATATTCGTTGTACAGGATTTTGCAAATGTTTTTGGATTTTTTGGATAAGATTTTATGAATGTTTTTGGTGTTTTTTGATAAAATGTTATGAATGTTTTTGGTGTTTTCTATGAGATGTTGGAGGTAAACGATACCTATATCACGATGTCGATGTCTTGTTGTGAGATAAAAGACATGGATCAAGAGTTTTTTGAAAACAAGAGTGCAATACCTTGCCCCCAGTGTTTATAAATTCTTCATAATGCAATGGACAACCAAGATAGGTAATGTATATGTGAAGATTTTGATAGGGTTTTAGCATGCTAGATATGGGCTATGAGACTTCATGAGATAAAATAGTAAAGAGCCTACCAAAAGTTTCCCATGAGTAGAGTTGAAGTATATGCCGAATCTTTGTCAAGATCAAGATAAAGTGGAATATATAGATAAATTTGGATTGGATGGATGGGGGGAATATTGGATTTCTCATGACAAGGATGAGATGCTTCTATCTAATAAGGATCATATAGATGCTCGATTCTACTCATGATGCATGTTTGCCAGGTTTTCATCATAGTACTTTCCCAAAGCACCACCGTAGTGGTTTTCACTAGAGGACGATTTTTATATTTACTATTTTCAATCCTTTTCTTATTTTTTTGGATTTTTATCATTTTTTTATTTTTTTATTTTTTTGATATTTTCTTGAAATTTTAGCCTCATGTTGAACCACTTGGTGGCACTAATGTGGAGACCATTGTCATAACGTGCCAATGATATCCTACTTGAAGAAGTTGCTTTGCTAAGATATGAGCACTTGAATGTAACCTTGAAGAACTCTAATCTACCTTGTGGATACTAGCAATAACCTTGTCTATGTGTGCACATCGTGATAAAGTGCCTTTAGAATCTTTATGATGAAGGGTAGATGCCAACACACGGTCAATGCGAGAATTGGATATTGTGAATGGAGTGTACAATGTAATGTATGAAGGAATATGAGATGGATTGGTTGATGGTTTGGAACTTTTGACTCTCCAAACTTGGTAAGATGAGTGATGATGGGTGGGGATGGAGGTTTTTGTTGAATTAGGACCAACCACTAGATATACTTTGTTCCTGGCTCGAGAAGCTTCCTTTTGTATTTGAGGACTCTTTTGATGGATACCTTTCCATATTTTATTTTTCCCCATAGTTTTTTTGACTAATGGAGTTTTGGAGGGATGATTTTCTTTATTTTTCTTTGGTATCCATTTGTATTTGCTTTGTCCTTTTTCCTTGATTGCTTCATTTTCATTGATGATCTTCAACTTTCTTTGATAGTAATTCTTCTTTTTACATTGGTCCCAATTTGTGTATGAGATGATGGGTGAATTCCAAATCATGATATGACTAGTTGTAGCATTGATAACATTTTCTTCAGAAGGATTCTTCGTGCCCCATATGTTGATGTTTGTTGTAGACAATATTGTCCCTAATGTTGTGAAGGTTTTAGCAAGACCTAATCTTTTTCCATGATAATGTATCCTTTGATCCATAACCACTGAATATGACTTGTCATGAACACACGATATTACTATGGGTTCCTACTGTTCAGGAATATGAACTATTTGCTTTGGTTCTATGACATCGTTCTCTATTGATATTGCTTCAAACTATGTTGATGCTGACTCAAAAGAGGTCGATGATGCACAATCACCATAAGAATCAATAATGTTGACTACTACTTGCTCTTGAACTATTTTCTTTGATTCCATGACATCATTATCTGTTGATACTATTTCAAAATATGATGGTACTAATTCAAAAGATGTCGATGATGTACAATCACTATAAGAATTAATAATCTTGATTGTTGCTTGCTCTTGTGTAGGAATATCAAGAGTGGGAGACTCATGTTTTGGATGACGAATGTCTATATGTCCATCCAAAAGAAACATCTCAAGAGTGATATTAGGGAATTATTTGGAGTTTAAAATGTTTAGAAGATGTCCCTTAGTTCTTTGTGAAACTCTGGGGATAGGGGTTCTTGATCTTGACTTGATTTAGAACAACTCTTGTGATCCACAAGAGCCTCCTCTTGACATGATCCTTGGGTGGATGATATATCATCAGTAAAAGACTCTTCACAATAGTTTGTGGGTATCAGTGCAACAATGGATATTTTTGGCTCATTTGGAATTTCTTCAACATGTCTAATCATTGAGTCATATGTGGGAGAGATATCACAATTTGATATCCACTTGATGTCATTACGGTATAAAATAGTGACAAACATTGTTGATGGGTTTGGAATTTTTTTAAAAATAGTCTCTTGATATATTTCTAATTCCTCATAAACAACGTAAACATGTCCCAACGCGGTATCTTGGGTATTGTTTGAAGTCGATGCATTTATTGAATCTTTTGTCTTTCCATGATCAGGCATAGGGCTCATGTAAAATTTTAGATTTTCATTCCCATATTTTTGATCGACCTCAATGTCCCTTTGTTCAATAAGATCCTCTATTAGATGTTTGAGCCTAAAACAATTTTGTGTGCTATGACCCTTGTACTGGTGAAATTCACAAAAATGATCTTCTCTATAGCTATAAGGTTTGATTTGTGGCTCTTGATAGTTTTAGAAATCTGGGAGTGTGATAAGGTTAGACTGTATCAACCTTTTTAACACGTCTTCCATAGGTTCCCCTAAGGGAGTGAATTGTCTCTTAGGAGCACTATTTGTTTTCAATTGTCCGTGTTGAGTGCTTACAACGTTGATCATTGGTTGATTGTTTGGTGGTTGCGCATATAGTTGTTGTGTGTTCATGGGTTGGGTGTTTTCTTTTCTAGGAGCAGTTAAGACCACCTTTGCATCAACAACACCATAACTAGTAACATTTTTGTTCTTGGCCCAATAGCGGGGATTTTTGTTAAAACAAGTGGATGGGTGGTTTTCTTTATACACTTGTGTTTTTCCCTGTGAGATTAGGGCTCTCTTGATGTTAAGGGCTCTAGGGACGAGCTTGTCATAAGATGTGATACATTGCATTTTCAAGTGGAAGGATAGATCTGGATCTAGATTTGCTATGATAATGCCCACTTGTTGTTTGTAAGGAAGTGGCCACTTTCTTTTACTAGATCTTTGCCTCCATCATTGCAAGAAGTTGGAAAAAGATTCTCCTTTGTTTTGTTTGAGAGTGTACAACTCTTCTAAGATTACATCCATGTCAATATTGAAGGAGAAGTGATCTATGAATTTGTCTTGAATGATTTCTTGGAAAAATTTTATGCCTGGAGGTAACTGTGAAAACCAATCCATGGCAGGACATGTCAAACTTCGTGGAAAGAGGTGCATTAAGTAGGAATCATTGTAGGAAACCTCCATACACATGATATTGAATTATTTGATGTGGTCTACAGGATTTCCCTTCCCTTTGTATTTATCAAATTTGGGGATTTCAAAGCTAGGAGGGAATGGTACCATTGCGATGTTTTGAGCAAATGGATGAGGACACAAGTTCCATGTATGTGGATTCTTTGTCTTACCCATATGAAGGTCCTACATTGCTTGTGAGAGTGCTTTAAATTGTGATGCTAGATTGTCTTGTGGGTTTGGTGGGGGAACATATTTTGCATATTGGGGAATGGTAGATAAAGCATACATGGGATTCTAAAATGATGAGGTGTTGTATGGGGTGTATGGTGGTGTAGGATATTGTGAAGGTGATTGTGGTGGAGGCGTATATATTTCCAACGTGTTTGGGTTGACGATGTTTTGTTGAGGGTTATAGTATGAACCATGTTGTTGTGTGATCAATTTTTGTTGTTGGGCATACTGTTGGGCTTGTTGGGCCGCTAGGGCTGCTTGTTGTTGTTGCTACTATTGTTGCGCTACTAAGGCAGCTTGTTGAGCTTGTTGTTGTTGTTACCATACTAAGGTGGCCTGTTGTTGTTGTTGGATAGCTTATTGATAAGCATGTTGTTGTGTTGCTAGGGCTACTTGATAAGCTTGTTGTTGTTGTTGTTGCGCTGCTAAGGCTGCTTGTTGGGCTTGATGTTGTTACATTGTTGCTTGTTGTTGTTGTTGTTGGATAGCTTGTCAAAAGGCTATTGTGCTTGATGTAAAGCCAAGGCATGCACTTGCAATGTAGGATCGATTGATTGTTGACACATCTGTGATGGGTTTTGGGCATTGATGTTATGAGCGGGTAGTTGATTGTTGATAAGAGGTTGAGGGTTCCCTTGGTTTAGCATTCCTTGCAAGATGGTGGATTGAGATGGAGGAATGTAAGTTTGAGGTTCCATTTGATTTTACATGGTGAGAGGGACCATGGGGAAATATAATGATGCCATTAGATATTGTGATGGTAATGGCACATTCAGACCTTGTAACTAATTGAAAGGGTTTCCTTGACCGATGGGTAGGGGGTTCCCTTGTTATATTTGTGTGATCAAGGTATTACCTTGGTTGATGGGATTTGTAACCAAGGTTTTGTTTTGATTTGGATCAATGATGGATGGGTTTGATGTGGATGGTGGATTGATTTGAGTAGCTTGGTTAATCACTCATTTCAATGTGTCAATGGGGTTGTTGGAACCACTTGTAAAGGGTTGAATTTGTGTGAGAGTGTTAACTTTCCCTTGTTGTCCCATTTGAGGTACTTGGTTCACATTACCTTGTGTATCATTAGGAATAATTGGGGTATTTGTGATGATGGATGAAGATGGTTGCGCTAAAAATGTCGAGATTATTGTGGCATCATGGAATGTAAGTGGTTTGCCAAAGGTTGGTATCCAACTTGTGTCATGGGGAAGGTTGGTGGTTAATGAAATGGTTGTTTTGTGAATACCTAAAGCTGTGTTTGTTCCTAGACATGAAGTGAGACCAAGGTTGGTTCCTAGTCGAGTTGCAACTAGATGTTAAGGGTTGAATTGGCACAAGGGATGGAGTTGGTTGAATTGTAGATGAAGTCAAGCCTTCTATCATTGATTGTGCAACAAAATACGGGGAAATTGGAGCCACATTTTCTAAGGCTTGATGTTCCATGATTTCTTCTCTAGTAAGTCCAAATGGGTTGTTTGTGATATCTTCTATCTCATAAGGCCCTAGTAGAGATGATGGTTGTTGTGAGGGGGTAGAATAAATCCTTGGATCAAATTCTTGTGAATTGGGATCACTGATGGTAGATGAGACTTTGGATTTCTCCATGATTCTCTTATGTTGTGATCTTGTTGTAACCATAGATTGAGGGTCACCGATGGGAGAGGTGTG
The DNA here is from genome assembly GCA_007258455.2 of Sequoia sempervirens. NCBI lineage: Eukaryota > Viridiplantae > Streptophyta > Pinopsida > Cupressales > Cupressaceae > Sequoia > Sequoia sempervirens. The sequence goes on along the minus strand of VDFB02373365.1, from coordinate 189,805,975 downwards.
TTGAGTTTGTAATGTTTGAACTCTCTAGTTGACTCAAATCTAGGTAGAAGGGACATTCTAAGTCTTTTGGTAGAAATTATGATAGTGGGGGATGAAAAGATGGGTGATGTGGAGAGTGGTCTTTATAAATGTTTTAGGAAAACACTTTTGACTTAAGTTTCGATGTTTTGATGTTGGGATAACGGATGATGAACTTGTATATCTTTAGGGTAGACTCATGACCTTCAAGATAAACTAGTTCAAGGATGATAACTAACTTAACTAAGTGCATGGAAAAGGATACATTTCACATACAAAGTAGCCGAGTTAGTAGTTGGTTTGATTTGATTTGATGTTTAAGTCCCAAAGTGTTGGTGTACTTAAAATTTTGCAAAGTTGGATGAAGTGAAGGATGAAATTTGATGAAGAGGTGAGTAGGATGTTTTACCCAATGTTGACTTAAAGTGAACCTTTGTTTTCCAAGACCAAGGTAGCAAGAAAAATGCTATACCTCTAAAGTGATGAAACCTAAGAACTCAATGATTTTGGTAAAATAGGACTCAAATGATTTTAGAAATAGGACCCAATGATTTTTACCATAAAAATCAATGACTTTGGATAATGGACCTCAATGATTTTTCAAATGTTTTTCATGTCTTAATTTGCTTGTTTTGGGTGAGTCAACGTTTTGAACATACATCAATGTGGGGTGTTCATTTGATTTAATCTTGGATTAATGAATTTATTTTTACCACATACACTTGTATTGATTATGTTTTCTAACTAAATGTTTATGTCAAAAACATCATAACTTTCACAATGTCCATTTCGTGAAAATCATGAGGTTGAAGCCATAATTTCCTATGTTGTCTTTGGAAAATATGGATTTGAGATTAATGTCAAGATATTTAGAAACTGCTAAGGATAAATCCTTAGGACAAGTAGTAATATCAAGGCTAACTCGAGAAGTCCATATTTAATCCAAAGTGTTTGAATTTTGGATAGTGAATGTTTGTTTTTGGATTGTTTTGAAACCAAGCAAAGTGTTAAACTGACTCACAAGCATTTCAACCCTAGCATAGAAATGACTATATTTGTTGAATTCCCTCTTGGATTTCTCCAACTGTGCTTATTCAGAGCGGATGATTAGAAGCTTGACCACACTAGCTCCCCTCCACAACACTCACTTCTACTAGTCAACCAAGCTTCAAATTCTCATGAATCTCCCATGACAAACTCTTCATCTCTACTAAGAACCGCAAATATGTGGGACAACTTCAGAGTTCCGACCTCCTGGCATTAACAAATATTAGGTATTTTTGGCTTCTACACAAAGGTTCATAATAAGGGCATCCAGTTTAGAGGGTACAATGATAAAATACTTGTGAGAGGTCTCCCAACCCTTAGAACAAGGACTTTACACATCATAAAGATACTGGGGGAGAGCTATCATGCACCACTTCCCATTGATTACGATTTTCATCGAAACCAAAAATTTATATAGCGGTTTGGAAGAGCTTGGCTTATGCTTGTTACTACTTGGGCCGTTCCCTTGGGGTGATTACTTTTTCCCATCAAGGCAGACCCTCTAAAGGTGAACAATAGCGAGTAAGTTTATCCATAGTTCGATCATCTTTGCTTGCATGAACAAAGAGAGAACATACGCTATTCCTTTTCTCACACTAGCATGGTTATTCAATTTTAAACCCAAATTGAAAGATGTGGATGATTTTGCAAAGTGTTAGAGAATGTTTATGTTTTTCAAGATCACCAAACGACATGAGATAATTGCATATGCATTCACCAACAAAATGAAAATCACAAAAGAAAGCAAGCAGTTATCAATTTTATCCTTCAAAGCAATAATGAGTTAATTTTAAGCACCAATTGAAAGATGAGTTTTCCTTGTTCAATTTTAAGCCTAATTGAAAGATGTGATGTAAGGGTTCAGTTTTAACCAACTTTGAAAATGAATTTTAAGCCCAATTGAAAGCTAATTGGTCCTAAAATTGTAATTTTTAAAACCCAATGGAAATTTAGTGGTCCTAAAACATAAACCAAAGCAACATATGGTGGGTTATAATTGCCCCACAAGTGTCAAAACACTATTACAATTATAGAATGTTAAGAGAGAAGAGAAGTTATTCAATTTCACTCCATGCCTTTAAACCTACAAAAACCTATTAGTCTAACAATAGAAACACAGTCATACATCGATCAGTGATCACATAATCAAAAGAAATTAAGTCACATGTCAAAAAAGAAACATAAAGTTTCTTACCCTAGTTGAGCATCACTGCACACGATGGCATCACTATTTGAAATTTGAGTGTTGCTCTGGTGAATTTGAGCTTCGCTCTGCAACAAGACCAGTGAGCATAGTCGTGTCTCTATTTTGATGGGCGTCGCTGTCAATGAATGCATCACTGTTTGAAATTTGAAAGAACCGGTCTGGTGAATTTGAGCATCATCATTTGTGTTCCACAATATCTTAAATTTAAATATGCGTCGTTATATTTAAATTGGTGTTGGCCAATTAAATATGTGTCGTTGTATCAAATTGCTTGGGTGTTGCTATATGGTGACACTATTGAAATATCATCGTTGTTTGTGTCTTGAGCATCACTACAACCTGCAAAACAACATAAACATGGATTTGAAGCTAAAAAACAACCAAATGATTAGTTTTCCCTCCTTCTAGTGCTAGAGTGTCAATGTGAGGATACCGATATGGGCTGAATTACACTTGATCCATGAAGAATCAAAGCATAATGGAGCCACCAATACTCAAATCTCAACAAGATCAGTCAAACAAGATTAAAACTAAACATTTCATCAAAACCTAACATACTAAATTATGAAAGCCATTAAAAAATATATTCTAACCCATTCAAAATTTATCTTGTTGTGGAATTGGTGTTGTGTTGATGTGGACCAACAACCCTTTCCCAATCCTATGATAGAGAGCTTGTTTCAGTCGATTCTATGAAAGAGAATCGATGAAACCATAGTGTTTGATGTGTAAAAACCTAAATTATGCTAAAATGAACATGATGTAAGCTAAGTTACCATGATTCTATGTTATAAATGATCTAATTATTCTATTGCTAAGCTATTCTAAGCTAAGATTATGCTAAAAGATGAAAACCCTAATTTATTTACAAACTAAGATGGATGCATGGAAGTTGTTAATGGATGCTCTAAGCTATTGTGCAATTGAAGTAAACTAAAAATAAGCTAAATAGTGAGCTAAAAGATGAGTGAGTATGTGAGTAAATTCAACAACATAAGTTTGCAATAAAAGATGGATCCATTTGTCTCCAAATAGTGATCTATTTATAGGAGAGCAAATGAGGAATGGATAGTTGAGATCAAAAATCTTAATCAATGGTTCAAGATGAAGGGGATGAGAGACATGGATCGTGGGTTCTCATCAACGGATGAGAATGCATGATGAAATTTAATCAAAGGCTCACAATTTCCTCCAACAAACACACTTTTGACCTGCTCACACAGGTCAAAGGTAACTTGCTAAAGAGGTTGAAGGTTTAACTTTCTTTTGAAGCTAAGTGAGTTGATTGGAGGAGAGGGAATATTCCTTAGAATATTCCTTTTAGATGAGGAAAAAGGTTAATTTACAAATTAAAAAAAAGTTTTAATTGTGTAAAAAGGATAAAGAATATTCCATGGGAATATTCCCTTTGACTAGAGGAAAATAGTTTAATTGCTAATTAAACAAGGTTTAATTGCTAATTAAAAAGGGTTTAATTTATGCAATTAGTGAATTAAAAGAATTAGGAGATATTTATTAAATTAGATAATTTAATAAATAGGGGAGGGGTGAAATGATATTTAATTAAATAACTTAGGGTTATTTAATTAAATAAGATGACCTAGGAGATTAAATTAAATATTTTGATTTATTTAATTTAAATATTTGAAGTATTAGTGTGAAAAGAGGTGAATTAACCCGAATAAATTAATTAGGCCAATATATGAAAATGATGTAATCAATTAATTAGCTAGGCTAATTGAATTAATTAAATGAAAAGAGGATGGATAAAGAGGAAATGATGTTAATAAATCTGGTTCAAGTGTATAACATTGATTAGGACATTTTTCAGTGTCTACAAGTATACGTAATTATTGATGTATCATAAGTTTTTAGGTCTTCGTAACTCTAGGCTATAACATCTTGATATGCATGTAATGCATATATTAATACTTTTCTTTCTTCTAGGGTACATACCTTGCCCATGAATACATTCATCACATCATTTGGAGTGCCCATATTATAAGTTTCACACTAACTAGCTATTGAGTCCTTCTTTTCCTATTGATCTTGATCCCTTATTTTATCCAAGTCAAAGATCCTTTCAAGCTACACCATCCCTCCTGAAATGGTATTTTTTAAAAGATTGATTACCCCTTCCATATCCAATTCTGCTTCATCTATTATCGAAGAAGTAAACACATCAGAACTAGTGATAAAGTCCAAAATATGCTTTTCATCTTCAAACACTTGAAATTTTGTGACATTATCTAGTACAAAAGGATCTGGATTAAGTTCAACCATGAATCTTTTCAACCTTGACAAGGATAATGGCTCTAAAGTGCTGGCTACCTAAGCTAAAGCATCAATAGTATGATTATTTCTTCGAGGTATCAATTGGATGTTAAATGCATCAAACCCCTCTATCAGATCCCATACTCTATGACTATAATTTTTCATCCTTCTATCATGATAAGAGTATTTCCTCCTAACATGCTTGACGACTAATTCAGAGTCCCCGAGGACTTGTAGAATTTTAACTTTCTTTCTTATAGCCATGAGTAACCCATGTATTAATGCTTTGTATTCAACAACATTATTAGTGCAATGAAATTGTAGCCTATGTGCAACAAGGAAGGTTTTACCTAAAGGGCTTGTCAACTCAAATCCTACACCAACTCCTTGCTTAGATTTAGAACCATCAAACTTTAAAGTCCAAAATTTAGTAGTAGACATACCTTTTGGATCCTTTGTACTCTTATTCATACTAGATGAAGGATATTCTTGTACAACCGGTTGATTACCTTTCTGCTCATTCAAAATTACATGGACCTCGAGTCTTACTGCTAGAGGAGGATTAATACATCTCTTAATTTTCTCTACAACAGTCTGACATAAACAACATTCCAGTTTAGGATGTGAAGCATTGTGAAATCTACACCAGTTCAGGGCAATAGTAACTCCTCAAAATTCATTTTCCTTCCAAGATTAATTTGATCCTCAATATACTTCTAAATGAACTCTTGAAAGTTATCAAGTAAACCCAAGTTGCCACCATTTTGTTCAGTATCCTCATCTGGTTCTACAATTGCCTCCATAACATCGAGTCAAATCCTTAGGCATATCATGCATCATTAATACTTCTTCTACTACTATTTCATCAATAGCTACTGCTAGGATATGATTTCCTCAACTTGCTTCAGAAACCAACACCTCATTTGATGCATTTTAATACTCAGTGATCAAATATTTCAATATTGGTTCTTTTTCAATCCTAATATAATTAGGAATTCCCTTCCATGGCAACCACATTTGTGAATGATCTATGGAGGTATATCCATTAAGTGCTCTTGTGAAACCCCTTCCTAGAATCATTCCATAAGCATTTGATATTTTAGCTACTTGGATATTGATGATCTACTATACCCTCGGGTCTAATACAATTTGTATGGGGATCATATTCAACTCACCTATCACACTTACCTTAGTTTTATATAACTGAGTCACCTTTCATTGGAAAGGGTTAGGAGTAATTCCCAATGTCTTGCAGACTAAAAATGGCATGGCATTTGTAGAGGCTCCAAAATCCAGTAGGTAATTGTGCATATTTTTACCAAATATTCGAATGGAAATTAGAAAAGGAGGAGTCTCTAGTTTATTTTGGAATAGACTTATAGGAGAGTCAACTTGAGCCACTTGAGTCTTATCCTTCTCTTTACTCTTATCCTTTGTCTACACTTGAGTTTGATCCTTAGCAGGTTGATTAGCTTGATTTCTAGTTGGTTGTGAATTTTGTGTCTTTCCAACCACTTCCTTGACCACCGGATCAGTAAAACCAACCCTCCTCATAGCAACATCTTGCGAAGATTGTGAAGATACATTATGATTCAAAGAAACAAAGACAACACGTCTAATTTATAGAACCCTTAATAACTCAAAAGTTGAGAGACTAACTTTTACCTTCTTGAGTTATTCTACCACATATTCACCCATTTGTGTTAAATTCATCTTAGACTGATTTCCTTTGAGTTGCTCCACTTGCTTATTTTTGCCAGCATCAGTATGTCCTCTTTTGGCCTAATCAAAAGATCCTTCTTTAGAAAAATATTGTATTGGCACTTCTGGATATGAAGGCTTGTTACTTGCATTTGGATCAAGGGGTGTATTAAAATTATTTGGAGGAGTAGAAGTAGTAAAAGGCCCACCAACTTGCTTATTTCTTAAATAATAAGATGTACATTGTTGAAACATTTGAACTTCCTCAATCCCACACTCTTCATCTTTAGGACCATTATCAACCTCATCACTATTTTCAAACAATTGAGCTACTGATTCCTCATTACATACCTGGTCTAACTTGAAAATTTGCTCCATTGATTCCTCCTCGGGTCCCTTTTCTTCACCTTGTGGGAAAGGAGCATGATTTAGTACTATCACTCGGGAATCATATGGATCGGAAGGAACAATATCCTGCCCACTTGCACCATTACCAACAACTTGTTGGAATTCTATTTGGAATATCGCATATGCAGTCTAGAATTCAGGATAGTCAAATTTAGAATGTTGTGTCATTTTATGGAGCCTACAATATCTAGCCAATGTAGCTTAAGCCAAGATGACTGTACTTCTTGACTTCTCTTGATTAATATGTTGGTCTAGTGGTGTTAGGACTCCTCCATTGTTGGGTCTGGTGTTCCAGGTTCTATTCTGTCTTGGGGGCTACCTCCTATCAAAATTCTGCCCTGATGATTGACCTCTGTCAAAACCTTGTCCTAAATTTTACCCTCTATCAAAGCTCTATCCTTGACAATGTGGATAATCTCTATTATCTCAATTGTAATTGGATTGTATGGCTCTCTGTACTGCCTGCAATTGACTATTCTAATTTTTGAGATAGGTGACTTCCATGGACACCCCAATTCTAACCTTATGACCCTAATTAATTAAAATTCTAAATTTTAATTAATTATCCTGATTTATTCCTAATTAATTAAATATTGTATTATTTAATTAATCCATCTTAGCCATGTACTGATATATAACTTCTAGAGTCATGTATTGATCCTACCTTGCTATATAACATTCTAGAGCATCTTCTTTACACCATCTATACTCCTCTTGGCACATCCTTTGGATTTATATTTTGAAGCTATCATGCCTTCCTTGTTTTATAGATGAAAATGACCTTGCATTGTGGGACATCATGCTTTCCCTCACCTTGTGCACTCATCTTGCCATTTATTTATCACTAATATATACATTATGGGAAACATGCCCTTCTACTTCTATACATTATTATATCTTTACATTCAAGGCATCACACCTTTAATCTTGCATGCCATTATTATAGTTTTATATCAAGAACACTATATTTTTTAGCCCTTAGCATCACCTGCTTGTGTTATCTTTTTACACTTATACACCATCGTCAACATGGTTTCCCTTACACATTAAATTATTCCTACATAAATCCATGTTACCATGAGTGACATGTTTCCTTACCTTTAGCTTTATGTGCTCATGCTCTTGGATGCTACATTGGGGGTATATGCACATACCAATGCTCTTTATACTTACAAAGAGTGTTTTAGTCATTTTAAAGGCTACATCACCAATTTTGCATTGACCATGCTAGGGACAAATCCACCTTCTTTGATGTTATTTTTGTTTGAAATAGTGACTTTATCAAAATAGTTAGCTTTTAGCCTACCTAGGAGAATTCTTTTTACATTTATTAAGTCTCATAGGGACTTTTGAACATTTTATCTCACTTCATAGTATTGAGAAACATGTCCTCATCTTTTGAGACACCTATTACATGCATACTTGCCACTTGCTCACACACTTTTCAAATGAGTTCACAAGTGTTACACATATGAAGGATTAGTCAGTTGTTCAGTCCTACCTTCCTATCTCATCTAGCTTGCCTATATATGCAAGGTTTCTCATTGTATTTACACACTTTCATTTATATCGATAAACATACTATTGTGCTCATATTTTCAATTGTGGAAGGTTATCAATTCGAGCTCTCTAATCTTGGGTCACTTGAAAGGCATTATCATATCATATTGTTTCTTAATAAACATTTAATATTAAAAAATATTGATAAATATATCATTAAGTTTTAGGGACAAAGGAGGTAATTATATTGGTGTTTCTACTTAAGTATTGGGGGTGAGGTTGTGGAGAGGGTTGAGATTAGGATCTACAAAATAGAAAATTTTAAATTATATTTACTTTTAACTATCATAAAACTACAAAGAAATTTTGATTATAATAAAAAACATAATATTTTCAAACTCTATTATAGTATATAAAAAAATATTTACATTAAACTTCTAAAAAACTTTCATTTGCATTTAAATATAATATTTATATAAAAATACACACATTACATAATCTTAAATAAATAAAATAATAATATTAAAGAATGTACTTATAATATAAATAACCAATCGACAATATTTTTCATTAATCATAACCACAAATTATTAAATGTCTTATATTTTCACAAAAAAAATATAAGAAAAAATAATTGGATCACAAACAGATCATAATCCTATCCCATCTTTTCAATTGAAAGTCTTAAAAATCATGATAATATACATCTCATTCTCCTCCACAAATGCCGCTTTCATTGATCTTTTATATGAAAGTTGCTTGGTATCTTCCTAGTACTATTGCTTTCTATGACCTTTTCTTTCTTCATACCGTCGCACTGTCCCTAGGTTGAGAGAAGCACGGCAGACAAGTCCAGTCAATTTTAACGTATACAGAAAACTGAGACGTTGTAGTCGCCAAAGTAATAATAAACACACAAGTCATCCGTCAAGAGTGAAGATAAGAGAATGAGGAGTATGGTAATGCCGTGAAGAACAGTGAGAGGGCATTACAATACAAATGCATTTTGGCGTGGGCATCAAAATATCTTATCTAATTCGCACTGTGTCTTTTGCACGTTCCACGACTCCTAAGCAAACTGTGATCTTTTGTATGAAAGTTGTTTGGTATCTTCCTACTATTGCTTTCTCTGCCATTTTCTTTCCTTCTATTATTTTTAATATTGTAGAACAGCTGTTCTCTCTTCACACTGTCAGAGTGTCCCAAGTCCAGTCAATTTTAACTTATACGGAAAACACACAAAGTCATCCGTCGAGAGGGAAGATAAGAGAATGAAAGGTGTTTCGTTTCTTTCTGTGATTTTTTCCTTTCTTCCTTTAATATCGCATAAAAACTATTTTCTGTTCACACTCTTTAATGTCCAGATCAGTGGTGGTAATTTTGACAATGACTGCCTACCTGTTTTTATTGATGAGAATTCGTTTACTTGGTAGTGAAAACCTTCGAATAAGTTCCATCTGTTTTGATCACAGTCAAGTTCTAATCTGTTTTTAGTTTAGAGTAATTGTTGATATATTTATATAGTTACAATTTACTGTATTTTTATGTCTAGTTTTATTTATATTTTGTTTTATGTTATTTAAAATATTTATCTTTATTTATCTAATTTGATCTATTTTGAAAGTATTTTAATCACTAGCAATTAAAATTTTCATATCTTATACAGCTAAGTTGTTAAATCATAATTCATTTTTACATATTTTATTTATAATTACAAGGATAAAATTATCAAGAGAGATTTTCCTTTGTTTCTCTATTGAAATAGCGAAAATTCATTTTGAAGTTAGAAATATTTTAGTTTTCACTTTTATTTTAATGACATCTTTTAAATGACTTTTTAATAGTTGGTATAAAGTTTTCATAATTTATATAGTAGATAATATTTTTTTAATTATGAAAAGAGGTAAAATAAGACAAATGGGAAAATATGATGATAAAATAAAATAGTCAATGGAAACTTTGAAAGTTGTATAGTTATTTATTTTTAAATGAAAAAGATCACCATCTAAATTAATGCAAGTTAAAAATAATCAAATTATACTTTTAACATTTTTTGATTAAATTTAATTTGTTTAAATATTCAAAGTATATTTATTATTTATTATTATTGTTAAAATCACAATACATTAAGTTGATTAGTTGATAATATAATTTCTTAAGTATTCAAGAAATTTATAATATTGTTATTTAAACTTTTTTACATCATTTCATTTATATATTTTTGTCATTTAAAAGAAATTTCATTATTATTATTAAAATAGTGATATTACCAATACATTATATATTATTATTTTGTATAAAAACTTGTTACATATGATATTGATGATGATCTAACATTTGTACACAATACTATTTAGAGTACTACATAGATCAAACACTGTTATATCTTACATGGTTGCATTGTTACATCTTGCCCTTATATGATTGTGTCTTTTATTAGGATCTTGCATTTTGTATATTATGACTACATAATCTCATATTACTATATCCATGACTTAATGATCTTGTTGTTGTTTATTGCTTCTTAGAGTACACACATATTAATCATGCATTGAACATTTTTCATTGATCCTTATCTATGCTCGCATTGGGACCTTGTTTTTCTCTCATGTATCTATTGGATTTGCATTGTTATATCTTATGTGTGATCTTATTTACATCAAGGTTCTATCAATATCTTGATCCTAACATTTATTATGATCAATTTTTTCATATCATATATTTTGGCCCTATATATCTTGAACATATATTGTGTAAAATTTTGATCTCAATCATACAAATTATACTTCCTTGATGATATATTTTGTCAAAGTGTATCATATTGATTCTATATTGAGGGGCATTGCGATTTTCTCCTTATCACATTAATATTTCCTTAAATGATTTATATATTTATAACACATATCTTGTGATCATACTTGCTAGATTTTAATATTTTATCCACTATCACTCCTTTTACCGTGTATCTTATATGTGTCACATTTATTTCACATGTCCCATTGATCATATCAATCATATTTCATCATATATATTCTATTGCTTCAATTGATATTATTAGGTCTCATTTAATTGTTGGGTGTTGTTGATCCTACTTATTATTTTGATCATGTACCTTATGTGTGCTCATGTTCATGGATGCCATAGGTAGTTACATGGAAATGGTGGTCTTTCATTGGTGGCTAGCCTTGATATTTTTAGCACAATATGTTTGCATTAAATGAAAAAAAAAATACATATATATTTTCATAGCCATTATTGGCTATCTAGTACATTGCATCACCATTATTTTTCCCATGCTAGGGATACTAATCTATATTTGACTTTATCTCCAATCCATTGTTAAATACTTCTCTTGATATATTTTTTCTAGCTATGATTGCTATATTTTATAGCTTGAATGATTTAATATAGTTTTGTGACCACGATAATAGTATAGGCTAAATACAATAGATCCATACGGCTTTGAGATATATTTAATCCACTAAGACATGATCCCGATGCGATATTCAAAAAATAAGAAACTAAATAACAATTAAACTAAAATAAAATCAACACGAAATCATAAAAAAACCTATTCTCAAACCTCGAATCTTATCCCATTGGGGGAGTGGTGTCACATTAATGTGGAATGGCGACTCTTTCCCAATCCCTTTGATAATATGAGCTTATTTCAATCAGTTTTATTGAAAAAAACTGTTGAAACCGATGAGATATATGTGAAACATGGATGCAAAACTAGTTTAATTTGATAAAGATGAGTTCTAAATGCTAAATTTTTGTTAAGATGGATGCAATTTGTTCCAAATATAAACAAACTTCAAAGATATGAGCCATAAATTAAAAAAAATGCTAAAATGGATGCAAGCTAAGTTACCATGGAAGCCATTAATGGATGCTTAAGCTAACTATGTATGGAAATTAATCTAACATGCTAATAATAATGCTCAATATCAATGCAAGTGAGTGTGAATTTCAACAACATATCTTTGTTATCAAAAGGTGGATCCTTCTTTCATAAAGGTGGCCTCTATTTATAGGTTTCCAAGATTGGAAGAGGGGAAAAAATAGGCAATGTGGGATCAAATGGGGATCATTAGCCTTGGGACAAGTGTCACAAGGCTAAGAGAAGAAGGTGAGACATGGATTAAGGATTTCAATCCATGGTCAAGGTTAAAAGTTGACAAGGATCAACTAATTTAATCAATGGTCCAAATTAGCTTTTAACAAACATAGTTCCTAAAAATTAGGAAGAGGTTATGAGATATTTTGGAGGAATGAGTGCACAAAAGGGGATATTCCATAGGAATATTCTCTTTTGGAGGAGTGTGCAAAAGAGGAATATTCCATGGTAATATTCCCTTGCAAATGGGAGGATGAGGATAATTAGAAAATTTAGTAATTAAAACTAAATTTTAATGTGCAAGATGAGGAATGCGAGGATTTTCATTAAATGATTGATTTATTTAATGAAAAGGGGATGAAAATATGATATTTAATTAAATAGTTTAGGATTATTTAATTAAATAAGAGGGCTTGGGGTTTAAATCAAATAATTTGATCTATTCAATTTAAATATGATGAGAGGTGAAGGTGAAAGGGGGTGAATTAACCTAATTAAACCAATTAGATTAATAGATGAAAATGATGCATTCAATTAAATAGCTAGGCTAATTTAATCAAATAGGTGAAGAGAAGGTGAAATTCAAAATAAAAATAATGTTAGCACGATCAAATTCAAGTATGTAGTATCATTCAAGACATTTTTAAGTGTCTACATTTTTCCCCTCTTTGAAGTGGGGTACTTGTTATGTTGATTCAAAGACTGATGCTTTTTGGATTAATAATGTTGCTTAGATAAAAAATCCAAAAAAATTTGATTATTTTATTTTGATGCCTCACTATTGCCTCAATGGAAGAAATTAAGCTGATACCCTACCCCCCCGAGGGATCGGGCGAAAATTTGCAATTTCGGGTCAATATCGCGACAAAGATTAAACATGGATTTAGCTCAAAGAGGACAAAAGATACTTCTTAGAAAGCTCATATGTTTGATGTAGAAAGATTTGATGTTGTATAGACAATCATCGGCCATGGGTAGCTCATGTATATTTTGATATACCACACATATTAGACACTTGGATAGAAATGTTAGTAAAGATACAAGAATAGGAAGAATGGATAGAAGAATGAGATGGATTAGGGCCATTGATTTTGAGATTGATTCAAAAGTCCAAAAAGTCTATGATTCTTCAAAACTTTATTAGATATGGTAATGAGATTGATGATTTTCTCATTTTTGGGATTGGGACTCTCCATCATTCCTTATGTTTGATATAACACATAGACATGATGCATCAAGTTATTGATAACCAAGATAGTGTTGTATCTAGTGTGATGGACTTTGACTCTACAAAAAAATAGGATATTCCTTGTTCACACCTTGAATTACGAAAAACTCAAGTTGGAATGTAGTTTAGAAGTTTAGAATATTTTGGACCAAAGCACATGCAATAGTCAATAATCTACTCCAAATGACCTCCCTACAGACAACTAAGCAAGTATGCACCAAGATTATTTTACAAGCATATCCAACAAGCACAAGAAATGAAAGATAATGATTGATCCCCATTCCTTTCTCTCTAAATCATGTAGACATCATCGAGAGGTCCTTGAAATGGGTCAATAAGATAAATCAGAAGACAAGATAAAAAACAAATAATCAATGTTATCTATATCTCTTTCCAAAAGGTGTGATGTGTTTTGATGATAAATATTCAAAATGATTTCCAATGATAATGCCCATTGTAGGAAGGATGCATCCTAGGACATGTTATCATATGTTGGCAGGTTGATGGGCTGTTTGAAAGGTCGTTGATGTAAGGTTCAATTGACATGTTTGATAATGATCAAGAATTTCATTTTGAACTTTAGGTTCTCATTTTATGTCCGTTAATTGTTTTCTAGACTTGTTTTACCAAAGTTTGAAGATGATGATTGATTTATAATGGATGAAAGGTTATTGCGAGTGAAAGAGAAATGAGATGGGTGGTTTTAGATTTTCTCAAATATTTCAATGTTTTCCGTATTTTGAAAATGTTTTGAGCCTATTATTTTTGGTTTTTTTTGAAAGTTTATATGAATGTTTAGGCTTTCGATTATTTGAGGTTGTTTATGTCTTTTGAAGATTTTCCAATGTTTTGGGTTTTTTCTAAGTTTTTAAATGTTTTTGTGTTTTCCAAGTTTTGACCAAGAACCTAACCTAAAAGACTATCATAGGGGCCTCAGGGGTTTATCAAATATGAGAGTTTCCTACATTATGCATACAAAGACCACGTAGTTCGATTGACTTTGAACAATTATTGTTGATGAGATATGAACACTTGATGGATTGTCAGTTTATTATGACAGACTCCTAAAGGACTGACCTAGGGTGTCTCAGAGGCACATCAGTCATGGCCTTGCCTATGTTTAAGCTAAGAGACAATGTAGTTCGACAAGGTAATTCTTTTTATTTTGATTTTTAATGTTTTGACCTATTTAGGAATTTTGATGTGTCCTGGATGTTTTGGATTTTGACTTTACAATTTTTGAATGTTTTTTGGGTTTTGGCTATACAATCTTTTGATGTTTTTGGATTTTTTGATTTTGTGAGTGTTTTTGGATTTTGATGAGATTTTATGAATGTTTTTGGGATTTTTGAGATATTTTGAGGTAAAGGATACCTAGATCATGATGTTCATATCACATTATGAGATATAATACATGGATCAAGAGTTATTTGAAAATAAGAGTGCAATAACATGCCCCCATTGTCTAGCGATGCTTCATAGTTTAATTAACAAACCAAGATGGGTAATGTATATGCGAAGAGGTCAACAAAGTTTTATCGTGCTAGATATGGGCTATGGGACTTCATGAGATAAAATGGTAAAGAGCATGTCAAAAAATTTCCATGAGTAGAGTTGAAGTATACATTGAGTCTTTGTCAAAATCAAGATAAACAAGAATATGTGGATAAAGTTGAAGTGGATGGATGGAGGGAATATTGAATTTATCATGAAAAAGATGAGGTACTTATGTCTGAGAAGGATTATATAGACACTTGATTATACTCATGATACATGTTTTCCAGGTTTTCATAATAGCACTTTCGTAAAGCGGCACCATAATGGTTTTTAGTGAAGGATAATTTTTTTTTTTTACTGTTTTCTTCATTTTTTGAAAATTTTACCGTCATGTTGAACCACCTAGTGGTATTGATGTAGATGTTATTGCCATAACATACAAATGATATCCTACTTGAAGAATTGGCTTTGCTAAGACAAAAGCACTTAAATGCAACTTTTGAGAACTATGATCTATCTTGTGAATACAAAAATTAACCTATTATATGTGCACACATTGCGATAGATGCCTTAAAAATCCTTAGGATGGATATTTTATACCAACACATGGTTAATGCAAGAATTGGATATCATGAATGGAGTGTACGATGTCATGCATAAATGAATATGAGATGGATTGGTCAATGGTTTGGAACATTTGACTCTCCAACCTTAGGAAGATGAGCAATGTGTAAGGAAAGCTAGATGTGGAAGCAATTCTCCTAATGTCAAAAAACTCAGGGAAGAATGCAGAGATACCTTTTAAATTTTACAATTACATTCCAATTAAGATGCACTTGAAAGAGATAACAGAAACAGAGAAATAGAAAAACACAAATGAACACCAGCTATACGTGGGAAAAGTCTTACGGGAGAAAAACCCACCACACCAAGAGAAGTCACTTTGTATTATAGTAATAAAGATTACAAATAGAGTTTTGACTTATCTTTCTGATGTTAGTTTACAACAGCATTCACCATGAACACCCTTGTTACAGAACATTCATGTTACAGTCTTCACAGAATAGAATTCATCCACTAATCATACAACCACACAAATTTTTGTCGATCCATTGAACCCATCACAATCTCCAATCACTATGTATATCCATGTCGCCCCTATTTGTCGAGCTTCCTCTCAGTAACGGCCACGATAGTTCAATTGTTAGCGGCTCCCATTTTCCTTCTCTGATTGGTCATAGACTCACCACATAGGATGGTCTTCTCTCAGTCAAAGCAATCAACCTGTGTTGGCATGTCAGTGAGACACAAGAAGTGTCTCCCTAATGCTCAAAGGCTTCATTGTTGATATCGACTAGGTTCCAAAAGTCGGCAAGATGATATAGCGAATGCCATGAGTCATACCGAATCCACTGATATTCATTTCATTCCTATCGACAATAGTTTCCTAATAGGAAAGACTCATACTGCTGTTCACAAGTCACAACGACCTCAACATTGCCATTGGCAAGACTCTCCGTCAGTCGCTAAGACTTCATACCGAAGTCTTTGTGTCACCATGAAGACTCCAAGTGTATCCCTGTCGGCGAGACCTTCATCGGTCGCTGGGACTTCATACCGAAACACATGAGTTACTCTGATGACCGCAGGTGTATAACTATTATCAAGACTTCTCTTGTCGGTATGAGACATACCGAACATCCAAGACTCTCCTCGACACCACTTGTCACCCAGAATCTCTTCGATATACGATCATAAGAGTGGCCTATCATCCAGAGATCTCCATTTGGTAGAAGGTTACAATGAATGCCATAGGTCATAGCAATAACACCTATTGGCAAGACAGAAGCAAGGTCACAACGACCAGAACTGTTCAACAAGGTTTCAAATGTTAGTCGACCAGACAATAAAGATGTCACACCGACATGGCTCTATCAAAGGTTTCAACTTGTGAGATTGAGGCACATATTTCCAACAATCTCCCACTTGACGAAGATCACATAGGAACCTCCAGAGCACAACGAAACTACTGAAAATCATGGGCACTAAGGCCCATTAAACTAGCAAACCACCTGAACTTGTATGTGCACACTGGCTTCATCAATGCATTTGCAACATTCTCCAGAGCATCAACTTTTTCCAAACTGACCTTTCCATCCTCCACCATATCTTGTACAAAGTGGTATTGTACATCTATATGTTTCGTCCTAGCATGGAAAGTAGGATTCTTTGCTAGACAAATTGCACTCTGACTGTTAGAGAAAATAGTTATTTTCCTTGCATCAAAACTAATGTTAGAACACAAAAATTTTAACCAAATTGCTTCTTTGCAAGCATGTGTAGCTTCCATGTATTTAGCCTCTGTAGTGGATAAAGCAACTACAGCCTACCGCTTACTCATCCAACTTACTGCACCACCATTCAACATGAAAGTATATCCACTAGTGGACCTCCTGCTATCAATGTCCCCTACCCAATCAGAGTCCACATAGCCTTGAATATTGAGAGTCCTCTGTTATTCAACCAAGTTCCCATGGTAACACAAAGAAAACTCTGAAGTGCCCTTCAAATAGCTGAAAACTCTCTTTACAACATCCCAAAGTGTCCTTCCAAGATAGGCCATAAACCGACTAAGAACTCCCACTGCTTGAGCAATGTCTGGCCTTGTACAGACCATTGCATACATAAGACTGTCAACTGCACTAGCATAGGGTACACTAGTCATGTCCTCCATCTCAGTAGGAGATTTTGGATAGTCTTCAATAGATAGCTTTGTTCCTTGCAAGACTGGAACAACTAGCTGCTGGCAATCATTCATGCAAAATCTCTTTAGAACAGTCTTGATATACTTACTCTGACTGAGCCAAATTTTTCTACTATTTCTATCCCTGGTTATCTCCATCCCCAAAATATACCTTGCTACACCAAGATCTTTCATTTCAAACTTAGCATAAAACTAAGACTTAAGATCATAAATCATCAACTTACTATTGCATATGAACATCATATCATCAACATAGAGAGAAATAATAAGAACTTGATCACTTTCAGCTTTGTAATAGAGACAATGATCAGATTTTGATCTTACAAATCCCAAAGACAATACAAAACTATCAAATTTCTGGTACCACATTCTAGGTGACTGCTTTAACCCCATTCAGAGACTTTTTTAAATTTCAAACCAGTTTCTCTTTACCTTTCTCCACAAAGTGCTCAGGCTAGGACATATAAATCTCTTCTTCAAGATCACCATGAAAAAATGTTGTTTTCACATCCATCTGTTCGACCTCTAAGTCATACGCTGCTACAAGTGACAAAATAAATCTGATAGATGTCAGCTTAGCTATAGGAGAAAAAAATTCCCCATAATCAATTCCCTCTACCTGGGAATAACCCTTTGCAACCAACCTCACCTTATATTTTCCACACTGCCATCCAAACCAATCTTCTTTTTAAATACCCATTTGCAGCCAACAACTTTTCTACCTTTAGGCAAGGGCACCAAACTCCAAGTGTCATTCTTTTCTAATGATGCCATTTCTTCATTCATGGCTTCCAACCAAGAGTCTGAATCAGACATTCTAAATGCCTCTTTCATAGTCCTAGGCTCATCAATGCTAGAAATTAAAGCATAGGCACAAGTAGAATCTATCAAAGAAAACCCATACCTATTAGGTTGCTTTCTTTCATGAGTTGACCTCCTCACTTGCTGAGGCTGAGGTTCTTCTTCTTTAGAACTTTCAGAACTACTTGAGCTCTCCTCAGTTTCAGGTACATTTTGAATTTTGAATTCCTCTTTATCTAGTGTTGGAGGAATTTCAACTACATCCTTATTGTTTTTTGACTTTGTCTCTAACTACATATACAAGGTAGAAGGCTTCAGCTCACGAAAGATTACACTTCTGCTGTATACAACCTTCTCTGTATCAGGATTCCAAAGCTTGTATCCTTTTATGCCAGCACTAGAGCCAATAAAAATACGTTTAACAACCTTGTTCTCTAACTTAGATCTTTTCTCATACGGCACATGAGCGTATGCCTCTCAGCCAAAAACACGAATATGTCTTAAAGAGGGCTTCTTACTATCAAGATTCCAAAGCTTGTATCCTTTTATGCTAGCACTAGAGCCAATAAAAATACGTTTAACAACCTTGTTCTCTAACTTAGATCTTTTCTCATACGGCACATGAGCGTATGCCTCTCAGCCAAAAACACGAATATGTCTTAAAGAGGGCTTCCAAAGGTGTTTTCTAAACAAGAGCAGAATTTGGAGAATGATTTATTAGGTAACATGTAGCAACTGCCTTAGCCTAGAACTCCTCCTCCAAGCCAACACTACTCAGCATACTTCGTGCTCTCTCCATCACTAACCTATTGAACCTGTCTGCAACTCTATTGTGTTGTGGAGTATAAGGTGTAGTCTTATGCCTTTTAATCCCATGGTCTTTACAATACCTCTCAAAATCATTAGAACAAAATTCACCACCATTATCAGTCCTTAAACATTTTATTTTCCTTCTAGTATGATTTTCTACAAG
This sequence comes from Sequoia sempervirens, assembly GCA_007258455.2. Classification (NCBI taxonomy): domain Eukaryota; kingdom Viridiplantae; phylum Streptophyta; class Pinopsida; order Cupressales; family Cupressaceae; genus Sequoia; species Sequoia sempervirens. The sequence goes on along the minus strand of VDFB02373365.1, from coordinate 189,786,437 downwards.
GTTCTTAAATTCCTTAAACTGACTAAACACTTCTGATTTACTTTTCAAAAAATAAACAAATGTTCTTCTTGAATAATCATCAATGAACGATACATAGTACCTTGACTTAGACAAAGAAGGAACATTCACTGGACCAAATACACCAGAATGAATATAATCTAGCAAACCAAAAGATATATGAGGACTAGAATAAAATGAAACATGGTGTTGTTCTCCATAAATACAATGTTCACAAAATTCAAATTTGAGGTTACAATCTTCAAGCCCCTCAACCAGGTTTTTATTCTTTAAAGTTTTTAAACATTTCTCTCCAATGTGGCCTAGCCTATGATGCCAGAGCATAGTCTTTTCTACTGGAAGTTTAACTTCCATAGAGTTTACACAATTAGGAACATTTTCCTCTTTTCCTCCATGAGTAGCTTTTTGTGACTTTACAGAGACACTATTGCATTGAACAATGTGTGCATCTAACTTGTACAAGGTACCAATATGAGCACCCCTTGCTAGCACCATTGAGCCTTTAGTCATCTTGTAGCCATTTCCAGAGAATGTGACTTGCACTCCAATATCATTTAGCTTACTAATAGAAAGTAATTTTTGAGCCAGACCTGGTATATGCATTACATCATTAATTCCCTTCACTCTTCCATCAGGGAATTGAATTCTGACACTTCCATGGCCAACAATTTTCAAAGTTGAATCACTTTCCAAGTACACCTTTCCACCATCGTATTCTTCATATTTCATGAACCAGTCTCTATGAGATGTCATGTGGAAAGATACTTCAGAATCAATTAGCTAGACATCATCTAATGCTTGTGTAGCCAAGGTTGCAATGAAGGCGTCTGCATCACTCTGAGAAGAATCATTGTCAGAAAAATACTTCTTCTTCTTCTTCTTCTCCTCTTTACAATCCTTTCAAACATGACCAGGTTGCCCACAGTTCCAACACTTCACCTTGGACTTCTTGCCAGGAGAATTTGATCTCCCCTCTGATTTTGATTTTGATTTCTTTTCATTCTTCTTGCCTTTCTCTTTCGACCTTCCTCTAACAGCAAGGGCCTCCTTCACCATCTCAAAAGATTTCCTTCTCATTTCTTCTGATAACAAAGAAGCAACAACATCTTCCATCTTGAAACTAGATGTTGTACTCCCAATAGCCATCACAAGGTGATCCCATGAATCTGGCAAAGAACACAATATCAACATACAATGATCATCTTCATTAATATTCACACCAACAGATGTTAACTGTGCAATCAACATGTTGAATGCATTCAAATGATCAACAATAGACCCTCCTTCCTGCATTCTCAAAGTGTACAACTTCTTCCTCAGGAACAATTTATTCACCAAAGACTTCCCCTGATAAATAGATGCCAGTCTCTTCCACAAGGAAAATGCAGTCTTCTCTTCATGCACATTGAGAAGAACAAAGTCAGCCAAATAGAGCCTTATCTTCCCCTTAGACTTTCTATCTACAAGGTCCTAATCTTCTTGCTTCATGCATGTAGGCTTCGCTCCAGACACATCAATCCAAAGATCACAATCAACCAATAGATCTTCCATCTTAAGTTTTCACAACTCAAAATTGCTGCCATTGAATTTATCTATTTCAATCTTTCTTGACGTGCTAGCCATATCAATCTATAATTTGAACTTGACAAACTTCTACAAGACTCCCACTGAACAGAAATTGACACAAAAAACCCAACGTACCCACAAGTATAACACAACTGACCAGGCTCTTATACCACTTGTAAGGAAAGCTAGATGTGGAAGCAACTCTCCTAACATCAAAAAACTCAGGGAAGAATGTAAAGATACCTTTTCAATTTTATAATTACAGTCCAATTAAGATGCACTTGAAAGAGATAACATAAACAGAGAAATAGACAAACACAAATAAACACCAGATATATGTGGGAAAACCCTTACAAGAGAAAAACCCACCACACCAAGAGAAGTCACTTTGTATTATAGTAATAAAGATTACAAACAAAGTTCTGACTTATCTTTCTGATGTCAGTTTACAGCAACATTCACCATGAACAACCTTGTTATAGAACATTCATGTTACAGTCTTCACATAATATAATTCATCCACTGATCATACAACGACATAGCAATCCGTTGATCCATTGAACCCATCACAATCTGCAATCACTGAGTATATCCATGTCACCCCTGTCTATCGAGCTTCCTCTTAGTAACGGCCACAATAGTTCAATTGCTAGCGGTTCCCATTCACCTTCTCTAATTGGTCATAGAATCACCACGTAGGATGGTATTCTCTCGTTCAAAGCGATCAACCTATGTTGGCATGTCGGTGAGACACAAGAAGTGTCTCCCTGATACTCAAAGGCTTCATTGTTGATATCGGCATAGATTCCAACAGTCGGCAAGATGATATAGCAAATGACACGAGTCATACCGAATCCACTGATATTCATTTCATTCCTATCGGCAAGAGTTTCCTCATCGTTAAGACTCATACTGCTGTTCACAAGTCACACGGACCTCAACATTGCCATCGGAAAGACTCTCCATCAGTCGCTAAGACTTCATACTGAAGTCTTTGTGTCACTACGAAGACTCCAAGTGTATCCTCGTTGGCGAGACCTTCATCGGTCTCTAGGACTTCATGCCAAAACACATGAGTTACTCTGACGACCGCATGTGTATAACTATTGGCAAGATTTCTCTTGTCGGTATGAGACATACCGAACATCTAAGACTCTCCCCGACACCGCTTGTTACCCAGAGTCCCTTCGATATACGATAAGAGTGGCCTATCGGCTAGAGATCTCCATTTGGTAGAGGTTTACAATGAATGCCAGAGGTCACAGCGATAACACCAGTTGGCAAGATAGAAGCAAGGTCACAACAAACAAAACTATTCAACAAGGTTTCAACTATTAATCAGCCAGACAATAAAGATGTCACATCGACATGGCTCTATCAGAGGTTTTAGCCTGTGAGATTGAGGCACATATTTCCAACACAATGATGGGTGGGAATGAAGGTTTTTTTGGAATTAGGACCAAATGTTTGATGTACTTTGTTCATCACTTAAGAAGCCTACTTTTGTATTTGAGGATATCTTTGATGGATACATTTCCCTTTTTGACTTTTCCACAGTTTATTTGACTAAGAGAGTTTTGGAGGGATGATTTTCTTTATTTTTCTTTGGTATCCATTTGTATTTGATGTTTCCTTTGTGCTTCACTATTTATTTTTCTTCAAAGATGTTCTCCCTTCTGTGTTGGTCCCAACTTGTGGATGGAATTATGGGTGGGTGATGACTCATGATACAACTAGTTGTAGTGTTGACAATATTTTCATCATAAGGATCATTCGTGTCCCCTATGTTGATGTTTGCATTAGACAAGATTTCCCCCAACATTGTGAATGTATTAACAATAAATAATCCTTTTCACTGATAATGTATTCTCTGATCAATAGCCATTGAGTATGACTTGTCATGAACACATGATATTTCTATAGGTTCTTGTTATTCATGAATATGAACTGTTTTATCTAATTCTATGACATCGTTATCTTTTGATGCTACTTCAAAAGATGTTGATGATGCATAATCATTGTAAGAATCAAGAATCTCAACTGTTGCTTGCTCTTGTGTGCAAATATCAAGAGTGGGAGATTCTTATTTCAAATGAAGAACATTTATATGTCCATCAAATAGACGCATCTCAAGGGTGATATTAGGGACATATTTGTAGTTTAAAATGGTTTGGAAGATGTCCCTCAACTCTTGGTGAAACTTTGGGGATAGAGGTTCTTGATCCTTACTCGATTCAGAGTAACATTCGTTATCCTTAAGAACCTCTTCATGACATGATCCTTGGGTTGATGATATATCATCATTAAAAGACTCTTCACAACAGTTTGTGGGTATGGGTGCGATAAAGGAAATTTCATGCTCATTTGGAACTTCTTCAACATGCCCAATCATTGAGTCATATATGAGATAGACATCACAATCTGATACATATTTGATGCCATTACGGTATGAAATATTGGTAGACACTATTAATGGGTTTGGACTTTGTTTTAAAATAGTATCTTGATATGTTTCTAATTCTACATGTTGTGATGAGTGAATACAACAAATGTGTCCCACTATGGTATCATGGGTATGGTTTACATTGTTTGAAGTTGATACCTTTCTTGAATATTTTGTTCTTCCATGATTAGGCATAGGCTTTGCATAAATTTTCATTCCCAATTTTTTTCAATCGACATCAATGTCTCCTTGTTCAATAAGATCATGTTGTAGATGTTTTGAACAGTCTAAAATAATCTTGTGTGATGACCTTTGTATTGGTGAAATTCACTAAAATGATCATCTTTATGGCTAGAGATTTGACTTGTGGCACTTGATAGCTTGAGAAATCTAGGAGTGTGATAAGGTTAGATTGTATCAACTTCTTTAGCACATCCTCCATAGGTTCTCCCAAGGGAGTGAATTGTCTCTTAGGAGCACTTTTTGTTCTTTGTGGCACATGTTGAATGTTTGCAACATTAATTGTTGGTTGATTGTTTTGTAGTGGGAGGGATGGTTGTTGTATGTTCATGGCATGGGTGGTTGCTTGCCTAGGAGAAGTTAAAACCACCTTTGCATCAACATGTATAGTCATAAAATTACACCCCTTTTTAGTAGCTACCTTCATAGGCTAGCTTTGCATCAAACCTTTCACTTTTCCTGTTTGTGTTATTTTGTACCTGTATAAGAGTGAATTTTCACCTCTTATGAAAATTCCACTTTTTTCCTTTCTCCACTTTAGAAAACCAAGTTCAAAGGCTTAATTACACCTAAGCCTGTTGCTTTCATCCCACTTGACCCCTATTTTGAGTGTTGGTAGAATAATTTTTGTTAGGGACACCCATGTAGCATGTAGACGTCCGCGCAATGCACTTATGTCCCTGGAAAATTCCTATGGCTGAACCTGCAGAGGCATTACACTTCTCATTGGAGGTCAAGTTGTAACACCCCCTTCGATTGACCAACCCAAATATGGTTGTTCTCTTCATCTCCTCTTCAAATTCCCTCCTTCTACATGTTTCACAACCTCTTTTGCATACTTTCAAGCTTTCTCACACTCTTGCACTCACTCCAAGCATTGACTTCAAGCATTCTAGTAGCATTCTTGCACTCCATTGCAGCATCAAATTCACTCCATCACTTCAGTAGAGTAAGTTTGGGATCACACCATTGCAACAGAGGCTCGAGTACTCTCATTCTCTCCTTCATTAGCCTTGCGTGCTTTTGGTGGAGGTGGTAAGCTTCCTATTCCTCTCCTCTATTACTTGGTAGAGTAAGCACATTTACTGTTTTGTAGTGTTTTGGTGCTCTTAATTACATTACTTTCTTTAAATATCTCACTTTCTTGGTTGTCCGTGGAGGTGGAAACACCTAAACAAGGGTCTGACTAAGGCAAACCCCTATATAGCCACCCAACATTTTCCTCCTCTTTGTGTGTAGGTGAATGTGCTTTCGAGGAGCTAGATAGCGAATGAGTTTCTTTATGAGATAATCCTTACCATTCTAACTCTTTCATTTTTACTTTATCACATTAGAGAGTACTTTGTTTACTTAATCATGTTATTTTGGTCATTTAGTAGTAGCTAGCTGGGCCGTTAGCTTTTTTTCTTAGGTTCAACCTTGTCTCTATAGTTGTTTGGTCGTAAGGACGCCAACACACTTGATAGATGCCAACATGCCACGTTGTCGTCCTAGGATTGTGCTTCCATCCTCAGGCAGAGAGCTTCCTGAGGTGTAGTGTTGAACCCAAAAACTGGCTCACCTAGCCCTTTTTTGAGTTGTGGGTCTATAGAGTAATTGAGGGGCCTCGCAGTCCTCGTTATTCTCATCCTGTATTTCCTAACACTACATTCAATTAAGGTAAGTTAGGGCAGCCTCCCGCATCTTGGACCTTTGTGACCTAGGGTCTTTCACGTGGTGGTCCCCCTCTCTTATAGTACCATAATGTGTCTCAGGGACACTAGCATGCCACATAGATGTCCACGTACCGTGCTAATGTCCTACAATATTTCAATGTTCAAATGACTATTTCCAAGCATGTATTCCACTTGTCATCTACTTTTTTCAGTGGTAATGGCTCAAAATTCCTTGTAACCACTTGGGAAGCTTCTTTTCTCTCCTTATCTGTTATCTTTTCAATATTATGGCTTCTTCTAAGTGCTTTTAGCTTCACTCTAACTTTTGCTCTATCCTTCTACACTCTAGCTCTTGCTTGCGCAACTTCATATAGCTTGCTATAGTAGCTTCAAGCACTCTCAAGCTATCATTGCATCTCTTGGCAACACACTCTTGGCTATTACAGCTTCAACTGCCTTATCTCATACTTGTGAGAATCTTGGGATTCTATATCCCCTATCTTTTGCATCTACATATTGTGATACAGGTTCTCCTCCTCGAGCGGGGATTGCTTTTATCACCTCTTTTATGATACAGGTTCTTCTCCTCAAGTGGGGATTTCTTTTATCGCTCATACTTGGTGGTGTGGGTTCTACTCCTAAAGTGGGTTTTGCTTTCACCACACACTTTATCCATTTCAATTCATCTCTCTCTTTTTATCTGGTTGTTCATGGAGGTGGGAACACCAAAATGGGGGTTTGACTGAGGCAAACCCCTATATAGCCCCAACACTTTCTCTAGATATTATGCATGCAAGTTTTGAAGACATTCATTTGTTGGAGGCTTCATCACTTGTGTGGTTGTGAGCATTTCTTTTCTTCTCTTTATCTCTATCATTTCTACTTCACTTTATTTCAATTCTATCACTTTCTATTACTTTCCTATATTCTGGAAGTCCTTAGCAATTAGAATATAAGTGGTTACTTTTCGATTTCTATGATAACCTCGCTTTCTGGTCTATATGAGATGCTAGCATGCAATGCCAACACATTGCATTGTCATTTGTATCTTGCATTGCCATCCTTTTCTCGAGAGCTTGTCAGTTTGTCCAAAAAATATTTGTGACCTACTCTTTCTGATTCTAGAACTCTCGCATTGTTCCTTGAGGTAGTTTAGGGTAGTTTTCCCCATGAGGCTCTCTGAATGAAGAGAACTCATGAGTAACAAATTCCCCTTCACTACATTTTGGTGAACCCAACATGAAGAGGGATGCATTTTTCAAAAACTAGGAATTTATCTACCCCTACTTAGTAGGGTCATAACTTTTGACTCGGTGTTCAAAATTTAGAACCATTTGCGCCGTTGGAAAGGTCTCCTAGAGAGTTAGTTCAATCTCTAAAATACCATGCCCTCAACTATCAAATTTTAGGGACCAACGCAAGTTCTAACCTCAAATTCCACTTCGAAGACCTCCGAAAATGCAAATTACTAGAACCTAGAAAATACTGAAATTTTTTTGAAAATCTAGATTTTTGGTTTTTCTTAGTTCTATCACCCCAAAATGAATTTAATATATTCTTTTATTAGAGCTCAATATATAATTTTGTTCAAAGTGTTAATGATGTTCCATTTCATGCATGTGACGATGACTTGGATTTACCCATGTCACTTGATATCTTTGATCCTTCTCACAAAATTCCTCTTGCTTCAGAGGATATTTTATTGCAAGAAGATGAAATCATTGATACCTTTCTTAACATTATGCTACCTTCTCTTCATTCTAATGCACTCTCTTCTAGAGATGATGCATTAAAAAATGATGAACCTTCTTCCACATCTAATCCTCCTTGGATCGATGTTGAGAATATTTCTTTGAATAATTATTCTACTAGTTGTGATGATTTTGTAAATGTAATTTGTGTCTCTGTTTCCCCTCAAATGCCTAAGAGATTAGTCATTTATGTGACTCCAGCTAGTCATTCTCCTAAAAGGATTTGTTCTATATTAATGTTGTTCCATTTGATAGCGATTCTCTTGATCCTTTTATGGCTTCCTCTTACAAAGCGACAACCCATACTTATGAGAATAGTATGAATAAACAACCAATCCTTCCTCAAGCACCTAAACCTACAACTAAAGCACCTAGTGATTACAATCTTGTCGAGCAACTATGTGTTATGTCGACTAAGATCTCACTATGGGACTTGCTTTAGTCTACTCCTGTTTATCAAGGTATGCTTCAAGAATCCTTGCAAAAGATCCTCTTGCCTTCTTCTATCAGGCCAACAAATGCTAATGCATTGATAGCTCATATTCGTGTGGATTTGCCGAATATTACATTCTATCAACAGGAACTCCCACCTCCAGAAGTACATAAGCAAGTAGATCCTCTAATGATTATAGTTAACATTAATAATATCAACATTAACAATACTCTCGTTGACAAGTTGGTTCGACACTCAATGTATGTAGTGTTGATCTATTGCCTAAAATATTTATTCATTCATCTTCTCTTAATGCTTCTTTGGTTGTCATTCGTGGGTTCAATATTGTCAGTCGACAAGCCCTAGGCATGATAGTCTTGCCTTTGAGGTTGGGACCAGTTACTGTACCTACCCTTCTATATGTTATCTCATAAAAGCTACCATATAACCTCCTTCTTGGTAGACTGTGGATTCATGCTATGGGTGCAGTCTCGTCTACCTTGCATAAATCTATTATGTTCATTTGTAATAATTGAGTAGTCATAGTCAAGGTTGACCCTAGAATGCTATTCACTTATGTGAGATGGAAGTTGTTGGTCAAGTTTCAGTTTTGCCTACTCTTATTCCTTCAGTGTCTTCCAATGTGTCGATGTTTACTCCAGCAGTACCTACTATAAAGGATACTCTTGAGATAGATGTCCCTAAAGAAGATCCTTCTGAAGTAAGAATTATTAAGTCTACTCCTTCTACTTCTTCTCAAGAAAACACATGTCTTGGTGATGTTTGGGGTTCTATAGACATTACAAAATACTTCATTAGAGAATGCAAAGTCAACCCAATCCATTTAGACCTTCCAATAACATCACCCATTCCCACTATCAAAGATGGTTATTCTTTTGCATTGTGGGATAGTGTGGGCAATAGTTGTAATGTCCTTGATGTTGATCCTCCTTTTGAGGAAGATGATTGCACTTCTATTAAAGAGGTTAACTTTGGTAGTCCTATTAAGAAGGATGATGGCAATCCTATAGAAAAGTGTGATCCTCCATTATCCGCAACATTTGTGCCTTCTTCTTATAAGAAATTAAGCTTTTCTCCACAAGAGAAAGGGTTACCTCCTACTCCTCATTCTTTATCTGAGCAAGAGTGTATTTTTTTGTGGCTTCTAAAAGCCCACATAATTACTCTTCCTTCTCCTACACGTAAGAAATCTCATGAGCATGATAAAAAAAAACATCCTTTATGTGCATACCATCAAGTGCCTAACAATTCCACCAGTGAATGTAAGGCCTTGAAGGATAAAATATGTAACAACTTCGTGATTCAGGTGTCATCACTCATTTGTTTGTTGATGCATTTGCCTCTTCTTCAAATGACAAGTGATATCAAGGTTTACCTCTATCCTGCATTTTCTAAGTATCTTGCATGGTTCTCCTCCCCTGTATATTGGGGGTAGTGATAACTCATTTTGGAGATGTGTGTCCTTCTTAAGGACCCCCTCTCTCTTCTTTATACACTTTCAAATAGTGCATCCCTTGAGTGAACCCCTTTTCTTTGAAGGGTTCCCAAGGGACCCCTTTGAAAGCCTTCAAACTTATTGATGGTCTGCGTGACTGTCTGCTTACTTGCCTACATGGTCGCTTTCGGACATGTTCTATTTGTGAGTAAACATGTCACTTTGCAGGTATGTCTATGATGCCGCTTTCTAACTCTGTGGAGTCCCCTTGCATCTAGGTTTCTTTCATGTGAGAGATCTTGGGGGACACCTCCTTGAAGGTCTGCGGGCCTGTAAGGCACTTTCTTCTTTGGCTTTCCCTCATGTGAGAGATCTTAGGGGACACCTTTCTTGCAGGTTTGCAAGCCTGTGAGGTGCTTACATCTCTGGGCTTCCTCCATGTGAGAGATCTTGGAGAGCCTTTTGTTCATCTTCCATAGGTCTATAGATTTGCGACACATTTTTGCAACTCTCCTTGGGTTTGAGGACATATGAAGTCATCTCTCTTGGAATTTTCATTCCTTTCTCTTAAATTTACTTCTCTTCTCTTTTGTATATACCAGATCGAAGATCTGCATCTTCTTCATCATGAGTATATTAAACTAGGTTGTATAAAATGCTTTCACATACATAAGCATAATTAAAGTATGTCAAATATGATTAGGATTTAATGAATGTGAGAATGCGCCATTGGAGTTGGCCACATGTTCTCATACTAATTCTTTTAAAATTTGATGGTTCAAACCAAACTAAATCTTGTCATAAAACCCATCTCTTAGATGTCACCCTATGTTAAGATAAAATAAGGACCTTTTTAGACCTAAACATGAATGCCTAATATCAATAATGTTATGAAACCTCAAAAGCCAAGTATGTTGATACAAGATAATATTTGGATAGATTTTCATAGGATTTATTAATGTCGTAAGACTACATTCCTTTATATAATGTGGGAAAAAACTTAAGAAGTTCAATTAAATAAATAGTCTAATTTTTGCCAAGCCTATTAGGCTGTCCTATATAGTATGAAAGCATGGTTTAAAACTAACAGCCTAATGGGCCATTAATGATAAAATTTTAGGTTTAATTTTGAGATTGATTACGAATTGAACATGCAACTACTCTATTGATGTAAATAGTAAGAAAGTCAAAGTTCAAAAGTCAGTCTTTTATAATATATCAATAGACAATACTTGTTTATATTTGTGATTTCATTAATTTAACTTCAACATGCGAAAGAAGAGAGACAATGGTAGGACAAGACTGGTTCTAAAATGAGTTACTACATTTTTCATACATGTCTACAAAGCAGTTGCAACTACCTCTACACTTTATGCTTTGATGGATGTCTACGCCTTGTTCCAAAGATCCCATTTGGCATAGACTGGGAGGATGGTAGCAAAGGTTGTAGAGTCTGGTTTTACACCCGACAATTGCATTTGGTTGGAAGTTTCTAAAGCATTTCAACACACCCATTTTGTTAATATCCTGCAATCAGGACGTTCCATGAGAACAGTGCGTTTGAGGCATCCTGTCAAACAGTTTAAGAGTCTTGTCTATGCTTCCACATTTTTGCATATCTTATAATCATGTCATTCTGGAAGTAATTCTTGGAGGCATTCTGTAAATAATTCTTGGAGTCATTCTGTCAAATAGATCACGTCCCTTGTCCGTGCTTCCACATTTTGCATACATATCTCACAGGGCAGATGCAGATACAACATCTGACAAAATTTCTCCATCATTTATCCTATAATGGATGTCCATACCCCGTTCCAAACCTTCCATTTTCGCACAGGCTGTGGGGTTGCTGGCAAAGATTGCGGAGTCTGGGTTTAAACCTGCGAATGCCATTTGGTTGAAAGTTTCTCAATCCTTTTTTTCAAACGCGTCTGGTGCATATCCGGCAATCATGGCATTCGATGAGACCACAGTTCTTTAAGGCATTTAAGTAAACTTAACCAAATTAAATTGAAAATAATAATTAATATTAAAAAAATAAAAAATAAAATATAAATAAATAAGATAAAAGTAAAACACAAAAGAATAAAACGAATACTAACAAAAAGTTACAATATATAAATAAATAAAATACTAGAAAAATATTATAAATAAAACTAAAATATAAAGTTAAATAAACTTAAGAAAAAAAGAGCAGGGTCTTATTATATATTCATAGCGAAAATTTCATAGTCAAACATCAAAATGTATGGAATATACATAACTTTCCATAGATACACAAGGGTTAATAGTTATTTTATCTACATTCTAACCATTTTTTTCATATAATGTTTAGAGGTAGATTAGATAAATAAATTAATTTAAGGGCTAGGATCCACCTAGTTTGATGCCACCTATTTCATTCATACCAGTTAGCCTTTGCCATCCTCTTATCTTCATAAAATTTGGCATGTAGGACCTTATCAATCTTCTCCATGCACTTGAATAGCTTTGTCTAATTTGCATGATGATGTGGAGATAATTAATAAAATAATTAATGTGAATATTTTCTTGGTCTACAAGGTACTTGAAATCCTCATGTAGAACATAAGTGCCAATTTCCAATGAAAATAATCACAAAGCAAATTGATTGAGTGACATCAACTACATTTCGTTGCTCCACATATTGACAAAGAATTATTATCTTTAATATCACATTGCTAATTGTAACACTATCAACACCATCAATCCTTTTTCAAACCCAAAGGTTGTTGCATCTAGATATAAATCTTGTGGTTGAGTAATTTATTAGAGATATAATCAAGTAATCAATCCACCACCTTGCTAGCTCCCAACATGTCCATGCCTAAAGGAACACCATTTCTATTTTTTCCTCCTCATGAGGTCTCTTACCACCTCCACCTTGATCCATAACCATATTTTAACAAATTTTGTCTCTTAAATTAGGCAAAGTTCCAACATCTCCACTTGTGGGTGCCAACGTAGTATTGTGTATGTATCTGGTAGATGTTTAAATTTAAAAAATGCGTAGATTGAATCTATTTTAGCAAGAAAAAGTCTGACCAAATATCATTTTTAATCAAAGCTAACTTATTTTTAAAACACTTAAATTCAAGTGTGCTAAAAATATGACCTAAAGTATGAGATAAATTTATGATGTTACATTGAAAATTAAATGTGTTGAATGCACAAGACAACTAAGAAGGGGGGTGAATCAATTTACATTAAAAAATCAAAACCCTCATTAATATTTATATTTTCATTAGTCCACAAGCCCTTAGCAACTATTAATGCAAACACATCCAAACATGATAAACAATAATGCAAACATGATAAATAGTAATGCAAACATGATAAACAATAAGGAAAACAAATCCAAACATGATAACACATCCAAACACATGAGAATACATCCAAACACATGAGAACACATCCAAACACATGAGAACACATGTAAACATGATAAACACATCCAAACACATGAGTAAACACATGATAACACATCCAAACAGATGAGAACACTAGATTTATGTGGAAAACCCAAGAAGGGAAAAACCATAGTGAGGATTAGCTCATAATATAAAGTAATTATGGTATACAATAGACTCACTATCAGAGGTCTTACTACCCAAAGAGAAAAGAAGGGATCACTACCAATAGATCACTGCTAGATTATAAAGAAGAATAAAGAATATTGTTACAATGAGAAATCCATCTCAGAGCAATGGAAAAGTTCCACCACTGCTTCACCACAACATCCACACTCTCTCTGTATAATGTAAAAACATTCAACTCACTTCTTCCAATATTTTTAGGCATTAAAGCTCACACTACATTTCGTACTTTCATACTTCACATCTTAACACTTTACATTACACACGTCTTTTATGCATTCTACATCAAATAAATAGACATAAATACCATCTTCAACCTTGAAAATAATATACAAGGTTAACTAGGTGCCTCAAACATGCAAATTCAAATTAGGTTGACACCAAAACATTCCTGTAATGGAGAGGAATGAAGGCAAGCCACAACACACCTTAACTTGAACACAAATACACACATACACATAATGCCACACTTTCTCAAACACTGAAGCATAAGTACAATTAGTGTAAATGCCCAAGGTCAATCAAACTTGTGTTAACACAATCAAATAATTAAGTAGACACTTCCTTTTATCAAAGACTTGTGGACTACACAAAAAACTCAAAAACAATCTAGAATATTCTAGCAACACCTTGAATTTATTAAATCCTTTGTAACATCATAAAAGAGAAGAACATACTCATCCTACACACCCAATTAACTTTGCACATGTAGAACATGAATCAAACCTTGTAGAGTAAAAAAACAAAAACAAGTCAAATTAAAGATATATAATAGCAATATAAGCACACTTCTAGATCTGCAAGACCAAAAACCAAACTACAAAGAAATATGGAGAAAAACCATTTCTCCTAGACAACACTACTTTCAAAGTTCACACACTAGTGAACACAACTTTCTTTGCACAACGATCTAGAACCTGAAACTCTATATATAACACCTTTGAACACCTTTAATCAACATATCAAAATGGCACAAGTAGGTCTTCAACCATGAAGAAATGTGGAGCAAAACACTGAACACCACTCTATCCAACTGAACTCTTCACCACACTGTTTTCTCTTTTATTTAGATTTTCTCAAAAGCACTTGGACACCAAGAACCATAAAATAAAATTCAACATTTGTAACGCCTCAACATATCAACCTCAGAAGAGGTTGAACATCACCAACACATGTTCATAAAAGAAACACCAGAGGTTGAAATCAGTGATATTACCAATGACAATATAATGCAACCAATAAAAGCATCTCCATAGGTTGACATGAATGCAACAAAAAAGGTTTGTTGACATCAATGACAACACAAACTTCCAATTATCTCCCCCTTTTTCATTAATGACAACACATGGAAAAAAAATCAGCAACATGAACAAAAACAACTCCAAGAGATCACCAACACATATATTGGATCATAGTGCATATTACTCCCCCTTACACAAGCATCTATGATTTCTATCATTCTCTTTCTCATGACTTCTCCGCCCCTTAAATCATATGGTTTTTCAATTAACTCTCTCCCCTTTTGACATCAATGGAAAAGGTCAACATTCTCTTTGACATTAATCACTCATGTATCTATTTTGTAACTTCATTTTCCTTTTACTACACTTTGTTTTCATCACACCTTCTCTACATACTCCCCCTTATGAGTACACAACATACTGCACCAACCAACAACTATTGCACATATCCTTTGAAACAACTGGCCCAAAGTAAAAAACACCTGTGAGCAACACAATGACAACACTTACTCCCCCTGACTACAACAACTAGTAATGCCACTACCTACTCCCCCTAAGAGGTAGCCACCAACATCTGTCCAAAAAAAGGAATGAATTATGAGATACACTAGACTGATGCATATCCTTATGCATCTAGTTGAAAGGAGGGAAAATAACCCCCAACTTCTCTTAGAGATACTCAAAATTATCCTTAAGAAGTGCCTTCATGAAGATATATGAAACTTGATCCTTTCTAGGAATATATTCCAACTTTACCTCATTCTCTACAACCTTCTCTCTCAAAAAGTGATATTAAATTAAAATATTCTTTTTTCTTGAATGCATTACCAGATTCTTTGAAATATTGATAAAACTTGTATTATCACATTAAATAGAAATGGGTTCATCCTATACCACTCTAATATCCTTCAAAATTTTCTTCATCCACAGAACTTGTGTGCAACATGATCCTACAATAATGTATTCTACCTCTACAGTAGGTAATGACACTGAATCTTGCTTCTTGCTTAGCCAAGACATCAATCTACTTCCAAGAAAGAAATCACCACCACCTATACTCTTTCTATCATCCAGACAACCTTCATAATATGCATCTGTGTAAGAACTTAGAGAGAAATTAGTATCCTTTAGATACCACAAGCCATGTTCTAGAGTTCCCTTTAAATATCTGAATGTCCTCTTCACTATTGCCACATGTGGCTATCTAGGATAATCTTGAAATCTAGACACAAGATAAACTACATGCATGATATCCATTCTAGTAGCAATTAGATATAGCAATCCTTCAATCATTAATTTGTACTTTCTCTGATTAGCCTTAGGAGATTCTTCATTCCTACTCAATATGCAACCAGTAACCATGGGAGTACATGTCGGTTTAGAGTCTTCCATTCCAAACTTCTTTAGTATTTCCTTTACATACATGGATTGTGATATGAATATTCTTTTCTTTGTCTGATTAATTTGAAGTCTAAGGAAGAAATTCATCTCTCCAAACATAGACATCTCAAACTCTTTCTGCATCTCTTCTACAAATCTCTTGTACATTGCTTCATTACCTCCAAATATTATGTCATCAGTTCATACACAACCACAATCAAGATTTGATCTTTTCAACTTTGAAATAAAGATTAATATCTATGATACCTTTATTGAATCCTCATTGCAACAAGCACCTATCCAATCTTACATACCAAGCTTTGGGAGCTTGCTTGAGTCCATATAATTCCTTCTTCAATATACAAACCATAACAAGATTATTTGATAATTGAAGGCCTTCAAGTTGTTCAATATAAACCTATTCTTCCAACCTACCATTCAAGAATACAGACTTCACATCCATCTAATAGGCTTTGAAATTCTTATGTTCTACAAAATTCAAAAACATCCTAATAGCTTCCATTCTTTCCACTAGGGTAAATGTCTCCTCAATATCCATTCCTTCCACTTGTGCGTAGTCTTTACACACAAGTCTTACCTTGTTACTTACCACTTCTCCACTCCTATTCATTTTTTTCTAGAATACCCACTTAGTTCCAATCACTTTCTTGTTCGCAAGTCTTGGGACAAGTTCCCAATTCTGATTCTTCTCAATCTGCATCAATTCTTCTTCCATATTCTTGATCCAAAATTCATCTTTACATGCTTCAATCACTATTTTAGGTTCAACTTTCTAAATCAAACATAGGTTTACTTGTTCTTCTATCATATCAGCCTTTCTTCTTTTCAACACACCTCTACTCTTGTCACCAATAATTTGATCTTCTTAATGATTCTTTTCCACATACTTAGTGGTGTTAATGGATCTTTTTTGGATCTTCTTCCTTTTCAACCTACACTTTTTTTCCATACCATTATATTTTTCTTCTTCTCTTCAAGATGACTCATTTGATTCATATCCATCTACCATCATTGAATTATCCAAGGTAGATTGCTTTGCTTCCTATAGATTATCCAAGGTAGATTCCTTCATAAAATCTTGTATTAAACATTCCTAAGTTTTCTTGATCTCTTATGAAATAGCATTTTCTTCCAAACACTCTAAAATATTTCATGGTCTTCCATACCACAACTCATAGGGAATCTTTGAACTATTTGTCCTTGCTTGTGCTCTAGTAATATATATACTACAGTATGAATTTCTTCTCTCTATTAGAAATCCAATAGATTTTATTTCTTCATCATTTTACTTGCTACTTCCTAAATAGTTCTATTCTTCCTTTCCACAACTCCATTCTGTTGAGGAGTGTTGGTAGCTGACAAATGCCTCTTTATTCAATTATCTTCACAAAAAAGTGTTAAATTCATTGGAGGTGAAGTCTCCATCTCTATCAAATCTTAAATTTTTTATTTCCATGTCTATTTCATTCTCAACCATAGCTTTGAATGCCTTAAAATTATCTAGAACTTCTAATTTTTCTTTCAAAAAAGTAACCCATCATTTTAGAATAATCATCAATCAATAGTTCATGAAATACTTGTCACCTTGAAAACTTCTAATTTTGATAGCTTCACAAAGATCTATATGAACCAACTCCAAAGGACCGGAAGTAGAGTGTTCTTTTACTTTGAAACTCTTTCTAGCTTGTTTCCCAATCTAACATTCCTTGCAGAGATAACATTAATAGGATTTGTAATCTTTGATAGATCTCTCACAGCTTTGAACTGATCCTCACTAGGCTATCAAAATTGATGTGACAAATTCTTCTATTCCATATCCAACTTTCATTAATATGAGTCATAAAACACATACCATTAGCACCTTTAAGCTAATAAAAATTTCTATATGTCCTTGCAACAACCATAATTCTGGAGCCTTTTTTTGATCTCAAAACCAAATATTACATCCTAAAACAAAAGATTATATCCTTTGCTACACATTTTTCCTACACTCAAAAATTTATACCGTAGACCCTTAAAATGAAGAATATTATATGAATTATAATATCCATAACAAATTATTGAGCCCTTTACACATATCCTAGAAAATGTATCATCACCAAACTTAACTAAACCACCTTCAAACTTCTCAAGCTTAACAAAATTACTCTTATCACCTATCATGTGATTTGAGTATCCAGTGTCAATGATCTGGTTTTCTTCTCCTCTCTAGCATGAAAAGCAATCACCGTTTCTCCTTCAATGTTATGACCTACTTTCAGAGCACTTTCCTTCATACATCTATCATAGTCAGCCTAATTAGTTCCAACAGGACATCTTGATGTTGAATGCATAAGATAACTAAGAGGGGGTGAATTATTTATACTTTAAGACTTCAAAACCCTCATACACATTCATATCCACATTAATACAATTAACCTTTAATCTATTATAATGATTTAGCATGAAAGGAAAATAATAAAAATTGAAAAAAATCAACACCATGCACAAAAGAACACCAAATTTACATGGAAAATCCAAGATGGTAAAAACCATGTTGAGGACTAGCTAGCTCACAATATAAACTAATATCAACACTAAATACAATAGGGATCATTGCCAGAGAGCTCACTGCCCAAAGAAAGAAAGGCTCATTGTCAAAATAGAAAAGAAGATAGAGAAGAGTGTTACAAAGAGAAATCCACCACATCACCAGCACCTTCGCAACATAACTAAAGAATTGTAAACACCTTATGCTCAATGAATTTAGTAATCTAACACATGAAAGATAACAATGCACTTCCTAAATCCATACTATAACACTCTATAATTTGCATCATTCCCATCATATTCATCTCTCTAATTTGCATTCCTCAACACATAAACTAACATTTATATCATACTCAGCCTTGAAACCATTCTCCAAGGTCAACTACACACATCAACCATGCAAATTCAAATTAGATTAGCACCAAAACACTTTTGTGGTGGATAGAAGTGAAGGTGGACCACACCACTCCTTAACTGGGACCCAAAACTATAAAACCACACTACAACATTCTTCTACAAACAATAAACACCCACCATAGGTCAATTGCTACCTATGTAAAAACCATTAAAATTTTAAGTACACACTTCCTTTTATCCAACAACAACTTGCAGAAAAAAAAAGGTCACCTGAACACAATTTGGAATATTCCATAAACACCCTGAAATCCAACACTCCTTCGCAACATCTTTCACTTGAGGAATGTACACACCTAGTACACTCAAACAATTCTTCCATACACTATAACTTAAGAAACCATCTTCCAAAGTACCAAAACTCAAACAACCTTGACTGAAGAAAGATACTACCAATGTCAACATCCCTTCTTATTGAAACATAGATTTTTGGGACCTTATGGACTACTCTTGCACTTTTAGGGTTTTTCACCTAAAAGGAGAGAGATAGGGCCAAAAATGCTTATGTACCACTCAAATTAGGATGTGTGTGATGTGATGTGATGTAAAAAAAGTTAACTAAAGGAAATACATTAATCTAGGTGACTGAAAATGAATGCAAAAGTGTAATTACAACTATGTTTGAAAACACATTGTGATATGCAAACAACTATGTAAATGAAGAAATTATGCAGAACAAAAAGTACAAGGATGAATTTGAGTGCACCTAGGTGAAATGTGAGCTTTCTAGAGTGTTCTGGATGCTAGTGAAATTCATTTATTTTTCATAGTGGGACTCATTCACCCAAGATGGAAAATCAATCCACCTACTAGTGAAAAACTGTTGGGAGCTAGTTGTTGTCTATCAAGATATGAAATCTAACAAAACTCAAGTTTCCAATCCTAAGGTGGGACTCATTCACCATAGGTGGTGAATCAGTCCTCCCCCAAATTTCTAAAAAACTGGGAGACAAATCTGCAACACCAGATCTGAGAATGTTTGCTTGTCAGGTTGCCAAAGTCAAATTTGAAGAAAATAGACAAATAACTCTCTCCAAGCTTAATTTTGACTCAAGTTGACTTGAAGCACCTAGTTGACTTGAAAATCACTCTTCAACACCTAATAACCTATCAAATCTGCAAACAAACAAGAAAAAGGGGAAAAATGATTAGGGGTTAGTGAATAGGGTTTTCCTTAGTCAAACCCCACTTTTGGTAATTAAACCCTTGAAAAGACAATGTAATGAAAGAGAAAGATAAACTAATAACACAAAGGTTCTATCAACTCACCTAACTCTTGATGATGCAAGTCTGAAGTAATGTCAATGGCTACTTCAAAGTGCTTGAAAAGATGTTGTAGAATGCTTGAATGCTTAAATGCATAGGTGGATAAGTGAACTTGATGAATGGGGTTAAAATGAGGTGAAAATCATTTATTTATACAATTCTTGTTCCTTAGTATCCATTCATACCTCATCGTAGGCCGACATAAAGTGATTTTGAATAAAATCCCAAAATAAAAATTGAAATATTTTGAATTTGGAGCCAAGGGGGTCTCATTCGCCACCCATGTTGAATGGGTCCCACCTAGGATCTAAAAACAAGTGTCAGGAAAAATGTTGTATTTAATGTTGTCTATCAGGATAATATGCAAAAATACACTTAATTACAACTTATGAGGGCATAGAGGCACCAAATAAAGCATGAGAAGGGTGTAAATAGTGAAAATATGCCTAGAAGAGCTTGAAAGCTTGTTACAAGACTTTACAACACTTCAAAATAAGACTTGTTGATGTGTGAAAAGGTGGTTTTCAGGTGAATTGCATTAAATAGAGTCTAGAAGAATGTAGAAATGTCTTACAGCACTTCACAACACCTTCACAAGACATCCTTCTTTGAGTTTTAATACCAAAATAAGCATGTTGAAGCCATGATACAACATAAAATCAAAGCAACATATTTCCAGTACCATGAAATAAGACCTAAAAGGCCATGAAAATGAAAAGGGACCATTTTTCTACAACACATTAGCCCCCACTTTAGTGAGAGGATGAACTTTCTTCAAACTCACACTAAAGTAGCCATGAACATCGAGGGGAGGGTTCAAATGCCTTCACATTAGCAAGATGAAGATCCCATGGAAAACTAAGCATAAGGACAAAGGAACACACAAGTGTTGAAAAGAATTGGATGAAGCTTCGATCATCAATCCAACTAGTTGTGAAAAGAGATCTAGGTTGATTGTTTGAAAAACAGAATGTGTACTTGCTCTAGGGCCACATAACTAGTTGTCTGTGTGGTGAGAAAGCCCAAAAAGTAAGATACATACACTAGTTGGTATACATACAGACACAAAAGTGGCTATGGGGAAAATTCACGCTGCTAGGTGGGCTTCCCTCTCAATCATGCCAAATTTACACCCATTGATAACTATAGAAAGGTGCCACAAGGAAAAATGCTATGAACAAAAAGACAAAGGTAGCACAGTCATACAAGTTGCGTTATGCAAGGTGGAAAAAATGAATGTAAAATGTAAAAATGCAAAAATGTAAAGTAAAATGTGAAATATAAAATGTGAAAAGATGTTCAAAGGAGTCTTGTTCAGTTTATGCAAAGTTAGTCACTTAGGGAACATTGTGTCTAATGTCTCTGAGAGAGGACCAATCAAAGAATAGTATATTCACAACTTAGGGGATGCAGTGTGTTGCATCAAGCCACCAAGAGGAATGTAATATGCTGAGATAAATCACACTTATGAAGGACATCACACCCAATGTCATCCACAAAGTGACAAATGCATCACATAAATGACAAGGATACACTAGGAACCAAGAATGCAAATGAATTGATGGTAATGTATGCCCCCCACTTTAAAGGAATTGCTACACATCGTTTTGTGAGAAATTACTATAAAGTAGAGAAGAAAATAAAATACAAACAGAAAACAAGACATGAGAGCCAACTTGGAAAGTCCTATGCCAAGTCATATGTTTCGAAGTTAGGCTATGCCATGTCAAGGAAAATAAAAAGCAAAGAAAGTGAGTTGCCCCCCAGAAAGGGAAATACACCAAACACATAAGGGATCTATGGATTTGGGGTTAGTATGTTTGTTGTTGCAATATTTTTATATGAAAGAGCTCAGAACTGTCATCATTCCCCAAAGCACATAGAACTGGAAGAATGACACAAAGAGAGTGAAAACAAAGGAAAAACGAAAGTCTATTTTGGGTCAAAATGGAAGAGACATTGCGGTCTCGATGGCTTGCATCGTCCCCAAAAGGAAAACACAAGAAAAAGTAAACAAAAAGGGAAAAAGAAAATGAAAAAGCTTTTGGGTCAACATGAAGGAGACATTTCGGTCTCAATGCCTTGCGTCATCCCCAAAAGGAAAACACAAAACCAAAAAAGGGAAAAGACAAGGACCTTGTTGGTCAACATGGAAGAGAGATAAAGCATCTCTATGCTTTGTGTCATCCCCAAAAGGAGTTCACAAAAAACAAAAAGAGAAAAAGACAAGGATCTTTTGGGTCAACATGGAAGAGACATAGGGTGTCTCTATGCTTTGTATCATCCCCAAAAGGAAAACACAAAACAAAAAGAGAAAAAGACAATGCACAATGAATAGAAGAATATATGTATGAATAGAAGAAATGTACAAAAAGAGAGAACGTCAAACACACAATATGGGGGAACATAGTACACACATAAAAAAAAAGAAAAAGAGAAAAGTAAAAAGGATGATTAGGTGAATGAAAGTCAACCATCTAACAGGTCATCTGCCTCCCAATCATGTTTAGTGTAATGCGAGGGTAGTTGACTATCCAAAGGAATAATTGCAAGCACCGAACCAGGAGTTGTACTAGGTTCTTCACTTGGTGGAGAGGATGTATCATTTAAGCTCGTTGTAGATGAAAATAAAGAATTTAAATCATTATGCGTGTCTTCATCGATTTTGGAAATTTCTGCATCGTCATCACCATCACCATCATTATCAAGATCAATGGAAAAAGGAGGAAAAAGGGTGATTTCTAAAGATGGATGTATCAAAAGCTGAGGTTGTTGGATTGGTTCAATTTGCTGCGATTGTTGTATCGAACTATCTTATGGAGGGTCAAGAGAAGGAGGGCGATCATCTATTACTTCTATCAAAGTTAAAGTTTGATTGTATTTATTGTCTTCGATGCAAGATTGACAAGCAAGGAGATGATGACAATGCCTTCGTTCCCTAGCACCACAATTTTGTTTAATTCTATTTTGGAGTTGTTGAGGTGTAAGAGTGGATTGAGTCATCATAGGTTCTTCTACTTCTAAATATGGAAGAACAAAAGAAACCGAAGAGGAGGGATCAACCACTTTCTCTTTTTCTTTATAAATTTGTTTAAGGTGAGGAGGTTGAGCAGGGATTGTTTCATTTTCCCTTGGTCGTTTAAATGATGACAGGGAAATCTCAAGTGGTGATTGTTCAAGAGTTGTATGGTTTTCTCAATTTCAGACTCAGGTTGAAGCATGGTTTCATCTATGATAGGAGGTGTGGAGGTGGGCGGGGATAAATTCTGAAGGGACAATTCGGCTATCTATTTGGCTTTAAAATTTTCATAGGCTATGAAAAAGAATTCCTTGCGAGGGTTGATCGATTCTATGGGTTTAGACCAAAAGGATTCTAATGAGAAGTTACCTTTGGAAGATAAAGGATTAAAGCCACTATGGTGTATGGTAACTATCTCATTATCATGTGGAAAATTCAAGCACTTATGAACAATTGATGGGACTGTTTTCATTGAGCGAAGCCAAGGGAGGCCTAGCCACAAACGAAATTGGTTAGATTGTGGAATAATTGAAAATGTTACTTCCAAAGTTTTAGGTCCTATTTGTAAGAGTAGCACAATTGATCCAATCATAGGGCATGCAAAACCATTATGTTTTTTAATCCATGCAGTGAGTTTATTATAATCATCTTGATATAATTCATGTAATACCAAAAAATCTTATGTGATCACATTCATACCACAAGTGGGATCTATTAATATCCCATTAATGGGCTTATCATAGATTCTACTAGCTATGTAGAGGGGACCATCAGGAACCTTTTAGAGTATGTCTTTAGGAGAAAAAGTAATATCAAGTGATTTTGTGGTTTGGCCCTTATGAGGGATAACATCTATCATAGCCACAAAATTATCCATAGGACTAGCTTGGGTAACAATAGGAGTTGTATCATATTGTTCATTATTGGTATCAACAGTCATTACATTAGGCTTGGAAGGTTCACTAGCCTTAGCAAATGAGGTAGTATGTTTTGGCATAGGATTGGTGAAAATTTGTACATTTTAGTTAGGAGGTGCAACGGATTTATTGCCTTGATCATTAACACCTGCAATGGTCAATTCACCAGAATCAATGAGGTCTTGAACTAAATGTTTAAGGTGCTTACAATGTTTGGTGTCATGGCCATTTTGACAATGAAAGTGGCAATAAGTATTAGGATTGAATGTAGTTGGTAATGGCTGATTTGGATCAAGTGGTCGAAAGGGTGGTGTTGTGTAGTTTTCGCACACACGCCCCGCTGAAAGCAGGGACCCTCTTTTGCTTCGGTTTTGGTTTCTTGGCCCTTTCTTTTTGATGTTTTGTCTTATTTAGGCATGTGATTAAATGTTTATTTTTGGTTGCCTAAGTGTTTCCTGAGATTATTCAATGAAAATCCTAAGTTCTGGGTAGATTTTGGGCCTTTGCTCAGATTCGAGATTCTCCACCCTGACTAGATTTTCTCGGATCCCGCTTGGACTCTGACTGGACCTTGTTGTTTCAGGGATTTTCGGCATTCACAAATTTTTGTGTGGGCCAGATTTTCTCAAATTCTACCCTGTCGTCAGATTCCTAGGTTTTCTGACTATTCTATCGACTGCATTAATGGCTTCGTGTGTGCTTTAAAGGATGTATTTAACTTGATTTTTGGGATCTTTTGTGCCATCATGCTTATTTTGCCATCGTTTGAGCTAGGGAGTGCTTTCTTGCAATTGATTGACTTTGTTTTGGGGCGTTTGGGTTTGGATTGATTGATTTGGTAGCGTCTTCTTGTGCATTCCTGCATATGTTCTTTGTGGACACCATTGGGCTTCGCATTTGCCACTTCTGAGATCAATTCCTGTGTCATAATGGTATGTTTTTATTGCCCTGCCTTTGATTGAGTATTATGAATGGCATGTTGATGTTATGAGAGCCTATGGGATTTGAATTCCTATGTATTTGATCATTTCATGCTAGGGTTGCTCAGTATTGGGTTATTTGTCATCTCTTGGGTAAGTTTTGAACTCACTTTTCTATTTGCATTTTAATGAATCTTGCCTAAGAATAATTAGTAAACCCTAGTGATGACTTAGCAGTTGAAAAATTGAATTCTGACCTTGCATGTGCACTAATGGCAGATGTATAGGGTTTCAAACTGGGGGCAATGTCATTTCAAGTTAAGTCATCTTAAAATGGGCCTGAAACATAAGCAAAATCTATGAAAGGTCCATCCTGTTATGCCTTGCATAACCACCCCATTTTGTTTTGGAACAAAATGGGTCCCCCCTTTCTTTTTTTGGTTTCTTTGCTTTTTGTTATCTTTCTTTCCTCTTGGCAGTTCTCCTTTTTTCTGCCTAAGTTTTGTCTGCTAATTATGATTTGATTTTGGTCCTATCTTGGCCAAGGTTGGTTTTCTTCTTATTGAGGATTCAATGAAATCATCACAAGCAATGGTGTATTTCATCATGATATATTTTATGTTCTCCTGAGGGCTAATGGGGATTTTGTTTTGCAGGACTGAATCATTTATCTGAGGATATCTCTCAGGGAAGCCAACTAAAAGCATGCCTCAAATTACATTCAGTATGAAACTCCTCAAGGAAAGAGTCGGCAGGACTTTCCTCATGTCTCACCAACTGGTGGCTTGGCTCTATCCATTTGAAATTCAAAGGAGGTGTTGGAACTATATGTTTCTAATGATTTTACATGTTGCTCATACTCACAAGTTTGTCAGACAAGTCCTAGCTTGGGCATATCTTCCCCATATTTGTCCATATTGCACTATAAATTCCATCAAGTCTGAATACTTCATATTATGGGTCCTATCGGCATGAGATTATCAGGGTCTCCCTAACCCATAATGCTTTCTGTTAAATATGCATCTGTGTCATCTTTCGGCAAACTCCAAAGATGTCACAGTGAATGGAATTCACATATAGGCATATATCGACAAGAAATTGATCATCATCACGGTGACTAGGAGTCTCCTATTGGCATCAGGGGTTTCCTTTGGAGAAAGGTCTCGGCAAGATCTTCAAATCTCACCGACTGATAGCGGGAAGAATGTATATTGGCGGGAGGTTTTCTCTTCGCCAAGAAGTCTCGGCGAGTTCATAAAGTCTCACCAACTAGCAAGGACCGAGCTGATACTTCGGCAAGAGTTCATCATTGGCAAAGGGTCTTGGTGGAAGCTCCATGTCTCACCGACCACTGATAAAGATATACCTTTCGGTGAGAAGCTATTATGATAGAGAGATGTCTCGGCAAAATTTTAAGGTCTCGCTGACACGGTGCAGGGGGATCTTATTGATGGTCTTCGGTGAGAGAGTCAATATGTCTTGGAGATAGGGAAGGGCTATTGCCATGGGTCTTACTGACAAAGGTTCCCCAAGGGTTTTCGAGGAAGATTTAGACTCTCGTCGGGAGGTCTCGGTGACTAAAAATGTCACACCAATAGGGCATCCCCTCGGGGAGAAGAAGGATGTGTGCTAGGAGGTATGGCCGAAGTTCGAGGGTCTCACCAACATGAAATTTGAGTTCGGCGAGACGGATATGTCTCAGGGAGATATCTCCCTGACAATTAGGGGTTTCGCCGAAGGGGTTCCCCTTTCGATATAATGTCTCGCCGAAGCAAAAGGAGCTCAGGGAGAAAACAAAAGGGTCACCATAAGGTCTCCCCGAACATGCAATGTTTTTCCGACAAAAAGGGAGGTCCCACTGAAGGAAATGGAGCTTGGAAAAGGATCATGCCTTTGCCAAAAGGTCTTGGCAAAGAAATAAAGTCACACCAAAGAAAAAGGGGGACTCGGGCTTGGGCGAGTAAGGATGGATTCGGGGAGATGTCTTCCCGAGTGCGCTAGTCTTTCCGATAATAAAGAGGGGCTCGATAAGAAAAGAGGAGGAGTTTGAGGTAAGGTCTCCCCGAAGCAAGATTGTCTTCCCAACATAGAATGAGTTCAATGTGACTTCTAAAGCTCGACGAAGGGTCTCATCGACTGGTCCATGCTATGCCGATAGTTGATAAAAGCGATAATCGCATCGGGGAGAGACGATGAGTGTCTCATCGGCATGCGATTTAAGGTAGACCATTCTTGAGTACCTGGGAATCTGGCGTGGCATATGCCCGACCAATCAAAGGAAACTAACAGAGTGATTCATTGGCCCCTTTGACAGATTGACCATCCCTGTGTAGGAAGACCATCAGAGTGCAAGAGAGATGCATCCATTCTGAGATTAGGGAGGTGATGGATCAGCTCAGGTGTAATGTTCAAATCTACAAGGAGGCTCGATGATGTTCCAGAAGATGGTCAACCTGCAACAAAAGTTTGGAGCATGAAGGAAGCCAAAAGAAGAAAGGATCTGTGACTCACAGGGATAGCTATAGTAACCACTGGCAGAGATTGATTAGTATTAATGGTAAACATTCCCAAGAGCATTCAAGGCGACACTAATAGAGTTTAGGGTGGACATGAAGACAAAGAGTAAATGCTGCTGGTGCAAAAAGATCTAAAGGATTCTCCTGAGGTCAAGCCATCACCGACCCGGACAATAGGGCTTCATATTGAATATGGCATTAACTCTTCTCAAAAAGATCTGAGAGTCGACTCTCCTGGAAGCAGATATTTTGTAAACCCTAATGTAGGGGGATAGCACATTCTTTTGGTAAATTATGTATATATATGGAATTGTTGCTTCTTTGTAAAGGTTAGAGGGATTCAGGTTAGAAAGGTTTAGAAGAGAAAGTTAGAGAAAAAGACAATTAGACAGTTAGGATTAGAACTAAAAAAGGGTTAGAAGTTAAGAGCAGCAATAGAGAAGGAATTTTCTGAAGTAGGAGGAGATAGAACTGCATCTTGATTCTTTGTAATAGGATCCTCTTTTGTCTTCTTAGTTGGCAGTAAGATTCAGTAGGAACCAGTAATGTATTTTCCAAGTTCTCTTAGTGTAAATGGAAACAATTTGGAGTCACAGATTCTCTGTACACTGGTGATTGTGCTAGCTTTGTAAACATTGCTTATCTATTTTCATTAACAGTAGAAGTAGTCAGATTTAATCTACTTCATAGTGTGTTTTAGGGTGATACTTGTTTTTATGTTAATCATTTGATTTGTAAAGCATTTGAGGAATGAAATGTTATTTTGTGTTTTATTTAAATAGTAAATTCAAATCTGTTATTTAAATTAGCACTGTGAATGGAAGAGGTTGTGTGTCAATCACAAGTGTACTTTGTTCTGCAGTTTAAGTCAACAAACTCCTTGAAAGGTAGCAAGTCTAGTTAAGATAGAAGAATTGTCATTATTTTCTGTTCAAAAGCCTTGATCCATCTTTTCTATGTTTCTTTAAAAACCCCTAGTTAGAGTAGGTTTTAAATTCATGTTTGATCTTAGAACAATCTAGAAGCTCACACCAGTAGGCCCCTTGAATATTACTGTTACATTGGCCACTGAGGGACATCAGCATAGTTGAGAACCAACTACAAAGACCTTGGGAGCTAAGGTATCCATGTGTTATCTTTCTCTTTCAGGAGAAATAGAATAGCAATATTTTGTTTGCATGTTGTTGTGCTAAAAATACCATCAACAGAAACTGGTGCTAGAAGGAGGGCCTAGAAGGGAAAATTGGATAAAACTGGGTTTTTCTCCCCAGAAAGGCCTCACAGAGTTCTTCGATCAAAAGAAAATCCATCACCCTTCATAGAACTCAAGACTCCAACAAGACATAAGAGTCATAAGACTAGGGCAACCATCATACCACCTTTATCAGCTCCCCCCACTCCACCAGGCTTTTCACCAATACCCCAGTGGATTCCCATCAATTCACCATCACGTCCATCTCAATTGTCATCACAACTAGTTCAACCCATACAATCGCTGGCTCAACCACCACCACCCCCACCAAAGGCATTCTTTCAGAATAATCCCTCTCCATTGGGGACTATTCCTGGAGGTTTTCACCACATGCCTAAGAACCTAGAGAAATTCTATCCCAAGTACTTTCATGGTGAATCACAGAGTGTTGAGGAGCACATACAAGCTTTCAAGGATGCTTGTACCAGAGCTCAGATAGCCCACCATGATGTAGTCTGTAGGTTATTCCCTTACTCCTTAGGGGATATGGCATACAATTGGTACCTTAATCTTCCTCAAGGTTCCATTCTAACCTGGACACACTTGGAAAATGCTTTCATTAATCATTTTAGGGTCTATGTGGATCCAACTCTTTTATACCACCAGTTTGCCACTATTAGAAAGGAACTAGGTGAACCCTTGCCTTTATTCAATACCAGGTTCCAATGGATGTATAGGAGATTGCAAGATCCCTATGTGGTTACTGAGGATAGTGCCATCCAAGCATACTTTAGAGTTATAGATCCCTTGCTTGGTTTGTTCTTGCAAAGGACTTATCAACCAGCTGATATTGATTCTCTATCCAAATTCTATCATCTAGCTATCAAGTTGCAGCTATCATCTAGGATATCAGATGCATAGCCCAACTCCTCTATACAATACTATCCCGGGAATGTCTCCTTCCCACTATGGGCCTATGTCTAAATTGCAAACTCAACCACCTTTCCCATTCTTTGCTACTAGAACTTCTGATCCGTTTCAACAATCACAACTTCCTCAAAGTTCCCATGGTCATCATAACCAAATTGGAACACCATATCATGGTGGTCAACCACCTGTTGCTAAGAATGTGGAAAATGAGAAGATAGTTCAGCTTATAAATGAGGTAGAGACCTTGAAGAAAACACTGTCTCAAGTTACCAATGACATGGTTCAACTTCGATTGAACCCCTCCCAAAACCAAGGTAACTACCTAATCAAAACAACAACAATCAGGGTAACTATCAGAATCATAACAATTTCAACCAAAGGGTTTATCAGGGTCAAAACTCCTCTAATCAAGGGTATCAAAACTAAAACAAAGGGTATAACCAAAGGACAAATAATAATAGATAGTGGAATACAGGGCCCAATAATGGTGGAGTTTTGCATAACTATCAAGCTAATGAGGAGAGGTCACATACTATAAGTGTGGTTGACCTCAACTTCATGACCAATTGGTGCAGGTTGCATAATACAACAACCCATTCTAAGGTGAACTGCCCTGAAATGGAAAAAGTTGTCAAGATGGCATAGGAAGATGCCCAAACATTCCAAGGTAATCCTCACAAAGAAGGTGGCTCATTAGGTACAACAATGACTTATGATATATTTGAGGAGGAGCCTTCATTCCCAAGTCAAGAGGAGAATGAACCAGAGGAAGATTCATATGATGCTCAAGCCTTTCAGTCAAAAGGAGGACACTTCCTGAGAAATCAAAACAAGGGCCCATTCACTACATCAGCACCTCCTAATCACATGATGCTTCCAAATCAAAGTGCTGATAACAATCCTCCCCCACCAAAAGGCCCACCTGACTTCCATAGCAAGGGTAATTCCTTTGGTGTTTTCAAAGGTAGTGTGAGTTGTAATATAGAATTTTACATTGTTTCTGAGATGCAGAAACAAAAAACTTCTTTGTCATATTTTGACATCTTAAAGTGGTGCCCTGCCCAAAGGGAGATAGTGCTGAAAGCTTTGGAGCAAGCTAACAAATCAAAAGAAAAGAGCAAAGTAGTACCTGCTAGGGAAGTGAATGCAGCCTTGTATAGAAACAAGGTAGGTACTCCACCATTTCTTTTAAGTTTAAGAGTTAGTGGAAATAACCTACATAATTGTCTATTGGATTTAGGGGCTTCAGGAAATGTTATGCCATTTTCCATATGCAAGAAGTTGGGATTGAACCCCATTCAGACAAATAAAAAGTTCATTCAACTTGACAAGATAGAGGTCAATGTGGTGGGGGAATTAAGAAACATACATGTGCAAGTAGGATCAGACCTTAGGATCCTAACCAACATAGACATTCAAGTGGCAGATATTCCCAAGACCTATGGTATGTTGCCGACCAGAGATTTGATGAAAATTCTAGGGGGATATCTTTCCCTTGACTTTTCACATATGTGGCTATCATGGAAAGGGATTCCTAATCAGATTAGGATTGAAAGTGAGCCTCGCCTCAAGCATAACATCATGGAATATGATTGCCCCAATGAGGTAGCCTATTTCAAAACTGAGATGGGGGTTTACAAAAGGGATGAAATTTTAACCTTTTTTGTTCTTGATCCCAAAGAACTACCAACTTCAAAGTGTCCTGACTCTGTGATTAATGAAAATTAGAAGGCCTTGATTAGGAAGCTACAACAAGATCAGCTGGTCTTGGGAGAAGACATTGATTTGCAAAGTCTCCTACTCCCTAATTGGTGCAGGGTACATTACCAAAACCACTCTGAATTGACTTATCAACCCTGCATTGACATTTTAAATCATGTTGCCCAAGCTGAGAAAGCTAGCTCAAGTCACCCTAAGATCCTTGCTGACTACTTCTTATTTGAAGCCAAAGAAGCAACCATGTTAACTAGGGGTAGGATACCTTCAACTGAGGTTCCTTCTCAAATTGAACCCACCCCAGATACACTTCCAAATAAGCATGTTTTTGAGGAGCAACCCCAAGATGCAAGTAAATTTTGAGAGGATAACTATGGGTCACATAATTCATCTATGCAGGAATTGGAAATTACACTTGAGGAACCGGTTGAACGCCCCTTCCCTATATATGATATAAAAGATCAAGTAGTCCCGCCCTTGGCTCATTCTACCCAAGTCCCCATTATGACCTCCAAAGGACCATCTCCAACCCATGATCAATTGTGGACCCTCACGTTTGATGGATCCAAATCTAAGATAGGCAGTGGTGTTGGAATTGTACTAACCAACCCTCAAGGGAAAACCTTTTTTGCTTCTTACAGGTTGTAATTTGGATGCACTAATAACGTGGCAGAATATGAAGCTCTGGCACAGGGATTGATGTTTGCACATAAGAAGAAGGTCACTGCATTGATGGACAAGGGAGATTAAAAAATTGTTATCAAGTAGGTACGCAGCCAGTACACGTGTCACAATAAAAGGCTGGTAGCATATAGAAATAGGGTATGGAATCTAATCGAAGACTTTGATGCCTTTGGGATCAGCTTAATCCCTAGAGAGGAAAATTAGATAGCTGATTCATTGGCTATTGTTGCAAGTACCCTAGAACCTATGCAAGGTTCCAAGCTCAAGAAATTCTTAGTGGAATTAATTTCCACCCCTGTAGTTCCTGATAACATCACAAACTTTCAAGTCTTTGATGATGATCGACATATTCTTGCTTTCTTAGCAAGCTGAGATGTTTTTGAGGGGAAAATTATTGATGAATCCAATAGAGATCAAGGAGATTGGAGCCCTGAGGAATGTGATACAAAAGGGGTCCTCAATTTAAAGAATAACAACATTCCCAAGGGAATGTTTGCTTTAGAAAGTTTTTTTGATTTAGACCCAAGGGCTCGAGAGAAGATATCAACTGAAGAAAAGGGAGGCAAATATGAAACAATTAACCTGGCCGATTCTGGCCTTGAAAGGAATGTCTACATAGGGAAGGCCTACCCTAAAGCAATCAGGGAAGACATATTGAAGGCACTTAAGAAGGATATTTCTGCAATCGCTTGGGAATATAAAGACTTGAAGAAATTTGATTCCTCTGTTAAGACTCACACTATTCCCTTGAAGCCCGAAGTTAAACCCTTCCGACAAAAGCAGCGCCTTGTCAATGCCCTGATTGAACCATTGATCTATAAAGAAATTCAGAAATTACTTTCTGCAAGGATAATCTTCCTTGTGCGCCATTCAACCTAGGTGGCTAACTTGGTCCCAGTTCGTAAGAAAAACGAGGACATCAGGCTATGTGTCAACTTCAGAAATTTGAATAGAGCCTTAGAAAAGGATAATTACCCACTCCCTTCTCTAGATGAAGTGTTGCAGATAGTTGATCTCAGATGATATCCTTCTAGGATGGTTACTCTAGGTATAATCAAGTAATGGTCAATTGTGAAGATAGGATGAAGACATCCTTCACTACGAAATGGGGAAATTTTGCATACAAAAGGATGCCATTCGGTCTAATAAAAGCAGGGGAAACTTTCCAGCATGCCATGGGCATAAATTTTGAGGATCTAATCGGTAAGTGCATCATTGTCTATATGGACGACTTGACAGTGTTCTCCAAGGACTAATTGAATCATGCTATGGACTTAGCCAAAGTTCTTGAGAGATGCATCTGGTATGGAGTCTCCCTGAATCCCAACAAGTGCATGTTTGGAGTTTCTGAAGGAAAGCTCTTGGGACACGTAATTTTTGAAAGAGGAATATCAATCGACCCAAACCGAGTCAAGTCCATTCTGAAGATCACCAGGCCAAGAAGCAAGAAAGAAATGAGGTCTTTCTTCGGGAAAATCAATTTTGTGAGGAAGTTCATTATAGGCTTTGCTGAAATCATGAAACCACTGAACCAAATGATGAGGAAGGAAGATAAAATAGAATGGACTGAGGAGGCACAGGACGCATTTTTACAAGTCAAGCG
This sequence comes from Sequoia sempervirens, assembly GCA_007258455.2. Classification (NCBI taxonomy): domain Eukaryota; kingdom Viridiplantae; phylum Streptophyta; class Pinopsida; order Cupressales; family Cupressaceae; genus Sequoia; species Sequoia sempervirens. The sequence continues at coordinate 189,752,913 of VDFB02373365.1, read as the reverse complement.
ATCCATTTTAGAAGTTCCTGTTCTCACCAGCCCAGACTACTTGAGACCGTTTTACATCTATTCTTTTGCCTCTGAGCATTCATGTGCGGCTATCTTAACTCAATGAAGAGGAGATGCAGAGGAGAGATCGATTGTGTTTATGATCTCTCCATTCAAAAATGCGGAAATCAAATACCCACCTCTTGAGAAGCAGTCTTTTGCACTGGTCAGAGCTGTTAAAAAGTTCTAGCACTACATTCTCTAGAGCCAAATCATCGTTGTAGTTCTTGACACGGCTGTGAAGTCTTTATTGATGCAGAGTGAGCTGGGAGAAAGGAGAGGCAAATGGATGGCCATTTTGCAAGAGTTTGATCTAGAGATACGCCCCATGAAACTCAATAGAGGTATAGGCTTGTCTCATTCCATGGTGAATGTTGGTGACAACATCATCTGTCAACAATACACAACCCAATCCTTCTCCAGTGACACTTGGTATGCTAATATCGTCTATTTTATGCTCAAAAATTGATGTCCAGAGGGGATGAATGCAACTCAAAGGAGAGCCCTGAGGCTCAAGAGTTCTCATTACATGTTCAAAGGAGGGTTGCTATATAGGAGGAATTTTGAAGGAGTACACCTGAGATGCCTTGATCACCAATTGGCTAAACATGTGATCTCTGAGTTTCATGGGAAACATGTCATAGGTCATCGGTCTACAAATTCTTTGGCACACCAGATCCTCTAATCTGGTTATTACTAGCCCTATGTATTCAAAGATTCCCATCAACATGTGAGAACATGCCACATCTGTCAGATTTATGCACCAAGGGAACACCATGCTGCCATGCCATTGCAACCTGTCTATGAGGTAAGACCATTTTCCTAGTGGGCTCTGGATTTTATTGGGGTGATTAACCTGAATTCTTCTATAGGACACAAGTTTATCTTGACTGCTACTGACTACTACATGAGGTGGACAGAGGCTATACCCTGCAAGAACAACATAACAGAGGTGGTCATCAAGTTCCTCACCGATTGCATCACCACTAGGTTTGGGGTACCCTTCGCTCTGGTATGTGACAATGGCTCTTCCTTTTCTTCTGTTGAGTTTATTTCCTGGGCATATGATCACAAGATTTTCTTGAAGTATTCTTTAAATTATTACCCACAAGGAAATGGAGTAGCAGAGTCAACCAATAAGAATCTCTTAGGGGTAATCAAGAAGCTGCTGGAAAACAACCCTACAGACTGGCATACCCAATTGAGATTTGCATTATGGTTAGATAGAACTAGGATCAAGGCTGCCTTAAAGACCTCACCATTCAAGCTGGTATATGGCCAAGAGCTTATCTTTCCTAACCATCTACAAATACCTATCATTGAGTTCGTGCATAAATTTTATTCTAGTGACAGGAGGATATAAGTAAGGTTGGTTGCCTTATTGAAATTAGAGGAAGAGAGAGATGTTGCCTTACAACAATTCTTTAAACACTAGGCCATTGTCAAACGTTGGTTTGACAAAAGAGCCAAAATAAAAGCCTTTAGGATATCTGACCTTGTATTGTTATGGGATAAAGCCAGTGAAAAGAAGGGCAATCACCAGAAATTTGACAAACTCTAGCTAGGTCCTTATTAGATTGTTGAGATCCTAGGGGAAAATGCTTTCAAACTGAGTAGCTTAACTGGAGAACCTGTTCCCTTACTTGTCAATGGGTAGTTCCTTAAGCACTATTTTGGATCATAAAGCATGCTAATGCTGCACTTGTTGTTCTTTATATAAATAATTTTTTTATTCTATCTCTTTTTTGTATATAATTTGCATCTATGTAAATAGTTGTTGCTTGTAAATAAATGTTGTGCATAGATAACTCTACTATTTGTGTAAGTATTTCACTCTTTGTGAATAGTTTGCTGACTATTTTTTTCTTCCCTTTTTGTCTTTCTGTTTCCCTTATTCTGTGGTTTATGTTTTGTTTTGTTTTTTGGGGCTGATCTGTCCTTTCCATTTGAAACTGTGGGTTGTTATCTAAAGTATACTATGGTCACAAGGAGAAAAATGGTTTAGGTATTTTCAGGCTTTATGATTGGATGATTTTGTCCTAAACTCTTTTTTTCATGCCCATTGTCAATAAAGGTTGTGGAAGGGTTTGAAAACAAGGTGCAAAGCAAATAACTTTCGTTAGCTCCTCTGAATCTGCCACAAATCATTAAGACCATCTCCTTTTTATCTTTATATTTGTCCTAGGGTGATAGTGTTGTAATATTTAAGTGAAAAGTCTGATCTCCCAAGTGTTGTTATGAGGTCCATGGTAGTTTTCAACCCAGATCAGATCTTAAACATCTGACATATTGAGAAATAATTATATGAAATATTTGAAACTCTGAGAAAAAAAAAATATCTAAAGAGAAAAGAAGACTCAATATGGATGGGTGATTCCAGTATCTCTACCGGGGCTATGGACGCCTAGCTAGCAGTAGAGCAATGTTGTGAGAAAACTAGAGGTATCTTCGTCGGGGCTATGGATGTCTGACTAGTAGCGGAGCAATGCCCAGGATATCATTGCACAATAGCCAGAGGGAATCAATTTATGTAGCTCAAATATTCCACATTGTTGTTCAAAAGATGAAGAAAACTTTATGAAAGGATGATGCACAATCAAGCACACACAGATTCTGAGGTAACCATTGATTGATTTATATTTTAGATTCTAGCTCAACCTTGCTTGTTATAACTGACCCAACTGGAGTTGTGATATTCATGAACCAAGAGTTCTGGGTAGCTGAATCCTTTAGATTCTTGAAAATGGTTAAACCATTTATCTATCCGAGTCGCCAGTTTTTATGCCTTGCATAACCACCCCATTTTGTTTTGGAACAAAATGGGTCCCCCCTTTCTTTTTTTGGTTTCTTTGCTTTTTGTTATCTTTCTTTCCTCTTGGGAGTTCTTCTGCTTTCAGCCTAAGTTTTGTCTGCTAATTCTAATCTGATTCTGGTTCTATCTTGGCCAAGGTTGGTTTCCTTCTTGCTGAGGATTGAATGAAATTATCACAAGCAATGGTGTATTTCATCATGATATATTTTATGTTCTCCTGAGGGCTAATGGGGATTTTTTTTTGCAGGAATAAATCATTTATCTGAGGATATCTCTTAGGGAAGCCAACTAAAGGCATGCCTCAAATTACATTTAGTATGAAACTCCTCAAGGAAAGAGTCGGCAGGACTTTCCTCATGTCTCACTGACTGGTGGCTTGTCTCTATCCGTTTGAAATCCAAAAGAGGTGTTGGAACTATATGCTTCTAATGATTTTACATGTTGCTCATACTCACAAGTTTGTCAAACAAGTCCCACCTTCGGCATATCTTCCCCATATTTGCTATATGGCACTATAAATTCCATCAAGTCTGAATACTTCACATTATGGGTCCTATTGGGATGAGATTATCAGGGTCTCCTTGACCCATAATTATTTCTGTTAAATATGCATCTGTGTCCTCTCTCGACAAGACTCCAGAGATGTCACTGTGAATGGAATTCACATACAGGCATCTATAGGCAAGACATTGATCATTGTCACAGTGACTAGGAGTCTCCTATCGGCATCAGGGGTTTCCTTTGGAGAAAGGTCTCAGTGAGATCTTTGAATCTCACTGACTAATGGCAGGAAGAATGTATATCGGCGGGAGGTTTTCTCTTCGCTAAGAAGTCTCGGCGAGTTCATAAAGTCTCACCGACTAGCAAGGACCGGGCTAATACTTCAACAAGTGTTCATCATCGGGGAAGGGTCTTGGTGAAAGCTCCATGTCTCACTGACCACTGATAAAGATATACCTTTCAGTGAGAAGCTATCACGGTGAAGGGATGTCTCGGTGAAATCTTAAGGTCTTGCCGAGATGGTGCAGGGGGGATCTTATCAATGGTCTTTGGTGAGAGAATCAATATGTCTCAGCGACAGGGAAGGGCTATCACCATGGGTCTTGCTGACAAAGGTTCCCCAGAGGTTTTTGGGGAAGATTTAGACTCTCGCCGAGAGGTCTCGGTGACTAAAAATGTCACACTGACAGGGCATCCCCTCAGGGAGAAGAAGGATGTGCACCAGGAGGTTTGGCCAAAGTTCGAGGGTCTCGTTGACATGAAATTTGAGTTCAGTGAGATGGATTTGTCTCGGGGAGGCATCTCCCTGACAGTTGGGGGTTTCACCGAAGGGGTTCCCCTTTTGGTATAATGTCTCGCCGAAGAGCGAAGGTCACGCCAAAGCAAAAGGAGCTCGGGGAGAAAACAAAAGGGTCACCATAAGGTCTCCCCGACCATGCGATGTTCTGCCGACAAAAAGGGAGGTCCCACTGAAGGAAATGGAGCTCAGCAAAGGATCATGCCTTTGCCAAAAGGTCTTGGCGAAGATAGAAAGTCACACCGAAGGAAAAGGGGGACTCGGGCTTGGGCGAGTAAGGATGGACTCGGGGAGATGTCTTCCTGAGTGCGCTGGTCTTGTCGATAACAAAGAGGGGCTTGGTAAGAAGAGAGGAGGAGTTCGGGGTAAAGTCTACCCAAAGTAGGATTGTCTTCCTGACATAGAATGAGCTCGATGTGACTTCTGAAGCTCGACAAAGGGTCTCATCGACAGGTTTGCGCTATGCCTATAGTTGATAAAAGCGATAATCACATCGGGGAGACACAATGAGTGTCTCACTGACATGCGATTTAAGGTAGACCATTCTTTACTACTCAGGAATCTGGTGTGGCATATGCCTAACCAATCAAAGGAAACTAATAGAGTGACTCATTGGCCCCTTTGACTGATTGACTATCCCTATATAGGAAGACCAAAAGAGTGCAAGCAAGATGCATCCATTCTGAGATCAGGGAGGTGATGGATCGGCTTGAGTTTAATGTTCAAATCTACAAGGAGTCCCGATGATGTTCCAAAGACGGTAAACCTACAACAGAAGTTTGGAGCATGAATGAAGTCGAAAAAAGAAAGGATATGTGACTCACAGGGACAACTGTAGTAACCACCGGTAGAGATTGATCAGTATTAATGGTAAAAGTGTCGTGGAGCATTCAAGGCAACTCTAACAGAGTTCAGGGTGGACACGAAGACAAAGAGTAAATGTTGCAGCTGCAAGAAGATCTAAAGGCTTCTCCTGAGGTCAAGCCATCCCCAACCTAGACATCAAGGCTTCACATTGAATATGGCATTAACTCTTCTCAAAAAGATCTGAGAGTCGACTCTCCTAGAAGCAGATATTTTGTAAACCCTAATGCAGGGGGACATCAGATTCTTTTGGTACATTCTATATATATATGGCATTCTCGCCTCTTTGTAAAGGTTAGAAGGATTAAGGTTAGAAAGGTTTAGAAGAGAAAGTTAGAGAAAAAGATAGTTGAACAGTTAGGATTAGAACTAAAAAAGGGTTAGAAGTTAAGAGCAGCAATAGAGTAGGAATTTTCTGAAGCAGGAGACAGAACTGCATCTTGATTCTTTGTAAAAGGATCCTCTTTTTTCTTCTTAGTTGGTAGTAAGATTCAGTAGGAACTAGTAATGTATTTTCCAAGTTCTCTTATTGTAAATGGAAACAATTTGGAGTCACAGATTCTCTGTACACTGGTGATTATGCCAGCTTTGTAAACATTGCTTATCTGTTTTCGTTAGTAGTATAAGCAGTCAGATTTAATCTACTTCATATTATGTTTCAGGGTGATACTTGTTTTTATGTTAATCATTTGATTTGTGAAGCCTTTGAGGAATGAAATGTTATTTTTTGTTTTATATAATTAGTAAATTCAAATCTGTTACTTAAATTAGCACTATGAAAGAAAGAGGTTGTGTGTCAATCACAAGTTTACTTTGTTCTACAGTTTAAGTCAAAAAAATCCTTGAAAGGTAGCAAGTCTGGTTAAGATAGAAGAATTGTCATTCTTTTCTATTTGAAAGCCCTGATCTATGTTTTTATGTTTCTTTAAAAATGCTTGGTTAGAGTAGGTTTTAAATTCATGTTTGATCTTAGAAAAATCTAGAAGCTCACACCAGCGGGCCCCTTGAATATTACTGTTACATTGGCCATTGAGGGACATCAGCATAGTTGAGAACCAACTACAAAGACCTTGGGAGCTAAGGTATCCATGTGTTATCTTTCTCTTTCAGGAGAAAATAGAATAGCAATATTTTGTTTGCATGTTGTTGTGCTAAAAATACCATCAACACATCCCTGACCTGTCCAGAGTTAAACCTTTTGAAATCTTGCATTGGTTCGGTGTCTAGGTGAAATCGTGATTCTCCGTCCCTTTTGAATTTTCTTCACCGAGACCTCACCCCGTAAGAAAATCTCTCATCGACTTGCATTTTCATATACGCCATCAGCAAGACAAGCCCTAGTCAACAAGAGGTCAAAGCAGGATCCATTAGTTATACCGATACTCATTTTCTTTGCTGAGGCATTCATCCTTTGGTGAGACCTTTCGGCGAGTTCACAACTCTTGCTGACACCTTCGATTTTGGCGAGACTACCGGCAGTCACCAAGACCTCATGGTGACGCCTTCCTTTCCTAGTGAGCTTGAATCTCCTTTCGCTGAGACCACACATTTTTGGCAAGAGGTTATGCCGATAGGACTTCATGTTGTCAGCAAGACATTGCACAATCGGCAAGACCTCTGGCCGAATTCAAAACCTGTCACTAGTTGGTAAGACACCGCAGCTTCGCTGAGACCTCATATCGAAAAACTTTAGTTTGGCCAAAGTGTTTGCTTGGATCCCGAAGTTGGTGAGACAAGAAGGATTCACTAGCACCTTACCCCAACTACCCTTTGGTCATATCCATATATTTTCTATATCGTCGGTCGGCGAGACATTACATCGAAACCACCAGGTCTTGGTGAAACCTCTTCCGATGATATCCTTCGGCGTGACCTCCCGAAAGTTACCAATACTTCTCAGTCAGATGACTAATTCTTGTTGAGACCTTCGTTCCTGGAATCTGCGTTAGTTCAGAATTTTGACTAATCTGAGGATTTCCGTCGGGTCCGGATTTCTCAAAAATTTCACGTTTCTTTGATTCTCTGAAGTCTGCACTTTGGCTCGTTCTTCGCGAAAATCCTTCCCGCACGGATTTTCCTGAAATTTAATGAAATATAAAGGAACGTAAGATAATTGGATTTGTTTATGATTTGTGATACATTTAATGATTATTTCATGTCATATTTGGATCTCGCATGTTGTTTATTGATGCAAAATGATCAGATTTAATTGTTAGTAGGTGTTTTATTGATTATTCTACTAGAATCCGTCTAGCCTAGAATTTTTCAAAATTCCTCTTTGGCTCAGGTTTCGCGGATGGTTCTGAAACCCAAAGTTTAGTAAGATCATTTTAAATAAGTTTTAATAACACTTTGACTGTATGAGGCTTATTCTGACGGTGTTCTTATGGATTAACATCCTCTTTCCTGTGGTTCTTATTATGATTTCCACATTGAGTGTAGGCTAAATCTAGCAAGGTAGCAATTGGGTCCTCAATTTCTGATGCAGAGAGGATCAAAGTGGACATTAAAAGCAAGGTCCCTGATAGTAAGATCACTTCAGTCTAGTCAAAGGTGACTGATACAAATGTTAGATAATGGGATTATGAAGAGTTTAAAGAAAGAATGGTAGCTAAGGATTCTCCTTTGGTGGCTAGAAGGATGATGGAATCGAGATTGTCACATGTTTCTAGTTTCCCTGTTGTGGTGTAGTGTTATGAGTTGGTCCTTCAGTGCACCAAACACTATGATCAGGACACAGAAAGAATTATTGGTCCTAAAGGGAGAGTTGTTGCAAATCTCAACCTCGTTTCCATTGCCCAAACATTTGATATGCTAGATCAGTCTCATGTGGTGGGGTTCAGCATAAAGGCAGCTCAAGAGTTCTATGATGAGCAGACTGTGAGGTCACAACAATTTATCAATTCTTGGTTAGAGAAGCTCCTAAATCTCACTATTCTAAATTACCCAAGCAGCTATTCAGGATAAAGTTCAAGGAGTACTATGATGCCATCACTCTTCTCAGCAGGGTGGTTGGATTGAGGAATGCTGGTACATTTGAGAATTGGATGTGCCATGTGATTGTGAGGATGGATCAAGAGAAGATTAATTACCATTGGGAAGGGATCATTAGTGGAGTACTCCATGAATAGTTATTCAATGTCTTGCAGACCAAGACTTTCACAATGACTTCATATCTGGTCTATGCATTTGCAAGATTTCATCCCTATAAAGGATTCGATACAAAGGGAATTTTTGGAAAGGATTTTATTTATGAAGTTTTCCCTCAATTAGACTTGGGAGGTTTGAACTATAGGAGGGAAAATAATGCATTTACCATGTATATCACCAGAATTCTTTAGGAGGCAGAGCATGTCAGGATTTAGGGTCAAGCAAAAGAACTCATCAAGAAATATGGGGCATGGTTTATTCAGTTCCCAAATTTCTACTACATTTGAATTGATGGTTGCCAGAGGACCCCATACAGACTTCCAAGGTATCCCACTGATCACATTGTATTGTTGGAAGTAACTAGGTAGATTTGTGGCTTTGATGCTATTGTCAAGAAAGACAAACACAAGACATGATTTGGTGGAGATTTTCCCCTAAGGATTGGCACTAGAGAAGCATGTCCTTCCATTATTTCTACCTAGACTTCAGAGGAAGAAATGAGTACTCTTGCCTTGTCTCTCCATTCCAAGAGATCCAAGTTTGATATCACAGGAGAAGATCAAAAGAGGGCCAACAAAGAGTATAGCCATAAGGTGAATTTGGATGACTACTCGGCCAATTGTAGTGATGAATTTGAGGTCAAAAAGAAGAAATTCTCCTAGCTTCCAGTTGAGTCAGTTCGATTGTATAATGTAAAGGAAGTTCCCAATCAATTGGAAGATGATGGAAACTTGATCTAGGATCATGCTTATGAGGCCATAATGGATAGACCAATTGGTGATGTGGATCAGTTGGAAGAAGAAAAGACAAAGTTAAAACAACTGGTGGATCCATTCATCAAATTTACCAGGATGTGGTTGAGGCAAAAGTTGTGGGAGCTGGAAAATAATGGTGTACATGCACCTATGCACTAATGGGAGATTTGGATCCCCACTCCACATCTGAAGAATCTACCGAGCAGGATCCTAAGGGCAAGGGTAAGCTAGATTCTCCTTTCAAAATCAAGATTAAAGGTGTCCAAGAAATAGAGGCACAGGAAGTAGAAAAGTAGAGAAAACCAAAGGCCAAGAAGAGGACAAGGACTAAGAAGTCTTAGCTGAAGGAGACTAAAAATCAAGGTCCTGAAGTAGATGTACCAATGCCCAGGAGTAGAAGAATCATAAAATTGTTAGAGAAGGAAAGCTCCAAGGTAGGGGAGGAAGAAGTTACCCCTCCGGTGATAAATGTTGAAAGTTCAGAGGAGAAGGCCAAGGTGTATACAAGGAGGTCTAGGACCCCATCTCCCAGAGACAGTGTGCCTAGGGCAGATCTCCCTCTGGTGGTTTCTCATGAGGGGCAGCATGATGATGCTCCTTCCGCTGATGAAGCTCAAAGTAAAGCTAGTAAGTTAGAGGATGTTGAAGACCATCCAGATGTTGAAGAAGAGGAGTTTCATGAGAGTGATCTTCATAGTGCAGAGCCATAAATTGAAAAGATAACCCCTATGGTTGCATATGTGAATTCCCCTGTTAGAACTAAAGAAGTCCCTCTAGGAGAAGAGGAAACAGTGAAGGTTCGCTCGGCTATACATGAAGATGAGCATGTCGAAGAAAAGGAAAGTAAGACAGAAAAAATTCCTGAGAAGCAGAGTCTGAGTGAAGAAGCACCTAAAGGTCAACAAGAAGAGGAGAAACAAAGTGAGGTGCAATTGGAATCCACTGTCACTGGTTGGCTGGATAAAGAGATAAAGAGAAAACAAGTTGTTGTGGAAGATAGTCCACCGAATTGGGATGCACGACTAGCCAAAATTGGAAAAGATAAAGGTAAGAAGAAGGCTAGGGTGATATTGAGGATTCAAAGAGATGAAGCTCATGATAGAGTGGTTCACATTGCTACTGCTACTCCAGATAAAAATAGAGATGATGTGGTTGGAAAGGTTTACAATGTTCAGACTTTCAATCTTGGACCTACATCTGTCGAGCAGGACATTGAAGATTATGAGGGATCTAGTGCAGTTATTGTGGGTGGATTGTGGAACGAAATGAAGACCAAGCAGGAGCTAAAGAAAGAAAATGAAGATCTCAGGAAATGCTTGGAGGAATTAATGAAGCCCCTGCAATCCATTAACCCTTCGATCTCTACTGCGAACCCTCTACCTTAGGAGACCATCACTAAGCTAGAAAATATGAAAGCTTCCACTATTGCTACTGCGAATTGGTTGAAAGGGGTGCAAATAAAGGGTGATGAAGCTATTAAATAGATTCTATCAACTGGGAAGGAAGCTATCATGGCAACTGATTGGTTGAAGGTGGTGTTGGCACAAGATAAGGAAGACATGGATCTTTTGCTGTAGAAAACTAGAACTGTCATGGAGTACACTCAGGATAGATTGGTAAGTGATGGAAACCTTCCTTCTTCTAAAGCTGCCAAACTATGGGAGTGGTATGAGGCATTGCAAATCAAGCAGAAAGTGTAGAAGAAGGTTTATAAACAAACAAGGCAGATTGATGATACCCTAGCCGGTGGACCTACAATGGATCCATTGCCTTCTTTGAAATTATGATAGGAAGAAGGAATATTGTGCCCAAGTACCTACGTTTGGAAAGTTGAGGAAGTGGTGGCATGATGTTTATGCACCAAGTAATGATGATTATGTCTCAAAGCATTAGTTGGATGATGTGGCCACATACATTGTTGTCATTGACAAATACCTAACGTATAAGGTGGATTGGTATAGGTCAGTAAAACAATCAAGGGAGGAGATAACATCCATTGAAAGATGACTTAGGGTTTTTCCATTACCACCTGTGGTTGACTTGGATGGGATGTTGTTGAGAGTTCATGAAGGGTCGAATCAGAATAAAGACAAAGGGGAAGGCAGTTAATGCCCAACTACTCTAGGATTTGTGCTTCCCCATTATCGCGCCCTGCATTGGTCTGAGCTGCATTGGGAACCCTGGGCTGACCTAGGTGTTGTTCGTGCATTTAATGCACTCCTTTGCTTTGTTTTTACTTTCTCGACCAACTGGTTGCATCTAATTAATGTTGTGAATCTCTTGCTGGGCCGACGGGTTCTTTGTGGGGATTCTATATATTGGGCATTTCACCTCATTTGTAGGGGTTAGAATATGTAATTAGAATATAGAGATTGATATAGAGGAGAGATAGTTAGAAGCGAGTTAAGTTGAGAAAGTTAGCGAGTAGTTGTTCTCAAGCAAATATTGTAACAGAAAACCATAATTGTTGCTACAATGGATAATTCAAATGCAAGTAATGACATTGTGATTTGGTGTCATACTCGTATTCTCTTGTCTTGCATGGTTCTTATTATTTCATCTTTAAAATTTATTTGAGGAGGTTAACATTTAGATTAGATTTGATTTAATAATGTTTGTGATTTGATACTTGAATGTTGCAAGAATCCTTTAGTCCATACTTTTCACAACCAACTGATTGTTAGTTGCTTTGCAAAGTTAGACTAGACTTCATATTTTGTGTGCTTAGTTCGATTGTGGGGATTTGTTCATTTCAACTACAAAAAGGGTTGTTGAATGAATTTTCATGATTTGAAAATGTTAACACCTCAGAAGATTTCACTATTTTCTGTAAGATTGCAAATTTATCTGGGTCAAGTAGAGACCAGTTTTGAAGGATTGGTCCATTTCAGTGTTTTTCATTCGCATTGTTAATCTTAGGAGTAGTATTAGATTTAGAAATCTCTTTGAAACCCTTATCATTTTCTATTTCCTTGATTATTGGGTTAGAAATAGGATTAAAATATCATCAGCTTGTTAAATATGATAAAATTGATTCACTATTTTGCTTGTAGTAAGGTCCCATTGTGATTACCAACATTTTCACATTTTATGACTGAGTTGTTTATGCATTGTCAAGACCAAACGTTAGAGACCTTGGGCTTATCTCTTGAGGCTTGCTAATAGGGATTTACCTTTCAAGTGAGATAGGATATTACATTATGTCTAAATTGTTGGTGTGCAAAAAACACCATCAATAGATTTGCGCTAGAAGGAGGGTCTGAATAAGCAAGCTGTATCGATTTTTGAACGCCATCTCTCCTGAGAGATTTAGAAGAAGGACAAGATCTACCCCAAGAGAGGAGGAATTTCAGGAATTACCAAACCCCACTAGGTCAAGAAGGACCGATGGAAGGAGAGAATCATCATCATCTCATCCACTCCCCACACCTCCATTATCCCCATCTTCATCAGGTTCATCTGAGTCTGAGGGCACTCTGAGTCCACAACCTTAGCTGGTCATAAATTAGCCATTACCACCCCCACCTGCACCAATGGCTTTCTGAGAAACCAACCCATTTCCATTGAGTTTTTTTGTTTACAATGTCATGCCCAAAAACCCTGAACACTTTTGTTCAAAATTCCATGTCAATGATCCCAATAAAACCGCTGAGGAACACATCAGGATCTTTTAGACTGGCCTTAAGGATAGATGGATAAACCATGAGGATGTAGCAAGTATACTTTTTCCTTATTCACTAGGGTAAGATGCATTTTATTGGTACAACCATTTGTCGGCTAGATCCATCCACCACTGGACTGAGCTAGCAGCTGCCTTTTTGCAGAAGTTTCAAATCCCCATCAATTCTAATGAGCTTTATCATCAATTTTTATCATCAATTCACTAATGTGAAGAGGGAGGTCAATGAGCCTATAGGATCTTTCAACAATAGGTTTCATCATGCTTATACCAGACTACAGACCCCTTATGCTGTGGATGAACCCACTACTCTAGAAGTTTATTATGAGGGACTTGATAGTTTGACAACTACCTTTATGAAGTGGAGTAATAACCCCCCTGCTAGTCTACTTGATGCATATTCAAAGGCTGCAAAAGTTAGCACTAATATAAGGCAACACCTGTCTGGGTCTTTACCCTCATTAGGACCCATTGCTCACCCTAAACAAGTTCCAGCTCTCAACCAAGCTTTGGCAAACCATACTCCAATCATGAATCCAGTACCTCAGTTGCCTCTAGTCCCTCACCCAGGACTTCCATTGGGACAAGTGTTATCTACAATTAGTTACCCTCAGCAAAGTGTGAATCAACCCCTACATATCCAGCCTCAGGCTAGTTATCCTTCATACCTACAAAATTCTGAAGTCTTGAACCAATCACTAAATGCCAATGCTGCAGTAGGGTATTCGCAGAATAATGTGAATCAACCTCCACACATTAATCCTAACAAGGAAAGACTAGATGAGTTGTATAAACAAATAAGGAAGTTGAATATGGAGGCAACTTACCTGAGGAACTAGAACAGTCAATTGCAAGCTTCTTAGAGAAATATGCAGTCCAATCAGAATAGAGAGAATCTGCAAGGACAGAACTTTGATAGAGGGAAACGTCATGATCAAGGATACAATAATGAAAGGGGATACAACAATGATAGAGGATATAACTAGGATATAGGTTACAACAATGAAAGGGGGTATACCAATGGCAGGGGATTTAATAATGATAGAGGGTATAATAATGATAGAAGACAAAACTATGATAAGGGGCAATCATCAGGTCAGAACTTTGACAGAGCACCAAGTGGTGGACAAGGGTTCAATAGACAACAACAATCAGGATAGAATAGGACTTGGAACACAGGTCCCAACAATGGAGGAGTCCCCACCCCATTAGATCAACCAGTTAGTCAATCTGTCAATCAGTCTATCAATCAACCAGTTAGTCAAGAGAAGCCTCCTAGCGGTGTATATCTAGCAGAGGTTGCTTTATCAGGGTGGTGTAGGCTCCACAAGACTAATCATCATTCTGAGTTAGACTATTTGAAATTTCAAATAGCAGCCTCGATCTTTCAGTATGAAGTGGATAACAATGCAAGCAGTCAGGAAATAGTACTATCTAATCCTTATAATTCACTGGTGTTGGTATTAAACCATGCTCCTTTTCCTCCAAGTAAGGAGAATGTACCTGAAGAGGACTATGACCAATTGGAGGAAGAGGCAGACCAGGTATGCAATGGGGATGAAATGACACAGTTATTTGATGAGATTCAAGCGAATGATAATGGTCCCAGAGATGAAGAAGAGAATTATGCTGAAGAGGAAGCTCACATTGAAGAAGTGCAGACCTTCCAGAGACCTGTCAAGAAGTATGATTTGAGAGAGTTACCACACAGGCGTGCATAGGCTAGAGGCCCCTTTACTACTTCCATTCCACTGAATAATTCCAACATGCCTCTAGACCCTAATGCTAGCAATAATCCATCACGGCCTCAGGTGTCCAAGCAATATTTATCTCAAGATCCAGGACATGATGTACCAAAAGGAAGAAATACTGATGCAAATAAGGAAAAGATGGTGGAATACCTAAGGGAGACTCCTACTAATTTAAATGAAGAATAATTGGCTATGTATGTTGCTAAAGAACTCTAAAAATTCATGGTAAATCTATCTACATTCGAGTTATTAAGAGTTCCATCCATTAGGAATGCAGTCTTAGAATCTTATAATGCAAATTCCATGTCACAAGACAAATCAATTAGTGAAAGTATCAATAGAGTATCTAGTTCTCAGTCAATAGGAAGACAAAATTAGACCCATGATCAAGTCCATATGCCCCCTGGAGATACTGGGAAAGAAAAGGACAAATCTCAAGTTGCTCAAGTAGATAATCCCTTAACTCTGTTTCAAGGGAGGACAAACACACCTTATTTCTTGATTTCTGTTAGAATATTCGGTAAGAATCTGCATAATTGTTTGCTGGATATCGATGCCTCAACCAATGTTATGCCTTTCGGTGTATGTCGAGCTATGGGAATTACTCCTATTGACTCATAGAAGAAAGTCACACAATTGGATAGGACTGAAGTCAATTTTGTGGGAGAGTTAAATATGATTCATATGCAGATTTCTTTTGATCCTAGGATTCAACAGGTTATCAATATACAAGTGGCTGACATCCCTTATGCATATGGCCTAATCCTAGGAAGAGACTTTACTAGGGCCTTGAATGGATATGTCTCGACTAATAACTCCCATATGTGGCTTCCCTGGAAGGGAGTGCCAAACCAGATTAGAATTGAAAGAGAACCCAGAATGAAGTATATAATTACAAAATATCAAAAAATGTCTACTGAAATTCTAGTATCAGAAGTAAGTATGGGTAACTATATGCTTGATGCTCCTCTTGAAGAGCCAAATATGGAGGAAGTTCTTATGTTCCACATGGCACCTATTGACCTTGTAGTAGAATCTAGTGGTACTGAAGTCCTGATCGAACTGCGTAAAGACGATAGTGGTCTGGAAGATGGTTAGCTTGGTTTGCTAGATAACTTTCAAGAGTTCATTCAGAAGTGCATTGAAGATCAAGTTCAACTAGGAAGAGGAATGAACTTTGGAGAGTTACTCTTGCCCAATTGGTGTAGGGTACATAATGCTTCTCATTCAGAATTGGACTGTTGCTTATGTCAGGCTGCAGTAGAACAAATACAAAAAAGTATCCACCCCACTCCTACAGTTAAAACTGATATCCTGAAAGTCCAAGAAGATCCAAAAGGGAAAAGAGCAATGCCTTCTGAAGAGCTATCCAGTGGTAACAGTGCAAGTGAAAAAGCAGTGGACTCTACAGTTGCTAGTTGTTGGACTTTGAGATTTGATGGGTCCAAATCAAAGCAATGGGCTGGAGTTGGTTTCAAGCTAATTAGTCCAAGTGGTAAGACATTTTTTGCTGCTCACAGGCTTCAATTTCATTGTATGAATAATGTAGCTGAATATGAAGCCCTGGTGCATGGACTGTTAATGGCATTGAAGAAAAAAGTTAAGATCTTGCAAGTTTTTGGAGATTCTGAGTTAGTAGTCAAGCAAATCAGGAGACAATACTCTTGTTGTGACAGGAGAATAACAAACTATAGACATAGAGTATGGGACCTCATCGAAGGACTTGATGCCTTCAACATTCAGTTGATTCCGTGAAGTAAAAACTAGATAGCTGACTCTCTTGCTCAGGAAGCTGGTACCTTGCAACCTCTTTTTCTTGCCAGACTAAAGAAGTTTACTATGGAGCTGACACTAGTACCCTCAGTACCTGATAATATCACCAACTTCCAGGTATTTGAGGATGACAAGCATATCTTAGATTTTATTACTAGTACTGATGTCTTTGCTGCTCAAATCATTAACGAAACTGAGCTCCAAGAAGTTGAGATGGACTTGGAAGGGGTAATTAACCTAAAGACCAACACAATTCCCAGGGGAATGGTGCAACTAGAGAGGATATTTGATCTAGACAAGGTAAGAGGCCAGGATCAGGATACCTAGAAAGAGTCTATTAGTGGATAGTGCGACAAATATAATGTAGGATCTCAGGAGGATGTCAAAAATGTTCTCATTGGCAAAGTATGCACTCCAGAAGAAAGACAAGGAATCATTGATGCATTACATAGATATCCAGATGTGATAGCCTAGAGTTATGAAGACTTAAAGACTTATGATACATCAATCATAACCCATACTATTCCTCTCAATCTAGGAGTAAAGTCTTTTAGACAGAGGCAAAGGCCCATCAATGCTTTATTGGAACCCATAATACAGAAAGAAGTGCAGAAACTGTTGTCTGCAAGGATAATATTCCCAGTCAGACACTCCACCTAGGTTGAAAACCATGTTCTAGTATGAAAGAAAAATGGTGAAATCAGACTATGTGTGGATTTCAGGAACTTAAATAGGGCATCAGAAAAGGATAATTATCTAGTGCCCTCACTGGATGAAGTGCTCTAGGTTGTCAATGGATCTCATATGATGTCCCTTTTAGATGGTTATTCAGGGTATGACCAAGTTATGGTGCAATATGAAGATAGGCACAAGACTGCCTTCACCACCAAGTGGGGCACTTTCGCCTACAGAAGGATGCCTTTTGGCTTAATTAATGTTGGAGCCACATTCCAAAGAGCTATGAACATTTCCTTTAAAGATATAATTGGTAATTGCATCATCATTTATATGGATGATCTAATGGTCTTTTCCAAGAAGAGAGGTGATCATATCTCGGATTTATGCAGGGTTTTTCAAAAATGTAGGGAGTTTGGAATATCTCTCAATCCAAAGAAATGCATATTTCGAGTAGCAGAAGGTAAATTGTTGGGGCATGTTCTCTCTGAAAAGGGAATTTCTATTGATCCAGAGTGCATAGAGGCCATTCTTAAGATTCCACTCCCTACCAGTAAAAAAGAAATGAAATCATTCTTTGGCAAGATCAACTTCGTGAGGAAGTTCATCACTAGGTTCACAAAAATAGTTAAACCACTGAATGCGATGTTGAAGCAGGAGGCTAAAGTCGAATGGAATGCAGAAGCAAAAGAAGCATTTACAGAGATAAAGAGGGCTATTGATGAAGCTCCTATTTTGGTAAGTCCAGACTATGCTAAACCATTCTATATATATTCGTTTTCCTCTAATCATTCATGTGCTGCTATGTTGACTCAAAAGTCGGATCAAGGAAATGAGCATCCCATAGTGTTCATGAGTGCACCATTGAAGGATGCGGAGCTGAGATATCCAAGTGTGGAAAAGCAGGCTTATGCCTTGGTCAAAGCAGTAAAGAAATTCAGGCATTACATCCTCAGAAACAAAATCTTTGCAATAGTTCTTGTCCTGTGGTCAAGTTGTTATTAATGCAGAATGAGCTGGGGGAATGCAGAGCCAAGTGGGTAACCATGTTATAGGAGTATGATATGGAAATTCAACCCATGAAGTTGGTAAGAGGGCAAGGACTTACATAGAAAATGGCAGAGACAGGCCCTAATCTTACTACTCAGAGTTATAATTTAGAAGATGTTTCTCCTGGAGAGTGGTATGATGATATTGTTCATTACCTCCTAACCCAGAGATGCTCTGATCATCTTAATTTAGTACAAAGAAATGAATTGCAATTAAAGAGTGATAGTTTCATGTTGAAAGGAGTTTTCTTATACAAGAAAAACCATGAAGGTGTTTATTTGAGGGGCCTGGGAAGGGTAGAGTCTGAAAGAGTGATGGTGGAGTTTCATGACAGATATGGTGTAGGCCATGGATCAACACCTTCTACAGCGAACCAGTTTCTGAGAGATGGTTACTATTGGCCTACACTATTCAAGGATACATACAACCATGTCAGGACATGCCATGTCTGTCAGACTATAGCCACCAGAGAGAAGTGTGATGCACTCCCACTCCAACCAGTATTCAAGGTAAAACCCTTTGCATAGTGGGGAATGGACTTCATTGGCCCCATCAATCCTTCCTCCTCTGCTGGACACATGTATATCCTTACCATTACTGATTATTTTACACGATGGACCGAAGCTCTTGCTTGCAAGCAATGCACTTTAGAGGTAGTAACTAACTTCATCAATTCAGGTATTATTAATTGTTTTGGATGCCCCATGTCTTTAGTCTGTGATAATGGTCCTGTGTTTTCATCTTTGAAGTTTTCTAACTAGGCTTTTGACCATGGGATTATAATTAAATTTTCACCCAACTATTACCCTCAAGGTAATGGTTTGGCTGAGTCATCTAACAAAAATCTCTTGACCATTATCCGCAAGCTGTTAGAATGAAATCCGAAGGATTGGCATACCCAGCTCAGATTTTCCCTTTGGGCAGATCGCACCAGACATAAGACTTCCATAGGAATATCACCCTATCACCTAGTTTACGGATTAGAACCTGTGTTTCCCATCTAGTTAAAGATCCCCACCTTGCAGTCCATTAATGAATACTATGATGAGGGAGATAAACATGAGGCTAGACTTGCTGAATTATTACACCTTAAGGAAAAGAGAGACGAAGCCCTAAAAAATTTGCTAAACATCAAGGGGTTGTCAAGAGATGGTTTGATAAAAGAGCCAAGGTTAAAGCTTTTAGGATTTCAGACTTGGTTCTTTACTGGGATAAAGCCCATGACCGTAAGGGGGAGCATGGAAAATTTGATAAACTTTGGCTTGGCCCTTACCAGATCTCAGAAATTCTGGAAGATAATGCTTTTTGTTTGAAAACTCTTACTGGAGAGGATATCTCACTACCTATCAATGGGCAGTATTTGAAGCATTATTTCTAGTCTTGAGCTATTTCCAGCTCTTGTCTTGTATATAGTTAGATTAGGTTTCCCTTTCTGCTTTACTTTTGGTTTGGTTTGCATGGGTTTGCTTTTGGTTTGTTTTTTTTTGTGCTGCTCTTGCTTTGGGGGTTTCTCTGTTTTTGCCTGGATGTGTTGCCCCTGCATGGAAACTATATCATTATCTAGAATTGTTCTAAGTATTTCATTGGTGGACTTTAGTCTTGCATCTTGAAAGGATGGTTGAAATCTTTACTATTGCCAACAGTCTTAATGTCAGATTTATAGAAGATGGATCATTGGATTTGATTTGAATTCGAAGTACTTTGAAATCTTATATCTCTCATACACCTTAAGAATCCTGATGTTACTATAGGAATCCTTGTGAAGTTTTGTCAAGCAAAAAATCCTATTTATGCTTTAGCGCCACTGTGGTCCTCAGCCCTAAGTGTGAATTTCATTGTTCACAGGTTGAAATGAAAGTGACATATAAAGAATATCAAAAGAAAGAAAAATGAAATATTGAATATCAAAGGAATAAATTCAACCTATCAGGGGTACCTGAGTATCTCTACCGGGGCTACGGACTCCTGGCTGGTAGTAGAGCTATGTTCAGGAGAGTCACAATGATAACCTCATTGGGGCTATGGATGCCTAACTGGCAGCGAGGCCCTATCTAGGTTTCTTTTGAAGTTAGAATCCTTACATAGCCTGACTTGATTGAGTTTGGTTTTTGTAGTAGGTTTAGGAGGGCAATGAACTCATGTGTACACACTCGAATTTTTAGCTTATGGAAAGTTTGGTCTACCCTTTGGTTCTGATTCTTAAATCTTTGCATTCTGACTTGTTTGTTTGATGGTGAGATTGAAACTAGAGATTCTGGGTTCTTGATTCCTGTCTATCATCAAATGCTTTGGAGCATTTTCCCAACTAAAGTCGCCATTTGTTGTGCAGTTTTCACACACACGCCCCACTGAAATCAGGGACCCTCTTTCACTTTGGTTTTGGTTTCTTGGCCCTTTCTTTTTGAGGTTTTGTCTTATTTAGGCATGTGCTTAAATGTTTATTTTTGGTTGCTTAAATGTTTCCCCAGGTTATTCATTGAAAATCCTAAGTTCTGGGCAGATTTCGGGGTTTTGCTCAGATTTGGGATTCTCCACCATGGCCGAATTTTCCCGAATCCCACTTGGACTTTGGTTGGACCTTGTTGTTCAGGGATTTTCAGCATTCGCAAATTTCTATGTGGGCTGAATTTTCTCGGATTCCACCCTGTCGTTGAATTCTTGGGTTTTTTAACTGTCCTATCAATTGCATTAATGGCTTCGTGCATGCTTTGAAGGATGTATTTAACTTCATTTATGGGATCTTTTGTGCCATCATGCTTATTTTTCCATCGTTTGAGCTAGGGAGTGCTTTCTTACGATTGATTGACTTCATTTTGGGGCGTTTGGGTTTGGATTGATCGATTTGGTAGCGACTTCTTGTGCATTCCTACATCTGTTCTTTGTGGATGCCATTGGGCTTCGCATTTGAAACTTCTGAGATCAATTCTCATGTCATAATGGTATTTTTTTATTGCCCTACCTTTGATTGAGTATTATGAATGGCATGTTGATGTTATGAGAGCCTGTGGGATTTGAGTTCCTACGTATTTGATCATTTCATGCTAGGGTTGTTTAGTATTGCGTTATTTGTCATCTCTTGGATAATTTTTGAACTCACTTGTCTATTTGAATTTTAATGAATCTTGCCTAAGAATAATTAGTAAACCCTAGTGACGACTTAGCAGTTAAAAAACTAAATTTTGAGCTTGCCTGTGCGCTAATGGTGGATGTATAGGGTTTCGAACTGGGGGCAATGTCATTTCAAGTTATGTCATCTTAAAACAGGCCTGAAACACAAGGAAAATCTATGAAAGGTCCATCCCTGACCTATCTAGAGTTAAACCTTATGAAATCCTACATTGGTTCGGTGTCTGGGTGAAATTGTGACTCTCCATCCCTGTCGAATTTTCTTTGCCGAGACCTCACCCCATAAGAAAATCTCTCATCGACTTGCATTTTCATATACGCCATCGACAAGACAAGCCCTAGTCGGCAAGAGGTCATAGCGGGATCCATTAGTTATACCAATACTCATTTGCTTTGCTGAGACATTCATCCTTTGGTGAGACCTTTCGGTGAGCTCACAACTCTTGCCGAGACCTTCACTTTTGCCGAGACTACCAGCGGTCGCCAAGACCTCATGGCAACGCCTTCCTTTCCTGGTGAGCTTGAATCTCCATTTGCAGAGACCACACATTGGCATTGCGTGGACGGCAAGACCTCTACCGAATTCAAAACCTATCGCCAGACGGTAAGACACCGCAGCTTCCCTGAGACCTCATATTGAAAAACTTTAGTCTGTCCAAAGTGTTTGTTTAGATCCCAAAGTCGGTGAGACAAGAAGGATTCACCAGGACCTTAGCCCAACTACCCTTCGGTCATAGCGATATATTTGCTATATTTCTGATCAGTGAGACATTATACCAAAACCACCAGGTCTTGGTGAAACCTCTTCCAATGATATCCTTCGGCATGACCTCCTGGAAGTCACCAAGAATTCTCAGCGAGATGACTGACTCTTGCCGAGACCTTCCTTCCCAAAATCTACGTTGGTTCAGAATTTTGACTTATCCGTGGATTTTTGTCAGGTCTAGATTTCTCCAAAATCCTGCATCTCTCTGATTCTCCGAAGTTTGCACTTTGGCTCATTCTTCACGGAAATCCTTCCCTCATGGATTTTCCCAAAATTTGATGAAATATAAAGGAACATGAGATAATTTGATTTGTTTATGATTTGTGATACATTTAATGATTATTTCATGTCATATTTGGATCTCCCATGTGGTTTATTGATGGAAAATGATCAGATTTAATTGTTAGTAGGTGTTTTATTGATTATTATGATGGAATCCGTCTGGCCCACAATTTTCTGAAATTCCTCTCGCTCAGATTCCGTGGATGTTTCTGAAACCTGAAGTTTAGTAAGATCATTTTAAATAATTTTTAATAACACTTTTACTATATGAGGCTTATTCCAACAGTGTTCTTATGCATTAACATCCTCTTTCCTATGGATCTTATTATGATTTCCACATTGAGTGCAGGTTGAATCTAGCAAGGTAGCAGTTGGGTCCTCAATGTCTGATGCAGAGAGGATCGAAATGGACATTAAAAGCAAGGTCCCTAATAGTAAGATCACTTCAGTTTAGTCAGAGGTGACTGATACAAATGTCAGATCATGGGATTATGAAGAGTTTAAAGAAAGAATGGCGGCTAAGGATTCTCCTTTGGTGGCTAGAAGGATGATGGAATTGGGATTGTCACATGTTGCTGGTTTCCCTTCTGCAGTGCAATAATATGAGTTGGTCCTTGAGTACGCCAAGCATTATGATCAGGACACACAAAGAATTATTGGTCCTCAAGGGAGAGTTGTTGCAAATATCAACCCCGTTTTCATTGCCCAAACATTTGATATGCCAGACTGGTTTCATGTGGTGGGGTTCAGCATAAAGGTAGCTCAATAGTTCTACAATGAGTAGACTTTGAGGTCACAACAATTTATCAATTCTTTGTTAGAGAAGCCTAAATCTCACTATTCTAAATTACCCAAGTAGCTATTTAGGATAAAGTTCAAGGAGTACTATGATTCCATCACTCTTCTCAGCAGGGTGGTTGGATTGAGGAATGCTGGTACGTTTGAGAATTGGATGTGCCATGTGATTGTGAGGATGGAGCAAGAGAAGATTAATTACCATTGGGCAGGGATCATTAGTGGAGTACTCCAGGAAGAGTTATCCAATGTGTTTCAAACCAAGACTTTCACAATGACTTCATATCTGGTCTATGCACTTGCAAGATTCCATCCCTATAAAGGATTGGATACAAAGGGAATTTTTGGATAGGATGTTATTTATGAACTTTTCCCTCAGTTTCACTTGGGAGGTTCAAACTATAGGAGGGAAAATGATGCATTTACCATGTATATCACCAAAATGCTTCAAGAGGCAGAGCATGTCAGGATTTAGGATCAAGCAAAAGAACTCATCAGGAAATATGGGGCATGGTTTATTCAATTCCCAACTTTCTCCTACATTTGGATTGATGGTTGCCAGAGGGCCCCATACAAACCTCCAAGGTATCCCACTAATCACATTGTATTGTTGGAAGTAACTAGGCAGATTTGTGACTTTGATGCTATTGTCAAGAAAGACAAACACAAGACAAGATTTGGTAGAAATTTTACCCTAAGGATTGGCACTGGAGAAGCATGTCCTATTATTTCTACCTAGGCTTCAGAGGAAGAAATGAGTGCTCTTCGCTTATCTCTCCATTAGAAGAGATCCAGGTTTGATATCATAGGAGAAGCTCAAAAGAGGGCCAGCAAAGAGTATATCCATAAGGTGAATTTGGAGGATTACTGGGCCAATTGCAGTGATGAATTTTAGGTCAGAAAGAATAAATTCCCTTGGCTTCGAGTTGAGTCAGTTCGATTGTATAATGTAAAGGCAGTTCTAGGTCAATTGGATGATGATGGAAACTTGATCCAGGATCATGCTTATGAGGCCATAAAGGATAGACCAAATGGTGATGTGGATTGGTTGGAAGAAGAAAAGACAGAGTTAAAACAATTGGTGTATCCAGTCATTAAATTTACTAGGATGTGGCTGAGGCACAAGCTATGGGAGATAGAAAATAATGGTGTACAGTGTACCTATGCACTAATGGGAGATTTGGATCCCCACTCCACTTCTGAAGAATCTACTGAGCAGGATCCTAAGGGCAAGGGTAAGCTGGATTCTCCTTTCAAAATCAAGATTAAAGGTGTCCAAGAAACAGAGGCACAGGAAGTAGAAAAGTAGAGAAAACCAAAGGCCAAGAAGAGGACAAAGACTAAGAAGTCTTAGCAAAAGGAGACTAAAAATCAAGGTCCTGAAGTAGATGTACTAATGCCCAAGAGTAGAAGAATCATAAAATTGTCAGAGAAGGAAAGCTCCAAGGTAGGGGAGGAAGAAGTTACCCCTCCGGTGATAAATGTTGAAAGTTCAGAGGAGAAGGCCAAGGTGTATACAAGGAGGTCTAGGACCCCATCTCCTAGAGATAGTGTGCCTAGGGCAGATCTCCCTCTGGTGGTTTCTCATGAGGGGCAGCATGATGATGCTCCTTTCGCTGATGAAGCTCAAAGTAAACCTAGTAAGTCAGAGGATGTTGAAGACCATCCAGATGCTGAAGAAGAGGAGTTTCATGAGGGTGATCTTCATAGTGTAGAGGTAGAAATTGAAAAGATAATACAATCCCCTATGGTTGCATATGTGGATTCCCCTCTCAGAATTGAAGAAGTCCCTCCAGGAGAAGTGGAAACAGTGAAGGTTCCCTCACCTATACATGAAGATGAGCATGCCAAAGAAAAGGAAAGTAGGACAGACGAAATTCCTGAGAAGTAGAGTCAGAGTGAAAAAGAACCTAAAGGTCAACAAGAAGAGGAGAAACAAGTTGAGGTGCAATTGGAATCCACTATCCCTGGCTGGCTAGACAAAGAGATAAAGAGAAAACAAGTTGTATAAGATAGTCCACCGAATTGGGATGCACTACTAGCCAAAATTGGAAAAGATAAAGGTAAGAAGAAGGCTAGCTTAAGAAGAAGGCTAGGGTGATCTCGAGGATTAAAAGAGATGAAGCTCATGATAGAGTGGTTCACATTTCCACCCCTACTCCAGATAAAAATAGAGATGATGTGGTTGGAAAGGATTACAATATTCATACTTTCAATCTTGGACCTACATGCATCGAGTAGGACATTGAAGATTACGAGGGATTTAGTGCAGTTATTGTGGGTAGATTGTGGAAGGAAATGAAGACCCAACAGGACCTAAAGAAAGAAAATGAAGATCTCAGGAAATGCTTGGAGGAATTAATGAAGCCCCTACAATCCATTAACCCTTCGATCTCTGCTACAAACCCTCTACCTCAAGAGAACATCACCGAGCTAGAAAAGATGAAAGCTTCCATTGTTGCCACTGCGAATTGGTTGAAAGGGATGCAAATAAAGGGTGATGAAGCTATTAAAGAGATTCTGTCAATTGGGAAGGATGCTATCATGGCAACTAATTGGTTGAAGGAGGTGTTGGCACAAGATAAGGAAGACACAGATCTTTTGCAACAGAAAACCAGAACCATCATGGAGTACACCCAGGATAGATTGGTAAGTGATGGAATCCTTCCTTCTTCTAAAGCTGTCGAACCATGGGAGTTGTATGAGGCATTGCAAATTAGGCATAAAGTGTTGAAGAAGATTTATAAACAAAGAAGGCAGATTGATGATACCCTAGCTTGTGTTTATAATGGATCCAATGCCTTCTGTGAAATTATGACAAGAAGAAGGAAGATCACGCCCAAGTACTTGAGTTTGGAACAATTGAGGAAGTGGTGGCATGCTTTTTATGCACCAAGTAATGATGATTCCATCTCAGAGCATCAGTTGGATGATGCGGCCATGTACATTGTTGTCATTGACAAATTCCTAACGTATAAGGTGGATTGGGATAGGTCGGTGAAACAATCAAGGGAGGAGATCGCATCCATTGAAAGATGAATTAGGGTTTTTCCCTTACCACCTGTGGCCTACTTGGATGGGATGCTGTTGAGAGTTCATGAAGGTTCGGATCAGAATAAAGACAAAGGGGAAGGCAGTTAATGCCCAAATACTCCAGGATTTGTGCTTCCCCATTATCGTGCCCTGCATTGGTCTGAGCTGCATTAGGAACCCCGGGATGACCTGGGTGTTGTTCACACATTTAATTTACTCCTTTGCTTTGTTTTTACTTTCTCAGTCGACTGGTTGCATCTAATTAATGCTATGAAACTCTTGCTAGGCCGACAGGTTCTTGGCGGGGATTCTATATATTGGGCATTTTGCCTCATGTGTAGGGGTTAGAATATGTAATTAGAATATAGAGATTGATATAGAGCAGAGATAGTTAGAAGTGAGTTAAGTAGAGAAAGTTAGCAAGTAGTTGTTCTCAAGCAAATATTGTAACAGAAAACTAGAATTATTGCTACAGTGGATAATTCGAATGCAAGTAATGACATTGTGATTTGGTACCATACTCGTATTCTCTTGTCTTGCATGGTTCTTGTTATTTCATCTTTAAAATTGCTTTAAGGAGGTTAAAATTTATATTAGATTTGATTTAATAATGTTTTTGATTTGATACTTGAATGTTGCAGCAATCCTTCAGTCCATACTTTTTGCAACCAACTGATTGTTAGTTGCTTTGCAAAGTTAGACTGGACTTCATATTCTGTGTGCTTAGTTCAATTGTGGGGATTTGTTCATTTCAACTGCAAAAGGGGTTGTTGAATGAATTTTCATGATTTTAAAATATTAACACCTCAGAAGATTGCACTGTTTTCATTAAGATTGCAGATTTATCTGGGTCAAGTAGAGATCAATATTGAAGGATTGGTCCATTTCAGTGTTTGTCATTCGCATTGTTAATCTTAGGAGTAGTATTAGATTTAGAAATATCTTTGAAACCCTTATCCTTTTCTATTTCATTGATTATTGGGTTAGAACTAGGATTAAAGTATCATCAGCTTGTTAAATCTGATAAAATTGATTCGATATTTTGCTTGTAGTAAGGTCCCATTGTGATTACCAACATTTTCACATTTTATCACTAGGTTGTTTATGCATTGTCAAGACCAGATGTGAGAGACCTTGGGGTTATCTCTTGAGGCTTGTTGATAGGGATTTACCTTTCAAGTGAGATAGGATATTACATTCTGTCTAAGTTGTTGCTGTGCAGAAAACACCATCAACAGGTGGAAAAGTGAGCACACATTTTTGGATGAATTGGCTCATTGTGTGATGGAGGGTATTGGGAAAAGGACTGAAATGTTTGTTTGGATCTCCATAATGATAGTCCACGACTGCCCTAACAGCAACCACTTGATTTGAAACATATTGGGTTGGTTGTGGTTGAGGTTGAGGAGGCATATTAAATTGTAAAAATATTTTATTAGGTTCGTGGAAGCTTTGTGTGTTGTTTTGGTTTTGATTGGTGTTTTCGGGTTTGTCAACTCGGTTGGAAGTGGACTTTGAATCACGACTTGAAATTGAATTTTGGTAGTACTATCAATAAGATTTTCACCCTACTGAAATTGAAAGTTCAACAATCTATCAACAAATGAAAATGTTCTCGAGTTGTTAGTAACTCTTTCTGAGAACAAATCTCCAGAGTGAACTGGTTCTCTGAATGATGATCCTATTCTAAATGATTTTTGAAGGAAAGAGTTAGAGAGCAACTGAAATTAAAATCTATGACTTAAAATTATTTTTAGGACTTGATAATGATTTAATGATGATTCTGGTTTTTTCCTCACAAGTAGCTTTCAGAAAAACACAATATCTCACAACCTCTCATGAACAATTAAAACATAAATAATTTGCATGAAGACTTGATTTTAAATACAACATGCAACCTATATCTTTGAAATTTTTGCATCAAGAATTATAGTCTTAGGACATAATAATGACTTTGTAAATATAAATCATAATATAACATCAAACTAAAACTGCAAGTAGACACAAAATTGAGAAGTAGGAATGTTGTTTTTATTCAACTGTAGGAGTATGCCCAAAATCTGAAACTAAGTACAAAGGAAGGTTGCAAGATCAAAAATGTATATGAGCAAGAAACTAGAATTTGAACTAAAAAACATTAAGTTTTTTCACAAGATATATCTCCAAAACTCTAATCCAAGCTCAAGAAGAAATCTCAAGGAAAGGTATCAAAAATTACCTAAAAAGCCTACACAAAAGCGGAAAAAACATAATTTTTGCAAATACAAACTGAAAAGCCTCTCAAAATAGGCCAAATATGCTTTTAAAGGAAAAAAAAAACACCTTATCTCTCCATCCAAAAATTCAAATCTAACCAAGGAAATATCTCTCACAAATTTGCTAAAAATAGTGAAGAGATTAAACAACTTGTTTTGTCCTTGCTTTACATAGCTTGCAGATCTTAATATACTCTCACAACCGATCTATTTTTTGCAACTAAATATTTTGGAAATATTTTGCAAAACAATAATAAGCTTATCTCCCCAATTACAATATCTGATTTTTCTTATAAAAAATCATAAAAATAATTAAAACCCTCTATTATATATTTAATTATTTTTCTTTAAAAAACAATTTAAAAATAAAGTGCATAAAATATGAAATTTAATCTAAGGCATATCTCTCCAAGATTTAATTGATCTTCTCAAAATCAATTAAGAAACCTAAGGCATTGGACATTCTTCATTCTCCACTAAGGCAAAGGCATAAATGTTAATATTTAAATCACAAGCCCTAGATACTTAACCAAAACCTAAAATCATTGAAGCCAAAACTTACAAAGTCTTATGAATTTTCCTAAACCTTGACCTAGACATATGCAAATAAATAATACTTAAACAAATTCAACCTAGGGCATGTTAGAATTTGGCCCCTCATGGTATTAAGCTTCAGATTTTAATTTCAAAATGCAAAAACAGGACCCTAAATTCGAATTAGGGCAAGTAGAACAAAGAAAAAGGGGAAACCCTAATCCTCTATCATTTCACACTTTTCAACTTTGAAAGCTTGGGTCTGCCTGTGAAGAGATACCACCACCATGAAATATTGACTTTGCAACTTGGGAATGCCTTGGAAGCTTCAAATTTTAACTTCAAATGGTTGATTCTTCACTGTTGTTGATGGTAAGTTGTCTTCATAGTATTTTGTGGCTTTTCCCATCATTTTGAAGGGAAAGAATGACCTTCTAAGGCTGCGACATATGCATATATTATCTCTGATTTTTCCTTGTATTTCATTTCTTTGTGCTTTCCTTGTCTCTTGATGGCCGCCATGGGAGAGCCTAACCCTTATTCTTGAGAGCTCTTATGAGCTTGACCAGAACTTCTCTATTCTTCTACGGGCATCACAAGGTAAGATTCAGTCTCTCTATTATTCTTTCTGGTTGAACCAAAGCTTTAGAAGCTTATATGCAAAGAAATAATTATTGTTTCTTTACAAATGAAATGCAGACCAAGTACTGGCCACACCATGAATATGTGATTATGAGTTTCTTCTATGAATTTCTCACTATACCTCACATCCTTTATCTTTAGTTTTTGATTTAAATACAACAAACTCGAAATGGTTTCCATAATTTTAGTCATTTTGTAACTGAGATCTACTCGTCCATTTGGCTGTGCCATGAAAGCACAAATGGTGTTTGTAATATGCATTTTGATGTAAAACCCTTACATGGGTGACTTCAGATTCTGAAAGGAAATCTTTATTTGTCTTCCTATTGAAAACCCCGTGTGAGTTTAGTTCAAAATTGTAAGAACTTCATTCTGATAAGAAACCCCAATATGGGTATTAGGAAAATGGAAAAACTCTTTGTCTTCGGAATAAATTTACTCATCTTTGCATTTTCAATTTGAATCCTCCTATGGATATCCTTTATTTGTTCAACACAAAACTGCATTTTTATCAAAAACCCAATGTGGGTATTCATTATTTTGAATAAATCTATATTTTAATAAAAAAATGCTCATATGGGTATTCCAGAAACCATAATAAGTATGTATTTGAATTTAAACCCATCATGTGAGTTTTTCCATTTTCTGGAAGGAATTGCTTACTCTTGTATTCTTGATTAAAATCAACATGGTATTTGGTAATAATGGAAAAACCAATTGAACTTTGAACATTTCCTCACATTGATAGTTCTGGAAACCCTATAAAACTTGTGTAAAAATAGTTTGGAAAGCCGAAAAAGATTCCACATATTTGCATTCTTTGTCTAGCTGTAGCTACAATAAAATTACAGACTTTACCTATTCTGAGGGCTAACTCCATGCCTTTGAAAAAAATCATTTGGCTTTTAGCCACTGTAAGACCATTCTTGATCATATTTGATGCATTCCCCATTCATTTGAATGAGAAACTGGAGCTCCTCACATGTCTCCATGCTTGACTATTATTTCATTTTAGGTTCTTCTAACTGGCACTATTCATGCATTTTTATGTTCCATTTAATAAAAACTATCTTATGCCTTGCTCTCCTGTAAAATAAAAATATGAAACAACACTCTTTGTTGAGGCATTATGTATGCCTGTTCACTATCATTACTTAAAGATAGAACACTACTATAATATCATGAAACAAGATGCATAATAACACCCATGACAGAGAAATGCAAACTATATAGCAATACCTGTGATTTGAAATTATGAAAATGATGTATTCCAGTTGAATTGATTGAGCTCATTTAAACCTATTGTTCACCTGTAACTTTTAGGGAGCATACTTGATTGTTATGAGTGAATAGTCGGCTTAATAACTTGATGGATGAACTCTATTTTACTCTTTCATTTGTATATTTACTTTCTTGATGAACATGATGATTTTACTCCCTCTCTCAGCCCCATCTATAATGTATAAGGGGTGGCATGCCAAGCTCTACCCTTCTGGGAGCCCATTTTTTCCCACATGCTTGGTCTTCAATAGATAATCAGCTACATGACTTTTCCTATACCTGCACAAGGAAACAAACAATGTTAGCATAAAAAAAATGTGTTGGTGATGTTTCTCTTTTTAGTTAATCTTTATGTTCCTTTCTTTAGTTGACTCCATGCATTTCAAAGAGTGAATTATATGTCTATTGGTAGAGCTTGTAGTATAACTCATATCTGGTGCTCTTAATTGACACCCCTCTCAATCTCTTGCAGGCACACTCAAGAGCGGAGGTAGGATGGAGCAAGCAACAAGCGTCTCAACTGAAGGTGAAGAATCAGGCAATGATGGATATGTCTTCTACTATTTGCTCTCATTTCTTTTACCTTCAACTGTATAGTTTACTTTTTGTAATGAATGGAATTAGCTAAAACCATGGCTTGTGTGGATATTAAATTTCTTCTTTCGATTCCATTCTGAAAGAAATGCATTGAAATGCAATGTTGTACTTGTAATTTGTATTCTTGCAATCAAATGAACATATTGTAATGTGAATCATTTAATGAAATAAACAAAAGAATTCTGTTATGCTTTATCATTTGTATATTTAGTTCTGTACTCCATTTGATTTTTGCAAAACATGAGTAATACTTCTAAAACTCAATTTTCTCAAACACTTGCATAAATTTCACTCTATAAAAGATAAATAAAGTGTAAACAACACTTGAGCATAAACATAAATAAATTTCCTTTCCTCCTTAAGATATAAAAATATTTAATCAGCTCAACCAATTGAGTTGTAGTGAAAATTTGGTAACATTTTGGTGATTTCTGTTGAATGCTTGCCAGCTAAGCATTAGATCAGTTGCCTTTAAAACTCCATTTGGTGTGGAGTCAAATTTTCCCCTTCATGAAACTCAAAAAAATTGAACAACAACACTCCAAACAACAGCAAAACAAAATGAAACAAAGAATAAAGCAAATTAACAGGCACTGATGGCCAACAGAATATGCGTAGTAGCACTTAGGGAAAAGAAAACTACTGAAAAGAAATGTGCATAACACACTTATTTGCAATACTATTCTACTTATTTACAAGATAGAAATTATCTCAGAGGCAATGCTTGAGGTGGATCCCATTAATTGGGATAGACAACACCTCTCCAGTCAACTTAGAAAGTTGAAAAATGTTGTGCTCCTTGCACTCCATGATCACATAAGGCTCATCCCAAATTGCATCAAATTTGGAATGTCATCTAGGTCTACTCTAATATTCATTCCACTTGAAGACCAGATCACCAATAATGAACTCTCATGGTCTTTCCCTCTTATCAAAACAACTCTTCATTTGATCTTGATGTATCTCAAGTTGTCTTAATGCTTCCCTTCTAGTTTCCTCCAACTCTACCAACTATGTAAATCTCACTTCAAGAGGCTGCCCATCCAACAATTCTAGCTCCTGAACGAAGCTCAAAGTAGGCAACTGAATAGAAACTGGTAACTGAGCCTCTTTTCCATAAGAAAGTACATAAGGAGAACAACCAGTGGCCCTTTTAGGGGTCACCTTATCAACACAAAGAGCTAACTTTAGCTTTTCATGCCATGTTCACTGATTGTCTTCAACTATCTTCTCAATTATCTAAATCAAATTCTTATTTGTAGATTCTACTCGATCATTGCCCTCTAGATAATAATTAGAAGACATGTTCAAAAAAACATAGTCCTGACTAACCAATCAGAAATCCTTAAACTGATAAAATCCAAACCATTTTCAAAAATGATTGAATCTAGAATACCAAATCTTGACACTAAGTCCTGATAAAAATTGAGCACAAAACTCTCATTTGCTTCTTTTAAAGCAACCGCCTCAGTCCATTTGGTAACATAATCTGTGGCAGTAAGTATCCACTTATGACCCACGCTTGAAGGTAGGTTGATTGACCCAATAAAATCTAAGCTCCACTTGGCAAAGGGCTTCTCCACTTGAATTAGATGCAAAGTCAGAGCTACAAGCCTCTGTTTTCCCGAAAAAAAAGCACATTTTTCACATTTTCTGACCCAAGCAATAGCATCTTTAAATAGATCTGGCCAGTAATAACCAGCTCACATAATTTTCAAAGCTAATGTTCTTCTAACAAAGTGGCCTCTTGAAGGCCCATCATGAAATTCTGCTAAAATCTTATCAACTTGATCAGGATTAATGCACCTTAATAAAACACCTTGAAAGTCTCTCCTATACATAATGCCATCAATAATTGCAAAAGGAATAGCCTGCAATTTTTAATATCTTCTTTTTTCTCTATCTAAGTCTTTGAGGCACTCACTAGTTTGTAAATAGTGCATCATTTGCTGCAACCAAGTAGCAGAAGAAACTGGAACAACAATTGCATCATCATTGTTTAACACTCTATCAATAGTTTTAGCTTCTTTTAAACTGTTGTCTTCATTTCTAACAATCTGTTCACACAAACCCTTGCCTCTAACGAGCTCAGTTACCTTAATATCAATGTCAAATTCCATTACTTTGGTTATCCAACTAGCACATTTATCATTGATATTTTTGTTAAGTAAGAAATCCTTAACAGTTGAATGAGCAACCAACAAGTGAATTTTTCTATTTGACAACATATGTTTGAACTTTTTTAAGCTTCTTACAATAGAAAAAACATGCTTCTTGACAAAAGAATACTTCACCTCATAATCATGTAATACCTAGCTGAAAAATGCCATAGGTTGCTCCAACCCTTCATTTTTCTGTTGGCAAAGCATAGCAGAAATAGTATCAATTCCTCCAAATGCATAAAGAATGAAATCTCTATCATACCCTGGATTAATGAGGGTAGGGGTAGCTGCAAGGGATTCCTTAATCTACTCAAAACTTCTCTTACCCTCCTTGGTCCAATAGAAAGGCATATTCCTTTTAAGCATAGAAGTGAGAGGTTGCAACAAAGCTGCAATATTTGGTATGAACCTCCTCACAAACTTTATTCTTCCAAGAAAGCTTTGCAAGCCTTTCTTGTGAGCTGGTAAAGGTAAATCAAGAATTGTAGAGACTCTTTCAGAGTCAAAATACCTTGTTTTGAAACAATATGTCCAAGGATTTTACCTTCATGTATATAAAATATACACTTCTTCAGATTGAGAGACACTCTGAACTCTCTACATCTAGACTAGGTATGTGTAGGATCATGATGGGCCAAAAAGTGGCAATATAATGGGTATGTGGCTGATGACTATTTTTTTACCCAAAATTGATGAAATGAAAAGGGTTTTTAAAGGAGATTCTAAGCTTTCTACCGATATAAATTATACTTTACTTTGAATTTAATAAGTAATTATTATTCATTTTCTATTCAAATTACAAATAAAGTCCTGATTGATAGGTTGATTGAAAAACATCTATAGATTTCAAAAAATATCACCTTTTTTGAATCCAAAACATGCGTCACATTCTATGCTTTGCATACTATATGATTAAATAAAGAAAAATTAAATTTCATGAAGTTTTGACAAAGTTAAGGTGGTCAGACATATAAGTTTTTTATATTTTTAAAAAATTTGTAATAAAAAAATCATAATTAATAATTTACATGGAAAAAATTACAAAAAAATATGCATCACATCGGGGCATGAGTCCTCTACCTATATCTAAAATCTTATAAAAAAATATTATCATTTTATTGTGGTTAGGGTGGTCAGACAAACACCTACTTCTTATTTTTTCCCTGAAATTTAAGTACCACTATATTGAAATTTCAAATTTTCACCAAATAGATTTTTATTTTTAAAGAAACCTAGTAGTTTAGAAACTACATTCAATTTTCTACACATTATATTCTTACATATTTTTGAAATAATATAGATAACTTATTCAAATTTTTACGTCAAGTTGCCTAACTTTTATTTTTCTGATTTTTTTGCCACTTAAGGGCCTACTTTTTCCATGATGATCCTGCACATACCCCTCTAAAAAAGCTATTCTAAATGATCAAGATGCTTATTAGCATTTCTATAAAAAATAGTAATATCATCCAAATATATCAGAATGAACCTATTCATGAGGCCGTCAAAGGCCATGTCCATCACTTGTTGAAAAGTTTCTCCAACGTTGGATAAGCCAAAAGGCATCTTTTTGTAGGCCATTGTGCCCCACTTAGTTGTGAATGTTGTTTTGAACTGATTCTCTTGTTTTACCAGAATCTAGTTGTAACTTGAGTAACCATCTAGCAAGGAAAATCTGTCAGAACTAGAAACTACCTACAAAATTTGCTCCATGGAAGGGAGTGGATAGTGATCTTTCAGTGATGCTTTATTTAAATCTCAAAAATCAACACACAATTTGATTTCCCCACTTTTCTTCCTAACTAGAACTAAGTTTGACACCCAAGAAGTATGCTTGATGGGAAAAATAATACCACTCTCAACTAACTTATTCAACTCAGCCTTCATAAGGTGTTCTAATTTGGGATTAAGAGGTCTTTGTTTCTGCCTTACTGGTTTTGCATTAGGTTCTAGTTCAATAGTATTTTGGGCTAGTTCAAGGTCAAAACCTTTCAAATCCTTGTACTCCCAAGCAAAAACATCACTAAATTTTTGGCATAATAGAGTAAATGCTTGTTGTTCCTCTTTATTACATACCTTTCCTAGCTTGAGAAGCTTGCCTTTAAAGATTTCAATCGCTTTGTAGTGTTCCTCTTTAATAGTTAGGCTGCACTTGTCTTTCCATACTTGGTCATCTGAGTTGAACACAGATTCCAAGGTCACCAAACCTTTTGGTAGCTTGTTGGTATTCAATTGCACAATATGGTTATCATACTATTGTTGCCACTTTTGTTGGTTTCCATCTGCAAACTTAGCTTCAACAATTAAAAAAATTTACAATTTTCTCATCGTTGCCAAAAACCTACCAACTCACATTATTGTCAAGCACAAAAGGTCTGACCACTATTTTTACATATTGATGTGCCTCTACATTTTGAATTTCATTTGGAATATCAAATTGGGCTCCTATGGAAATGAGCCTATCAGCATGCTTATTTTCATTTCTAAGAACTAAAACAATGTTAAAAGCATCAAAATATTCCATTAAATCCCATACACGATGCTTATATTTCTTAAGCAAGTCATTTTTTGTAGCATTTAAATTTCTAACCTGATTTACTATTAGCTCTGAATCACCATAAAATTGTAAGCATTTGATACCTCTCTTCTGGGCCCATTTGAGGCCATGCACCAACGCTTCGTATTCAGCTGTGTTATTTGAACAGCTGAAAGCAAATCTACAAGTTGAAAAGTATTTATCACCCTATGGTGAAATCAGCATAGCTCAACCTCCAACACCTATATTGCTTCTTGAACCATCGAAGTAAATCTTCTAAAGCTTATCTTCTATATTTGCATACTATTCCTCCTCTTTACAAAGATTAGGCATATCAAAATTAGGTTCACAAATCATATAGACTCCTAATCCTATCTCATTTGTGTGTTGGAAAGGATCAAGCTCGTGATCTTCAACTGCCCATTCATCTAGATTCATATTTTCTGTAGGGGTGCTGCAGTCTGAGGTCATGGTTTTTTCCTCTAGTATAGGGATGGCATAGAGGTTAGTGTTTAGAGGATTCAAGGAATATGGTTCGATATGGTCTTTGGCTAGAGGCTCAAAATTTATAGTCACTTTTGTAACATACCTTGTTCTAAAAAATAGATGAGACCAATCAGAGGACAAAAACCCACCCATCTTGCTGTAAAATCTCTCGAGAGACAAATAGAGAAGTGTGGTGGAAAATTGATAACATGTATATCCTGATGAATAGAAAAGCTTGGGGATGCATGCAAGGTAAGTGCCAAGTTCCTAATTATACCAGCAGTTTTAATAGCAGACCCATCTAACTGCACTATGTCTTTTTGGGGATTAGGCTCATAAACAAGACCTAACTTATCGACTAAACTCTTAGGCATGATTGAACTACTAGCACCAAAATCAACCATATAGTTATGAACAATCTTATCGCCAATAATTAGATTTAAGTAAAATGGGGGAGGCTTTACCTCTTTATTCTTCTGGTTGTTCTTAACCTCCAGATCATTTGCAAGAATGACTTTAGCAACCCCTTGATTAGTATCATCAGAAATAGACAGCTCAGCTAAAGCGTCTTGTAGCAAACCATTCTGACCTAGGATGTGTAAAGCATCTAATATAGACATGCTGACAGTAGCTTTTCTGAGATGTTCAACAATATTGAAAGAAGTGAGATTTACCTTCTACTATTTTTTTGTGACAGCAACATCATTTTTCCTCTACAAAGGTTGTAAATGCATCTTTGAATATTCATTTCCAGGTATTTCTTAGCCTCTTTACAAAATCTGCACTTTAGGCTGCACTGCAATGTTAACATTTGATGAAGAAATAGGTTGCTTATTGTTTGTAGGCTACTATTGCGAATTTCCAGCTTGCTGCCCCAAATCCATAACTCTCTTTTTTGATCTAGTATTGGCCAAAACAAGAGAACTTTGTTGATCTTGGTCATTCACACAATAGAACTCGAAAATATGCTAGTTTGGCAAGGAAACTTCAAGATTATCTTGTTGTTCTTGATTCTAATCTGCAACATATTTTGCACCAGCATAGCTATTTTGGACCATTAAAGCCTGATTTCTCATGCTGTTAGCACATGTTGATTGGTTATGGGGCTGATTGCATGGGTAACACCAATCACAATCTTGGGTGATATTATTCTGAGGCACGAGTTCCTTTGACAAACTGGTTGTGTTTGGGTCGTATGGTTGGAATGGCCTTGAGTTAAAACTCTTCCTTTGGCCTTGATAATCATTCTGAAAGGTAGGCCTATTAGGTTGGTTCTACTAATAAGTGGCTTGATAAGGCTTATGTTCATGACCAACTTGCTTCTTAATGCTCACAAGATCATTCCTAAAGGTCTTGAGTATACTTTTAATCTTTTGAATCTCCTGGTTTTGGGCTGGAGAAGCAATCTCTTAGGCTATGTTATGATAACCTATCGTTGGAACAGGCCGAACAACAACTAAGGGAGGTAAAGCAATAGGGGTAGGTGGTTGTATTTTAGGAAAAAAAGCCATAGGAGGTCTAGGGGTTATATCTCCAGCTTGGATGAGATAATTTTCTACTCTAATGGCGATTTCATATGCGTTAGGGAGTGTATGCCAACCCATAGATTGGGTCATAACCAAAATCTTACTATTTGAAGCCTTTAAGTAAAATAGAAAATAATGAGTTGGTAAAGGCTTTACCATTGCAAGAATTCTATCCCATGTTCTCTAAAATTAGTAGTTTAAATTAGCCAAGTGCTCATGTGGCACCCTCTAAATGGTGCTCAATTGCTCTGATAGAGATAGATTATCAAATTTATAAACAAAATATTGATACAGACGATTACCTAATGCATCCCATGTCACAATTGAATTGGCTGTGAAGCCTCTGAACTATTGCAATCCCTTCCCTTTGAGTGATGTAGCCAAGAGCCTTAATGCGACGTTCTCTTGCGTGATGTTGTGAACCGAGCATAAGGTAGCCATGTCATGAATATGCTCAACCGGTGTTGTGAGATCCTCCTCGGTGAAGTATGGCATGATTCTAAAGGCTACAATCGAGATGTCATCATGCTGAGCAATGTCTAATAGGTTGCCTCCATTAAAAGGTGCAAATAGGTTTTTCCTTGGCACTACCATTGGCAATGCTTGTGATACTAGAACTGTGATTCTTTGTGATAAAACCAAAGAGCTAAAAATAGGAGGTGTTGATTTCAACCTTGCAGGAGTTTCAAACAACTTTCTTGTTGTACTGCCTCTTCTTTGTGGTGGGGATAACTGTCAATATTCGAAAGGTGCAAAACTTGATCTAGTTTTAACCTTTCTCATGTGTAGGCTGCACTAAATTTTCATGTAAAATCAGAACCAGAGTCGTTAGGTATATTAAAATAAGCCTCTAAAAGGTAGAATAACCTATTGCATACACCAAACAACAACTTTAAAACGTTAAAAAATTCTTTGAAATTGATTTTCAGAGTCCCACTGGGCATGCTAAAAACTGTTATCAATAACATTTGCACCCTACTGAAATTGAAAGTTTAGCAATCTATTGACACATGGAAATGTTCTCGAGTTCTGAGTAACTCTTTGCGAGAACGAATATCCAGTGTGAGCTGGTTCTCCGAATGATGATCCTATTCTAAATGATTTTCAAAGGAAAGATTTAGAGAACAACTAAAATTAAAATCTATGACTTAAAATGATTTTTAGGACTTGATAATGATTTAATGATGATTCTAGTTTTTTCCTCACAAGCAGCTTTCAGAAGAAAACAATATCTCACAACCTCTCATGAACAAATAACACATAAATAATTTGCACAAAGACTTGATTTTAAATACATGCAACTTGTATCTTTGAACTTTCTGCATAACGAATTACAGTCTTAGGACATAACAAGGACTCTGTAAACAAAAATCACAATATAACATCAAACTGAAACTGCAAGTAGACACAAAATTGAGAAGTAGGAATGTTGTTTTTATTCAACTCTAGGAGTATGCCCAAAATCTGAAACTGAGTACAAAGGAAGTTTCGAAGCTCA
This sequence comes from Sequoia sempervirens, assembly GCA_007258455.2. Lineage (NCBI taxonomy): Eukaryota > Viridiplantae > Streptophyta > Pinopsida > Cupressales > Cupressaceae > Sequoia > Sequoia sempervirens. The sequence goes on along the minus strand of VDFB02373365.1, from coordinate 189,713,549 downwards.
AAAATGTATATGAGCAAGAAACTAGAATCTGAATTGAAAAAAACTAAGTTTTTTCACAAGATATATCTCCAAAACCCTAATCCAAGCTCAAGAAGAAAGCTCAAGGAAAGGTATCAAAAACTGCCTCAAAAGTCTACACAAAAGCAAAAAAAACACACTTTTTGCAAATACAAACTGAAAAGCCTCTCAAAATAGGCCAAATATGCTTTTAAAGCAAAAGAAACACCTTATCTCTCCATCCAAAAATTCAAATCTGACCAAGGAAATATCTCTCACAAATCTGCTAAAAATAGCGAAGAGATAAAACAACTTGTTTTATCCTTGCTTTACATAGCTTGCAGATCTTAATATACTCTCACAATCCAATCTATTTTTTGCAACTAAAGATTTTGGAAAACTTTTGCAAAACAATAAAAAGCTTATCTCCCCAACTACAATATCTGATTTTTCTTATAAAAAATCATAAAAATAATTAAAACCCTCTATTATATATTTAATTGTTTTTCTTTAAAAAACAATTTAAAAATAAAGTGCCTAAAATATGAAATTTAATCTAAGCCATATCTCTCCAAGATTTAATTGATCTTCTCAAAATCAATTAAGAAACCTAAGGCATTGGACATTCTCCATTCTCCACTAAGGCAAAGGCATAAATGTTAATATTTAAATCACAAGCCCTACATACTTAACCAAAACCTAAAACCATTGAAGCCAAAACTTACAAAGTCTTATGAATTTTCCTAAAGCTCGACCTAGGAATATGCAAATAAATGAAGACTTAAACAAAGTTGACCTAGGGCATGTCAGAATTTGGCCCCTCATGGTATTAAGCTTCAGATTTTAATTTCAAAATGCAAAAAAAGGACCCTAAGTTCGAATTAGGGCAAGTAGAACAAACACAAAGGGGAAACCCTAATCCTCTATCATTTCACACTTTCAACTTTGAAAGTTTGGGTCTGCCTAGGAAGAGATACCATGGCCATGAAAGCTTGACTTTGCAGCTTGGGAATGCCTTGGAAGCTTCACATTATAACTTCAAATGGTTGATTCTTCACTGTTGTTCATGGTGAGTTGTCTTCATAGTATTTTGTGGCTTTTCCCATCATTTTGAAGGGAAAGAATGACCTTCTAAGGCCATGGCCTATGCATATATTATATCTAATTTTTCCTTGTATTTCATTTCTCTGTGCTTTCCTTGTCTCTTGTTGTGTTCCATGGGAGAGCTTGACCCTTATTCTTGAGAGCTCTTAAGAGCTTGCTCACAATTTCTCTATTCTTCTATGGGCAACACAAGGTAAGCTTCACTCTCTCTATTTATATTCTTCCCGGTCGAACCAAAGTTTTAGAAGTTTATATGCAAAGAAATAATTGATGTTTCTTTACAAACAAAATGTAGACCAAGTATTGGCCACACCATGAATATGTGATTCTGGGTTTTGTCTATGAATTTCTCACTGTACCTCACATCCTTTATCTTCAGATTTTGATTTAAATACAACAAACTCGAAATGGTTTCCATACTTTTAGTGGTTTTGTAACTGAGAATTGCTCCTCCATTTGTTCGCATCATGAAAGAAAAAATGGTTCTTGTAATTTTCATTTTGATGTAAAACCCTTACATGGGTGACTTCTGATTCTGAAAGGAAACCTTTATTTGTCTTCTTGTTGAAAACCCCATTTGGGTTTAGCTAAAAATTGTAAGAACTTCATTCTGATAAGAAACCCCAATATGGGTATTAGGAAAATGGAAAAACTCTGTGTCTTTGGAATAAATCTACTCATCTTTGCATTTTGAATTCGAATTTTCCTATGGATATCCTTATTTGAAGCACAAAAGTGCATTTTTGTCAAAAACCTAATGTGGGTATTCATTATTTTGAATAAATCTGCACTCATATGGGTATTTTGGAAACCATAATAAGTCTGTATTTGAATTTAAACCCATCATGTGGGTTTTTCCATTTTCTGAAAGAAATTGCTTACTCTTGTCTTCTTGATGAAAATCAACATGGTATTTCGTAATAATGGAAAAACCAATTGAAACTTGAACATTTCCTCACATTGATAGTTCTGGAAACCCTAGTAAACTTGTGTAAAAATATTTTTGAAAGCCATAAAATATTCCACGTATTTGCATTCTTTGTCTAGCTGTAGCTGCAATAAAATTGTAGACTTTACCTATTATGATGGCTAACTCCATGCCTTTGAAAAACATCATTTGGATTTTAGCCACTATAATACCATTCTTGATCATATTTGATGCATTCCCCATTCATTTGAATGAGAAATTGGAGCTCCTCACATGTCTCCATGCTTGACTATTATTTCATTTTAGGCTCTTCTAACTGGCACTCTTCATGCATTTTTATGTTCCATTTAATAAAAATTGTCTTATGCCTTTCTCTCTTCTAAAATGAAAATTTGAAACATCACTCTTTGTTGAGGCATTAAGTATGTTTGTTCACTATCATTGCTTAAAGATAGAACAATGTTGTAATATCATGAAACAAGACGCATAATAACACCCATGATAGAAAATTACAAACTGTACAACTATACCTATGATTTGCAATTATGAAAATGATGTATTCTAGTTGAATTGATTGAGCTCATTTAAACCTATTGTTCACCTATAACTTTCAGGGAGCATACTTGATTGTTATGAGTGAACAGTCGGCTTAATAACTTGATGGATGAACTCAGTTTCACTCTTCCAGTTGTATATTTCCTTTCTTTATGAGCATGATGATTGCACTCCTTCTCTTAGCCCCATCTATAATGTATAATGGGTAGCATTGCAAGCTCTACCCTTGTGGGAGCTCGCTTTTTCCCATATGCTTGGTCTTCAAAAGATAATCAGCTATGTGACTTTTCCTATACTTGCACAAGGAAACAAACAATGTTAGCATAGAAACAATGTGTGATGGTGATGTTTCTCTTTCTAGTTCATCTTTTTGTTCCTTTCTTTAGTTGACTCCATGCATTTCAAAGAGTGAATTATGTTTGTTGGTAGAGCTTGTAGTATAACTCATATCCGGAGCTCTTAATATACACCCCTCTCAATCTCTTGCAGGTACACTCAGGAACAGAAGCAAGACGGAGCAAGCAACAAGCGTCTCAACTGGAGGTGAAGAATCGAGCAATGATGGATATGCCTTAGGCTATCTTCTCTCATTTCTTTTACCTTCAGCTGTATAGTTTACTTTCCATAATGAATGGAATTAGCTAAAACCACGACTTGTGTGGATATTAAATTTCTTCTTTCAATTCCATTTTGAAAGAAATGCATTGAAATGCAATGTTGTACTTATTATTTGTATTCTTGCAATCAAATGAACATATTGTAATGTGAATCATTTCATGAAATAAATGAAAGCATTATGTTATGCTTTATCATTTGTATATTCAGTTCTATATTCCATTTGATTTTGCAAAAACATGAGTAATACTTCTGGAACTTAATTTTCTCAAACATTTGCATAACTGTCACTTGATAAAAGATAAATAAAGTGTAAACAACACTTGAAAATAAAAATAAATAATTATCCTTTCCACCTGAAGATATAACAATATTTAATTAGCTCTACCAATTGAGTTGTAGCAAAAATTTGGTAACAGGTAGTCACATAAGGTTGTACATAAATGCATGATTGAAGGGAATTTCATCATGGTGAGTTTATCCTGAAGGTTGGTCTACAAGTTTTCAATAAACAACTTTTGTAGATGTGCATTGGGAATTTTGACATCAATTTGAGCATATAAGGATTGGTAATGTGATGAAATCCGTCACTTTTTCATCTGTGTTTTGTCTACATCTCATAAGTTCAACCATTGTCTTTTTAGGTGTCATGTGAACTCGAAAGTTACTAATGAAATCATGTAATACCCCTCATGTTGCTGATACTCTTTGATACTCTTATGTGTTGGTTTGGTACATGGTTTGTGATGGTGATTAGTTCACTGACTTGGTTGTGTGTGGATTCATAGTTTGGTTGGTTTGCTACACTTGACATTACTTATGATGTTTGATGATACATTATGTGGTGGTTATATTATTTGGTTATGCTATGGTTTTATTTTATATATATATATATATGGGGATGATGTGATTCTATACTGCTATGGTTTCTGATATGTTGCTAGTGAGTCTTGGTGAAAGGACGAAGTGGCATCACTTGCTTGCGAGTGCCCTACTACCCCGTGATTACCTTTCATAGTGTGTCTGCAATGGATATTTACATGCTACTTGACGTTTGTTTATATGCAGGATGTAGGTATAGGGCACCGACTCCACCTGCTTGATAGGTCTGAGATTGTCCCATACACCCAATGGGTATGATGTTGAAAAGGGAGTTGATAAGGAACAATCTCTATCCCAGGTTCATCACCTCATTGTGAGTCTTTCAGTGTCATGGTCTTCACCTTGTCTTTGTCTCAGTAGTGTTGTTTATTTATTTTATTTGTGGATAGTTGTTATTCAATTTATCCTTATTTAATATGGGATTAATTAATGTTATCTTGTAGATATGATTAATTGTATATAATTGTAATTTAGTTAAATGTTGGATTTAAAATATTATAAATTAAAAGATATTTAATTAATTAAAAAGGATAGAGTAATTAATTTAAATAAATAATGTTTGTGATAATTGTAATTGTCTTTTTCAAAATATTAATATTATAAAATCTAAGGATAATATCATGTGAGAATAAATGTGAAATTAATGAATTTTTAATAAAAATTTGTGAGATAAGTGTGAGCTTTTAAAGCAATAAAAAGAACCAATGGATGGGTTGGATTTTTTGAAAAAGAAAGATCTTTATTAATTTTTCCTTATTTTATTGTGAGAAAAGGGAAGTTTCTACACACACATAGAAATGGTTTCTTTTTTGTTGTGTCTGGACAAGAAAAAGAGAGGTTTTTTGTACTTCTCTGTAAAAAAAAATAAAAATCTTGGAAGAAATAGTTTATTGATCCAAAAGTTAGCTAAAAGAAGAAGTTGGAGAAGAAACTACAAAGGAAATCTATTTTTGAAAGAGGAAGAAGGGTTGTCATGCTAGTGGATTCGACATCAAACGAAGGACTCTAGGTTCTTTTGATATATATTTATTGCTTTGGTTTATTAATTCATTTGTTCTATAGGGGAAAAGAAAATCATGTTTGCCATATTCAAAAATCAATATCTATGTTTTGAAAAAAAAGAAGGGTTTTTTTGTTGAAAGATTGTTTGTGTTGAACTTTTAAATCTTCTGTAGAAAACTATTGTGAAACCTTATGAATTTTCTTCAATAAATCTAGTGGTGAAATTCTTGTTTGAAATGAAAATAAATTTATTATGGGGTTGAATTTGTATGCCCAAATATATTTTGTGTTTTGGAGAAAAGAACTAGACTGTTAATTTACTATATGTATATTATTAATTTTGTAATTAGTGGGAAAGTATATACACATATATACCTATATATATATATATATATAATAAAATATATATATATATGTATGTATATATATAAATATATACATATACATATTCAAATTTTATGTTTTGTCTCTGTTAAAAAGAATAAAATATATTTAATTTTGTTTATGGGTTCGACGTTTTTTTTGAAGAAATAAAATTATTAAAAAAATAATAATAAAATAAAATTTATTTATTGGGAGGGAGTGGTCAGTGGCCGCCATACCACCCCTAACCCCATGGTGGGCTATACGCAGCCACCACAAGTTGCGCACAACAGCCAAGGCTATGCACAACAGTCGAGGCTGCTTGACACAGCTGTGTGGGAGATGCGGCCTTCCCACACTATGGTACGAACCACAAGTTGTGGGTTGGAATTTATTAAAAGTTTAACTATTTTTTTTAATTCGATTTCATATTAAAATTTGATTTTTATGTTTTATTTAGTATGTATAAATATAAATATAAATATATATATACTTACTGTTGTTAATTACAGAGATGCAAATGGGCAATTTTTATTATATGATTTAAATGCATAATTTTTAATATATGTTTTATTATATTATATATATACGTATATATGTATATACGCATAAAAGTGTGTATATATATAAAGGTGGTTATTTATGTTGAGATTATGGAATAATTAAATAAATTTGCAATGTTATAGTTTAATTGAGTAAATTAGAAATAAACTATGTGATTTAAATTAAGTTGAATATTCTTAAGTAAATTAATTTATTTATTCTTGGTGAAATTATTGTGTATTGAAATGTGTTATATGGCATTGTTTTACATAATTGTGTACTCTCGAGATAATTCATTGAATCAATTCTGGTTTTCTCTTAATTGGAATTATGTCACGTGGGAAAAATCCTTGAGTTAGTTTATCCTTCTGTAGGAGCTTAAGTTACTTATTAGGGACTTCCATAGGTGGGTAAATTGATGTTTTATATTTTATCTTTTAAATTGATATCCGTCCCTATTTTTGGATATAGTTGTGACTTTAGTCTACACATGGGTTGTACCATTTTTATGGATATTGTTTCATATGATTTTGGTGAGATGGTTTTGCCTCGCGGATGTTCCATTTGTGGTTCAGTGTTCTTGTTGGTACAATTCCTTGGTATTGGATTTTATGTTTTTGGTTCTAGGGAGAGTGGCTCTACGTGGGTGTTGGCACACAAAGGGGCTGTCAGGATAGCCTGCGTTAGAGTTAGAGTAATAAGTGATAACCTAATTAATTAATTAGGGGGTGGGTAATAAAACATTAATAATATAATTATGGATGCCTCATTTGTTTTTTAGGGCTTTCATAGACTAAAGGTGGGCTGAGAAGGCCATGGTTGGCATGATCGTTGCCTCGTCTTCACAAGATGTTAACAGTTTTGCATGAGTTACCCTATGGAGTGGTGCCTTGAGATAGGCAGTTAGGATAACCATAGATGGAGGCAGAACCTTGTGATAGGTTGTTTGGATAATCCATGTAAGGCCATGCGATGATACTCTCCTCTAGCATTGCCTTTGAGTTGTTTTATTGAAATCCTCTGGAAGTGGTCTATTAATATGTTTTGGAGATTTATTGTTATGAGATATTTCTTTACTTTTTCTTTCTTTTCATGTCTGGAGTTTAGTCTTGTGTTATTTTTTGGATGTGCTTGGTCGAGAATCCTTCCTTGTTTACTCCTAGCATGGGGGTGGTTGGGTGGAACATGCTACACACCCTGTTGGGTCCCCTTATGATGCAGTTGTAACATTCAGTACAAAGTCTTGTTGATGCAGTTTGATCCAAGATTCATATGTTATCAAATGTATATTTGTACTCCAGATGTATTTTATGTATTTATGTATCACTCCCACGTGCGTTGGGAAGACTTATGATGTAATTTTGTATATGTGTTCATTGATATGTACTGTCAGATTAATGTAATGTATTATTGTACTATGTAAATCATTCTAGAACTACCATTTGTAAATACTGTTGATGTTATGTTGTATCTGTGGAAATATGTACTTAATATCTTCATGATTAATTTATTGAATCTGCATGTATGGTTTTATATGGATTATTTTTATCATTTTGGTTATCGTTAATGAATGTTTTAAATGATGATATGTGAATGAATGGATACGTAATTGGTAATTTAATGTTTCATCTGTTAACTTTGTTATGGGTTAGTTTGGTAATGTCACCTCGTGTACACCAAGGGAATTTGATGTGCAACTTGAAATATCAATTATGTTGGAATACTTAAAGTGCATTCCTTATGTTTTTTTAAAAAAAAATTGTTGCGTGTTTAGTTGTTCCTTTGGGGTTTGCGCGACGGGGCGTTACAAATCATCCACCAATTCATTAAATGAATGGATGGAATGATTAGGCAAGTTGGAAAACCATTTTAAGACAATGTCTTTCAAGGTCTATGGAAAAAGTTTTGCTAAAATTTTATCATCAAAGTCACTACACAAAGCTATACAAGCATTAATATGGTTGATAGGATATCCTTTTCCTCCATTTTTCTCAAACCAAGGAATTTCTATCCCTTGTGGAATCAGGGTACGTAAGATTTATAAGGGACTACTATAGACATGATAGGTGGTTGGAGATTGACCTCGATTGATGTTGGAAAGTTGATGTTGCATAGATGAAACGATAGTGAGGAGTTGTGTAAGAAGAGGATTGGGGTATGTGGGTTGAGGTGGAAGGGAAAATGGTGATGGAGTGTAAGTGATGTTGGGGGAAGTGAAAGGAATGCTAAGAGGTGTGAAAGTGGTAGAAGGGACTTGTGATGCCACAAAGGAAGTAGGAATGCTAGTGGAAATCGTTAAAGAAGCACCCTGATGCATAGTTGTATGGACTTGCAGATTAGTATAAGTTGGGATGGAGGCAATGGTTGAAGGGGGAGGAACTTGAGGTTCCCTTGACTTATAGGAATGTTTTTGGCTTGGATGTTTGAGGAGGCATGTTTATTGTAAATATTAACAATTTTCTTTATCACTTGCAAGCCATCATCACTTTCAATCAAACGATGAAGATTCTCAATGGCAGGCATGGAAATTGTGGAAATGTTTTCAAGTGACAAGTCTTTTTGTAAATATGCAAATTCCTCATGAATATTAATGATCTTTTCTTGTAAGAGGGAATTTTTTTGATTGTCAACATTCATTGGATGAAAGGTGAAGGTATAGGGCTAATGCAAGAAGTTGGGTACACAAAAAGCTCAAAAAGTGAGTGTGTTTTTGCTGTTTTTCAGAAATTGTCACACTTGGACTAAAAAATTTAAGGCACTTATGCAATGAATCTTTAAAAAATTCACTAATATGAAAGTTTTCATTTTGATTCTAGTTTCCAAATATGTAAATTATTCAAATACCCAGATTATAGAAATTAAATTTTTATAGGGATCTATAAAAACCACTTTTTAAAAGTCCCTATTTTTTTACCATACCAAGCACATGTACGAACACCACTTTTTGACCCAAATAAAAGTATTTTACTAATTCCTTTTGGGAAAAGAGAGATAACAACATGAAGATTTATGTGGATTATTTTTGTAATTTTTTGTTGAATATATTTTTTTTATTGAATTTTTATTGGCCTTAATTGTTGTTTTTAAAAATCAATGTGTATAGACAGCATAATTGGACCTAAACATTTTTTGAATCTTTTTTTTTTCATTGTGTAGAGAATTGTATGAAGTTTGATGCCATATAATTTGTTTTACAAGAAACTTAACCAAAAAAAAGTTATAAAAAACAAAAAAGTCATGATATTTCAAGTTAAAGGACTAGTTTTCTTATAAATTAATTAAAAAATAACAAACATAATCCAATCTCAATAAAAAATATTTATTTAGAAAGTAGAAATCGTGTTCTATAATGGGTTTTAATTTTATAGATTGATTCAGAAAAAAAGGTCCATCATCGATATTGCCAAAGTTGGACATTCTTCTTCAATCTGCCTTAGTTTTTTAGTTGTAGGGCAAAGGCTAAGACTCAGATTGCCAAGCCTTTCCCAAGCCTAAAACTGAGGCAACATGTGGGTTGGGAATTTTGAATTTTAAAAATGCATACACATTTTTTAAAAATGCGTACGTGTTACAAAACACATGCGTTCTTTATTTTCTTGATTATTTAAAAAAATAAATACTTTTTAGAAACGAGTACGCATTTTAAAATGCGTACCCATTTCTAAAAAGTATTTATTTTTTTAAATAATCAATTTATACATGTTATAAAATGTGTATGTGTTATATAACGCATACATGTTATAATGCGTACACATTTTTTAGTGCATACACATTTTTTTAGGCTTGGGTGCTTGAAGCATAATACATACACATTTTTTTAATAACATGTACGTATTTTCTGCAAGATTTTTTTTGGCCAAAAATTCCCCTCTTCATGTACCCAAAATATTGCTTTAACCCTATAGAAGTGGTATTGTTAGGGCTTAATGCACCATTGTCCATACTAGGAGTAGGAGCTCATGAGATCCCAATTTCCACAATAAAAGTGCTATCGCGGGATGCCATGAGTCTAGAACTTTGTCTCACTAAAGTATTATCAACGGGGCACCAAACACTCATGCAAGTACCACAAAGGAGGGGTGAAGGCCAATGTAAGATAATCTAAGAGCTTGAAATACAAATAGCATAAATGTTGCTAACTGTAATGGAGATCTAACTACAAAAAACAAAAATGCAGACAAATGGTAGAAAAATGCTAAAAATGTTGTTTAACAAGTGCAAAGGGATTGATTCACCCTAGGTGGCGAATGAGTCCCAATATGAAGTTTTTTAATGTTTTTCAGAAATTTTAAGATGATTTAAATGCTCTACAGTATGCAATTTTCAGACGTAGAATGCAGATTTTGACTTTTTTCAATTGGATGTAATGCAAATGAAATCTAGATGAAGTTTGACTAATGCAAAATGAAAAGTCCTAGAATGCAATAACAAATCAATATCTTAATTGAATGCTAATGCAAATGGAAATTAAGATGAAATATGTGAATGCAATTAGAAATTAAAAGTGTTCAAAAGTTGGGTTCACCAAAATGAAACATAGATTTTTGGGACCCTATGGACTACTCTTGCACTTCTAGGGTTTTTCACCTAAAAGGAGAGAGATAGGGCCATAAATGCATATGTATCATTCAAATTAGGATGTGTGTGATGTGATGTGATGTAAAAAAAAAGTTAACTAAATGCAATAGATTAATCTAGGTGACTAAAGATGAATAAAAAAAGTGTAATTACAACTATGTTTGAAAACACATTGTGATATGCAAACAACTATGTAAATGAAGAAATTATGTTGAATGGGAAATAAAGGGATGAATTTGAGTGCACCTGGGTGAAATGTGAGATTTTTGGAGTGTTCTAGATGCTGGTGAAATTCACTAATTTTTCATAGTTGGACTCATTCGCCTAGGGTGGCGAATCAGTCCACCTATTGGTGAAAAACTACTAGGAGCTGGTTTCTATCAGTTGGGATCTGAAATTTGACAAAACTCAAGTTTCCATTCCTAAGGTGGGACTCATTCACCATAGGTGGCGAATCAGTCCTCTCCTAGGTTCCTAAAAAGTTGGGAGACAAATCTGCAACATTAGATCTGAGAATGTTTGCTTATCGAGTTACCGATGTCAAATCTATAGAAAATGGACAAATAACTCTCTCCAAGCTTGATTTTGAATCAAGTTGACTTGAACCACCTAGTTGAATTAAAAATCACTCTTCAACACCTAATAACCTGTCAAATCTGCAAACAAAGGGCTACAAACGAACAAGGAAAAGGGGAAAATGATTAGGGGTTAGTGAATAGGGGTTTTCCTTGGTCAAACCCCACTTTTGGTAATTAAACCCTTGAAAATACAATGTAATGAAAGAGAAAGATAAACTAATAACATGCAAGTGCTATCAACTCACCTAACTCTTAATGATGCAAGTCTGCAATAATGTCAATGGTTGCTTCAAAGTGCTTGAAAAGATGTTGTAGAATGCTTGAATGCTTAAATGAATAGGTGGATAAGTGAACTTGATGAATGGGGTTAAAATGAGGTGAAAATAACTTATTTATATAATTATTGTACCTTAGTATCTATTCATACCTCATCACAGGCCGACATCAAGTGATTTTGAATAAAATCCCAAAAGAAAATTTGAAATATTTTGAATTTGGGGCCAAGGGGGACTCACTCGCAACCCATGGCGAATGGGTCCCACCAAGGACCTAAAACAAGTGTCAAGAAAAATGTTGTATTTAATGTTGTTTGTCGAGATAATATACAAAAATACACTTGATTACAAATTATGAGGGCATAAAGAGACCAAATAAAGCATGAGAAGGGTGTAAATAGTGAAAAAATGCCTAGAAGAGCATGAAAGCTTGTTACAAGACTTTACAACACTTCAAAATAAGACTTGTTGATGTGTGAAACAGTGGTTTTTAGGTTAATTATATTAAATAGAGTCTAGAAGAATGTAGAAACGTCTTACAACACTTCACAACACCTTCACAAGACATCATTCTTTGAGTTTTAATACCTAAATAAGCATGTTCAACCCATGATACAACATATAATCAAAGAAACATAGTTCCAACACCATGAAACAAGACCTAAAAGGCCATGAAAATGACAAGGGACCATTTTTCTATAGTACACATATCTACAAGACCTGAAACCAAACTACAAAGAAATATGGAGCAAAAATATTTTTCCTAGACACCTCTACAATACAACATTCACACACTAGTGACATAACTTCTTCTATCCAATGATCCAACACACCAAATTCTAAATATATAATGCCTCTAAACACCTCTAATTAACATATCTAAAATTCATAGGCATATCTTCAACTAGAAGAAATGTGGGGCAACACCAGAACACTAACCTACAACCCAAAACAACACTACAATACACTATTTGCTAATTTCTTTAAATTTTCTCAAAATCACTTGAAAACTAAGCACTAGGAGCACATCCTCATCACCTTCAGTACTTCCTCATCACCACCAATTCAATTGCAACATAGAAAATTAACCATATATCCATAAATAGAAGCTTATCAAAGCAACACTAGAGGTTGACATCAATAGCTTACTAATGAAAACATAATGCAACTAATCAAAGCATGGATAACACCAACATACTCTTGAAAAAATATTCTACTCATCAATGATAACACAATATTATTGACATCAATGATAACATCAATCTACTTACTTGCAACAATCTCCCCCTTTGTCATTTATGACAACACTTGAGGTTAAAAAGAAAACATCAATAACAAGCACAACAAATCTGCTTCATACCTATTTCCTTTTCTCTTTTCTCTTTTCTCTTTACTCACTTTCCCCCTTTCAACTTATCTTTTTCAAATGATTCTCTCTCCCCCTTGATAAATTTATCTTTTTCAAATGTCTCATTCTCCCCCTTTGACATCGAATGCAAAGGAAAAAGTATTTGCATAATTTATTCTCCCTTTGATATTAATCATATTGTTTACCACTACGTTGTAACTTCCTTTCCTTTACTACTCCACATACTCCTCCTTAGGAGTGGACACCATATTGAACCAATTAGCAACCATTGCATAATGACAACACTTACTCTCCTAACTACAACAACCAACAATGTCACTACCTACTCCCCTTGAGAGGTAGCCTCCAACATCAGTTTAGACCAAGGAATGAATCTTGAAATCCATAGGACGAGTGCATCTCCTTATACGTCTATTTGAAAGAAGGAGAGGCAATGACCCCCAACTTCTCCCAGAGATACTCAAATGTATCCTAAGGAAGAACCTTAATGAATATATCAACAACCTAATCCTTTGTAGGTACATATTCAAGCTTTACTTCATTCTCTATAACCTTGTCTCATAGAAAGTGATACTGGATTGAGATATTTTTTTCATTGAATGCATTATTAGATTCTTTGAAATATTGATAGAACTTGTATTGTCACAGAAGATATAGATTGGCTCATCATATACTACTCTAATATCCTTCAATATTTTCCCCATCCACAACACTTGTGTGCAGCAAGGTGTTGCAACAATGTATTCTACCTCTGTAGTAGATAAAGACACTAAATCTTGTTTCTTGCTTAGCCATGACACCAATCTAGATCCAAGAAAGAATGCACCACCACTTATGTAATTTTCCTATCATCCACACAACCAGCCCAATCTGCATCTATGTAGGCACTCAAAGTAAAATAGGTGTCCTTTGGATAGCACAAGCCATGATCTAGAGCACCCTTCATGTATTTGAATATCCTTTTCACTGTTGCAACATGTGACTCTCTAGGATCTTCTTGAAATCTAGATACAAGAAAAATTACATGCATGCTATCTAATCTAGTAGCTGTTAGATATAGCATTCCACCAATCATTAATCTATACTTGTCCTAATCAACCTTAGGAGATTCTTCATTCTTTCTTAGCTTGTAACTAGTAACCATAGGAGTACACACTAGCTTAGAATATTCCATTGTTAATTTCTTCAATATTTCCTTGACATACTTTGATTGTGAAATGAAAATACCTTTATCTTTTTGATTTATTTGTAATCTAGGGAAGAAATTCATCTCCCAAACATAGATATTTTAAACTCTTTTTCATTTCTTCTGAAAACTTATTGCACATAGCTTCATTGCCTCCAAAAATTACATCATCGACATATACAAACACAATCAAGATTTGATCTTTTTCAACTTTAAAGTAAATATTGTTATTAGTGGTATCTTTATTGAACCCTTGTTGTATCAAATACTTATCCAACCTTGCATACCAAGCTTTAGGAGATTTCTGGAATCCATATAATTCCTTCTTCAATCGACATACCATATCCATTTTGTCTGATAACTAAAATCCTTGTAGTTGTTCTATGTATACCTCTTCTTCTAATTCTCCATTCAAGAAAGCAGAATTCACATACATTTGATAAACTTAAAAATATTTATGTGTTGTAAAAGCCAAAAACATCCTATTAGCTTCTATTCTTTCCATTGAAGACACTGTCTCTTCAAAATATATTCGTTCAACTTGTGAATAGCCTTTACACACAAGCCTTGCCTTGTTCCTTACCATTTCTCCATTATCATTTAGTTTATTTCTGAATACCCACTTAGTTCCAATTACATTTTTGTTTGTTGATCTTGGTACAAGTTCCCAAGTCTAATTCTTCTCAACCTATAGTAGCTCTTCTTCCATATCCTTGATCCAATATTCAACTTTACATGCATTAATCATTGTTTTAGGTTCAACTTCAAAAAGTAAACATAGATTTAAACCTATTCTTCAACAACTTTCTTTCTTGTTAGTCTTTGTTCTTATCTCCAATGATATGATCTTGAGAATGATTCTTCTTCACATACTTAAGAGTTTTAGGAGTCTTTTTCAGAGCTTCATCCTCTTCAATCTACACTTCTATTTCTTTAGCTTTTTATTTTTCTCTACAAGAAGACTCATATAATTCATATCCATCTATCATCATTGATTTCTTCTATAAATATTCATCAACCTTGACACTTGCACTCTCAACAATCTTTCTCAATCTCTTATTGTAGCATTGTAATCTTGCTTCTAGTAGAACATCCAAGGAAGATACCTTCATTAGACCTTGCATCAAACTTTCCTAATTTATCTTCATCTATTTTGATATAACATTTTCTTCCAAATACTCTGAAGTACTTAATAGTAGGAATCCTTCCATATCATAGCTCATATCGAGTCTTTGTACTGTTTGCTCTTTCTTGAACTTTGTTAAGTATATAAATAGCAATATGAATTACTTCTCTCTTGTAGACTTTTGGTAGATTTTCCTCTTTCATCATTGTTCTTGTAGCTTCGTGAATAGTCCTATTCTTTCTTCCAACCACTCCATTTTGCTGAGGAGTCCTAAGGGTAGACAAGTGCCTCTTTATGCCACGATTCTCACAAAATATGTTAAACTCATTCAAGGTGAACTAGATCCACCTTTGTTAGACCTCAAACATTTGATTTTCATATCCATTTCATTCTCAACCATAACTTTGAATTCTTTAAACTTGTCTAGGGCTTTAGTTTTTCTTTGAGAAAAGTAACCCATGTCATTTTAGAATAATCATCAATCAATAGAATGAAATACCTGCCACCTTGAAGACTTCTTACTCTTGTAGGACCACCAAGATCTATATTCACTAATTCTAGTAGTCCAATAGTAGATTGTTCTTTTAATTTGAAGCTTCTTATTGCTTGCTTTCCAATTTGAAATTATTTACAAATAGTGTTGATAGGCTTTGTAATATTTGGAAAATCTCTTACAACTTGAACTAAACTAATTCTTACTAAGTTATCGAAATTGATGTGACACATTCTTCTATGACATAGCCATATTTCATTAATTTGATTCACAAAGCAATGAAAATTAGCACCCTTAAGCTTATAAACATTTCCATTTGTCCTCCTTCCACCAACAACCACAGTTTTGGATCCTTTTTTGATCTCAAATCCATCATCTTGAAACATAATATTGTATCCTTTGCTACACATTTTTCTAACACTCAAAATGTTATTCCTTAAACCTTTAACATAGTAAATATCACCAATATTATTCTTTCCATAAAAACTAATAAACCTTTTCAACATATCTTAGTAGATGTATCATCACCAAATATAATACATCCTCCATTATATTTTCCAATTTTAATAAACTTACTCTTGTCACTGGTCATGTGATTAGAGCATATGTTGTCAATGATCTAGTAGTTCTTCTCTTGTCTAGCATGAAAAGAAGATACCAAAGTACCTCTAGTCTTATCCTTTATCTCCAAAGGGCTTTCCTTCACACATCTCTCAGAGTTAGAAGAAATAGATTCATCTTTTAAATCCATGAACAATCACTATCATAATCATCTTCATAATCAGATTCATCATAAAAAATACTTGTATCTTCTCTAAAATAATAACTTTTCTTAATCATCTTACCTTTCTTCTCCTTATTTTTTTTATTTAAAACTATGTTTGGGAATCTTGAAGGATAATGACCTATATTTTCACAACTAAAACTATGAGATGAGGAAATGTTTGTTGAGGGTCGATTACAATTGATTCATGATGAATCAAAGCACAACTTTGCCAAACATACCCACATCTACAAACAAGATCATTCAAATTGGAAATTTAAACTAAGCATTTAATTGAAATTGAAAACTACAAACTAATAAAATAGTTAAATTCCTAATCTAACCCATTTTAAACTTATCCCATTTTGGAATTGGTGTCATGTTGATGTGAAACGATGACCCTTTCCCAATCACGTGATCAGTGAGCCTTTTTCTGTCGATTCTATGGAAGAGAATCAATGAAACCATTGTGATTGATGTATGGAAACCTCGTTTATGCTAAAATGAACATGATGCAAGCTAAGTTACCATGATTTTATGCTAAAAATGTATTGATTACGCTATTTCTAAGCTAATCTAAGCTAAAGCTATGCTAAAAGATGAAAACCTGAATTTATAAACAAGCTAAGATGGATGCATGGAAGCCATTAATGGATGTTCTAAGCTATTATGCAATTAAAATTAACTAAGATAAGCTAAGAAGTGAGTAAATATGAGAGTATGGATGGAAATGAATTCAACAAGATGACTTTGAAAATGAAAGATGGATCCATTTGTCTCCAAATAGTGATCTATATATAGGAGAGCAAATCAGGAATGAAGGGTTGAGATTAAAAAGTTTAATCAATAGTCCAAGATGAAGGAGATGAGAGGCATGGATCATGGATTTTCATCAATGGATGAGAACGTATGATGATATTTTAATCAAGGGTTCACACTTGCCTCAAACAAACACATTTTTGACCTACTCACATAGGTCAAAGGTGACTTGTTCAATAGGTTGAGGGTTAAAACTTTCTCAAGAAGCAAAGTGAAAATATCCCCTTTTCAAATGATGAAGAAATGAGAATATTCTTTTGGAATATTCTCATGGGTGAGGAAAAAGGAAATTTACAAATTAAAACAAAGTTTTAATTGTGCAAAAAGGGGATAAGGAATATTCCATGGGAATATTCACTTTACTTAGAGGAAAGTTAGATTAATTGCTAATTAAACAGGATTTAATCATGCAATTAGCAGATTAGAAGAAATAAAGGGATATATTATTAAATTAAATGTTTTAATAAATGGGGGAGGAGTCGAAATGATATTTAATTAAATAACTTAGGTTTATTTAATTAAATAAGATGACCTAGGGAATTAAATTAAATATTTTGATGTATTTAATTTAATGAGATGAAATGTTAGCATAAAAAGGGGTGAATTAACCCGATTAATTAATTAGGCCAATAGATGAAAATGATACAATTAATTAAATTAGCTAGGTTAATTTAATCAATTAAGCAAAAGATGATGGGTTAAAGAGGAAATGCTATTAGTAAATTTTTTTCAAGTGTAGATATTGATTAGGACATTTTTTAGTGTCTACATTTTCGCCCTCTTTGAAGTGAGGTACGTACTACTTCAGTTCAAAGAATAATTCTTTTCAAATCAAAACTACTACTTAAATAAAAAAATAAAGATTTTCTAATTTTTTAGATGTCCCAATGGAAGGATAAAGCTGACTCCTTTCCCCCTCGAGAAATTGGACAAAAATTTCAAATTTTGGGTCAATTTCTCGATAAAGGTTAAATGTTAACCCTGTTGGAACTGTAAAATCATCAGATTTTACATATTGTTCTCATTCATATTTTTTCAAATAAGTCCCACCATGAGTACATTTTGCTTACATTTTTTCCCATGTAGCCCCACAAAATCCATTGGGTTATGTATTTTCCATATTGCGGTTCCTATCGGCGTAGGTTCATGGATGTCTCCCCGACCCATGTTGTTTTTGTGCTAACATTTGCATGCTTAAGGTCTGTCGGAAAGACTTCTTTGATGTTTCAACGATCACTGGCTTTGTGCATTCACCTTTTTGCGAGAGCAAAGTGGTATCGACATTATGTCTTGGTGAATGTATTTTTTCTTACCGACCGGTGGCAGGAGGATTCATATCAGCAAGAGTTGGAGCTATCAAGATAAGGTCTCGGCGAGTGACCTTCGGTCTCGCCGACATCACATATGGGGTTTCGCTTCAGCCAAACATAAAGGTCTTCGGTGAGTGGTCACAGCGAGGTGTATATGTCTCACCGATGGAATATAAAAGGTTTCTCTCAAATGGCTTTCGTGGAGAGGTTAGTTGTGTCTTGCTGACCGACAACATATGGGAATGCGATATTAGTATGAATTAAGATTTTTGGCATGTGGTCTCAGCGAGTGACCTTCAGTCTCACCGATGGAAAACAATGAAGGACCTTGTCAACGAGAGTATGATCTTGTCTCAGTGACTTAGTTTCGATGAAGAATTTTGGTATGACTCAAAGCATTCTATGGGATGTCTCCCCGAAATTGATATGTCTCACCAATAATGTGTGTGGGGATTATGTCAGTGTGAAGATTACTTTGTCTTGGAGATTTGTGGTGAACTCGGGGGCTTTCGTTGAAACATAATATGCTCTGTGAGACGTCTCCCCAATATCATAAAGTCATAGTGACACGCAAATGGTAAAAGAACTCTCGGGAAAACATAAAGTGATCTACAGGATATCTCCCTGACTCAGATAAGTCACGGTGAAAGCGAATAAAGCGCAAAGCGATTAACGATTGAATTTCCTTCAGCATAGCTATACAATATGTCTCGTCGACTGTTTCATTGGTGATTAACAGAAATTCAAACATTGTGGCCGACATGTGGATGTTCATATACTGTTGCAGGCCGACATGAATTAGAGCCCAAATTTTTTGGAGGGCCGACATGGGGTTTAAAATGATTTATTTTCTTAATGTCGATGTATAAATATGCACTCCCGATTGTAATTGAAATATCATATTTTAGATTAGAGGCTGTAGGTAGAGATGGATACAGTAGAATAAATTTCTCAGAACAGAGGCTATGTTGCATGTTTTCAAATGGTGATTCCAATGAAATTTAGCTGGTGTGGTAGTTTATTTCTAGTGTCAATTGTTTGTTGAGTTTATTGAAAAGTATTGCTAAGCTGTCTCCAAGTTGATTCTTTCTGGTTGTTTAAATTGATGTAACAAGCTTATTTTTAGTTTATCAATGCACATTTGTTGTATCTGTGTGGTTAATTAACTAGTTCTCTCAAGAAGAGATTAAATCCTTTTAGTTGATCATAGTAATTAGGTAGATTCATCTGGATTATTAAAGTTCTACTTAGTAGTCATAATCTTTCATGTTTATACAAGTTATAAACAGATCATATGCCAACAATTTGATTTTCTACTAGAATAAGTTGCCCACTTCTGTTTCATTTGAATCTGCATACCCAATAAGGAACTGGTCTCTACAATTTCATCATTTGGATTCATTCAGTTTATTTACATCTGTTTTACATTTGTTAATTGAGTACTTTAGGATTTAGATCAGAAGATTGCTATTGCTATCAAGTTTGATTTTATTTGTTCACTTTCATCTGCCATTGTGGACAAATCATTGTGCAAGAAAGATAATCATAAGTCAAGTCTGCTTGATTCAGAAAGGTACACCCACCTAGGTTTAGCAGCACCTAAAGAGTAGAAGGTTGAGTTCTTTTGACCTTGTCTGTTACCCTAAAGTGTATCAAGAGATTGGCAGCCTCTTGAGGCATTCCACCTGCATGTTTGAGAGCTAACAAATTGGTGACTCTACTGGGGATTACATCAAAAAATTCAGTTGAAGACAACATTATATAGTCAGTGAAGAAAAGGTTATAATTTGAGAAGATTTAGAAAGAATGATTCTGTTGGGGAAAAGATAAAAAATAATCATTTTTCCTATTTTTGGAAAAGTAGGTGGCGACTCTAATTTTTTTATGAAGAATGGAATTTGTATATGGAATGAATGATTACACAAATTTAGGAAGTTATTGGGCCCCTCAAGCGTCTGATAGTGCAATTGGAAGTTTCTACAATGGTGGCAATGCATATCTTGCACAGTAGAGCACTTATTCTCCACAGCTATCAAAGCAAGTAAGTGTTTATCCAGTCCCTCCTGGATGAAGAATTGGAAAGTTATCAAGAATGTCAATGTGATCAGTGTCAAGTGCAATGTCAATGTGATCAGTGTCAAGTGTGTCAATGTGATCAATGTCAAGTGCAGCACAACTCCAGCCCACTTGGAGATTTCAGTCAGAATTTGCGGCAAGGTATGTATCAAAACCAACAATCTGATGAATATTTCAAAAATCTTTTGGATGACTTTCTTGGTATACGTAGATATAGAGGAGAATCGTCACTCTTTGCTCTACAGAATGATATTTGTAAGAAAATACCTATTAAATTCCCACCTAGTAGGTATGAGATCATTAAGCAGTTCATGAAAGTGTATGAGCCAAACCCAATTTATTGGCCTGAATCATGGATCCTAGTTTCTCTTGATCAACTAGATGAATGGGCTGATATTGTAGATAGAAAAAAATATGAAGATGAAAATGGAGAAATTCATCAAATAATGCAGCCAATGGAAGATGAGAAAATGCAAGTCAGAATAATTCCTATGACAGCTAGGACTCCATCATAGAATCAGAGTGCAGATTTTCCCCCTTGGATGCATTTTTTGACATAAGGATGTATGAAGGTGAAGATTTGGGTTCTATGTACAATAAAATGACAGATATTTGTATGTAGATACCTTCTCAATGTAGGCCTACAAGGGTCCTGTTTGTGGAATAGTTTGTAAGAGCATGGGAACCTGAATCAACCTATTGGTTTGAGTCATCAATACAACAGGCCTGTGATCACGTGAATAAGTTTGTTGATGCAATGGAGAAGAAAAGTTATGAGAGCACTGTCGATGTTGAGTCCAATGATTGTATTTATGATGAGTACAGAGGAAGTGATCAAACAATGTATCCAATAGAAGATGAGACATGTGCAAGTCAATATGACTCATGTGATTGCTTGCATGAGGAAGATGAAGATACAAGAGATCTCTCTTGTATAGCTAATTATGACAGGGAAGGCGGTGCATGTTGTGAGGAATCCAGTGAGTATTCAGATTGTGAAGATGCACCTATGGATTTTGATCTGCAGCAAGGCGATCCTTGCAGTTCTTATGGTGATCAGGATGAAGAGGCAATGGGAAATGTTGATTCATTTGATAGTGAGTATACAATACCTCCAGCTGCAGTGGAAAGCTATGAAGATGCATTCGATGAAGAAGAGGTTTGTACATTTGAAAATGGTTTCCAAAAATTTTCAAACCTATTATATGATGAAGAGTTAAAAGAGGATCAGATGATGTTTTGCAAAGGTATGCCCAAGAAATAATTTCAGGTGTTTTCAGATCCACTTGATGTTGAGCAAAAGGTATTTTTAGATAAACAAAGTGATGTGTCAAATGATTGTGCTGGTAATGTTTTTGATTTTCCATTCCCTGATGATTTTGGACCTCATTTTGATGATGAAAAAAGTGAAGAATATAACTATAGTGATGAAAGTGTTGAGACTTGCTTGCTCAGCAGTGAGCAAATTTCATATTTGCTAACTCTTGAATATCATAAATATACACATGAAAGGGATCTTGAAGTTTTGTGTCTAGCTTACATTTGTTTTGACAATGAAAGATCTTTGTGTAAAGATTCTTATGACTCCCTGTGCCTTTCTTGGAATGATGGTGAAACCTTTGGTGTTGATCAAAGGTCTGTTTCCATTCAAGATGAGGTATGTGATTTTGAAATTTCTAATTCATGTGAAGAAGATGTTTATTTGCATGCCAAGGATGATATAATTCCAGCTTTGATTGCTTCACACATGCTTGATAATGAGGATATGAGTCATGATCCAATGTTTTCTCTGAATAGAGATACTAAAGAGGTGCAAAAGGTTTTAGATTTGTTTGTTTCAAACAATGTTGGTCTGACAGAATTTTTTGATTCTCATGAAAAGTACTTTGATGGTGAATTTTTAATATAGCTGAAAGAGTGTTCCATAATTCATAAGAGTGAGAGAGATAATATAAAATTTTATATCAAATATGCATGCATTTTATATATTGAAAATAATAGGGGTTTGTCCCATGATGATGAAGAATTTAAACTACAGGCTGGTGTAGGAATTTTAGGCCAAACTGAGCATGATGATACTCTAAGAACTTGCAATAACAGTGACAGGAAAGATTGCATGAGTATCTTCAAGAAGAATCTGATGAACTCAAGACAAAACAAGGTGTTTGATAGGGGAAAGTATGATTTGAGTTTTAGATTGTAACAACTCAGAATAGGTGAAGTTAAAACATAGAGGATTAAGGGTGGCCAGTGCATGGACAACTCTTGCTTGTCCTCTTTAAAATTATTTTCCATGCACAGTAGTTTAGGGTTTTGGTTCACCTCCATCTTGCATTCATTATGCATTAATTCCATCACGCTATTTGTCCATTTCCATTTTTCTCATTTTGTGTCTGGTCTGCTCACCCAAAGATTTGGATCCTTGCAATGATCTTACTATCATTCATCCCCAGATGGAGCCACTATTGGAACTGTAAAATCTGATGATTTTACATATTTTTCACATTCATATTTTTCCAAATAAGTCCCACCACGAGTACATTTTTCTTACATTTTTGCCCATGTAGCCCCACAAAATCCACTGGGTTATGCATTTTCCATATTGTGGTTCCAATCGGCGTAGGTTCATGGCTGTCTCCCTAACCTATGTTGTTTTTGTGCTAACATTTGTATGCTTCAGGTCTGTTGGAAAGACTTCTTTGATGTCTCAGTGATCACTAGTTTTGTGCAATCAGCTTTCGGCGACAGCAAAGCAGTATCAACATTATGCCTTGGCGAATGTCTTTTGTCTTACCGACCGGTGGCAGGAGGATTCATATCGGTAAGATTTGGAGCTATCGAGATAAGGTCACGGCAAGTGACCTTCGGTCTCGCCGACATCACATATGGGGTTTCGCTTCAACCAAACATAAAGGTCTTCGGTGAGTGGTCATAATGAGGTGTATATGTCTCACCGAAAAAATATAAAAGGTTTCTCTCAAATGGCTTCTGGTGAGAGGTTAGTTGTGTCTTGCCGACTGACAACATATGGGGATGCAATATCAGTACGAGTTAAGATTTTCGGCATGTGGTCTCGGCGAGTGACCTTCGGTCTCGCCGATGGAAAACAATGAAGGACCTTGTCGGCGAGAGTATGATCTTGTCTCAGCGACTCAATTTGGATGAAGAATTTCAGTATGACTCAAAGCATTCTATGGGAGGTCTCCTCGACATTGATATGTCTCACCGATAATGTGCATGGGGATTATGTCGGTGTGAAGATTACTTTGTCTTGGCAATCTGTGGTGAACTCGGGGGCTTTCGTTGAAACATAATATGCTTTGTGAGACGTCTCCCCGATATCATAAATTCACAGTGACATGCAAATGGTAAAAGAATTCTCAAGGAAACATAAAGTGATCTATAGGATATCTCCCCGACTCAGATAAGTCACGGCGAAAGCGAATAAAGTGTGGAGTGATTAATGATTGAATTGCCTTCGACATAGCTATACAATATGTCTCACCAACTGTTTCATTGGTGATTAACAAAAATTCAAACACTATGGCTGACATGAATTGGAGCCTGAATTCTGTGGAGGGCCAACATGGGGTTTCAAATGATTTATTTTCTTAATGCCGGTGTATAAATATGCACTCCCAATTGTAATTGAAATATCATATTTTAGATTAGAGGTAGTAGGTAGAGATGGATACAATAGAATAAATTTCTTAGAATAGAGGCTATGTTGCATGTTTTCAAATGGGGATTCCAATGAAATTCAGTTGGTGTAGTAGTTTATTTCTGGTGTCAATTGTCTATTGAGTTTATTGAAAAGTATTGCTAAGATGTCTCCAAGTTGATTCTTTTTTGGTTGTTTAAATTGATGTAACAAGATTATTTTTAGTTTATCGACCTCGAG
Source organism: Sequoia sempervirens (assembly GCA_007258455.2). Classification (NCBI taxonomy): domain Eukaryota; kingdom Viridiplantae; phylum Streptophyta; class Pinopsida; order Cupressales; family Cupressaceae; genus Sequoia; species Sequoia sempervirens. The sequence goes on along the minus strand of VDFB02373365.1, from coordinate 189,689,086 downwards.
TCATACAAAGGTCATGTGCCTACCTTCAAATTGATCACCGCAGCCATCATTTTAGGCTTGGTGGCTCCAGATAGATGTATCAAATGATTCAACCTAGGATGTGGCTTGGTGTGGCATCAGATGCTACATAGGAGGAAACTTTTTGCTTGGGGGACTATGATGATAGCCTCCCTACATCATGATTTGCATGATTTTGTTTATTATGATGGGAGAGGTATTAGTGCAGGGGTGACTCTGCTGCATATTTGGGCTTGGGAGCACATTTTTGTGCTTCGGCCCATTGTTTGGATGGAAGATGTGAAGCTAGATGATCCCATCATTTGGATATATAGAGGTTCCATTAATCTTAGGTACACTAGATAGATTGGGCTCCCATATTGGAGACATGTGATTGATGACATGATAGTTTTTCCCTGGTGCCCATGGCTTCAGATGCTAGCATGGTTCGATGATATTCAACAACTCTATTTTTCCAATTAGACCCAATACATATAGGGTTGAGAGCACCAAATTATTGAGAGACATCTACCAGAAATGGTAGCATGATAGTTCAGAGAGGTCTAAGATAGACTTGATGATGCATATAGGGCCATTTTCATGAGGTCGGCCAGAGAGGTTCCCACATGAGGACCGACTCTCCTAGCTCCAGAGGCCGTAGAGAGCTTTAGACAGTTGGTGGCCTAGCCTTGGGCATATGATTAGGGCTACATGGTAGCTTAAATTACACCTGCATATGATGCTTGGTTTGTCCCTCCTTGATGATTAATAGATCCAATAGGTGTTCCTCCTAGAGGGAGACCTAGAGGTAGAGGAGTTGGGTGAGGCAAGGGATAGGATGGCCAGGACAACTAGGATGGTCAAGTTTTGGGGGATCATCTAGTTGTATAGCATCAATCTCCTTAGCAACCTCTAGTTCAATAGCACCCAGTGCCACAACTACCACCAAATGACCAGGATGATAAAATACAACAACTTTAGTAGCATGTACTAAAATTGACTGGTGAGTGGGATCAATCCCGTTAGTAGGTTTTGGTTGTTACTACTGAGCGAGACTAGGCTTGGCAGCTGGTGGTTGTAGTCACAATTGAGAGATATCAGGCACTATAGAGATTAAAGGTTGTAACATTAGAGAGAGACCAAGAGGTTGCTAGGTGCTAGTAGATCAAGGTGATGATGGTAGCCACACATGGTCGAACAATGTCACCCCAACTGTATAGAGAGGCAATTACTGAGGCTGCATATTATAGGTAGAATTATCATCATGATGTTCTAGTGGCTTTGAGACATCTATATTTTTCACAGTGTAGTGATAGATGACCCTGAGCAAAGGATTAGCCTGAGAGGCAAGCTGGAGAGGGTAGCAACCATCAAGGCTAGCTATTATGTATAGACACCTTTTTAGTTTTTCCCCATTCTTTATCATAGATATACATTCATGGGCTCCTTTTTGATAGCCTCATGGATATTTTACTTTGATCGTTATACATATATTGATCTAGATTTTGTACCATGACATTCATTTTTTGATATATATATGATACAGATATGGATGATTCATGATGTGACGTGTTCACTTTATTTCATGTACGGATGCAATGTTATTTTCTTTTTCATTATATTTTCATGATATGACATGGATGGATGATTATGAGATGTAGATGTTATGGATAGAAATGGTGTGGATGTATTTTGTTTTTGTATATTTTCTATTCATTTTATGATAACGATGTATACATGTGGATGTATGGACGGATAAAGAAGATATTTATGCTTTATGATATGAGATGTATGCTTATGATATGTGATGCATGATTTAAGATGCTTAGAATAACAAACCTATATTATTCATCACAACTCAAATGATAATGCAGAATGTATGATGTGATATGCAATGATTATGTTGATGGATGTTTTATGATTATGCTATGATAATGAGATGTATGTATGATGATGATTGGTGGATGCAGGGTGGATGCATTGATGATTTTTTTTTTGTTGACTTTCATGATACAAGGTTAGCATAGAGAGAAGATAGAAGAATGAAGAATGAATGACCATCGATGATGATTGCTTCAAAAGATCCAACAAGGCCTTGATCCATTGAGACTTTATTAGAGATGGTGATGAGACAATGCAAAATGTAGGATGAAATGTAGGATGAGGAGTAGCTCACACTTCGATATTGGGATTTTCCATCATTCCTTATTGTTTGATATAACACATAGACATGATGCATCAAGGTATTAATAACTAGGATGACGTTGTATCTAGTGTAATGGACTTTGAGTCGACAAACAAATAGGATAGTTCTTTTTCACATCTTGACATATGGAAATGTCATTGGAATGTAAGTTAGAAGCTTAGAATATATTGGATCAAAGCATATGCAATAGTCAACAATATACCCTAAATGACCTTCCTACACACAACTATGCAAGTATGTGCCAAGATTATTTTATAAGAGTATCCACAAGCACAAAAAAGAAAAGATAATGATTGATGCCCCATTCCTTTCTCTCTAAGTTTTTTTTATAGACATCATCGAGAGGTCCTTAGAATGGGTCATTAAGTTAAATCATAAGAAAAGATCAAAGAAAAAAAATCAGTGTTATGTATAACTCTTTCCTAGTTTAAGTTTAGCTAATGTGATTTTTTATACTGATGTCCATCACAGGAAGGATACATCCTTGGGCATGTTGATTGGGGGTTGTTTGATGTTAGGACTATGATGCTAAGATGATTCGTTGCTATAAAATTCACTAACACATTTACCTATGATTTAAAATTTAGATTTTGACAATTAGGTTCTCACTTCACAAGTTGCTCTACTTGCTTTCTACTTTTTTTTCCAAAGCTTGAAGGTGACAATCAATTTATTATGGGTGAAAGTTTATTTTGGGTGAAAGAAAGATGGGATGGATGGGTTATGGGTTTTCTAGAATATTTTAAAGTTTTTGGTATTTTGAAATGTTTTGAGTCTATTTTTAGTCTTTTTGAAAGTTTATGTGAATGTTTAGGATTTTCAAATTTTTTGAGGCTGTTTAGGGTTTTCTGAGATATTTGAGGCTTGTTAGATCTTTTGAACGTTTTATATTGTTTTTTGTGTTTTCCATTTTCAAATTTTTTTGAGTTTTCTAAGATATTTTGATCTTTTTGTTTTTTTCAAAATGATTGGATGTTTAGGGGTTTCTAAAATATTTGAATGTTTAGGGTTTTTTTGAGAATTTATGAGTTTCGACCAAGAATCTAACCTAAGAGACCTATCGTAGGGGCCTCGGGGGCTGATCATAGATTAGCCTTTCCTACGTTATACACATAGAGACCACATAGTTCAACTGAATTGACCCATTTACAAGATGAAGATATGAACAAATTGAAGACGATAGTTTATTATGATGAACTCCTAAAAGGACTAACCTAGGGTGTCTCAGGGGCACATCAATGATGGCCTTGCCTATGTTAAAGTTTAGAGACAATGTAGTTCGACAAGAGGACTCTTTTTCTTTTTGGTTTTCAAAGTTTGACCTTTTTAGGGTTTTTGATGTTTTCTGGATGTTTTGGATTTTTCCTTTACAATTTTCTGAATGTTTTTGGATTTTTTGGATAACATTTTATGAATATTTTTGGTTTTTTCTGATAAGATGTCCAATGACCTCAAGATATACAAGAACCTGATTGTGACTCATAATGAAATTCCCCCAAATGTGACATGTTAGCCTACTTTAATAAAGACATGACAAACTAACTTTTTGAATATGCCAAGCAGTGCTAAAGGGTTCATGACACCTCACAATGTCAAGCCATGATAAGGAAAAGGATGATGGATAAATGGTGATGCAAAGAATGATCTAGGTCAAAAGATCCAAAGAATAGATGGAAATGATTTATTTGTGTAAGGCACTTGTTTGCCAAGTTTTCACCAAGGTACTTTCCCAAAGCACTACTGAAGTGGTTTTCACTAGAGGATGATTTTTTTCTTTACTTTTTAAATCCTTTTTTCTCAATTTTTTGGATTTTGATTATTTTATGATTTTTTTTTGTATTTTCGGATTTATACCCTTCAAGATTAGGCATAATTTTTTTTTAGATGCAAGCTATTAGTTGGCTCTTGCAAGGGTTCACCTTCATGGGTTGATAGTTGGCATGCTCCTGATCCATAGCTTCTTGTGATGTTAAAGGGACCTAACCAATTAGGTTCAAACTTTCCTTTGATTTATTGATCTAGAAGGTTCTTATGATTTTGCTTTAAGACTAGATCACCTACCTAGAATGACCAACATTTGATTCTCTCATTATAGCTTTGTTTTAGTTAGTTCTAGTATACTTGCAAGTGATTAAGGGGGTCAAGATGACATTCATCCAAGAATTTCAGCTTATTCAATTGAGACACTCTATATTCTTCTTAGTTATTAGGTTCTACAATGAGACTCTTAATGATGGGAGCTCAACCTCAATAGGAAATATGGCTTTTGATCTATAGACTAGGGAGAAAGGGGTTGCACATATAGGTGTGCAGATACTAGTTCAATAAGCCCAAAGAGTGGGATTTAGCTACAGATACGGTCACGACCAGCTTCATTAACTATTTTCTTTAGGATTTTTAAGATAGTTTTATTCGTAGCTTCTGCTTGACCATTGCCTTGGGGATAGTATGGGGTAGAGAATCAATGTTGGATATTGAAATTTTGGCACAACTCTCTCACATCCTAATTTTTAAAAGGGGTTCCATTGTTTGAAATGAGGGTTTGTGGAACATAATAACATAAAATTAGGTAATTCAAGATAAACTTGGCTATTTTCTTCCCCGTTGTGTAGGTCATAGGAATGGCTTCAACCCACTTAGTAAAGTACTCAATGGTAGTTATGATAAACTTATGGCTATTTGATGAGGTTGGACTAACTTTTCATATGAGGTTCAGTCCCCATTGTGAAAAAGGCCATGGTGTGGTCATTGTCTTCAATTCTTGAGCTAGAGCATGAATATCTAATCTCCATGTTGTTGAAACTCAGTGCATTTTTGCACATACTATTGAGCTTCTTTTTCCATGATTGGCCAATAGTACCTTGTCCTCAATAGTTTCTTAGCTAGAGTCATACCGCTAGAATGGGACCCACATATGCCATCATGTACTTTTGTTAAAGAAGTTAAGGTTTCCTTTTGGTTAACACATTGTAGTAATGTCCCTTTGATGCTTTGATGGTAAAGGTTATCACCTAGGATCACAAATCAGGATTCCTTTTTAACAAAGATCTTTTTAAGGTTTAGGGTGATATTAGATGGAAGGGTTCCTCTATTAAGGTAAGTAAAAATGTCATGGTATCATGAGGATCGAAGACCAACAATGAAAAATGCAAATTAAGATTTAGGGATTTCAAAAGTTGGTACAAGGAGCTATTCTACCAAGAAGTCACATTGGAGGATGTTGTTTGACATGTCTAATAGTGATCAGATTGTTGCCATGGCATCTACTGCTCTATTTTTTATGCGAGGAATATGCTCAAAAGTTATTTCTATGAAAAGATCTTTGAGATTCTCCACCATCTTCTTGTAAGGAGTGAGATTGTCGTCCTTAGTTTGATAGTCATCATTGATTTGGTTGATAACCAGCTGTGAGTCTCCATAGACTTTTATCTCTTGAATTTTCCATTGAATTGATATCCTTAGACCTGTGATTAGTGCTTCATAATTAGCAATGTTGTTGGTACATGGAAATGATAGCTTGTATGACTTTGGGATGCAATCACCTTGAGGCATGATGAAAAGAATACCTACTTCTAATCCATGTTGGGTGAATGATCCATCAAAGTCCATCTTCCACTGAGCTGTGAGATTAATAAGGAACCCTGATTCGTCAGGGAAGTCAGACATCAAAGGGTTCTTAGCATAGATAGGTGCTTCTTCTAGTTGGTCTATGATCACTTTTCCTTTTGATTTCCTTACGCTCCACATACTCTATGTCAATCTTTGTCAAGATCATCACCCATTCAACCATTCATCCTGTGAGGGTTGCTTTGGATAACAAGTTTTTTAGTGGATCAATCTTTGCAATGATATTGATTTGATGTGACAACATGTAGTGATAGGCATGCCTTCTCAATGGGTGAATAGTTCATTTCATAGCCTACCAAGGTTTTGTTGTTGTAGTAGATGGCTCTTTCCTTTCTATTTTCATCATGTTGTGCTGAAAGAGCTCCTAGTGCTGCTAGTGTTGCTAAGATGTATAGGATCAGTGGCTTGTTTGGTATTGGTGGCATGAGCACTGGAGGTGTTAGTATGTAATCATTTATCTGTTGGAAAGATTTATCACATTTTCCATCCCACTTGTAGGTTATCCCTTTATGGAGGAGATGCGAAAAGGGGTGAATCCTATTTGATAGTTGGGCTATGAACCTTATGATGGATTGAAGTCTTCCTTTAATCCTCTCATTTGTTTCAATTTTTGTGATGGTTCCACATCTAACATGGATTTTACTTTTGCTAGATCAATTTCCATCCCTCTTTGTGAATCAATGAAGCCAAAATGTTTCCCTGATGTGACCACAAACACATACTTTTTGGATTTAGTCATACCTTGTATTCTTCATGCCTATCAAAGATTGTTTTTAAGACTTGTATTTTCTCACTTCTCTTCTTTAATTTTTCAAAAATATCATCCACATAATCTTAAACTATTTTTTGGATCATGTCATGAAAGATGAGGGTCATTGATCTTTGATAGGTTTCTCCTGCATTGTTTAACCCATATGGCATCAGATTCCAGCAATAGGCTTCCCATGGATAAGTGAATTTAGTTTTTTGTTGATCCTCCTTGGTGATTATGATTTTATTGTGGCTTGAAAACCATCCGTGAGTGACAAAATTTCATGCTCAACTATTAAATCCATAATAAGATCGATGTTGGGAAGAGGGAAATCATCATTCGGACATGCCTTGTTTAGATCTCTAAAATTAGTGCATACTTTGATACCCCCAGTGGATTTTGAGACTGGTACTAGGTTTGAAACCCACTCAAGATAATCTATTGGCGGATGAATCCAACACCAAGAAGCTTTTGTAATTCTAGTTTAACCAAGAGTGCTATCTGAGGGTGTATCTTCCTTAATTTCTTCTTAATTGATTTTGCTTTAGGATAGACTAGTAAGTGATGCAAAACAACTTCTAGATCAAGGACCGACATATTTGTGTATTAAAATGAAAAGTTAGCTCTTCTTTCTTTGAAGAATGTTTCTAGGTTCTTCTTTTCTTCGTTCAACAAGGATTCAACATAGAATGTGATCTTAGGTGTTTCCTCTATTCCCACATTGACTGGAGTAGCCTTTTCTACTAGTACTGACGACTTCTATAGATGCATTGCACTAAGGGGGAGATTGAATCCCTCATCCTTGGGTGCTTCAAAAAAGTTTTCACCATCATATGCATCCTTTTATTATTATTTTAGGATCAAAGAGTGTTACTAGGTGGTTTTCACTCAATGATCTACATGTTAGTTGTATTTCATTTATTTTGTGACTGAAGGATTCAATTGTCTCCCCATAGTATGCCCTTGTATTGAGCTCTATGTCAAAGCCTACTTTATGATTTTCCCATGATAAGTTATCATGAAGTCCCATGAATTCTGAGATCACTTCATTGTTTTCAAATAAATCTAGAATCGGTGGTCATTATTGGTCCATGTCAATGAGTTGTGGGTATGCTAGATGTACTTTAGTTGGTTGGTTTCTTGAGATAAAAGATGTTATGGATATCATAAAGAGGGTTTTTTTTTAAAAAAATAGGTCAAAAAAATCAAGGGGAAAGTCATCTAAGGTTGTATCACACGATGTAGGTGACCAAGAGGATGCCTCAACTTGTTTAGAAATATCTTTTCCAATAAGTGTGACCTTGCTAGTAGTATAGACTAAGCTAAGATTTTTTTTCATTTCTCAGGAATGATGGGTTCTAGTAAACCATTATCATTTTGTCCTAGCTTCTCATTCCTATTATATCCCATTCTCTTCATTAGCTGCAGGCCTCTGTTGTCATCTTCCATGGGAAGAATAGGAATAGGTTGTTCATCTTGATAAAGAATTTTAGAGATATCTTTCTCATTGGTCCATCTTCTTGATTCAAATCTCCCCACTTGGTGAAGGTAGTAGCTGTCATCTTGATTGTTTTGTGTTCTTTGGTACTATATGTGGGTTTCCCATGAGATTGAGGAGAAATAGGTAACTATCCTAAGACAACAGTGTCTTTCAATAGTTTATAGTTTCCACAACCATCATCTTGGATCACTACCTTGACGTCAGGTATATTCTACACAATGTGAATGTTTTTTGGTAAGGTAGAGGCTAGGGATGATAGGTAAAAAAATGAGCTTGGTGTTGTAGGTCCTTCATCATTTTTGGGTATTTTGGGGATCTTATAGAACTTAGCCTCAAGAATTTTGTAGTAGTAGAAAGGCTTGGGATCTCCATGGATAGTGATTTCTCTACCTTCAAAAGGAAAATTCACACATTGATGATAGGTTGAGGCTACATATTTTAGAGCATGGATCCATGGTTGACCAAGAAATATGTTATACGGAAGACCAAGATCAAGCACTTGGCATGTAGTTTCTATAATAAGAGGTCTCACTTGGACTAGTAGTGCAATAATTCCTTGTGATACCCGTTCTTGGTCATCATATGCTCTGATAGTTATTTTTGTTAGCAATTTTCCTTTCTTGCATGTTGGTGTTACTGATCTGATTGTTCTGAGGTGGTATTTTTTGTTGCATAGTTGGTTGGATGTTAGTAACTTGATTGTTATTGGTTCTAGGAGCACTTAGGACTACCTTAGCATCTACTACACGGTTGTTTGTTACATTTTTGTTCTTAGCCCAGACACGAGGTTTCTCATTTGAACTAGAACTTGAAGGATGGTTTTCTTTGTAAGCTTGAGTATTTCCTTGTGAGATTAGGGCTCTTTCAATGTTAAGGGCTCTAGGGACTAGCTCATCATATGATGTGATGCATTGCATTTTCAAGTGGAATGATAGATTTGGATCGAGATTGGCTGTGATGATTCCCACCTATTGTTTTTCAAGAAGAGGCCACTTTCTTTTACTAGCTCTTTGTCTCCATCATTGTAAGAAATTAGCAAAATTTTCTTCTAGATTTTGTCTAAGATTGTATAATTCTTCTAGATTGACATCCATGTCAAGATTGAAGGAATAGTGATCAATGAATTTATCAGGGATTTCTTGAAAAAATTTGATACAAAGAGGCAAATGATAAAACCAATCCATAGCATGACGTGTTAAACTTTGAGGGAAGAGGCACATTAGATAGGAATCATTGTAAGCCACCTCCATACACATGATGTTAAATTATTTGATATGGTCCATTGGTCTTCCTCTCCCTTTATATTTGTCAAATTTGGGGATTTCAAAACTATGAGGGAATGGTATCATTGCTATGTTTCAATCAAATGGGTAAGGACACAAGTTCTGTGTATGAGGTTTCTTTGTCTTTCCCATGCGAAGGTCCCACATTTTTTGTGAAAGTGCTTTCAATTGTGATGCTAGATCATATTGTGGGTTAGGTGGAGGAACATATGGTGGGATAATAGATGAGTTATATGGGGTGTATGATGGTGTGAGATTTTGTCAAAGTGATGGATATGTTCCTGATGCATTTGGATTGACGATGTTCAAATGAGGATAAGGAACCTTGTTGTTGTTGTTGAGCATATTATTGAGCTACTAGTGCTTGTTCTTTTTGTTGCTCTACTAGGGCTTGTTGTTGGGCCTACTATTGTTGGTGTGCTAATAAAGTTTATTGTTGTGCTTGATGTTTTTGTTGTGCTAAGGATGTTTGTTGAGCTTGGTGTTGTTGTTGTGCTAAGGTTGCTTGCTATTGTTGTTGTTCTAAGGCTACTTGTTTTGCTTCTTGTTGTTGTTGTGCTAAGGCTACTTGATATGCTTGTTGTTATTGGATGGCTTGTTGATAGGCTTGTTGTGCTTGTTCTAAAGATAAGGCATGTGCTTGTAATGTGGGATCAGGTGGTTGTTGAGACATTTGTGAAGGATTATTGATATTGATGTTTTGAGTGGGTAGTGGATTGCTAATGAGAAATGGAGGGTGCCCTTGGTTCAACATTCCTTGTAATATGGTAGAATAAAGTGAAGGAATGTATGTTTGAGGTATCGATTGATTTGGCATAGTAAAGGGGACTATGGGAAATGATGAGGATGATGCCATTATATTTTGTGATGGCAATGACATACTAGGACCTTGAGTCCATTGATTGAAAAGATTCCCTTGTCCTATTAAGGATTGCTTTGTGCAAAAGATGTAAACAAGGGATTTGTGATCAATCTACGTCCAGGGTTGGTAGAACTTGTAACCAAGGGATTTTTTGGAGGTGGATTAATCGTTGATGATGTGGAAATGGTAGATGGGTGATCCCACAATACTGGTTTACAATTTTTGGCCAAAATGGACACTAAACTAATTTTTTCTAACTAAATCTTCACTTTCGAGCACCTACAGTGGCTAAACCATGAGAAATTTGAAGATGATGCAAACTAGTTATTTGTGAAATTTTATCTTTAGATTCTAAATATATTTTTTTCAAAGAAAATTGAATCAGATTGTACTTCTTTTTCCATCTCCTTCGAAAACTAGTGTTTTTTAGTAAACACCATTTTTAAGGAGTGACGCTCACCGTATAACACATAACTTTTTTCCATGAAGGATTAAATTCTATTTTTTTTTAATTTATATTTGTAACTACAACATATAGTGCTTCCAATTTGTTTCATAGTGTTTTATTGAATATTTTTTCCTAAATCAAGTTTCAAAATCAAACCAATTACAATTCAGACATAGGCGGACTGTATAACACAACTTTTTTTGTATGTATCAAAATTCTTTTTTATGTTGGATCAAGGAATTCAATATTTGGTGCACTCATATTTTAATTTTTTTTTAATAATCCTCTTTTTCCACGTGCAGAGCAAAGAGCTTGATTTTTGGTGAAAAACCTACATTCACAAGAAATAAAAAATAAATATAATAATTAAATTAAATTTATTTAAAATTATACTTTTCGGGAAGCTTATATATTAAGGACTACATACCTACAAAAAATAAATTTTAAATGAATTCATATGATCCCCCAAAAGGTAAATCAAAAGTAGTTTTTTATCAACATTTTGATAGGTGTAAAGGAGACTTTGTTATAGGTATGGTTTAGAACTAGCGGGGTTCTATCCAAGGGGGTTCAATATAAGGTAGTTTGATCAAACCATCTTCAATTGGAATTATTTAAATGAAAAATTTTAAGGCTTAAATCATTATATTTTCAAAAAATATGTGATTTCAACAAAAATCAAAATCTCCCAGCAATTGTAAACTAGGTTTATGGGATCACCCAAATGGGATGGATGAACCCATTGAAGGGTTGGATAAAGATGTCCCTATTTGAATTAAGGGTTGGTTTTGTGATACAGTATTGACATGCCCTTGTGTTTTGTTTTGAGATACTTGGTCTATATCACTTTGTGTGATGGTAGGCACATTTGTGCTACTCGTAAGCATGTATGAAGAAGGGTGTCCCTAAATGTTGAAGTGGTTGTGGAATAATGAAGTTCAAGATGTGTGTGTAATTGTTTTGGAGCTTTGGGAATAGGAGGAGCACCAAAATTAGGTGTCCAAGTGTTTTTTGGAGGTGGAGGATTAGTGTGAAGGCTACCCACAAGTGTACTACTTTGAAATGGTGAGGTGTGACCAAAATATTTAGCAAGGCTAGTTGCAAGACTAGGAATGTAGGTTTTATTTAGCCCTAGTGATGGAGTTGTGAAGCCTTGTGTTAAATTATGTGCTAAAAATTTCAGGGAGATAGGAGCTACATTTTCAAAGGCTTGATGTTCCATAAGTTCCTCCCTAGTAAGCTCAAATGGATTATTCATGATTTCTTCGATATCATATGGTCCCAAAGGAGATGATGGTTGTTGTGACAGGGTAACATGACTTCTAAGATAAATTCTAAAGGATTTGGATCACTTGAAGTAAATGTAACTTTGGTTTTCTCCATGATTCTCTTGTGTTGTGATCTTGTCTTTGCCATAAATTTTGTGTCATCTATGGGAGATTTGTGTTGAGTTTTGTAATGTTTGAACTTTCTAGTTGACTCAAATCTAGGTAAAAGGGATGCTCTAATTATTTTGAGAGCAATGATAATAATGAGGGGTGAAATTATGGATGATGTGGGAAGTGATCTTTGCAAACTTTTTTGGACAACAATTTTGAATTAAGTTTGATGTTTTGATGTTTGGATAAAAGATGTTTATGAACTTAGAAATCTTTAGGGTAGACTTGTGATCTTCAAGATGAACTAGTTCAAGGATGATAGCTACCATAACTAAGTGCATGGAAAAGGATACATTTCACATACAAAGTAGCTAAGTTAGCATTTGGTTTGATTGTTGTTTAAGTCCCGAAGTGTTGGTATACTAAAAATTTTGCAATGTTGGATGAAGTGAAGGATGGAATTTTGATGAAGGGGTGAGTGAAATGTTTGACCTAGTGTTGACCTAAAGTGAATCTTAGTTTTCCAAGACCAAGGTATTGAGAATGATGATAGACCTCCAAAATGTTCAATTCCTAAAGACTCAATATTGATTTAAATGAGAGGATGGTTGAGAATGTTCAAACCTGCTCGGGCTCTCCTAGCTTGAGCATAAAAGTTTCACATCAAAGTGTAATGATTGTGATAAAATGTTGAAGCCTAGTTTTTTCCAAACCTTGTTCTACAATTCTTATGTCTAAAATGAAGTGCTAGAGATTTTCCCCTATGAATTTTGGTTGTTTGATGAATCATTTATAGGAGGTTCGTATCATGTAAAAAGATTAGGGTTTTGACTCCAAAAGAATGCATATAATTTTGGACTATACCTTGAACCATGTCTATAAAATTTTGCTACCAACCTATCTCTATTTCTATGAAGCACTGAAAGGTGTTTCTTAAGAGATTTTGGGGTGAGATTCCTAAGTGTAAAATGATGACCTGTAGATCTTTCCTTATGGATCCTGATTTTATGTGAAATGATGTTAAAATAGTTTAAGTTTATGGAAGAAAGGAAGATATTTATTGTCATGTAGGAGGTGGTAATGTGAGACTTCTAGCCTCAATATTAGCTTGTTCCTCTTCATCTAAAATGGTTGTTGCATTTCTCCACTGTGTATTTGTTTCCTTGTTTTCAAAAGTGAAGCTTCTCAAACTACTAATGAGATTGGTTTGTTCTTCATTAATAAGTTCAAAGTTTGGTTGAATGATAGCACCTAGAAGATCAGGTTATTCAATGGGAGCAATCGATCTCCAAATAGTCATGTGGGGTTCATTTGTCAAATTATCTTTGCTTAGTGAATTTATTTTACCACAAACACTTGTCTTGGTTATGTTTCCAAACTAGATGTTTATGTGAAAAACATCATAACTTTCACAATGTCCTTTTCATGGAAATCATGAGGTTAAAGCCATAATTTTCTATGTTGCCTTTGGGAAAATATGGGTTTTAGATTAATGTCAAGATATTTAGAAATCGCTAAGGGTAAATCCTTAGGACAAGTAGTAATATCAAGGCTAACTCGAGAAGTCCATATTTGAGCCAAAGTGTTTGAAATTTTGAGGATGATAGTGACTGTTTGTTTTTGTATCATTTTGAAACCAAGCAAAGTGTTAAACTGACTCACAATCATTTATAATCCTAGGATAGAAATGGCCATATTTGTTGAGTCCCCACTAGGATTTCTCCAAACACTAGATAATGGCAATAGTTAGAGATTTGGCAACACTAACTCCCCTCCATTACATAGTTCTTGGGACCACCAAATCTCAAAATCCTTAAAATTTAGAGATTAAAATGATTTTTTTTGTTTCTACAATTGAATAGTACAAATGTGGGGTGGCTTCAAAATAAACATTATTGCACCCACAAATATTTTAGGATTTTGGCTTGCTAAAAAAATGGGTTGTAGTAAGGATAATCAGGGACATGGAACCTTGTAAGCATCCAGCAAGCCACTAAAGGCTTTAATTAATCCTAATAGGGGCTGTTATACTTCTTACAATAGTACCCCATTCTAAAGACACTGCATGGCTAAGGCTTACATACCATGAGAACTTGATAGTTTAGTCTTATGCATTTATATACTAGCCTAAGTGAAAATATGGTTGGAGTCCCCTTCAAAATTTTCTTAGGTAGGCCCCTCTAAAGATAACAAAAGTGAGGGAGTACACTTGTAGTTCAACCACCCAGTTCACATAAAGCACAAGGAGGGAACACACGCAATGTCTCTTTCTCACACTACCATGATTGTTCAATTTTAAACCCAATTGAAAGATGTACATGATCTTGCAAAGTATTAGAGAATGTTTTTGTTTCTCAATATCACCAAATGGCTTGAGAGAATTGCATACACATCCACTAACAATGTTGAAAATCAGAGAACATAGCAAACATTTGTAAATTTTAACCCTTCAAAGCAGTGATGAGTTCATTTTTGTTGGCAACACAAGGGAAGAAAATTGAGATGGGGGGGTGAATTAGTTGTCACAGAAATTATACAAATTAAACTTATTCTTAGATATAATAAATTAACATGGAAGCATAAACCATCATCACTTCAAAAACCCACATAACACCAATATTTTTTTTACATGGAAACCCGGATAGGGAAAAAATCATGGTGGAGGTTAATCCACAAGATTATACCCTATTAAAAGTATAAAATTATTATAAATGGGGGATGAACATGCTTTCAAGCACACTTCCTAGAGCTCACTACTCAAATAAAAAAGGCTTACTACCCAAAATAAGAATCATTGTCTTACACTCACATTCAGATTACATCTAGAAGATTTTGAATTGACAAAATACAATCTTCTAATGCCCGATTACAATTATGGTTAAACACATAAACACTTTCATCTTCCCACTCTTCTTCACACTTTACTTCATCCTTTCAAAGATTGTAACATTATTCGCACTTATCACACATCATACCTTCATATATATCAACAACTAAGGATAACATGAACTACATGTCAGCCCAACAAAATATGAAATGTGTACAAACTGTCGGCCCAAAACAATAAAACAATTTATCAATGCAAACCAGAAAATGTCAGCCAAAACATAGTAAGGACCCAAAACAACATCCCTCAAACATAAAACACCTTCAAAAATTATGCCTCGAATATCCGCAACATGCTACAATCACCCTGTCAGCCATGATCAAGAAAAACATGAACTCATAGAAGAAAATCACCAATCGCGAGCACAATGATCAATGTGAACCAACAACACAGATGGAGAACAATCAAGAAAAATATGCATGCATCATGTATCACCACAGAAGCATCCACAACAAATCAAATTACTAGAATTGCACCACCTTCTTTCAGGAACACCAAATAAAGCAACAAAACAACTATCATAACACAGATACTCATAACTCAATCAAATCTTCATGTGAACCTCTAAAACTTCATGTGGATAAACTAGATATACTTTTCAAAAAACCCTTTAATTTGTAACCTCTTATCATCAGTATACTGAGCTAGCCACCATACTAAACTCCATTGCATCACTAACAACCTGCAACTTATTTTATTACAATTTTCTCAATATCCTCGACATATACAGCCTTAAAGTCATTAATGGAAATATTGTTGATAGGAATGACAACCACATATTAGAAATAACCAACAATCTCCCCTTTTGGAATTGATGGCAACACATGATGTGAAAAAACACATCAACGCTACTTTCTCTTAGTACTTTCTCCCCCTTAGATTTTGACTCTTTTCTCCTTAACACTTTTACAGTTTTTCACATAACTCTTCTCCCCCTTTGACATCAATGAAAAAGATACAAATTATCTTTCTCCATAGAAGCTCTAAACCACATTTCTAAACATCTAACTACTCCCCCTGAGTAGCAGCCACCACAACATCAATCCAAATCACAAGATATGACTATGAAATGTACGGGCTGACGCAAGTCAATGCATCTTAATTGTGATTAGGAGGGGTAGTCACCCCTAGCTTCCCCATGAGATACTTAAAAGTATCCTTAGGAAAGGGCTTGGTAAAGATATTTGCAATCTGTTCCTTATTGGGAACATTCTCCAATCCAACTTCCTTTTCACTCACCTTCTCTCTTAGAAAGTGAAACTTGATAAATATATACTTGGTTTTTGAATGCAACACCAGATTCTTAGAAATGTTAATTGCACTTGAATTATCATAGAATATAGCAATAGGTTCACCATACACAACTCTGATATCTTTCAACACACAGCAACACAACAAGAAATTAGTGCCAACTTTGGTGCTAAATTTTAGTGTATTTTGAGCACATGATTCAAACAATTTGGTTGGTGTCAAACTCAGCACAAATAGGAATGGTTAGTTTAGAGTCCTTTCTAACGATGACTTTTGTACCATTTTTAGCACCAAAATTAGTGCCATTTTTAGCACTGTAAAATCATGGCACCTCTATTGGTGCCTAAAATCGCGTCGGGAAGTAATGACAAAAATGGCGCTGAAATTGGTGCCCAATTTGGCTTTCGGTTTTGCTTCTGTGTCTACCCCCATTGTTGCTTCTAGTTTTTCTTCCATTTTTCATCTAGTTTTGCTTCCAGTTTTTTCTCCAATTTTGCTTTTGGTTTTTCCTTCAAGTTTGCTTCCAATTTTGCTTCTAGTTTTGCTTCCAATTTTTCTTCTGGTTTTACTTACACATTTGCTTCCAGTTTTGCTTCCATTTTTGCTTCCAGTTTTGCTTCTAGTTTTGCTTTGGGTTTTGCTTCCAATTTTTCTTCTAGTTTTGCTTCCAGTTTTGTTTCCAATTTTGCTTCAGATTTTGCTTCCAAGTTTTCTTATGGTTTTTCTTCCGGTTTTGCTTCCAGGTTTGCTTCTAGTTTTATGTCCAGTTTTGCTTCCGGTTTTTCTTCCAATTTTGCTCCCAATTTTGCTTCCAGATTTGCTTCTATTTTTTCTTCTAGTTTTGCTTCTAGATTTGCTTCCAGTTTTGCTTCCAGTTTTTCTTCCAGATTTACTTCTAGTTTGCTTCTGATTTTGATTCCAATTTTGTTTCTAGTTTTGCTTCCAAGTTTGCTTCCGTTTTTTCTTCCCATATTTCTTCAAGGTTTGCTTCTAGTTTTTCTTTTGGTTTTGCTTCCAATTTTCCTTTTGGTTTTGCTTCTAGTTTTTCTTCTAGATTTACTTCTAGTTTTCTTGTAGTTTTGCTTCCAGTTTTGCTTCTATTTTTTTTTCTAATTTTGCTTCCAAGATTGCTTCTAGTTTGCTTCTAGTTTGGCTTCCATTGTTGCTTCCTTTTTTTCTTCTAAAAATGCTTTGTGTTTTGCTTCCATTTATTAATTTAAGATGTTTTATTTCAATTTAATTAGTTAAATATATCATGCCTCTTAAATAGCTCATATGATTATAGAGTAAGTAATTTAATTCATATGATTAAATAAAAATATAATTATTGTAACATGATCATCATCTATAATTAAAACAAGTGAATCAAATATCTATAATTTAATTGAATTTGACAACATCCATCCTGAACAGTAAATTAAAATCATCATACTTAATAAATATCCATCCAAAAATCATTGACCACTTTTAATATATATAAATTGACAAGTCAATACTAATAAAATCATCATCATATATAACTAAAACAAGTGAAATTCAAATATGCTAGTACATCAGAAGCATGTCAAAATGATACATGTCCAACAGTCAACATAAGTGAAAATGATACATGTACAAATTATATAAATAAAATTGACAAATTATGTAACTCAAATTGATACAAATCAAGATGATACATGTCCAAATGATATGGTGAAAATGATACATTTCAATATGATACAACTCAACAATATAGTATAGTAGGTCGTGAAAATTATTTGTATATAGTAATCATGAAAAGAGTCATCATAATGATATATCAATAATGATCCATGATGTAGTATATATGATCATGAATGTTACTAATTACTCTCACCAATTGTCTCATCATCATCATCACCACCCCCATCATCATCATCGTCGTCGTTGTCATTGTCATCATAATTTTCATCGGCCTCAGTGTCTTTCCCATCATCCTTTTCCATGTGATATATGCTAGTAGAACCAATATTTTATGGATATATATCATGTTGAAGATCATCTTGATCTTCTGGAAGACCCGTGTTCTACAAAAAAAATTAAATTAAATGAAAAGTTATTATTTATTTCATGCAATAATTTATTTTTCTGTTATATATCTAATATTACAACATATGAGACAAAACCATAATCATATTACATTATATCAAAGTGCACATACCATAATAAAATTTCAAAATAGTTATAGCTAATATTGGTGAGTTAGGACAAACTTCAACATTCAAAAACAAAGCCAATTAGGCTGGCAGACTTGTGGATCAAGCTAGCATTTGGTGGAAGAGGAAGAAAAATGACTAGAACTCTGGAGGCCCACCATAATGGATTTCAGTATTCAACCATGAGAGAAGAAGAGAGAGCTGATATCATGTATCAAAACATTAAGCATGCATTCTTCTAGCCAACAGAGAAGGAGCAAGAAGGTCAATGTATGATCCTGATGAAATTGAGGAAGAACAACAAGAAAGGGATAGGAAAAATAAAATCAATATAGAGTTTCAAGGATTTGTCAAGCGAGTAAGAGAGCTATGGGAGTAGCCTCATTTAAAATATTTTGAACTAGAGTTTGATATACCATTTAGAGAGCTTGGTTTTCATGGAGTTCCTTTCAAAGCCTCTACAATTCCTATGGTAAACTGTTTGGGTAGAGTTGGTGGAATTATCTTTCTTAGTAATCACTATTAGTGAGATTGAGATTGTTAACCTTGAGAGAGTAGGACTTGGGCAAAAGGAATTTGATATGGATATTTTTTTCAAAGAATTCAAGTGGTATGTACTCTGCATTGATTCCATTCCTCAATATTGACTTGATGACATCAAGGAATGGTTGAACTCCATGGATATAAAGTATTATGAAAGTAGAATGAACTTGAATTGGCAACCAATTTCGAAGAGTATTATTGATGATCCAGATAAATTTATTGAGATGGTGGTTGGGAATTTTTGAATATGGAAGCTAGTGATTTTGATTTTGATAATTCAGAAGAGTCAGATCAAGGATATGAACCCTCTGATGTAGAAGAGGAATCAAAATCAGATTTCATGTAGCCACCATCAAGAGTGTTACAAGCCAACAAGATGGAGGGAATTCTTATATAAGGATAATTTTCAATGTTGTAGGTACCGGCTTTAATGCCAAATACAATGGCAACATTGAAATTCCCTAGCAATTTTTATGTTAAGGAAGTTTCCTTTAGATGCAAGGATTCAAAGAACATCAACCATGTGGTACAAATGATTAAATACAAAATATGATCTATAGCAATGAAAGAGTCTGGAAAGGCAGAGAGAGCTACACTAGTGACTAGGGAGAAACTTCAACTTTCAAAAAAAAATCCAATTAGGCTGGAAGACGTGTGGATCAAGCCAACATTTGGTGGAAGAGGATGAAAGATGATTGGAACTCTGGAGGCCCACCATAATGGATTTTTGTATTCAACCATGAGAGCAAAAGAGAGAGCTGGTATCATGTATCAAAACATTAAGCATGCATTCTTCTAGCCAACGGAGAAGGAGATGATTACTTTGCTTCATTTTCATTTGCATAACCATATCATGGCATTGGAACCAAGAAGACCAAGGATGTCTAGTTTTATGTGGAGGTAATGGATGTGGTCCAAAATTTAGGATGGGAGATCTTGATGTTTTCCAAGAGGCATAAAGTCAAATGAATTAAGTTCACCTACATGTTTGCCAAAGTTTACTTCTAATTTTTATGACTATTTTTCTTGATTGTCATAGTTTACTTACAAATTTTAAATTTATTTCTGGTCATTTTAATGAGGATATATTTAGCCAATGTGTAAGAACCTTTGTTTGTATCACAAGCATCTGTGCATTACAAGAATTTCGATTATCTATGGTGTACAACTATGTTGTCTCACTTATTGGATCTTCTATTTCAATGTTTTCTATGGCCTCTGTTTGAGGTAGCACCTGACAATCCTACCTCCTTTCCTTAGTTGAGAAATGGATTTGAATTTGGAAATACTGCACTTTAAAACTAACTATGGTTTAAGGAGAGTTATTCTAGATTTGTTGTTGAAACCCTCAATGTTCAACAAGGACTTAGATGCATGGAATTAAATGCAACCTTTCAAAATTAGATTTGAATGTGCATAATTTGATTGATTATGTTTTTCATAGGTAGTTGTCTTTATATGACTATTCTGGATTGTCTATATGTGTAATAGTGACTGCATCCTTATCAAGTTTAGCTACCCTTATTTAGAATGTCTTGGCCTTTGGACTCAATACAAAGTTGTGCATTGTTATTCCATATTTGTAACATTTAGGACATTTAAGGGGTACAACATATAGAAATTTAGTACTATCATCCAAGGAAAAATTACAAATGGTGTATCAAGAACAATAGAAAATTCTTTTATTTGGGTTAAGGATTTCTTCCCCCACGTTGCTGATATTTTCTCCAAAAAATGCTTTT
>VDFB02373365.1:189627491-189668335 GCA_007258455.2 Sequoia sempervirens | reverse complement strand
GGAAATGATGAGGATGATTCCATTATATTTTGTGATGGCAATGACATACTAGGACCTTGAGTCCATTGATTGAAAAGATTCCCTTGTCCTATTAAGGATTGCTTTGTGCAAAAGATGTAAACAAGGGATTTGTGATCAATCTACATCCAGGGTTGGTAGAACTTGTAACCAAGGGATTTTTTGGAGGTGGATTAATGCTTGATGATGTGGAAATGGTAGATGGGTGATCCCACAATACTGGTTTACAATTTTTGGCCAAACTAGACACTAAACTAATTTTTTCTAACTAAATCTTCACTTTTGGGCACCTATAGCGGCTAAACCATGAGAAATTTGAAGATTATGCAAACTAGTTATTTGTGAAATTTTATCTTTAGATTCTAAATATATATTTTTCAAAAAAATTGGAGTCAGATTGTACTTCTTTTTCCATCTCCTTCAAAAACTAGTGTTTTTTAGTAAACACCATTTTTAAGGAGTGACGCTCACCATATAACACATAAATTTTTTCCATGAAGGATTAAATTCTATTTTTTTAATTTATATTTATATTCTACAACATATAGGTAGCTTTTAATTTGTTTCATAGTGTTTTATTGAATATTTTCCTAAATCAGAGACAAAATCAAACCAATTACAAAAAATTCGGACATAGGCCGGTTGTATAACACAACTTTTTTGTATGTCAAAATTCTTTTTATGTTGGATAGAATTCAATATTTGGTGCACTCATATTTTAATTTTTTAATAATCCTCTTTTCCTGATGCGAGAACCAAAGGCTTGATTTTGGTGAAAAACCATTCTGAAATAAAAAATAAATATAATAATTAAATTAAATTTATTTAAAATTATACTTTTCGGGAAGCTTATATATTAAGGACTACATACCTACAAAAAATAAATTTTAAATGAATTCATATGATCCCCCAAAAGGTAAATCAAAAGTAGTTTTTTATCAACATTTTGATAGGTGTAAAGGAGACTTTGTTATAGGTATGGTTTAGAACTAGCGGGGTTCTATCCAAGGGGGTTCAATATAAGGTAGTTTGATCAAACCATCTTCAATTGGAATTATTTAAATGAAAAATTTTAAGGCTTAAATCATTATATTTTCAAAAAATATGTGATTTCAACAAAAATCAAAATCTCCCAGCAATTGTAAACTAGGTTTATGGGATCACCCAAATGGGATGGATGAACCCATTGAAGGGTTGGATAAAGATGTCCCTATTTGAATTAAGGGTTGGTTTTGTGATACAGTATTGACATGCCCTTGTGTTTTGTTTTGAGATACTTGGTCTATATCACTTTGTGTGATGGTAGGCACATTTGTGCTACTCGTAAGCATGTATGAAGAAGGGTGTCCCTAAATGTTGAAGTGGTTGTGGAATAATGAAGTTCAAGATGTGTGTGTAATTGTTTTGGAGCTTTGGGAATAGGAGGAGCACCAAAATTAGGTGTCCAAGTGTTTTTTGGAGGTGGAGGATTAGTGTGAAGGCTACCCACAAGTGTACTACTTTGAAATGGTGAGGTGTGACCAAAATATTTAGCAAGGCTAGTTGCAAGACTAGGAATGTAGGTTTTATTTAGCCCTAGTGATGGAGTTGTGAAGCCTTGTGTTAAATTATGTGCTAAAAATTTCAGGGAGATAGGAGCTACATTTTCAAAGGCTTGATGTTCCATAAGTTCCTCCCTAGTAAGCTCAAATGGATTATTCATGATTTCTTCGATATCATATGGTCCCAAAGGAGATGATGGTTGTTGTGACAGGGTAACATGACTTCTAAGATAAATTCTAAAGGATTTGGATCACTTGAAGTAAATGTAACTTTGGTTTTCTCCATGATTCTCTTGTGTTGTGATCTTGTCTTTGCCATAAATTTTGTGTCATCTATGGGAGATTTGTGTTGAGTTTTGTAATGTTTGAACTTTCTAGTTGACTCAAATCTAGGTAAAAGGGATGCTCTAATTATTTTGAGAGCAATGATAATAATGAGGGGTGAAATTATGGATGATGTGGGAAGTGATCTTTGCAAACTTTTTTGGACAACAATTTTGAATTAAGTTTGATGTTTTGATGTTTGGATAAAAGATGTTTATGAACTTAGAAATCTTTAGGGTAGACTTGTGATCTTCAAGATGAACTAGTTCAAGGATGATAGCTACCATAACTAAGTGCATGGAAAAGGATACATTTCACATACAAAGTAGCTAAGTTAGCATTTGGTTTGATTGTTGTTTAAGTCCCGAAGTGTTGGTATACTAAAAATTTTGCAATGTTGGATGAAGTGAAGGATGGAATTTTGATGAAGGGGTGAGTGAAATGTTTGACCTAGTGTTGACCTAAAGTGAATCTTAGTTTTCCAAGACCAAGGTATTGAGAATGATGATAGACCTCCAAAATGTTCAATTCCTAAAGACTCAATATTGATTTAAATGAGAGGATGGTTGAGAATGTTCAAACCTGCTCGGGCTCTCCTAGCTTGAGCATAAAAGTTTCACATCAAAGTGTAATGATTGTGATAAAATGTTGAAGCCTAGTTTTTTCCAAACCTTGTTCTACAATTCTTATGTCTAAAATGAAGTGCTAGAGATTTTCCCCTATGAATTTTGGTTGTTTGATGAATCATTTATAGGAGGTTCGTATCATGTAAAAAGATTAGGGTTTTGACTCCAAAAGAATGCATATAATTTTGGACTATACCTTGAACCATGTCTATAAAATTTTGCTACCAACCTATCTCTATTTCTATGAAGCACTGAAAGGTGTTTCTTAAGAGATTTTGGGGTGAGATTCCTAAGTGTAAAATGATGACCTGTAGATCTTTCCTTATGGATCCTGATTTTATGTGAAATGATGTTAAAATAGTTTAAGTTTATGGAAGAAAGGAAGATATTTATTGTCATGTAGGAGGTGGTAATGTGAGACTTCTAGCCTCAATATTAGCTTGTTCCTCTTCATCTAAAATGGTTGTTGCATTTCTCCACTGTGTATTTGTTTCCTTGTTTTCAAAAGTGAAGCTTCTCAAACTCAGGTTCATGGGGTTTTAGATTAATGTCAAGATATTTAGAAATCGCTAAGGGTAAATCCTTAGGACAAGTAGTAATATCAAGGCTAACTCGAGAAGTCCATATTTGAGCCAAAGTGTTTGAAATTTTGAGGATGATAGTGACTGTTTGTTTTTGTATCATTTTGAAACCAAGCAAAGTGTTAAACTGACTCACAATCATTTATAATCCTAGGATAGAAATGGCCATATTTGTTGAGTCCCCACTAGGATTTCTCCAAACACTAGATAATGGCAATAGTTAGAGATTTGGCAACACTAACTCCCCTCCATTACATAGTTCTTGGGACCACCAAATCTCAAAATCCTTAAAATTTAGAGATTAAAATGATTTTTTTTGTTTCTACAATTGAATAGTACAAATGTGGGGTGGCTTCAAAATAAACATTATTGCACCCACAAATATTTTAGGATTTTGGCTTGCTAAAAAAATGGGTTGTAGTAAGGATAATCAGGGACATGGAACCTTGTAAGCATCCAGCAAGCCACTAAAGGCTTTAATTAATCCTAATAGGGGCTGTTATACTTCTTACAATAGTACCCCATTCTAAAGACACTGCATGGCTAAGGCTTACATACCATGAGAACTTGATAGTTTAGTCTTATGCATTTATATACTAGCCTAAGTGAAAATATGGTTGGAGTCCCCTTCAAAATTTTCTTAGGTAGGCCCCTCTAAAGATAACAAAAGTGAGGGAGTACACTTGTAGTTCAACCACCCAGTTCACATAAAGCACAAGGAGGGAACACACGCAATGTCTCTTTCTCACACTACCATGATTGTTCAATTTTAAACCCAATTGAAAGATGTACATGATCTTGCAAAGTATTAGAGAATGTTTTTGTTTCTCAATATCACCAAATGGCTTGAGAGAATTGCATACACATCCACTAACAATGTTGAAAATCAGAGAACATAGCAAACATTTGTAAATTTTAACCCTTCAAAGCAGTGATGAGTTCATTTTTGTTGGCAACACAAGGGAAGAAAATTGAGATGGGGGGGTGAATTAGTTGTCACAGAAATTATACAAATTAAACTTATTCTTAGATATAATAAATTAACATGGAAGCATAAACCATCATCACTTCAAAAACCCACATAACACCAATATTTTTTTTACATGGAAACCCGGATAGGGAAAAAATCATGGTGGAGGTTAATCCACAAGATTATACCCTATTAAAAGTATAAAATTATTATAAATGGGGGATGAACATGCTTTCAAGCACACTTCCTAGAGCTCACTACTCAAATAAAAAAGGCTTACTACCCAAAATAAGAATCATTGTCTTACACTCACATTCAGATTACATCTAGAAGATTTTGAATTGACAAAATACAATCTTCTAATGCCCGATTACAATTATGGTTAAACACATAAACACTTTCATCTTCCCACTCTTCTTCACACTTTACTTCATCCTTTCAAAGATTGTAACATTATTCGCACTTATCACACATCATACCTTCATATATATCAACAACTAAGGATAACATGAACTACATGTCAGCCCAACAAAATATGAAATGTGTACAAACTGTCGGCCCAAAACAATAAAACAATTTATCAATGCAAACCAGAAAATGTCAGCCAAAACATAGTAAGGACCCAAAACAACATCCCTCAAACATAAAACACCTTCAAAAATTATGCCTCGAATATCCGCAACATGCTACAATCACCCTGTCAGCCATGATCAAGAAAAACATGAACTCATAGAAGAAAATCACCAATCGCGAGCACAATGATCAATGTGAACCAACAACACAGATGGAGAACAATCAAGAAAAATATGCATGCATCATGTATCACCACAGAAGCATCCACAACAAATCAAATTACTAGAATTGCACCACCTTCTTTCAGGAACACCAAATAAAGCAACAAAACAACTATCATAACACAGATACTCATAACTCAATCAAATCTTCATGTGAACCTCTAAAACTTCATGTGGATAAACTAGATATACTTTTCAAAAAACCCTTTAATTTGTAACCTCTTATCATCAGTATACTGAGCTAGCCACCATACTAAACTCCATTGCATCACTAACAACCTGCAACTTATTTTATTACAATTTTCTCAATATCCTCGACATATACAGCCTTAAAGTCATTAATGGAAATATTGTTGATAGGAATGACAACCACATATTAGAAATAACCAACAATCTCCCCTTTTGGAATTGATGGCAACACATGATGTGAAAAAACACATCAACGCTACTTTCTCTTAGTACTTTCTCCCCCTTAGATTTTGACTCTTTTCTCCTTAACACTTTTACAGTTTTTCACATAACTCTTCTCCCCCTTTGACATCAATGAAAAAGATACAAATTATCTTTCTCCATAGAAGCTCTAAACCACATTTCTAAACATCTAACTACTCCCCCTGAGTAGCAGCCACCACAACATCAATCCAAATCACAAGATATGACTATGAAATGTACGGGCTGACGCAAGTCAATGCATCTTAATTGTGATTAGGAGGGGTAGTCACCCCTAGCTTCCCCATGAGATACTTAAAAGTATCCTTAGGAAAGGGCTTGGTAAAGATATTTGCAATCTGTTCCTTATTGGGAACATTCTCCAATCCAACTTCCTTTTCACTCACCTTCTCTCTTAGAAAGTGAAACTTGATAAATATATACTTGGTTTTTGAATGCAACACCAGATTCTTAGAAATGTTAATTGCACTTGAATTATCATAGAATATAGCAATAGGTTCACCATACACAACTCTGATATCTTTCAACACACAGCAACACAACAAGAAATTAGTGCCAACTTTGGTGCTAAATTTTAGTGTATTTTGAGCACATGATTCAAACAATTTGGTTGGTGTCAAACTCAGCACAAATAGGAATGGTTAGTTTAGAGTCCTTTCTAACGATGACTTTTGTACCATTTTTAGCACCAAAATTAGTGCCATTTTTAGCACTGTAAAATCATGGCACCTCTATTGGTGCCTAAAATCGCGTCGGGAAGTAATGACAAAAATGGCGCTGAAATTGGTGCCCAATTTGGCTTTCGGTTTTGCTTCTGTGTCTACCCCCATTGTTGCTTCTAGTTTTTCTTCCATTTTTCATCTAGTTTTGCTTCCAGTTTTTTCTCCAATTTTGCTTTTGGTTTTTCCTTCAAGTTTGCTTCCAATTTTGCTTCTAGTTTTGCTTCCAATTTTTCTTCTGGTTTTACTTACACATTTGCTTCCAGTTTTGCTTCCATTTTTGCTTCCAGTTTTGCTTCTAGTTTTGCTTTGGGTTTTGCTTCCAATTTTTCTTCTAGTTTTGCTTCCAGTTTTGTTTCCAATTTTGCTTCAGATTTTGCTTCCAAGTTTTCTTATGGTTTTTCTTCCGGTTTTGCTTCCAGGTTTGCTTCTAGTTTTATGTCCAGTTTTGCTTCCGGTTTTTCTTCCAATTTTGCTCCCAATTTTGCTTCCAGATTTGCTTCTATTTTTTCTTCTAGTTTTGCTTCTAGATTTGCTTCCAGTTTTGCTTCCAGTTTTTCTTCCAGATTTACTTCTAGTTTGCTTCTGATTTTGATTCCAATTTTGTTTCTAGTTTTGCTTCCAAGTTTGCTTCCGTTTTTTCTTCCCATATTTCTTCAAGGTTTGCTTCTAGTTTTTCTTTTGGTTTTGCTTCCAATTTTCCTTTTGGTTTTGCTTCTAGTTTTTCTTCTAGATTTACTTCTAGTTTTCTTGTAGTTTTGCTTCCAGTTTTGCTTCTATTTTTTTTTCTAATTTTGCTTCCAAGATTGCTTCTAGTTTGCTTCTAGTTTGGCTTCCATTGTTGCTTCCTTTTTTTCTTCTAAAAATGCTTTGTGTTTTGCTTCCATTTATTAATTTAAGATGTTTTATTTCAATTTAATTAGTTAAATATATCATGCCTCTTAAATAGCTCATATGATTATAGAGTAAGTAATTTAATTCATATGATTAAATAAAAATATAATTATTGTAACATGATCATCATCTATAATTAAAACAAGTGAATCAAATATCTATAATTTAATTGAATTTGACAACATCCATCCTGAACAGTAAATTAAAATCATCATACTTAATAAATATCCATCCAAAAATCATTGACCACTTTTAATATATATAAATTGACAAGTCAATACTAATAAAATCATCATCATATATAACTAAAACAAGTGAAATTCAAATATGCTAGTACATCAGAAGCATGTCAAAATGATACATGTCCAACAGTCAACATAAGTGAAAATGATACATGTACAAATTATATAAATAAAATTGACAAATTATGTAACTCAAATTGATACAAATCAAGATGATACATGTCCAAATGATATGGTGAAAATGATACATTTCAATATGATACAACTCAACAATATAGTATAGTAGGTCGTGAAAATTATTTGTATATAGTAATCATGAAAAGAGTCATCATAATGATATATCAATAATGATCCATGATGTAGTATATATGATCATGAATGTTACTAATTACTCTCACCAATTGTCTCATCATCATCATCACCACCCCCATCATCATCATCGTCGTCGTTGTCATTGTCATCATAATTTTCATCGGCCTCAGTGTCTTTCCCATCATCCTTTTCCATGTGATATATGCTAGTAGAACCAATATTTTATGGATATATATCATGTTGAAGATCATCTTGATCTTCTGGAAGACCCGTGTTCTACAAAAAAAATTAAATTAAATGAAAAGTTATTATTTATTTCATGCAATAATTTATTTTTCTGTTATATATCTAATATTACAACATATGAGACAAAACCATAATCATATTACATTATATCAAAGTGCACATACCATAATAAAATTTCAAAATAGTTATAGCTAATATTGGTGAGTTAGGACAAACTTCAACATTCAAAAACAAAGCCAATTAGGCTGGCAGACTTGTGGATCAAGCTAGCATTTGGTGGAAGAGGAAGAAAAATGACTAGAACTCTGGAGGCCCACCATAATGGATTTCAGTATTCAACCATGAGAGAAGAAGAGAGAGCTGATATCATGTATCAAAACATTAAGCATGCATTCTTCTAGCCAACAGAGAAGGAGCAAGAAGGTCAATGTATGATCCTGATGAAATTGAGGAAGAACAACAAGAAAGGGATAGGAAAAATAAAATCAATATAGAGTTTCAAGGATTTGTCAAGCGAGTAAGAGAGCTATGGGAGTAGCCTCATTTAAAATATTTTGAACTAGAGTTTGATATACCATTTAGAGAGCTTGGTTTTCATGGAGTTCCTTTCAAAGCCTCTACAATTCCTATGGTAAACTGTTTGGGTAGAGTTGGTGGAATTATCTTTCTTAGTAATCACTATTAGTGAGATTGAGATTGTTAACCTTGAGAGAGTAGGACTTGGGCAAAAGGAATTTGATATGGATATTTTTTTCAAAGAATTCAAGTGGTATGTACTCTGCATTGATTCCATTCCTCAATATTGACTTGATGACATCAAGGAATGGTTGAACTCCATGGATATAAAGTATTATGAAAGTAGAATGAACTTGAATTGGCAACCAATTTCGAAGAGTATTATTGATGATCCAGATAAATTTATTGAGATGGTGGTTGGGAATTTTTGAATATGGAAGCTAGTGATTTTGATTTTGATAATTCAGAAGAGTCAGATCAAGGATATGAACCCTCTGATGTAGAAGAGGAATCAAAATCAGATTTCATGTAGCCACCATCAAGAGTGTTACAAGCCAACAAGATGGAGGGAATTCTTATATAAGGATAATTTTCAATGTTGTAGGTACCGGCTTTAATGCCAAATACAATGGCAACATTGAAATTCCCTAGCAATTTTTATGTTAAGGAAGTTTCCTTTAGATGCAAGGATTCAAAGAACATCAACCATGTGGTACAAATGATTAAATACAAAATATGATCTATAGCAATGAAAGAGTCTGGAAAGGCAGAGAGAGCTACACTAGTGACTAGGGAGAAACTTCAACTTTCAAAAAAAAATCCAATTAGGCTGGAAGACGTGTGGATCAAGCCAACATTTGGTGGAAGAGGATGAAAGATGATTGGAACTCTGGAGGCCCACCATAATGGATTTTTGTATTCAACCATGAGAGCAAAAGAGAGAGCTGGTATCATGTATCAAAACATTAAGCATGCATTCTTCTAGCCAACGGAGAAGGAGATGATTACTTTGCTTCATTTTCATTTGCATAACCATATCATGGCATTGGAACCAAGAAGACCAAGGATGTCTAGTTTTATGTGGAGGTAATGGATGTGGTCCAAAATTTAGGATGGGAGATCTTGATGTTTTCCAAGAGGCATAAAGTCAAATGAATTAAGTTCACCTACATGTTTGCCAAAGTTTACTTCTAATTTTTATGACTATTTTTCTTGATTGTCATAGTTTACTTACAAATTTTAAATTTATTTCTGGTCATTTTAATGAGGATATATTTAGCCAATGTGTAAGAACCTTTGTTTGTATCACAAGCATCTGTGCATTACAAGAATTTCGATTATCTATGGTGTACAACTATGTTGTCTCACTTATTGGATCTTCTATTTCAATGTTTTCTATGGCCTCTGTTTGAGGTAGCACCTGACAATCCTACCTCCTTTCCTTAGTTGAGAAATGGATTTGAATTTGGAAATACTGCACTTTAAAACTAACTATGGTTTAAGGAGAGTTATTCTAGATTTGTTGTTGAAACCCTCAATGTTCAACAAGGACTTAGATGCATGGAATTAAATGCAACCTTTCAAAATTAGATTTGAATGTGCATAATTTGATTGATTATGTTTTTCATAGGTAGTTGTCTTTATATGACTATTCTGGATTGTCTATATGTGTAATAGTGACTGCATCCTTATCAAGTTTAGCTACCCTTATTTAGAATGTCTTGGCCTTTGGACTCAATACAAAGTTGTGCATTGTTATTCCATATTTGTAACATTTAGGACATTTAAGGGGTACAACATATAGAAATTTAGTACTATCATCCAAGGAAAAATTACAAATGGTGTATCAAGAACAATAGAAAATTCTTTTATTTGGGTTAAGGATTTCTTCCCCCACGTTGCTGATATTTTCTCCAAAAAATGCTTTTTATTATTGTTTCAATGCATCTCAAAATTCAATGTATTAACTAACATTTGTTACACATTTCAGCTATTTATGCAAATGATGCATATGTGTTAACTCAATCAGTGTTGTTACTTCGGTAGTTTGAATTCCATTATGCATTTCATCTACATCCTTCTACTATTTATTCATGCACATAAATGGTCATCCTGTAATCATAAGTTTTGAGCTCTATTTACTCATCCTACGCATCAATAAACAACTCAATACAAGAGATTCAAATTGATATATTAACACAACAATATCCAACTAAGCTATTGAAACTCAACTATTGATACCTCATTCTCCATCTAGAGTACAAAATTGTTCCACTTTTTGTTTTGTAACATTCTTTTCAAATTGCTTTGGATGGCGGCCATATTTATTCTCCTGTCAAAACATGGCACATGGAATACTTAAACTAATTAATATGCAATCATTTAATTTTTCCAAGGAAATAAAATAAAAATATCATTTAACATACTAAATATACTTACAAATGTATAGATCAAGGCCTGTAAACCTTTCTGGCCACTGCGATGCGTGGCATGAAGTTTCTCAAGCCTGGCCTTGGAGGCCTTGTCCTGAAACATATACTAATTGAATTCAACTATGCACAAATAAAATATAAATATCATTTAATAAATTTGATATAATCTTATGAGAAAATTCAAATACCTGTGTACTCTCCTCACCGGACTTCCTCTGCACATTAAACTTCTCATATGCTTTTACAAGCTCTTTCCATACTTTCACACTTACATCAATTGGCCTTCTTTTCTGCCTTAGCTCAGGAGGGATTTTTTTTATCTTCTTTGTTTGGTTGCACCAAAATCTCTTATAGTTTTGAGACATTTTTAGCTTTATCTTCTTTACAGACCAACCTGTGACAAATTCAGTCTCCATATCATGAATAACTGCTTTTTTCAGTTGCATGGGTATCTATGAGAATGGAAAATGTAGATGGTCTTTGAACTGTTGAAGGCATGATTCCTTCAACCTATTCACAAACATTTTCCCAACATCCATCATTCGAAATTCCCCTGAAACCACCTCGTAATGTATCTTTGTATTGTAGCTACCAATGCAAGATTGATAACATGGCATGGTGGAAGAAGTCTGTGTCCCAGGAGTGGTTGGGACATCAGAAGTCTCTACTCCTTGTTCCACATTATTAGAGTTTACTATCACTGATTTCCTCTTGGATATCTTGTTCAATCTAGGGCTAGTTGGGGAATCAATTGATTCCTTTTGACACAATTAATTTGTTTGCAATGTTTGAGGGGTGTTACCAGATTGTTTTTCTATGTATCTAGAAAGCATTGTCTAGTCCACATTAACCAATTTGTTCATTGCCTCTACCCATAATATGGAAGCCAATTCCTCTTTATCTTTGTCAATCTCATGTCCCTATATATATATATTAAATTATATTTCTTCTTTTAAATTTTCAAATAAAAAACTAAAAAACTGCAATTCCTCTTTATCTTTGTCAGTCTCATGTCCCTATATATATATTTAAATTATATTTCTTCTTTTAAATTTTGAAATAAAAATCTAAAAAGTAAAATTCAAAGAAATAATGGAAACATTTACAAATCTATAAGTTGACAATGAATTACCTCATTGTGGCCAGAGTCTCTTGGCAATGCTCACTTCCTTCTTTTGCTTGACATTTTGAGGAGACCTAGGGAAAATTATTTTTGTCCAGTTTGTGGAAGAAAATGAAGTACACACTGCCAAGTATGAAATTTTTTGTCTAGTTTGTGGCATGAAAGTTTTTTTTTTTGGGAAAATATGTTCGTCGGGTTTGCTTAGTGTTGATAACCTAGGGAAAATATGTTCGTTGGTTTTGCTTAATGTTGATAACCTTATCATAAAAACTCTTTCATAATTCAATATTGCACAAATTTTACATGGAATTAGTGACTATGGCGCGAATAGGAAAAACCAAGTGGTTTTTGCATTTATTTTCAGTAGTTGCTCAATAGTGACATGTTCACTGGGTTTGCTTAATGTTGATAACTTAGGGAAAATATGTTCACTAGGTTTTCTTAGTGTTGATAACCTTATCATGAAAACTCTTTCATAATGAAATCTTGCACAAAATTTTCATGGCATTGGTGACTATGGCGCAAATGGGAAAAACCAAGCGGTTTCTGCGTTTATTTTCAGCAGTTGCTCAGCAATGACCGACCCAATTCCTAGATTTGCGAAATAGTTCTCTATTTCCTTGATACCCAAGTTAGGGAAAGAATACAGAGGCATCCTAGCTTTGTGCTATAATATTTTGAGCCAAATCTCAAATGGGTAGGGTAAATGTTTTTGTTGGTTTCTCAAAGGTTTTACAATTTATAATGATGGGACAAGTTAGAGGCCACGAACCAGTAAATAATGAAAAATTCAAATGCAATACAAAGAGAAGTAAACAATCACAAATTCAATGAAGAAAAGAAAAATTGTAACCTTACCTATGGTGTCACAAACTAAATTGAATTTATCATCAGTTGCTGGTAGCGCCCTGCTCTCTTCCTTCGTGCAACATTTTTCCCTTTTTTATCTTCTGATTTCTTCTTTCACGCAACATTTTTCCCTTTTTTGTCATCTAATTTCTTTCTTCATGTGGGAAATTTTGAATTTTTTTTGTTTTGATTTAGTAGTCAGCACTTTAGTCGGTGTTAGTTAATGCCAACTTTAGCACCAACTTTTGGGTGTTAATGTAATCTATTTGGGGTGCCTAAGGTGGTGCCAAGTGTGCCTAATTGAGTTCCTATCATTGTTGTGCATCACAGGATCTAGAGTGTTGGAAATAATTCCAACTCTTGCTTTATTTTTTTGACCACCGCCATCTTGTGGCTCCTTCATTAGCTCAGTGCGGTGGAGTGGTTTTTACCACAGTCCCACAAGGTGCTTCATCCTTCTTAGTAGTAGTGCAGTGAAAGATTTTGTGGCGACACACAAGTATTCCTTCTATTCCTGGTGGTGTTGTAGTGACTCCCACAAGTCTTCTACAATTGGTGTGTGGTAGTGTGGTGACTTCCACTGTTCCACAACTCCTTCATCAGCTCGGTGCGATAGATCAGTTTTTACTATAGTCCCACAAGTTGCTTCTTCCTTCTCAATGGTAGTGTGGTGAAATCTTATGTGGAAGAATTTTTATTCATAGAGGAGGCCATGGAGAGAGGACATGGATGGCATAGAAATACTAAATTGTTGAGAGGAAAGTGGGTGGAAATAGATGAGACAATGAAATATGCAAATGCAATAGAGGTAATAAAAGAAAGCAACCTCAACCAAAGGAGGAAGGTGTTTATGAATTCACAAATGCTACAACATAGAGGAGATATTAATATGTCAAATATATGACTAAAGTGAGGTTTTGTGTTGGATAACATACTCATTGAAATGATATAATTGGTGTACTAAACATTATTTACTATGTTGTGTATTATAGGTGCGAGACGAGGCCATGGAAACAAATCGCGTCATATCAAATGAGGACACAACATATGAAGTGGGACATCAGATATTCAAATTTTGACTTAACTTAGGGAAAAATGATTTGATGCCATTTTGTTATATGCCCATCTTTTTTCACAGTATTATTGAAATTTATAATGTATTATCCAACCTTGACATAAATTAATGCGTGTTGTTGATTATTTTAGATGGAGATTGGAGAAAATGCAGAGTCTGAGCGTTGAACTAGAAAAAGAAGAAGATATGTACATGGACGTGGACCTAAAACTATTAAATCACATAGACAACAGTGGGTGGAAGAGGATATGACAATGGATACTAAAGACACAACAAATGATTGCACTAAAGAAGAGGTAGGTATATATGTTCATACAATTTTTATTTTTATTTTTTAAGCCATATTTAATTATATTTATTTGAAATTGATACATTTATGATTTATCCAATTGTTTCCAAACATTAAATAATGCTTGTGTTTGTTGATAGGTAGAATATTTTGATGAAACCATACATAATAATACCCAAGATCCAACTAGGTTATTAAGATTTGGACGAGATGATCCAAACCATCCTTTAAACCATACCAGGCCGACAAGAGCACGATTGAAGAGAACACTACCACCTAAGAAATTTGAAGAGCTGATGAGAGTCGCATACACTGATGACATGCCACCTAGCCTTAATGATGATGATCATGATAGTGAAAATGTAGTGCATGAGGAAGGATTGAATGAAATGCTTACAGGTTTCTTTGGGGATAGAAATAATTATGACAATAATGATGATATGGTTGACAGTAACGATGCTAGCAGGGGTAATTACCACCAACATAATGTTGATGATAGCAACATCAAAGACTCCATCAAGCAAGCAACAAAGACACCCGTGTTCAAATCAGGTGCAAGTAGAACCTCAAAATTGGCATGCACATTAATATTATTAGAAATCAAGTCACTATTTGGTTAGTCAGACCAAGGATTCACTACCCTACTAAAGTGAGTTGAAATCTATTTCTTACTTTGCATTGTCAGTTGGTGTACATAATTCGTAAACATTCATCAACTTCGTTTATATTTCTTTAAGGGGATTTTAAAACCATATATTGTATATAAATAGTCCTAGTATAGATTGACATATTAAAAATGTTCATCATAAGTCAAATATTCAATTGATTTAATCTTTGCCAATCTTATGGGGCACTAAAAACTAAAATTTTCCCTAAAGAGAATGTGTTGCCATCAACTTGCAGAGAGGCATGTCTATTGTTGATTGAGTTGGGGATTGAATATAAGAAAATTCATTCATTAAAAATGATTGCACTATATACAGAGATGAATATGAAGAAGAGGTAGAATGCCCTATATGCAAAGAGAAGAGATATCATACATATGTTCAAGGTCCTACAGTTCCAAAGAAGGTTTTACGTCACATTCCAATTATACCTAGACTTCAACAAATGTTTCATTGCAATTCACTAGCATAATTAATGGACTGGCATGCAAAGAACATGAGTAAAGATGGATTCATGTGAATTATGGCTGACTCCAATGCAATGAAACACGTAGAGGAAAAATGGCCAACAAAATTCAAAGATGAACCCTGTAGTATCAGGTTTGGTCTTGCAATTGATGGAGTGTGCCCATTCTCTTTCCTAAGCTCAAATTATAGTTTTCAGCTAGTCGGATTGATAGTATACAATATTCCCCCATGGATGAGTGTTAGAAAGGAGCACCTTATGTTGACTCATTGTTCTAGGAAAACATCAAGTTAAAAACATGAGTGTTTATCTTGTACCTTTTATTGATGAGATGCAACTACTATGGAAAGGCATAAGAATGCATGACATATAATGTCCCCCATCAAATAGGTCCTTCATGTTGTATGGTGTGCTATGTTGGACTATTCATGATTTCCCAAGACTTGGTGTTTGTTCTAGTAAGATAAAATATTACATATTTACATTCATAATTTATTTTCATCCCAACTTTAATACTTAGTTTTATACTATTTTTTTATGTTATTAACATTACTTATTGAAATGAAGGGCTTCAAACAAAGGGGATATTTGCATGTCCAAGATGTGTAGAACAATTTCAAGGGAAGTATTCTAAAGATCTACATAAATTTATTTACGCAAACAACAAGGTTTTTCTACCACTAGATCATAGGTTTAGAAATCGCCTGAAGAATCAATTTGATGGAAAAGTTGAAAATAGGGGCCCTCCCATGATTATGGTTCCAGGTGATTTGCTTAAGAAGTATGAAGATGTTGAATTGAAGAACCAGAACAAGTTGTAGTTAATATGCTAGAAGGAATGAAAAGGAAATCCATATTTTATGAGTTCCCTTACTGGAAGGATCTATTAATATCTCACCTATTAGATCCTATGCACATCTTCAAAAATGTCCTAGATTCTATATTTCGACACATATCAGGAAAAGTGAAGGACACCTTGTCTTTGAGGAGAGATATTGCTCTTTCACGTACCAAATTAGAAAACATTCATTTCCAAATAGGGAAAATGAAACATATGCAAAAGCTCCATGGATTTTGAAAAAAAAAGAGAGCTAGACCAACTAAAAAATGTTATCCATTTGATAAGGACACCTACTAGCTATGGGTCATCATTGGCTAAAGCTTTTACAGTTGATGGACATATCACGGGATTTAAAACACATGATTTTCATAATTTAATGAAGGTATTATATATCAACATTTAACATTTATTGGTAACATTGATTAAGCGCTAAATTTATTTTGATATTTTTTTTGTGTGAGAAAAAATTACTGACCTTTTCATAAATGTGTTTGATAGCATATCATGCCATTGGAAATTAGGGTGGATTCTTGTCTTATAGTTGACTTCAGGAATGCCATAAGTCGATTGTCAGCATTTACAAGGTATGTGTTTATATGAAATGTTCATGTGTGAGAGACATAGAGATATTATATTGCATTTTAATTTATTACTAAAGGTTCATACTAATTTACTATTCTTATATTAGGTGGGTGACCTCCAAGGAGATCCATGAATCTGAAATGCCAAAGTGGAAGAAGGAAATTTCAGAAATTGTATGTGTATTTGAGAAGGAGCTCCCTACAAGTTTCATGGGCCTACAAGTCTATTTAATTATACACTTAGTTGATGAAATTGAATTTGTGGGTGTCATATCAATGAGGTGGATGTTTTTCTTTGAGAGGTGTATAAAAACTCTTAAAAGATATGTCCAAAAAAAGCCACATCTAGAGGGTTGCATGGCTGAAGGGTATGTATTGAATGAAGCATTTTTCTTCTTGTGTGAATTCCTTGGTAAGGATTTTGAAGATGTTCCATGTGTCTAGGATGAAGAACGAGCATCAGATATTATTGATGGAGAAAAACCACAATCTAATGGTGTTGAAGTGCAAATTAGTAAGTAAATTCATGATCAATGTGGTTGTTTTTCTTGCAACCATTAATTTACTCTATAATTTATTTGTCAAATTAATAGCATGACGTTTGGAGTTTGAAATAAACATGTTGACATGTAATAGGTGTAGATGAAAGTTCTATAGTCGACAAGTTCATTATGTACCACATGGACTTTATGAACAAATAGATTGATATGTATGATAAAAAAAGAGAAGTGTTAGAAGCAAGGAGATAGTTTAAGAGATCGAACTAAACGAATACTCCATTTCCCACTCATCTGCCTGGGGAATGGGGCAAATATTTCCTAATAGAATGGGTTACTGAAAAAATTCAAAATCAAATAGAAGATGCAAGTAAATATTCAAACATAGCATAAGATGAAATCAACATGTCTAGAGGATGTGAAAGAAAGGTACTGTTGGAATTTTACAAAATGTTGTTTCCTTACAGTTTTGAAAGTCTTATCTATTTTAATATTCATCATTATATTTATTTTCACTGAAATAAATGGTCTTTCACATGCAAGGAAATATCCAGCAATGTAGGCATATGGTTGACATTATCATGTAGAAAGTGTAGACATAAAGAGACAATCCTTCAATTGTGGCATCATGGTTGACTTCGAGCAATCCAGTCAATCAAGCTCAAAAGATAAGAATATAATTGAAGGGAATCTACAATATGTTGGGAAAATACAAGAAATTATTGAGTTGGATTACCGCTCTTTTAAATGTTGTATTTTTAAGTGTAGATGGTATGAAGCATTTGAGAGGACACGAAGACATGATACCCATAGTGGATTGTTTTCTATAGATTCCTCATCATTCCTACCAGAGGATAAGGAGCCTTATGTTCTACCAATTCATTGTGAGCAGGTATTTCTTTAACTCAAACAAGAAGTGGTAGTGATGATTAATCTATTATTTCATAGCTTATTGCGAATATATACATGTGTTTATTAATCAATAAAATTGTTATAAAATACGTTTAATATATGTATGTTGTTCATGTGTAGGTATTTTTCTATGAAGATATTTTGGACCTGAAATGGATATTTGTCATACATTATGATCCAAGAATAAGGCATGTATTTGGAAATGCATTAGTGGATACTGAGTAAAACAATGATGGCCAACAAAATGAGAGAGGGATTAGATAACATCAAAGAAATTGACATCCATGATGATGTCGAAGATGGTTATGTTCAGGTACAAGAAGACAACAATCTAGAGTTAGATGATGTTATGGAAGACAACAATATGGATGGTGTAGAAAATGATGATCCAAATACATCTAGTAACAATATAGATGGTCTACAGTAAAATTTCAATGTTGATGAAGATGATGCAAGTCAAGATGAGGATGATGATAATATTAAATACTTGAAAGAACATATGAACATTGACAATGATACACTAGATGACATTGTAGCAGACAATAATGTTATGATCAAGACTTCTAAATTTTTAGAATTATTTGCAATCCATGTTTAAAAAAGGATGATTTTTATGGCCTAAACTTTGAAATGCTTCAGTAATATTATGTTGTACTTGGACAATTGAAAACCTATTTTATTCTCCTAGAATTGTTTTTTATTTTCCATTATAATTATAGACCAAACAACATTTCAGGGATGGCCTTTTACACCAATATTAATTTGTATGAAGTTCATGAACCTATTGTCAAGCAGTAAATTCCTTTCGAAGACAATAAACGTAAAGGCTTCATTTAAGGAAAGATAAGTAGTCTCTTTCTAAGGGTAATCCACATGCAAAAAGAAAAAAAGCACATAAAAAAAATTGTATAGTAGAAAATTAGATTCAATCAGTTATGTCTTATTTCGCTTGCACACTTATATAAATGACATAGGGTATTCATCATACATTTCCCTTGAAAAAGAAAACATGTGATTTCATTTATTTTTACTGTATATCTTAGAAGTGAAATTGTTGTTACATAATGATGCACTAAGAAAATATAATATACAAAAAAATGCAAAGAAAATGTTTGAAATTTAACATGCAACCTACTGTGTTGCGTTGAAAGGAATCAAGATTAACTGGGACAAGAAATAAAAATAAAATTTTGATGATTGTACTTAAAAGTGAATAGGATATGAAAAGTGTGGACAATGATGGTGCTAAAATTGAAAACCCTAATTCTGATGACATTATTGTTTTATGTCATTAGAGATAAAGAGCACATAGAATTTTATATACATAGAAAATGAAGATTTGAAACTAGTAAACTGAAAATTTAAACACTGTAATATTTTTCCTTAAACAATAATTCACATACTTACTTACAAAAAAGGGTGAAGCATTTTTTATTCAAACTCTATTTTCTTTAATTAACATAACAATAAAATAATATTGACAAGTACAAGATATACACTGTTTCATAGAAAATAAGCAATGTTTCATAGAATATACAAGTACAAGAATATATACATTGTTTCATAGACATCTAAAATTTCAATGTTATTTGCAATCTGTTGGGTCTCAAAAATGTAGGTTTTTAGACCATAAAAGGGTGCCAATCTCTAAGAGGAATTTAATACTTAATACAAACCAATTAAAGTAAATTATTTGAAAGGACTTTAATTCACACCTAACTAGAAACCAATCAAAGCATCCATATAGTAACAACAAATATGCCTTGATAAATCTTGCAGATTTAAACAACTTGAAAAGACCACTTTGGAGATAGCAAAGCAATAAATAAGCATGAAAATCAACACAACAATATAACACTGAAAATGGATTACGAGTTATAATGTATCTGCTCCATTATATTGCTCAAAATATAAACATACATAACATGAGTTCTTTTGATATGAATAAGTGGATGAGATGGTCTAATATCTATTCTAATGGATTGAAATGATGAAGATATGATCAAAATTGGACCTTGGTTTCCCTATTTGTACGAGAAGCAACAATCTTTAGGTCCGTTCACAAAAGTTACATCATTTCTTAACTAAAGCATAATTAACATAACATAGAAACTTAAAAATATTTTACTGTTGGATGCACCATAGTCTGTTAATCATCAACAAGTGCCCATGACCACCTAAGATCTATTCAAGGCTCAAGCACCATGTTAATCCATCCACAAAAACCAAACTTTGATTACCTCCTCATACAACTCATGCAAGGAACAAATTAACCTTTGAGATGTGATGAATGCATTTCTCTTGGGCATAAGTGTTTGCATTCTGTAGAGTGTCTGTCATTGCATTCTCCAATGTAGGAATCCTCCTGAGCTACTTATGTGTTTTCTTGAGTACTTCATCCTCATCATTGATGTCATCAAGGATGCCTGGCAAATATTTTGATATCTCATTTTTCCAAGTTTCATGATCCTTCAAATCTATTTCTTCAAAGAAATTTGGCATGGCCATACATAGTGGCTAGCTGAAGTCATTCAATTCTTGTGTCAAGATATTGTAGATTTTTTTCTGTGTATTCATGAGGCTTTGACATTCTTGGAGAAAAGCATTATTATCTCCATATTTTTCCTTGATATGGGATTCCATTTCCTTCATCCTATCAAGTAGACTTCCATGCTCCACGAGGACCTTGTATGTTCCACTGTGAGCATGCCAGACACCATCTACTTGTTGGAACATATCTTTGAATTTCATACAAAATATCCTTGATGCTACTTCAAAAGAAGTAGCCTTAAATTTTCTTTTTAGTTCTTCCTGTTCCTTTTGAGCCTTTTCAAATTTATGGTTCCATTGAGCAGTCTCAGACATGGCCTCTAACATTTTTCTTTCATGTTCAATTAAAGGAGAATAAAGCCTTGGAGAAGTAGGCACCCTATCTTTGTAGTTGGTTAATTCTTGTTTCAACCTATTTTTTTCCTCTATCAACCATTGGTTATCTCTTACTAGCTTTTGGATCTGGGGCTTTGGTGAATTTGGCTACATTCACATTCAAGCCAATAGTCTCTAAGGGATCTGTCTCCCCTACTCTTTGCACCAAGAGATGTCCAAAAATATGATCATGGTCAATGAGAGAAGGCTTCTTTCCTAGGGGGTAAAGAGCCCAAATTTGCAAAGTGGTATTATCAGGATTGTACCCTAATCTTGTATAGACCTTGTCACCTGCTTCATCCGTTATTTGAAAAGTTTTATTCTTTCTCTTCAAAAAGTTATCATACACAATTGTTGAACTAATACCCACCCAGGAAGGAGGATAACTCCAACTTCTCGCAATAATGCTCTTCCTCTCTTAGCAGTCATGTTTCTCATTTCCATATCAACTTCATGTTGCAACTCTTTCAAGGCATAAGCCTATTTCTTAGGGTCAATGTCCATTAACCTTTCTCTTATTAGTCTTCCTTTATAATCATATATAATCTCAACATTAGAGGGCCACCCCCTCCCATTTTCCAATGGGAACTAAAGCCTAAAGTCCATTATTTCTATAGTTACGAAATTAGATCATATTGGTTCCCAAAGAATCCTGGAAAACTAGAAATTAAGGTCTACTCCGCTATACTAAGGTCTGATCCAGTACATGACCCACTCCTCATAACTATTATAGCCCCCACCCCCCAAACCCCAATGGTTGTCCTTCACCCATGGTTCAATAGGATGGTTGACCCTATTGCCACCTACCTTTCGGGACCTAAGGCCAATATGGTCGGCTGTTGAAGGCATGCCTTAGGTCAGTGGGATCTAGCTATGTATAGATAGTAGGCCATCGAAGGAGTTCCCCATAATTTCATTATTAGGTGTGAGAGGCATGATCATGATGTGGTGGTTCATTCAATATGGAGTGGGACTACCACCTCGTATATCTATACGGCAATGGAAG
Organism: Sequoia sempervirens; assembly: GCA_007258455.2. Lineage (NCBI taxonomy): Eukaryota > Viridiplantae > Streptophyta > Pinopsida > Cupressales > Cupressaceae > Sequoia > Sequoia sempervirens. The sequence goes on along the minus strand of VDFB02373365.1, from coordinate 189,646,441 downwards.
AGCACCAATGACCCTATCTATACTCAATCTACCATGCAGTCAAGTTTTGATAGAGGCAAGGGAGTCCCTCAACCCTCATAGATATAGATAGAACCATATTCATTAGTCCCCATCCATAGGTAGATAGAGAAGGGTCAAGGGAGCTACTCATCTCATGTCTCCGAGCAAGCAAAGCACTTAAATTTAGGGGTCTACACAAAAGTATCATCTGCAACAAATTCCTAACTTGCATGATGCCTCACATCATTTGATAGCTCATTAGAGGCTTCAAAGGCAATCACACTTCTTTCCAATGGCATCTCATATTGGGGTATAATAGGAACATTAAACTATGAGACTTCTTCCTCCTCATTCTTATCTTCTTCCATGGATGGGGAACCAACTGAAAAACTCACTTCAGTAGTAGGCTGAGGTGATAAGTGATCTAGTGGTGTGATATTTTTTACTTGCCTCCTACGACTAATGCCCCTTCCTCTTTCAAATGCCACAAGTGGCACATCTCTTATTAGTTCTTCTTCATGGAGGATTAATTGTTCAATTCTTTCTATGGGATCTTGTACCTCAAGGAAAGCCCCTATGTAGCCTAGGTTATTATTCACCTTCCAAGCCTCATCTATCATAACCCTACTATAGGAATTCATTCTCATCATGTTTTGTTTTTCTTCACAATTTCTAGTAACATCTTCTAAAAGGAAACTATGCTCATACCATTTCAATTTCTGAGAAATTTTGGCATCACAAATGAAGTTTCAAGATCAAACTTTTCCCTTTTGTTGCCAACCGGCAAGCCAGAATAATCTAGTTTTCCACTAACCAAGTTATAGCTTGAATCAGAGATAATAGTGAAATCACCAAAGCATAAAGTGGAAGGCATGAAAGTCTACCTCCCATAGCTCTTTAAATGCATGAAAGCTAAAAATGACAATTGCCTTATGATCTCTAAATAAGCAATTATGTTTGGCATAGTCTTAGGCAGCAAATAAGGTGCAACTTCAAATCCATAAACCCTGATAATAGTAAAATCTCCAAACATGTACCAGTCCCCCCAATTTTGATTTATCCCTGCTTCATGACCCATATCTTTTGGTCGAAGAAATATTAAGATCTTTGGGGAGAGGTTGTAGTCACATTTTTGGCCTAGCATCTTGTATAGCGGTTTGACAAAATATTCCTAAAAATATAGGTAGTGGGACCTGCCACACCTATTGTCCCACACAGATGTCCACATTTGTATAGGCCTTGAATTTCCATCATTATCTAAGTCTTTTATTCTTAATTCCTCACCCCATATCCCCATCACCTGCCCTTCGTATAATATCATGTGCATGGAAAGAGAATAGTGCCTAAAATTAATGGCTTCACTATCATTCTTGATGATATTGAGGGAATTATTGATGGCCTCTGATAAATAATCTACATAAACATAGGGTCAGGCATTATGGCTCTATATTTCTATGGTTAAAACCATGGGAGAAATTTTCATGTTCTTAGGAACATCAATTCCCAGTACTTGACTATCTGAGTAATAAGTGTATTGAAAGTATTCTTCAAACAAATCCATAAAGAATGGGGCTTATCTTCACTAGAGAACCTCATAGTTTGGTTACCCGCACTTTTAACCCTATGGAGAGGCAATTTCCACCTCTTGTAACTTGTGTCTATGGTGCAGTATTCCTCCAACAAGTCTTTGATTTGTAATTTTGTTTTTAGGGAAGTGTCTAGCTGAAAAGTCATGGAAATATAATTTGGCTTTATGACCATGAACTGTGAACCATCCGAAAAATGATTTTCTCTTGTCTTAAGATTGTAATTATTTTACAACACCTTGATTAACTTTACGTTCACAAAGATGTTGGGCACTACAAGTTTACCCAAATTTAGATTCCATAGGTTTGACACTGGGCTATGCCGAAATTTCCTCCTATAATGATAAATAAAGAAGTCATAACCCCTACACAGAGTCCATACATCTCCAATTTTTTTTGTTTATCTACTAATGTCACACACGATGGGTTAATCTATGCTATTCTTTTATATTTTGGCCTAGACCGAGCACACTAATTGATTAAGTCTTGATTCAATTGCCTAGCTTCATTTTTCTATCTTTTTTCTTTCTGTTTGCCTAGGGTTTTTTCCATCTCAACCCTAGTCATGTAATGCTTTCATCTACTTACTGAGAAAATACTTTGACCTAAGTCTAGACCACTTACTTGGATAAATGTTGCAAATTTCCAGTTGCCAACCACCATCCAACTTGGTTCTCCAAATCTTTCAATTAAAATTCATAGTGATTTCAATTTCTTTGAGGCTGTATTTATCAAATTTTATGACAATTCATCTAGCCCTAGTTCATAAATGGCGCTCGTGCCACCTTTATGATCAAATTATTCATTAATAGTAGTAGTTTGATCAATATTTTTGTTAGTCACATCAGTCATACTAATCATGATTTCATAACTGTTGAAGAGACTTTTAATTAAAATGCCCATTGTTTCTTTGATATGCTGGTATGGCAGTGTTTTTCCCTTCCCTTCTATTGTTTTCCACACTACCGCCTTGCTCAAAGCTTCTTGTTGTGGGGTTGCGGTGTATACTTCTCTACCACATATGTTACTCACCTTCCTGATGGTATAGTGGTGTATGATTTTGATCATTACTTGAAGAGTGTCGATGAGACAATCTTATTTGTCTTATTGATATCTCAATGTTTCATCGACATTAGATCTTATGTTCCTTTGATGTTGATTGTCAATGTTGATGAGACAAGTTAATGTCTCTTGCCAATATCCCACTGTCTCATTAACAATTACTTCATTATATCCAAGAGTTGTGTTTCACCGAGCATTTGTAGATATACCTTGTTGATGTGACATAAGTTATTCTCTCCTCAATATGCTCGTATCTTGTTAACATTCATTTTTTAACATCGTCGATGAGGCATATAAATAAGTCTCTTCAACATAGGGGTGTCTCATCTACATTTTTGATCTATGCTTTGTGCTAATATCAGAGAGACTTTGGAGGGACTCTCATCGACATGGTGTTGTCTTGGCGATATGCTATGAGCAATCATAGGAGTATTTCAAAGGAGGAATACACTTTGATGTTGTGATCAAGGGTTTTATTTGGAAGCTCATGTGAGGGATTTTATTAAATTTAAGTTATTGTGATAGGAATTCTATGCATATGGTGGATGTAAGAGATGAGTGAAAATGGAAGTATGCAAAAATAATTAGGATGGAATTTTGGCTATAACACAATCCATGTTTAAAAAAGGATGATTCTTATGGCCTAAACTTTGAAATGCTTCAGTAATATTATTTGTGTCGATACAAATTACCTATTGCAATATCCTTAAATTTTTCAATCTTTGGTTTGAATTGTTGGTAGAAAAAAGGATTACTTTGATGCTTCTTCCAGTCATTTTGTATCAACATATGTTCATGAAGACACAAAAGTTAATAGCTCAATCAAGCAGAGCTTTTGTGATTTTCAAATGAAGAGTAAGGTACATTTTTATTTCTACTACATTACATTCATGTGCATAAACAAAATTAGAAGATTACATTACTAGATTGCACTTATGTAGATGCATATAATATAGGAAAGATTGCACAATCCTTTTAGAAATGTAGTCTTTATTGATAATGTAAATGTATGTTGTTCCACACAAGTTGTGGAACTAACTATTTGAATGAATATAATAAAAAAACTATACATTTATAGATACAAAAGAGAAAAATTCACATAAAGAGAAAGGGGACAATGAAAAATCTTGGTTGCTTTGTTTTGCATCATCTTTAGCCTTCTCTCTTATCTAAGCCTCCAAGTTGATGTCTTCCTTGCTGCTCCTAGGTTTTGTACATTTGAGAGAAGAGTGTTGTTAGAGCAATGAATAATCACCAATCAAAATATTTGCATACATCTATAAACATATAATTTGATCATCATGTGCATTCAAATAACTTGCATACCATAGATGTCCAGGAAAACAAGAAAGTTATCAAACATATCTATCATATGCTTGGTTTTATCTAACATGTTTTCTCATTGTGTAGTTATAGATAAAATTAGATTGTTTTGTTTATCTGGTTACAACATGTGGGGTGAAATGTGGCTCCCACAAGGGCTGAGCCCAACGTGTTGCCCTATTGTTTCATTTGAGAAGGATAATCACAAGTAAACCATCCATGAAGCATTAAATATCAATCTTTGCAAGGATAGTGGAGTATGTTGGTAAGGGGTAATCTCCTTATTGATAAATATTTATCCTTATTAATAAAAACATTTCACTATCAACATATCCATGATTCTGATAAAATTGATCATCAAGGATTCCAAGATAGTTTTCATTAACAGTTTGGTTAAAAGTAAGCAGCCCCAAGCATCATAATAGTCACAAGAATTGAACATAAGGGGCAGTCATGTAGATTAAAAGCTTACACAATAGTCCTCACTTGCAAAGATAGACTAGACATCATGTTTCCACATAACAAATTAAATTGAATGCATGAAAGGTACAATGATGAAGTCCATAATAGTGAATGTTGCTTAAAAGGGATTGAAGAAAAACATTTTGTATCAAGGAGAACAAGGTAACCTCAAACTCTATTGTACCTAAGTATGATAGTACCTAAGCTTTTGGTGTTTCTAGATGGAACCTATAGCAGAAAAGTGTAGTCTCCATCTGAAGGAACCATCTTTGGAGCTCTTCCCTAAAATGAGGGTTGAAAACATTAGAAGAAAAGAAATACCATAATTCTACTAAAGTAACAATTTGTATCAAGAAAAATGTTAGAAAGTATAATTGAATAGACAAATCCTTACAATTGGACCTCGAATTGGATCAAACGGATTTATGATTTTATCTTTAGAATGTAGGAACTTTCTCTATCAGAGCTTCACGACCTAAAATTGGATCTCCAATTGAACCAATAAAATTTATGATTTTATCTTTAGAATATAGGAACTTTCTTTGTTTGATATTCAAGACCTCAAATTAGATCAGAAGCTGGATTGGAAAATTTACTATTTTATCTTTAGAATGTACAAACTTTCTCTATTGGATATTAAAGATGTAAAGTTGGATCAAAAACTAGATAAGAAGATTTATGATTTTATCTTTAAAATGTAGGAACTTCCTTTGCCAAATATTTGGAAATTCCTATAAACAAGTTCTGCTTCTGAGTGAAAAAACTAATAATTTTTTCACACTAGCTCAAGGTACAATCCAACTTGGTTATGACACTGATAGCAATACAATTTTTCCTGAACCGTTCATACCCGAACATTGCATCATAATCTATTCTTCCTGCACATAAAAATGCCACATATTAACCCCTTCTAAATAAAACTTAAAATACCATGAAACAATGAGTCCCCTATATTAGTAAATAGGAAGTCTATAGGGCATAGCTTGATTTTATACAAGGATGCTCATGAAAGGAATCTTCAAGTGACAGTGAGTGAGTTGTTTGAGATTGTAGCTGATGGTGCAATATCCAGTCTTAAAGGCAGTTAGCAAAGTAGTAAATGTGCAAGAAAATAAAATTGTAGATAACAAACAATTCACAATGTTATGTTGCATAATGCCTTAATTTTGAAGACAAAAATCTCATTGTATCTTGATGAAAGTAGTGACTTGAATGGTCAATCACTGGAAACCATAATTTTAAAACATGTTATTGTGCTTATGGAGGCAACATTTTATGTAAGGCGGTGAGTGGTGGTTTGAAACAATGGCAGGTATGAAGGACATTCTTTATATGCATCACATTATCTAATCACAAGATAATACATCATTTATTTAGTTTTTTAAATCAAAAGAAATTATTCTAAACCCTATATAGGACACATTGATACTTCAAAAGCATCTGATTTATTTTTTTCGATTAAAAGAAGTCATTCTAAACCATATATAGGATACATCGATACTTCAGAAGCATCTGAAGGAATTTGAGATTATGCAAACATATGTCAGTTCACAACTAAATTTGACACCATTTTTTGACGAACGTTCATCAATCGTTCAACAAATCCTTTTCAGAAAAGTGACAAAAGGATGAAAACATTTTCATCACAATTCTTACAACAAATTAAACATTGAAATAATGGCACAGATTCGTTGATTGTTGACATCATAAAATGACTTGGATGTTCGTCAGAATATCGATGAAAAGTTCATGTATCCACCGACGATTACAACCAAAATGCAATTGCAATGGCTCTTCTAAAGCATCGAAGGAACACCAGAAGTTCATTGCCATTTCAAAAAAATGGGCAAGTATTTACGATGACGCCTTCATCATAGCTAAGCAACTTCATTGGACCTTTTATGTGATTCGTCAGTGGCATTCATCGAAATTGTGATGAAATGGGCAAGGAGTTACGACGAAGCCTTCATCACAGCTAAGCAACTTTGTTGGACCTTTTCTATGATTCATTGATAGACTTCATCAAAATTGAGATGAAATGGAAAAGGAGTTATGACGAAGCCTTCGTCATAGCTATAGCAACTTCGTTGGACCTTTTCAGTGATTCGTTGGTTGTTTTCGTCAAAATTTCAATGAAACAATGCAATTTTTTTATAAAAAAATTCATTGAAATGTACCATCGATGAGAGATCAATCATTGACATAGGATAGAAAACTCACTCTGATAGTCCATGTCTTGCTGATGACTTCCAATATCCAATGTCACACCGATCTGACCTCTTTAGGAGTTTTGAATACTACTGGTTATCAACAAGACATTCTGAGGGTCTCGTTGATTAAACAAGCATCTAAGAGCAAGTAAACAAATGGAACCTATTAATTTTATTATTTTGGGGTTCTTTAAATCATAGAATAGATACCATCTTCTTATGTATAATGTACTTATATTCACATTTTAATTCGAGACCAATTGTCATTCCACATTCCATTTTACTTACAAAGATAATTCTATAAGCAATATATTGATAATGCCAAATGATTTATGGTGTTGTACAACTCTACCTATCATCACAGTTCTATTGTTTCCCTCGAGAGAATTCTGCAAAGATAAGTTTACAATACCAAGTCAAATAATATGAAAAAGACTTACTTCCATACAAATTAAATGATTATTCTCACAATGCAATTGTCTAATTATGACAACAATTCCATGAAAGGTTATCGATGCTTTAGAAGAGATGATTGATCATACATACAGACTGCAAGATGCATAGAAAAAGCATTACACTTGAGAACAACCAAGGGCTAACAAGGGAAGCAATTAAGAAACATCTGGATTGAAGAGAAAATGTGTAGGGAAAATGCTAAGTAGTGTCAAGAGAATAGAGCTTGTAGAACATATTCTTGACCTAATCAATCTCTTGAACAACTTAAACAAAATTAAAATATTAACACATACATGAGACATGTAATGAACTTCCAATATCTTTTTTTTTTTTTTTGGTATTGAAAATAGTTTAAGGTCCATTACATATCATGAAAATGCCTATCCAACACTAGGATCAATAAAACATCAAAGCATTTCCATAACAAGAAATATACCATATTAGTACTTTACACAGCAAGAAAGAAACCAAAAAGCACCAATTGTTTTCAAAACTAGCATAGACAATACAAATTGTTGTTAACAACACCACAGGTTGTTGCTATTCAAATCAGTGTAAACAATACATAGTGTTGATTACATTCTCCTCATTCCTGACTTCTTCAATATCAAGGTTCGCCATTGTTTCTCCTTGGGGGTCCAACTACTGGAAGTGGCGCTGTCTTTCTGGGCTTGCAGCTTCATCAATTGCTCTCTAGAGCTCATCAAATGTCTGCTGGAAAAACACGGTCTCTTCCAAGCTCAACCTATAGGGAGGTCCACTTCTCATATCCTCTCTAGTATTGTTAGCAGCACCTTAAGTTATTGACTTCAAGAAATTCTATATTGAGATCTCCACAAGAGTTGAAACCTACAGAGCAACAGAGTAGAAAGTGAGTTTCTTGCAAGACTTAGTAAGTACCCTCTTGATACCCTTAAATTTATCATCATTTCTGACCTTCCACAAATGCCACATGATCTCATTGGATAAGAAATACCAAAATAGCTTACAATTAAACTTGAGCTTGAAATTACAAAACAAAATATCATGCCAATTAATTTTACCATTGTTATTCCAAACCTTTAGCTTATGGCAGAATAAGTACCAATTTCCTAAGCATAAAATCATTCAAAAAGAATATGTTTGATAGTTTCTAGAGTCCTGCAGATACTACAGATTTCAACACTTTCATGGTTAGATTTATAGGGATCTATCTTTTTCATTAATGCAGAGGTAGGTAAAGGAGAAATAATTATAATTGTAACACTATTCATAGTCTAGTAAATTATGTTCATAATTTGTGTTCAATGGACCTCATTTTTATCATTATACTGCCCATCTAATACCATATTTTAATCTAGGGTTCAACTATCTCATATCTAAAGAAGCACCTTCAATTAACCATTTAAAGTACTATAAAAAAAGGTAAGACTTTTACTTGAGAAAGATTGGGTACACTTGTAGGATTAAATTTCTCGCAATCATCAGAATTTATTGGCACACAAACACAACATACAACATATGAAGTAATGGATGACTACAAGTTAGTGAAATGGTCCTTAATATGTGAGTGGTTTGCAAATTGATTGGTAGAAAATAAGGTTACAAATAGATCTACAAGAAAAATTATGAGGAAAATGTACTATAATCATCAAAATAGATGAAAAGTGCAAAGGAAAGAGCCGAGCTACATCTCTAGAGCCTAAAAAAAACACATGCAAGAAACATAAAAAAAAAGAACAAACTAGTTTTTGGATGAATACAAAATGGTGCCTTTAGCAAGTTATTCATATGCTTTCACACCTAACATAGGACATTAAGAATATTTTAGTCTTCCTCTGTGAAATTAACTACTTACAGAATAAACCCAAAAACCAATATTATATACCTCCATGTCTAGCCGAGGGTAGGTATAAGAGAAAAAAATTTCTTCAATGCAATGCTGAAAAATATCAATGTGTGTGTAGGTTTTTATTACTCAAAATATCATTTCACTACCTAAGGAAAAATACCAAAGTGAAGTCTTAAATTTCAATCTTCAAATAGGCTCCCTTATTGCTAGACATGCATATACAAGCATTATTCGAGCTCTAAACTATTAAAATATTAAGGATTTAATTAGCTATAAGATGGAAAGTTGTTGTTTAGACATAATCCATCATCTTTTACATATGTTTATTCACTCCTAGTGCTTTATATAAATTTGTGTAAATGAGACAGAAATGTGAATATTTTATGACAAAGAAAATTATTAAAAGGAGGGGGGAGAGAGCAAAGGGTAGGGGGCAAGAGAATGCTTGACTGTATAGCAACTTAGTATAACATTTTGATCATTATAACAATGAAATGAATCTTAAGTTTGAAGCATTACAACATTTATGATCAAGAATGAATTAAAGTAGAGAAACTTTTGCATACCTACAGATGGTACAAAATTTCATGGTTAAGTCGAAGCCTCCAATCAACAAAAAGATCCAAATATTAGTGTATCTATCTCAATCGAGCCTCTAAACACTTCAGATATGTCAATATTTCCACTAACCTGTTATGCACAAAAGTCAAATTTTAGAGTTATGTCACCACTAAAAATTAAAAGAAACAGAGCTTTGAAACCAAATCCACACAACACAATGTGGTATTCATACAAATCCATACAAACAAACTAAACCTAGAACATTGGAATGGAAACAACTTCAAATTATGATGTAGAGCATGGATTCAAGGTATAAAGAATCATTTTTTGCCACCATAATAAAAGTTATCACTTTCTTTCATCTTTGCATATTTTTTGATGTTTCAAATGATGCATTTCTTATATTGAAAAGTGCATTACCTTATTGAGCTTCTCTTTGTTTTGAGAATAGTTTAATATTCTCTACTTAATAGAGCCAACCATGTGATGGTGGAAGCTCATTTGGCCCCTCCCCCCTCACATCACTCTCAATTCCCCATACCCAATCATATAACATTAATCATTCATTCATCTATTAATAACATATAACATTCATTCATTAACATATAACATTCATTAATTAACATATTCACATTCATTCATTAACATATAATATTCATTCTTTCAGTTTTCACATATTATCAAAAATATGGTTGTCATGATATGATTACAATCACTTTTTTTTTGTTTCTTTTTTAAAGATAAAAAAATCTGAAGTGGAGTATCATTTTCTAAATCATCTATCCCTCATTTAGTTTTTCTTCCCTCTACTTGTGATCTTAATGTATGCCTAGTCGTCTGCTCATGACGTGGACACTACTACAAGGGGGGGTCTACTGTAATAACAAAGAAATGTTAAACTAGTATGTTTTATTATTATTGTTACAAGTATTTCATTAATTAAAAGAACATTAGAGTGGTTCTGTTTACTTGATGGGTCCACATCATGTTCCTGAACTTCTGTTATAGACTCATGCTCAACATGCTAAACACCCTCTAAATCCTAATCTACAGTTGAAACACGGAAGGTTACAGTAATTAATACACCAATTGAAATTAAATATGTTTGAAAGAACATGAGAGTGGTCCTCTTTACCTGATGGGGACACACCATGTTCTTGATCATGCTCAACATGTTGATCATGATCTACATGCTCTAAAGTTGAAACACAAAAGGTTACATTAATTAATACACCAATTGTAATTAAATATGTTTTAAAAAACTTTAGAGTGGTCCTCTTTGCCTAATGGGGCCACATCATGTTCTTGATCTTCTCTAGCCTGATCATGCTCAACATTTTGATCACGCTCTACATGCTCTAAAGTACTGGGATGCACACCATGACCTTCATCTGCAGGTTGTGCTCCACCCTCACCAGGCTGCATTCCAAGTTTGTGTTGCTCGTGTTTTTCTAGTGTTTCCTTTGTTGCCTTCGATGTGTCGGGAAGACTATGAAAAGTTTGAAATACATTAGATTATGTAAAAAGAAAGAGTAATCAGTATATAATTACATTGTTGATAGTATCACATACCTTCCTTGGCCCGGTGGTGTCTTTCCTTTTTTCTTTTCAGCCTTCTCCTTTCCATTCGACACCAGGTCCCTCCACTTCCTCTTCAGAATCATGGGGGGATGCTCATACTTTTTTTTCTTCTCTAAATGTGACCTATATTGGTCCCTCACATACATTAGATAGGTGCTGGCTTTCTTAAGAACCTTGGTTCGGTTGAATTTTTTATCACCGAACAACACAACTAAACAGTTAATGAGCTCATATTTTAAATCTTGATTTTGGGTATTCCACCATGTATGTATGGTGGGCCCAAAGAGCTCCAATGTAATATCACTTAGATGTTTATAAAAAATATCATTTCTTGCAAAATGATCATGGGATCAATAGTATAAAAAGAGCAATCAGTAAGTAAATTTCAATTGGATTATATATAATAATACTTAAAAAAATTTAAAGTACCTGGGACCTTCTCTATCTTCATGGGAAAGAAATCCACGGTCACCACAAATGTTACTAACAATGTTCCCATACTAGTAATATGGGAAGATCCAAGAAATGTTGCTAAACATCACCAGTACTAGTGGCCTTTGCATCCCTAGGTACATGTCCTAACGCATGTTCTGGCATGTGTTCAATGCCAAAAGGTGCATTAACGGATGCCTGCATGGAATGTGTTGCCAACATTTCAGATAAAAATATAGGCATGAATGATGGGGTCAGATGATGTGATGTATGCGCAAGAAGATTAGGATGGACACTTGTACCAACCCCTACTCCTCAGGTAGCACTTGCAGTACCCTAATCATGGCTAGGATCATCATGAGGAGGCAAATAACCCTATAAAAACAACACATATTTTAGTTCATGACATAAAAGAGTACAAAATATAAAACCATGAATGAACTTATGTTATAATTAAAGACGTCATGACAACTTACTCCCAAGTTTTGTGATATCTCAGTCAATATTTTAACCCTCTCTTATCTCATTTGTTTGAGGCACTATGAATATCAACTTAACAATTTCTTCATTGCATTTTTTTTGGATCTTCCTTATCATATCAAGAGGGCTTGTTGAATAAGCAATGTCATCATCACAAAATATTGACTCCACCTCACTATGGATGCTCTCATCTATTGCTGGTGCTTTTCCCCGATTAGTCAATTGCAACAAGAATATTAAAAACATTATCAAAATTAACCCAATAAACTTATAAAAAAAACATAATAATAAAACATTTTGCTCGTATCTAATTTGTACAATTACAATGAGGTAAACCTGTCGGGTAGAAGCGCCTGAAGATACATCGTGATCTATGCTCTGGGCTAGAGCCTTCACCATATGATCAATGTCTCTTTGTGATAGAAATTAAATATAAAAAAACATTACTGAAATGAAACCAATAGACTTACAAAAAAAATATAAGAATAAAATGGTATATTGGAGTCATTAATTAGATGTTGAGTAAAATGGTACATAGTACGTACCACCCCCATAGTAACTATGTTTGTAACTAATTGATTCAAATTGTAATCGATTAGCAACTCTTCCCCTGTAGTTATTAATTTTATCACACATATGAATACACAGTTTCCCTCGCGCGCCTCAAATATGCAATTGGGTTGCTTATTTGTTGACCCAGGTTGTGTACTATTTATAAACCCTACAATATTCCCTGATGCTTTTGGCCTTCTATCAATGTACATAGCCACTCCTTTATTTTGATCCTTATCATTTAGTTGTATATAATTTGTTGACAGTGCAGACCTACACATACTCCGTGTATATTGAACCAGTTGCATCCAATCTTTGTAACTGTAACAGAGTCCGACATACTCCATCAATTCAGTAAATTTGTCGTAACATTCCTTTATGCCATCCATGCAAAATAGGCCCAAACCATGTAATGATGATGGTGCTATGTGATATATCCTCTCGTTGATACAAAAATCAGTGTTTATTGGAGGAAGTTCCTTGGGTACCCATTGTTTTCGTAGATGTTTGTACCTCAAGGGCACCTCAACGTTGCCTATGCTCTCATCATAAAAAGAACATGACCCCCCTTCAGCAAGAATAAATTCCATGTGTTTATATAATTTTATTCTAATCTTTAGACCTCTAGTTGATCTCCCTCTTTTAGACATACTACATGTCTCGCTTTCCTCTTCTCTTCTTGAATTTCCCTCGCTAGAGGAAGACAGATCTGACAAATACCTATTTGGTGGTACCTGCACTCATAAGGATGTTGGATGAAGTTCTTCGATTGCGATGTGATCCTAAGGTGACATTATGATTAATCTATCATTTCATCACTAGAATTTCACAAGTTATAAGGTAATCAAGTCTTGATAGATTGCAAGTTATTGTTACTACCGTCCAAATGTGTCCATCAAAAATCAAATCTACTTAACTTTTAACTCCAAAACTTTGTAACAAGTGTTAAATGTGACTATGGTCCACCAATTACACAATCAAGGCCTCAAATGTATTCTCTAATTATAATCAAAGGAATTTTTCTCTTCATTCAAGTAAATAAAATTGAAGGGAAACACCACCAAGTGGTTTATTGGACACCTACATGACTAAAAATAGCAGCAAATTTACATTTAATTTCCATATGTCTAAGTGGTTAACGGGGAGGGAGTGTGTACTAGGCCTAGTTAAGTCATCATAATTTTATGCTTTGGCAATAAATTTATTTTAAGTCATCTTAAATCTTCCTATGTCTAATTGCTAGGAGACTTTTGGTATGTTTTAAGGTAGGATGATTGATGAAAGAGCCCAAAGAGACTTTCTCCATGGTATCCAAGTACACATAGTAGTTGTCCTCTCTTATATGGTTGGACATGATTTAAAGAACTTAGCTAGGAATTATTCATTTAACCTAAGTTTTTCTCATAATGCCATCATTGGAAAAGTATGGTCAAATTTTTCTATTATGAAGAATTGGTCTATGTGCCTCTACTAATCACTATAAATGTTTGTAAGGATAAAATGACTAATTGCATTAGCTATACCTTCTTTATTTCTCATCCTGCACCCTATTCATGCATCCTACAATTACAACAGTATCCATGGGGCCTCTTACACAAGCTACAGTAATCACAAAAAGTGTAAGAGCCCCTTTATATCACATTTCAACTACAAAACCCTCAAAAATAGGGTAACTCAGATTATGATTTGTTGGTGAGCTATATGGACAAAATCATTAGCACCAACTCATTCTTGTAGTCTTTTGAAAGAGAAGTGAATCAGGTGGCAGTTAAGTACAAACCTTATAGTGTCAAGGTGAATGAGGTGATCAATTTTGATTGGACAACTGATAAAGAGTACCAGAAATGGGTAAATTTATATTTAACTAAGGAAGAGTGAAAAGGAGTAGGCTACTAATAGTTTACAAATTAGCTATTATAGTTACAACATATTCCAGTTTTGTTTTTTGGTGATAGTCTAGGCACAAAATTCTTGAAGTTTTTTGTTGCTGCATCAACCATTCTTAGTAGGCACGATGAACAAGAAGATTCTCTAGGAAGATTGTTGTTGTAACAAATTTTTGGAATATCACAAGGCATTCCAATTGGCTTGTGACACTTGTGCTTAATGGCCCAATGCTTATTTACTCCTTTTTCTATAAGAAGGATTTCAAGACCAGAAGTATGGGTTAGTAAGTTAGATATTTTTGGTATAGTCTAGATGAAGTTGCAGAGAAAATTGTAAAGTATGATGGTTTTACGGAAAATGCAATTTAGGTTTTGAGTCATTCTATAGTAGGTTTTGAATTCATGGGGATTTGATGTTTTATGACAATACTAGCATTTGAATTGATATGATTAATTTGAACTAATGTCTCTCCATTGTACAAGCATATCTGAATTTTGAATAAAATGATCAATGGTTGTTTCATTCATTTCACTGTTGTGGTGTGTATGATTCTTGTTTTAGGTTTAATTCAAGGAATTAATTAAAATTCTTGAATGGGATTGTAGGTGGATATGTTCTGTATAAAGATTTGATAAGTAGTATTGGGTTAGAATACATATTGATGAGATTGTAAAGCAATGTTATCAAGGATCTTATATGTTATGTGTTAAATCTGTCATAAACCCTTAGATGCTTATAAATTTGACTCCTCTAATCAATATATGGCACTAATCTAAGTTGTACTTATTCGTATGGTTTAGTATTTATTTTCCCTTACCTAGAGCTTGCTACAAATTTCAAATCAATGACTATCTTATACTATGAATTGTTGTTGTAGTTATCTCATGCTCCAAATAGTTGATATTATTGATAAACAACCAATTCTATTCGGTATTATCCTATTATGTTGAGCTATTAAATGAGATTATCTATTGTTGTTAATGTTGTTTATGATGATGGTGCAGAGGTTGTAAATGCATTAAAGGATCACCCTCCCAGGTCTTGTAGAGCCCAAAGTTTAGGAGGTCTTTCAAATCCTCGTCAGTTGGTCCAGGTCCTTCAAGCTACCCTTTATTGGAATTAGAAATTCCATAGGTAGATTAGAAGCTCAATCTGCTTACCGTAAAAACAACCAACACCTTGCATATGTTTGTAGTGGAGGTATTAAAGAAGAATTGTATGCCTCTATTTCCATTCATTAGATCTACCTTAGCCTAGCATATACTTGGGCTAAGTCTATAATTGCTTTAGACTCATGCGATGAAGGCTATGTGTGATGAAATCCTAGACCTCAACCAAGATGTGGGTAGATTATGGGAGTTTTTCCAAGACCTAAGGTTGGTCGATAAAAATGTGAAAGACTAAGCTATTTTATTTTTTTGTCTTATCTTATACAATTTTACGAGAATGGGGGTGCCAATGTACGAGAAGATCTTTGGAAACTAGGCATGAAAATTGAAGGTTAAACAGAATGGGGGTGCCAAACTTACAATACTCATTGCCCCTTGGTCATCGATTTTCCCTGAGCGCCCTCAACTTCATCATCAGCACTGGTATTGACCTTGTTTTCACTCCTCCAAACTCTTCCTCGGCATTGATATTGACCTTGTTTTCACTCCTCCAAACTCTTCCTCAGTGCTGATATTGACCTTTTTTTCACTCCTCCAAACTCTTCCTCGATGCTAGTATTGACCTTTTTTTAACTCCAAACTCTTCCTCGACACTAGCATTGACCTTGTTTTCACTACTCCAAACTCTTCCTTGGCACTAACATTGACCTTGTTTTCACTGCTCCAAACTTTTCCTCAGTGTTGGCATTGACCTTGTTTTCACTACTCCAAACTCTTCCTTGGCATTGGTATTGACCTTTCACTTCTCCAATTTGATGAGCTATAATTTGGTTTTGTTAGGTTTTATAGTATGTTAATTAAGTTCAAAATTTTGGCACCATTTAGATAGGTTTTAATATTCTACAATATAGTTAAGTATATATTAGCTATACTTTACATAATAAATAATATAATTATTCAACTTATTATAATTATATATTATATTCTTCAACAAAATTATTAAATACGTATAAAATTATTATAATTAATAATTAATAATAAGTATATTTTTATATAATACAAAGTTTAATTAATATAATATATATTTAATATAATAGTAATATATATTAATATGAGAGAGAGAAACTAAATTTTGATTGGTTGTTTCATGTCAACAATCTAAGGATGGCATGTGTCCTTGGGGAGTTATGCTCAAGGTAGCATGCCATTTGATTAAAGATATGATAGTTCTCCTTTAAGACCTCTTCAATGTACCCATTGCACACTTAAGGAGACAAAGATAAATATAGGAAAGAAAATATAGAGAGAGAGGAGATAATGACAAACATACAAATAGAAAGGAGACAAAGAGATGGGGTAGAGATAAAGAGATAAGGATGAATAGATGAGATATGGGGAGGGTGATTGATATATCTCCTGTCCTCTCTATATCTCTATATCTCCCACACTATCCTATGTCACTCCCTCTCCCCTCGTTCCTCCATCTCTCCTCTATAAATCTATCTCTATTTCTCTTTTTATCTCCCTCTCACTCCTCTCTCTATCTCTTTCTATCTATATCCCTTTCTCTCCCTCCCCCCTCTCTATCTCTCACCATATCTCCCTCCCTATCCCCCTATCCATCGACTCTCTATCTCCACCTATCTTCCTTTCTCTTCCCATATATCTCCATCTCTCTTTCTCTTCCCATATATATCTATCTCTCTCTTTCTCTCCCCATCTATCTCTATCTCCCCATATATTAACTAAGAAGCCATGCAAGCATACAATAGTATATATTGTTAAAACTATAATAATGTTTTATTAAACTATAAGTAACACTTATCTTTCTAATGTCAATACTTCTTATAAAAATAGTGTTTTATTAAACTATAAGTAGATTATTGTCACCACTCTTCATTCAACATGAAATGCCAAATGTAGCAATTTTTTTGTTGCTTTTGTCAAGTTTCATTAACCAAGCTATTTACTGGGTTGAATAAAGTTGTGTTATGACCCTTCATCTCTTTAAAAATATTAGACAATATTAGAAAGATCATGAAGGGGAGAAAACTAAACTCCTTCAAAATAGGGGTAGTTGAGGGTTTGTTGGTTTTCTTTGTATACTATATACTTAGTTCCTCTAGGATAAATAAGTCACTTTAGATCATTTTCTTAGTTGTGTATCCTAACTAATATAGAGTAAGCTTTTTCATTTTAATTGACTACTACATAATAGTTTGTGTTGAAAGAATTTTTCCATTCTTTGTAGTTTTTTCAGTGGAATACAAATCATATTTAATTTCATGCCAATATACTTCTTTCATAAAGATATTTGTTTGAAATAAGTTCTTCATAACACATCTAATCAAATCATAATTAAAATATCAAAAAGGCAATAGAAATTTTCTAAAGAAAAGAACAATTGACCCAATCATAAGTGTATGGCCTTCGAAGAAAGGAGTGATCCACCTTAGCAATAACAACTACCTAATTTAGACCTGGGTATGTGCAGGATCATGATGCGCCAAAAAGTGGCAACATGAAAAAAGTAGCATTTTGAATTCGCCAAAAAACGTGAAAATCTCGAGTTGAATTTTCTTTTGGGTTGGGTGTCAGTACATTGCTCCATAGCAATGCCCAAGCCAAAGTACTACAAATTGGATATCCGATTTGTTTTGGATATCCAATTCGTGTCTAATATCTAATTTGAAAAACATTTTAGAATGTAATATTTTGGTGCTATAAATCAGATATCTGATTTTTGCACACATATACCCAAGAGTAATTAGGAAGTGGAGGGTGGGAAAGAGAGAGAGAGAGAGGGAAAGGGAGAGATAGAGAGAGAGAGAGAGAGCGAGAGACAAAGAAAGGGGGAGACAGAGAATTAGGAGGGGGAAGGGAGAGAGAGAGAGAGATAGAGAGAGATGGGGAAAGGGAGAGAGAGATATATATAGAGAAAGAATTAGGAGGGGGAAGGGGGTAGAGAGAGAGAGAATTAGGATGGGGAAGGGAGAGGGAAAGAGTGTTGAGGGTAGAGGGATAGAGGTTTAAAAGGTTTAGGGTTTAAGCGTTTATGGTTGAGGGTAGGAGGGAGGGACTTGAGAGAGAGAGAGGGAGGGAGTGGGAGAGAGATAAAGGAAAGGAGGGTTAATGGTAGAGGGTAGATGGTTTAAGGGTTAATGGTTTAGGTTTAAAGGGAGATATATAGAGGGAGTGAGTGAGTGAGTGAGAGAGAGACCTAAGAGAGGGAGAGGGGGTAGGATATTGAAGTTACTTGAGAGAGAGAAAGGGAGGAAGTGTGAGAGAGATAGAGGGAGGGAGGGTTAAGGGTAGAGGGTAGATGGTTTAAGGGTGGAGGGGAGAGAGATAGAGGGAGTGAGTGAGTAAGAGAAAGACCTAAGAGAGGGAGAAGGGGTAGGAGGGAGAGACTTGAGAT
>VDFB02373365.1:189564308-189627391 GCA_007258455.2 Sequoia sempervirens | reverse complement strand
GGGATTCAATCAACTATTTAAAGGAGTTGGTAGGAAGTTGGAGGATCCATTGTTTGAGACATAAAGAGTAGAATGGCTTGTGTCATGATTGTTACCTATGATTATATCATCATTAAATTGGAGAGTATTTTAAACATATGAAAAGTGGTAGACTTAAATAAAGGATCGAATTTCATCCCTAAGAAGAAAAATGAAGAAAATATCAAGATCAAAAAGTTGAAATTAGAATTGGAATAGTAAAAAATTAAGACATCTTAGCAAGAGGATATAATAATCATGACATGAAATCTAGTAGAAGGAAGGATATTTGGTGCTCTTATTGTTCCAATGAAGGAAATCTAAGTAATAAATTCTTAGTTGAATAAGGGAAAATAAGAACTATTACAATAAAAGTTGAATTTATAGAACATCCAAGGAGGCCACAAAGTGTTTTATGTGGTATTTGTAGTGAATGAGATGATTGTGAAACTAGAGACTATCCATCTTTACTATTTTAATTAAAAGATGAAGAAGAACATAAACCTTGTTGCAATCAAATATGTGAGGATAAAAATCCCTATCATAGGGGTATGGCAAGGGGAAAAGGTTTGGCAAAAGTGGCCTTTCATAAATAAAATTATAATTATAAACAACATAAATGGAGAGACCAATGTAATATAAACTCAGTTCAAAATGAAATACCACAAGTCCTAGAAGATAAATCTTCTACTAGTTATGAGAATTATTACAATGATAATAGACCATGTCATAATAAGTTTAAGGAAGGACATGGTAGAAGAAGAGGTTGAGGTCAACGAAGAAGAAAATATGTTACTTGTTACAAATGCAATGAACCAAGATACCATGCAAATGACTCTAGGGAGGAAAAAAGAAAGAATTTTGGTTTTTCAATGATTCCAACCATAAATTTTTGATTTCCCAAGAGGTAAACAATATTACAAAAATAGTTAGACCCAAACTATAGTAAATATTTATTTAGACCAAATGTACCAAGAGAGGCTACAATTATAATGAGCATACCAAAGGACAATCCTCTCAATGCTTGTAGGTATCACAAAGCATTGATGAGTACAAGGAAGAAAACCATTTGATAAAGTAGAACCAATTAGAGAAATAACATTTAGAGAAGAAGAAGAATATTTTTTTACAATTTAATATGAAAAAGAGTTTAATATGTTATCATTTATTTGGAAAAACTTAAATTAGTCAAATTAATTTGAAATAAATCTAAAGTATGAGAAATAAGTCAATACTAGTAAAAACTAGTAAATATGATCTTTGAATTTGGTGAAATTTTTGAATTTGATTTAAAAGAGGTAAAATTAGTTAGAAATTATGTGTATTAGATTCAAAGTTAAATGTAATCTAAATTAAGTGATTTTAGTTGAAATTGGTTGAAATCGTTAACATGTCTCAAATGTATGAAAATTGATCCAAATTGGCCAAGATAAGGTAATTTATTTGCAATAAGATGAATCACTAAAAATTGATCAAAATTCTTTGAAATTGATGTAAATCATGAAAAATAATTCTAAAATAGTCAAAATCAATATAAATAAAGAGGAAATAAATTGTTAGTGGTTAATAAAAAAAAATAAACTAAGCAGTCCATTATGATATTTGGTAAGAAGTTAATCACTAGTGGTTAGTTGATGGTGGTTTAGTTGGAGGTTAGTTTGATGGTATGTTAATTATGGTAGTTTAGTTAAAGATTATTTTGATGGTATATTAATTTTGGTGGTTTAGCTAAAAGTTAGTAATGTTAGATTTTGGGACATACAATGTAACTTATGATCTAATGTCCATGAATCAATCACAAACCAAAAAATAAAATAAGTTATTTTATAATAGTTGAACAAA
Source organism: Sequoia sempervirens (assembly GCA_007258455.2). Taxonomy (NCBI): domain Eukaryota; kingdom Viridiplantae; phylum Streptophyta; class Pinopsida; order Cupressales; family Cupressaceae; genus Sequoia; species Sequoia sempervirens. Next base: position 189,625,531 of record VDFB02373365.1, on the reverse strand, counting down.
AATGAGCCATTAACTTTTTTTGAATATATATGCCTTTTGAATGAACAAGTGAGGATGAGAGATGTCTAAAATATCCATGAGTTAACTCCTAATTTTGGGATAAATTAACTTAGTCAAGTAAGATGGAGATGACTCTTGATTGCGCAAAGGTGACACCTAACTTATAATAGAAAATTGATGAAGAGTAGTATTTAATGAACTCAAATCAAAGGTGGTCCACATATCATTATTATCTACCCATGGAAAATAAAAAATCATATTATCTTAACTAAATTTAATATATAGATAAAATATTATACTTAAAAATATAATACTATCCTAACTGAGTATAATATACACCAACACCCCTTTATATACAATTTAAGGAGAAACAAAAATAGTTTCTAACAATGAAACTATATTAGATAGTTAATACAAACATAGAAGCCCCAAAAAAATAAGAGAGAGAGAGAGAGATCTAAAGAAAGAGAAAGAACCCCACAAGAGTGAGGATAAAGAAATAGAGTAATTTGGAGATTTATTTAATATTGATTCTTAATGTTTTACATAGAGGGTATTAACTACAAGTTTCATAAAAAAAATTGTTAGGTTGGTTGTAGTCTATCAATGGAATATCAGGGCTCTTTATGCAACAATTTTAAGTCTAACAACGATTGGTTGTGTTCAATTTTATTTTAATTATAAGTCTAACAACGATTTGAAGAATGTAGAGGGGATCTAAATTCAAATTGTGATAATTTAATTTACACAACACAATGTAACAATTAGATGATTGCCAAGTAACCCATGTGATGAAAGGCAATACTAGTCACAATGAAAAGGGTGAAAAGGATGGCCCTAGTACCAAAACTAGAGCAAGTAAGAAGAAGACCTTTGAAGAGGATAAAAAGGAGTTGCTAGATTTTGCTAAGCTGCATGAAAATTTTTATCAACAAGAAATGGAGGTTGTAGAAATCCTTAAACGTATGTAATTGGTGGTGTGGGTTGTTTAACACTTTTTGGTTTTGTACGGCTTGTCTTTCCTTTTTTATGCTTTATAAGTGTGGGTTGTTGTGGATGGTAGTTTGTATTTTGGCTAATCTTTAGCTATTCTTTTGCTTGTAACAAGGTTTCAAGGCCCCTTCAAAGCCTATTTTACCCTTTATAATAAAAAAAATTAGATGATTGCAAAGGTGATTATATTCAAATCAACATTCAACATTTATTTCACTAGAATGACAAATATAAACCATGACATGTACAAGACAATTCAACAATTTGAAACACAATTGATATATTGGGGGATTACAACTTACATACAACTAAGGATCTATTAATTGGATGATTATGGTTACCCACAAAATACTGATTGATCAAATAGATGATTTCAAAAGATTATATGTATAATACACAATATTTTACCTATTACATAACACAAAAGTGATCAATTATACATATACTCTTTGTATTAATTTAGGAACTAATATATATATATATATATATATATATATATATATATATACACGTTCATTATAATCAATTTGTTACAATAAATCTAATCTATAACACACTATACCATTCAACTATTCAAAACACAATTAAATAAAGAGAAAGACTCTAAAAACGGCTCTAGGAAAATTCACCGCCAACAATTCACCATCGAAAAATTCACCGCCATGACAAATTCACCTCATGGAAAATTCACCACCATGATTCAACAACCAGACAAAACTACACCTGGAAAGAAACAAACCTTGCCTCCCTGCAAGGGTGTTTGAAAGGAAGGTGACCTCAACTAAACGTATTGTTAGAAGGTGACCTCAACTAACCTGACTTGGGATGAGCTCTTACTTGAAGTTGCCTACTATAGTATGTCGAGACTACTAGTACCAAGGGCGAATAGGTCAGTGGGGTTGGTACCGATGGGGTGGGAGATATAAGGGCTCTTGGTGGTGCTTGCTATGGATTTGTAACTGGTACTACTAGATATATGTATCTATACCTAGTATTGGATATACTCATGGATCAATTGCATCTGGATCGAGATCAACTGCTTCATCCTCTCCTCAACTATATCCACCCAAAACTAGTCGATTCCCTCTCCAAGTCTATTACGTTGTATGTAGGGCGAGGCTTTTTTGGAAGCCGTCTAGCCCTCTATCATGTAAGGTCTAGGAGGGCTATTGAAAGGTGGGGGGTATCATCCATTTGTTCTTGTCCAGCTGATGGTGGTGAATTTTCCATGAGGTGAATTTGTCATGACATTGAACTTTTCCGCGGTGAATTTTCTGATGATAAATTATTGACAGTGAATTTTTTGAAACCTAAAAACTCTCATTTTTATGTAAATTGGATACACACCTAAATCCATTATAAGTAGCAACTTACAAGTTTAACAGCCAACAAAATTGAACATTTTGAAGGGACATTGACCTGGCTTGGTGGCACATCTTCTCCTTGCTGGCATGGAAAAACCGTGTGAAATGCAGGCAGAATGCAACCACCCCAAATATCTAAATAATAGAGGAATTGCCTCTGATAGCTACAATCCAAATATGATTCCCATTCTTTGCTTAGATTTAAGCCAATAAAGCCAAAAACAACCCAATTCAAGGAATTAATTGCCAAGACCAGTTTGACTGAGAGTTTCCAGACACAACCAATATTTGATTGATTATGTTTTATTTGCAATAGATATCAGAAGCCACGTAAGAACTCCTATTTTATATATATTTGAGGTCTTCAGTCCCCATAAATTTCATGGGGGGAGACAAAAACCTGTTGCATGTGCACAGATGCGCCATTACAGACAAAATCATTCAAGACGGTCTTCTTATTCTTTTAAGAAAAGAAATGCAAATACCAATTCATATATTCCCAAACAAAATCACCCAAAATCATGTCTTCTTCCTTTTTGTTTCATAGATAACGACCATCTAAAGGATTATCCTTATCCAAATCAGTCTCTTTTTTCCTCTGTTCACATATGCATATGAAAATAATCTACGAGGGGCTAAATATAAATATATTGGATGATTATTTAGATAATCTTATCATGCTTTAAAACTTTCTATCCACCACTAACATCAATAGTTGAGTAACATTTAAACTGTTTAAATCTTTCCCTCTCTTCAATATGGAGAATTTAAAGTTAAAATATCACTTTTTAGATTATCTTGACATTTATCATGTAATGAATTAGTAATTTATTTTCAATTAAATGATTTTAAAGAATTTTTAAGAATGGATTTCTCATTTCATAAATAAACTACAATAATATTATAAATAAAAACGATAATAATAAAATCATAGATCATTGCAATACATGAAAGATACAACTTTTTAAAATTCTTATGATACATACAAGAAAAATAATAGTTTGAAATTAGAATTGTGATAATAAAAAGACTATTAAAATCACTAGAGATTGAATTTATATGCACCACATATTTCGTGAAATAGTCATATTAAATAATAACAATAATGACTAGAGAAATAAAAAAATATTGTGATTGCTCATATGAGCTATTCTAGGGCTTTCAAATGGGCCCATTCCTAACTGTTATGGAGTTTGCTTTAGAATTTTTGTCTTCAAAGGCCTACATCTATAGACAAATATGCAAACAAGATTGAGAGAAAAAGGGACATAATTTTGAAAGGATAAGAGGACTTTGGTTGATAGGAAAGTAGTTGTAGCATGCAACACATCTAGGTAGGATGTGTTAACAATTGTTGTCTTTCTTTATACATGTGTCACTTGCTAAATATTAGTTGTGTTATCATCTATGAGTGGGGAACAATCCAACGGTATTTATGTGTTGGAGAAGTGTAAATAAATAAATTTGATTGACTCGAGTTTTCTTAAGGTTTCAACTAATCCCTTCGCAAGATAAGACTAAAGAAATTAATTATTTTGTTGTTTTATGAAAAAAATAGTAGTAAAATGTTTATTCTTATCTAAAATGTGTTTCAGACTATTTAAATTGCATTAACCTAAGCTAGAATAATGAGCCAAGAAATAGAAAATTTGAAAAAACTAGAAACACGAGAAAAATCTAAACACTAACTATAGAATAGTAAATGTAAGATAAGAGAGAACACCAAAAGTGATTTTGGAAGCTATTTAGGATTGGTAATAGTGCATCTACTCTAGATAATCCTATAATTTGTTATAATCCTAGCTCCACATTGTCTTCTTAGAATGATAAAAAACTAAAGTATCTTATAAAATATATTCCAAGTGCACATAAGGAAAGGAAAATACAAATTAGAAAGCACTAAAATGAATAGGAAAGTATATAAAAACAATAAAATTGTCTAAAATAACTATCTTAAATGGAATGATGAAGTAACAAGGGATGAGAAGAATGGAGCACAAACATCCATGCTTTTGAAATGCTTCATTTATCTATTTATAAATAGAAAGAAAGGTTGTGATTGCTTAGGAGCTTACTTGTTGGTCAAGCCCCCACTTTGGTCTTTCAACTTCTACATGGGTAGTCAATGGAATGATAAAAATAGAGTTCATGTGTTCTCTTAAATCCTATGTGTGTTTAGAAATTAAGAATAACAAAATAAAAACTATCTATAATTGCTAAAACTTTGTTCTACAAAGATTAACACCCTAGTGTGTGTAAATGAAAAGGTGATGGGAGATAAAATCCCAAGGTTCCAACAAGATGGTGTATTGAGAATAACTACATGATGAATTTACACAAACCACTTGCAAAGAGAGTGAGCTCGAGTGAGAACAAAAGATCTATGAGGATGATAGGGATTGTATTATTTGAACATGTTATAAAGTAACAAAGATACAAATAGTGAAAATACTAGAGAATAAACAAAAAATATATGCAACATCACTTGGAAAAAGGAGACTTGGGAGAGAATTATCCTTTAGATAATGATTAGGATTTTTAATGGTTGTGAGTAGAGATACTATAACATAGATGCATAAACAATGAATTGAAAAGTTGTTATTCAAGGAACAAAATAAAAATGTCATCACTTGCTCAAACTTTTAAATTCACATCATAAAAGTGTAGAGAGGTGAGGGAGTTTGAGAGGCCAAAATATGACTATTCAAATTGTGTCCAATGGCTCAAGTGATAGTTATGTAGGTAATATTGAAGGTTGCAAAGTGGATGGGTTGGTAAAAAATATTGTAATATAACCACACTATCAAAGGATGACAATGCAATCATGCAAAGATCTGTGTCAATGATAGAATCCAAGTACAATAGTAAAAAATGGAAATGTGTAACACTAGACACAAGGGACATATACAGACATAAAGATTTACATTTGACTTAATAAATAGAAACACAAAACCATGTTGGGACTATTGGGAAAATATGTATTATTTTCCTTGCATAAAATTATTATTGTTTGTGGTGTACCTAGGGAATCTACAAATGCATGCATCACATGGATCAAACACTCTTGGAGCCACTTTGTATGTTGTATATAACATTGGGATAAATATTTAATGTAGGTTGCACATTGAGAAAATATTTGATATTAGAAAAACTTAGTACAAAAAAGGGAAAACTTATTACTAAAAAGTAAATGAGGGGGACATAGTTTTGCAAGTTAATGGTATTAGACACATGGTTTATGTAATACCACTTGGTGGTTTTGTACAAGCTAATTTCTATAAAATAAAGTACATGAGTAGTTATTGATGTTGGCTACCATAACCTTTGGCTTGTTGGATAAGGTTCGATTAAGCATCTCTTGTAGGTTTGATATGTGAGGTGGTAAAGCATGGATTGGGATGTGTGGTTACATCAAAATCTCATTTTGTTACTCACATGAAGTGCAAGTAGGGAGCTTGATATTTCAAAAATATTTATGGGGTTAGTTACAAGTGTATTGTAATATTATTTAATGAGATAATAAAGTGGGTGTGTGAGTGCTTTTAGAGGCTAGGTTTTTCCTAGGGTAATTCTCGTGTCATCTTGATGGCATGTTTTCTATTCCTTTTCATTGTGAATTTTGAATACTTGTTTGCATATTTTCTCTCTTGGGGTCATGTGGAAATATTGTATTATGGCTACAAATTTTATTTTAGGCACCAAAGGTGGTACAAATGCCAAAGTAGGGCTAAGTGATCCCTAAAAGTATGCTATAGTGAATGGACACTAAATTAAGGCCAACTTGTACATTTGTCAAAATTGTACAATATATAATTTTAAGCTTACAAAAAATAGTGGGGACAATAGTTGTGTGAGTAGTACTAACAAATCTTTCCAATTATGAAGAATTTTCCCAACAAATATTATACTCACTAAATTCTATTGGTTAAAAAATGATGTCTTAGCCCTCTTCTTCTAACATCATGGTGTGAGAAAATATAATCTTTCCTTATAAGTAATCTATGCTAATCCATAAAAAGATACACATAATTATAAGTTAATTTAAATTAAAGTGAGTTTGTTTTGAGATAGAATATTTGAATAATTAAATGTCATATTAGGGAATTTAATGTGTAGAAGGATGGTATATTAAAAAATGACACCAAATGGATAAGTTTGTCAAAATCTCTTTGATGTTAGCCCTAGAAAATAGTGTCTCTCTATTAGTGAGTTACTTGGGTTTCTACATTGGATCTCATCTTTTCCAAAGGATAAGTTTGTGAGTTGGGGATAAATTTGCAACCACACATTTGTACCTATACTTCAAAATTTTCTTGGCAATCAATAATTTTTTCTTTGTAACGTTCTTTTTATATTTGATCTTTTGTTCTAATTCTTCTATCAATCTTAGGAGTATACAATAAATTAAAACATAGATTTTCTAGGTTGTTGTACAACCAAATTTATGAACTTTAGCTCAATCAACTCCTTGATATCAAACAATATTAAAGACAACACACAAACCTATAATACAAATTATTTACTCTTTTTACAATGCCAAATCAAAATGTGTTGCTATTCATTACTCTAATGCTCTATAGTATTTATGAAAACAATTTATTGTACTTGATTGATTTTATTTTTTATTCCTAACTATTACAATGAATGCATTGAATTCCTTTAAATAATAGTGTGTAGCACCATATGTCAAATATGTGTTCAAGTGGCTCAAATTAGAAGGGTGGAGAAGGCCATTTGGCCAAATTTGAAATTTGAATTTTATTAGAAAGGGACAAGTTCATGACTATGAAGTTATCCCTATGACCATGGACCTCTCTTGAAATGGAATAATGGTTAGATCTAGGTGATACTTATCACTAAATAGAGGTAGGTGTATAATTAAGTGTAATAAATAAATAAATATGTTGAAAGTATAAAAGAAAGTGTGTGTGTGTGTGTGTGTGGATAGGATACTGATAAATGTATAGGGATATGCATGTGCATGTATAAATGGATAAAGAGGCTAGGGAAATGAGCCCCAAATTTGCATAAGTACATGTCATATGTCAAGTATGTATATGTTTGTGACATTACCTCAAAAGAGACACAAAACTAAACAGTAAATGAAAATCACATGTAATCTAAGATACCATTTTTAAAAAGTATTGTGCATATCTAGGAGCTCCTCTAGCTAGTTTTGCAATCTTTTATAGACTCTTTTAGACCCCTCTAACAAGTCTAGACACACTTCTCTCAACCCTCTTTTTTTTCATGTTATTTCTATTATTTTATCTATTTTTAAGATAAAAAACTATTTAATAAAATATATTTTATTGTTTGATAATAAATTTTTTGATAAATAAATAAACTCAATAATTCAAATTAATATCAAACATAATTACACTTAATAATTTAAATGATATTTTAAAAAATTAATATATGAAAAAAAACCATAAAAATTACCATATTATTTGTTAAATTATTCATACATAAAGAAAATATCTTTAACATAACTACTATTTAAAAAGGTCATCTTAAAATTAATCAAAATATTCAAATCTAATAAAAAAATTAGATCCTTTTAAAATCTTAAATCAAACTAACTTTTAACATTTCAAACCCACTTAAAAACTAATAAAGTTATATTAATATTCAATTATATAATAAATGTTGATGAAGACTAATTAATGCAAAACAAATATAAAAGTGGGTGTTTTATATTATTATGATTAGTTAGTCTAGATAGTGATTTTAATTATCAAGTTGGATTTTATTAAAGATTCATACCTAGCTAGGCAAATTCCTTACCTTAGAACTTCGTCATTGCTTACGTCATCTAATAAAAAAGTGGCAATTAAGGTCAAACTTTCGTATTCCTTAAGAGCTAACATGATTCGTTCACTTTTTTTTAAAGAAAATCTATTAATTAATTAAAAAGAGCAATGAACGTCATATTCTCATTCCATGTGATATTCTTTTTTATTGGAGTAAGGAATAAAATGTTTACAAAGATGAATTAGGTTGTATTATAACAGCTAGAAATGTGATATTCTTGTCCTTCATGCAAATCATATACATGCATTCAGAGAGAAATAAATTTGGCCAGTTCTTTCAAAAGATCTTGGATTATTTTTTAAAATGAGGAAATGAGTATAATTATTTTATGTAAAGCTTTTGGGGTGTAGATCAGTTGGTCGAGCCGTTGAAAGACACATACGATCAATGCAAGTTCAACCATCAACTAACCTAGCGGCTTACACTATGGGGCCGGTGTTGGGCTTCGTGTGGCCCAGAGGTGGACTAGTCTCATCTGATAATGAAAACTTAAGAGAAGCATGATCGGTCATGGGGACACCACCTCTGAGGAAATAATAATAATAATAATTATTATTATTATTATTTTATGTAATAGATCTTAAAGATGTATTAATATATAATAGAGTTTTAATAATTGTCATTATAAATAGATATGTTTATAATTTGTATTAAAATAAATAGTTTTGTTAAATTATGTGATTTTTATTGGGATTTAATTGTATATTTTTTTGAGTCAATCTTATTTATTTATATTTCAGGAGTAGTAGGGGTTCACAAGAACCTAGTTCTCATGAGAATGAATGGTCTACTTAGTACTCATTGCATTTAGGGGAAAGGACCGAGTACTTGAGCATGTTCCAATAGTTGTGATAGCATTTGTTTATAAAATGCCCAATATTTTTAACAATATTGGACCAATAGTTGTGACTTTAAAGTTGTTAGTGTTGATGATAACTACCCATAATTAAATGAAATGTATTCCTTAGAGCTAAAAGGCAACCAATCATGTGATGCCACATCAACACCCAATAAAACATGATGTAAATGCACAAGTATCGGTCTCACTTTTTTTTGGGCCTTTTTGGACACCTTGACAAAAAGCATGTTGATGTGGCATCATATTTGATGATGTGGCCCTAAAACCTTAGTTATAAGCAGGGGACTTGCCAATTAAGATACTGTAAAAAATTGGGAGTGATTTGGAAATTTCCACATAAGATAATTAGAAGCGTGAAATTAGTGTGCTCAATTGTTGGGTCCTCTCCCCTAGATGCACAAGTATCAGTCTCAAATTTTTTTTTGGTCTTTTTGGACACCTTGACAAAAAGCATGCTGATGTGGCATCATGGCCTTGAAACCTTAGTTATAAGCAAGGGACTTGTCAAGTAAGTTGTTGCAAAAAATTGTGAGTGATTTGAAATTTCCACGTAAGATTTTGAGATGTGTGAAATTAGGGTGCTTAACTACTGGGTCCTCTCCCCTAGGTGATGTTCAAAGTCATAAAGCATAGCCACTTCTTAGGAGGTCACCCATCCCATTACTCTTCTGACAACAACCAAAATAGTTTTATGGATGACTATGTTTTTTCTTATACTCTCTTTTTAATTTAGCAACATTATTTGTTTTTAAATTTTAATTTTATGATGATCCAATATCTACATTTTTCTATTAATATATAAATTTTGAACAAATGTGTTAAAATGGGACAAGTATAAAAAATTAAAAAGAATAGCCATTATACATAAGGGAGATTAAGGGCCAAGCTTTTATACACTATTTACGTCTATCTCATGAAGTTAAATTTTTTAACTTGAGGCAATTTTATTTCTAGATTGGAGAAAAACTATCAAAAATGAAAAATTGGTCACTTCAAAAAACCAAACCTAGGGAATAAAACCATAAAATAGGCAAATTGTGACATACAACCACTAAAATAATCACTTATTAACACTTTAGAAACATTTGCATCCCTCCACAATTCCCAATTTTTTCTATTCTCCAAATCTCTTCAAATGTTTGATCATCTTCAAGAAAGTTTTGATGTTTATTATCTTTAGGAAAAGCCCCTAAAGATGTCTATTGTACCACCCAATTCAAATAGCCAATTTGGTTGCAAGTAATAGGTTGTAAAATTAAAACAAAAGGACATTGTTGCATCATCCAAAACACCTAGACATGTCAGAATGTCATTATATTCATATTAATGACATCACACTTGATCATCTAAAATCATTTACCAATTTATCAACTTGATGCAAATTCCATATTCCTCCCTCTAAGCAACCTCTTCTCCTCCCTAACTTAAAATTTTATAAACATAATTAAATATTTATTGTATTTATCACATTTAAATTCTAGATTAACGAGCATAAAGAGTTAAAGAGATCATCTTTCTATATTTTTTCTTTACACAAGCTCCAATTGCCATATGAAACCAACTTCAATTTCATTAAAGTTGATATTCTTTCCATAGCTTTGTAAGTTTTTATATTCCAAAGCGTATTCAAATAATTGTGAATCATTATATTTCCCATGCGTTAGTTTTTATCATTTTTACCAATTGTTTTTTGTGGGACTTTTCAATGATGTAAGTGGATTAATATTTGAAAGGAAATCAATTAATATTTAAACCTTGTGTCTAGCTATACAACTATTATTCCAATTGACTTTACTTTTTATGGCCTATTTTTTATAGGCATATGTTCTTTTCCAAATTCAGGGTAAATAAAAGTAATTATAATTAGTTTATTTTAATTGAATGAATTGAATTTAGAAATAGTATTTAAATATATTATAAAATTTGATAAAGATGGTTAAAATATTTAGTTGTGTGGGGTAGGTATATGTTCTATTGTAACTTGTATTTAATGAATTAATTTTGGTTCCTACTATCATATCTTAAATTATGAAGTTAATGATTTATATTATATTCAAGTTTAATTGAGCACATGTAATTCCGATTTATGCGTAGTGCTCCAAAAGTAATTATTATTAAGAATAAGTGATTAAATATGTAATTATGATGAGTGTGCTCTCTTTTAATTAGATATTAACAATACATATGTTTAATTTGATAAGATTCGTTAATTTGACACATGCTAGATTAGCATATATGATGATTATTTATTATGGTATAGATTTTTTTATTTCAATTTAATTTCTAGTGATATTGATAACAATTAACTTGTGGTTTGTGAGTTTTGCAAAGTATATCTTCCCTATGTGGACAGAGAATATCATGAGAGAGGGTGTTATCATATATTTACAATGATATGAGCAAAAAATGAAAGGCTTGCAATGCTTTTATGCTTTCTCTACTCATTAGAAATCCAAGGTATAATCATATGTGTTTTACTAGTGTTTTATTGTTTGATAATTCATCGATTAAGATGTTGACAATTTTGTCATATCTTCATTCTCTAATGACCATAGTCACAAAATCATTGGTTCATGTAGGTTAATTTCTTGTACTTAACATTTAATGTCACCAATAAAATATGGTCTTGTCATAAGATATGTATGCTAGAAAGACTATATCTTAAGTTCTTTTGGATTATGAATATTAATGTAGTGGCTACATGTTTTTGAAGTTGTACTGATTTAATCAAATGATTTACAAATGAGTTACTTAATATTGAAAAGGGATGTGGTATTGAAATGATTTTCAATAGGATAACCACCAATATATTGACCTAGAGGTACCAAACTTATTCACTAAGTTAAGATTAGGTTATTTAGTTGGACTTAGAGCAAGAATAACTAAGAAAAAAATGAATCAATAAATTTAGTCCAATTCCCTAGCATTGGGGTAACTACAACAAATAAGGAGGACCATAGAAGTAGTGATGGTGGTTATGACACCATGCCAAGAGATTATATGGTAGTGCTAGAAAACAAATCACCTTATCATTGTAGTGTAATAAATTTAACTACTACAAAGGAATGTTAATGTTCCTTGATAGTAGATCTCATACAATAAATTAGGATGATTGACAATTCTTATACTATTAAAATTATTTGATTATTATTTTATATACAAAACTTGTAATTAAACAAAAGATTACAAGTTTACAATATCAAATTTTCTACTATAATAAATTGGTGAGAATCTCTCTGCTGTGGATAAATTACAAGATAATTTAACAAAACTAAAAAGTGTTAATTTCAAGGAACTTGTGGTAAATTTTTGGAAGCCTCTGCCTCCAACACCAACATGTTGCACCATCATCCTTGCATCACGATTTCATCTATCCTAAACGTTTCATCTATCCTAAATGTGAGACAAAAAGTATAGTATGACCTAAAATAAGTGATAGATTGTACTTATTCTTCTATAATAGAACTTGCACACAAAGAAAAGAAAGAAAAATGTTTTGGGCAACTATTTGAGAGTCTTTCTTGAGTCAAACCCCCATTTTGGTCTTCTGACCTTCATGACAGCCAAGATTTTTGGATGATAATAAAAAGATAAAAGATATAAATGAACTATAAAATGAAAATATGATTGATTGTGATATAGAAAATTCTAACTACACTATACTAACACTTGAAATTTTTAAGTAAAATAATAAATGATAAAGTAATGAGAAAGGGAACAACAAAATCAGATAAGATCACCTGGAATTTTATGCCAAAACCCCCAAGAAAGATGTTGTTTCTTGAACAACCTTATTTTTCTTCACAATCCCACAAAGGTGGTGATAAAATATATTCAATAAAATGACATGCATAGTGTGATAGAGCATGTTGGCTTACAAAAATGAAAGAATTTCCTCAAGAATTATAGAGTTTAATGCTAAAGAGCTAAATATCAACTTCTTCTTTAAAAAAGACAAGTCAAAATGGTTTTGTTCAACTCAACTACATGCAAGAGTGTTACTTCTGAACTCTCAAAGGTAAGGTAATGCTCCAATGACCATTGGAAGTGTTAGTTTTTCAGGGCACTATCAAATCGCATAGACGTTCACACATAGTACTCTCCTCCGAGAAAATTTAGATTTTAAGAGCTTGAATTACATATAAATGTTAGAAATATATGATTTAAGAATTAGCATTTTTCAATTGAAATGTTCCATATCAGAGGGCTAAAGAGAGGTCATGATGCACTGTGAAATTGTAAGGGCGTGTAGTTTTTGACACTATATTTTTCCCCCACTTTAGCAAGCATATGAACTATACTAAATATACATGCTAAACTAGAACATAAATCACAAATTTTACCCAAGGATGTTGTAGAGGATGCAAACTCTTCAAATTAGGTGAAGAAGTCCCTAGAAGGAAGACATTAAAACAACCAAGATATCATGCACAAAACATAAATGTTGCACAAGAATTTCACAAACAAGGATGCTAGCTAAAAAATATACTATACACATAAAAGACACATGATAAAAATTTATACATAAGAAAATAGACACAACAAAATACACAACAAAAAAGAAAATGGTAAAGGAACATGAAAAATATGATTAGAGGGGTATGACTAGCAAGTTGCACTATGCTAGATTCCACATGATCTTTTTATTAACAATGGTTACTACAAGTTTTCTTGTACGATAACCATGAAGAGGGATAGGACATATCAAGACCCACATACTAGCAAGTTGTATTATGCTAGGTGGCTCACATGCTACCAAGCTGCAAAGAATGTAAAGATCAACAATAATTTAGAAATTAGAAAAGTAAAGTGTGTGCAATGAGAGCCCCCCCTTAAAATAAATGCATGATTCTAAGAATATAAATTATTTTAAGGAGAAAATGATAATAAATAGATTCTTAACATATAAACACTAAGCATGGTGTTGCATCATGATATATGACAAATGTTATGCTCATGGAATGACATCACACAGTGTAGGGATGTCATATAAAATATATATCACTTGCAAAAACAAACACTAAGGGATCCACAAAATTGAGGTCAAAATAAATATATAATCATGTGAGTCATGAGAGGAAGAATATGGAAAGTTATCATTCCCAAGTTCAGTGGAATTACAATCATGAAGGAAGAAAGGCATATGAAAGTAAATGATTTTTTTTTGGGTCAACATAGAAGAGGCCTAAATGCCTCAACACTACATCATCCTCGAAAGTCAAAAGGTCAAATTATGACAAATAGGAGAATAATGATACAAATAGAGGAATTTGCAACATTTCATCTACCCTATATCCATGTACCTACAAGAGTATCATGGGTCCTCCATGAGATATTAACAAACACAAATAGACAATTATATGGGGATCATAAAATAAATAAGAAAACACCTACAATCTGCATATATGAAGGTAATGCTATAAGGATATTTCTCAAATAGATCATCGGTCTCCCAATCTTGATCATAATGGGAGGGAGGTTGAGCCTATAGAGGATGTAACATTAAAGTAATACTAGGTGTTTTTCTTGTAGCAAGAGCTAAGGAATACCTATAAGTACAATGTCTTCCTAAACTTCATGCAAGGAAATCATTAGTGATCTTGTGAAGATCAAATACAACTTCAAAATATTCATAAAGGATTCAAACATGTGCTCTTCAAGAGAGGAGGTTGGTGAATTGCTATCAAAATAAGTGACAAGAGGACTATTATTGCTAATCTCCTAAACAAGAGTAGGAATAGGAGCAAAAGAAGATGGGACTTCTTCTGTAAGGAGAATAGATGCAAAATGGTATGGGGGTGGTAGAGAAGGTGGGTTCAAATTTTTCTTTCGATGTGGTTGAGTTGGGTAGTGCTCAGGTTTTCTTTTGAGAGGTGAAAAGGGGGTGTCAATGTCTATAGTGGTGGGACATAGAATATCCAAAAATAATTGATAGTGAGTGCACTAGATTGGTACAAGGGAGGATAGCGTGGTGCTAGAAATGATAGTTGTTTTAGGTGTATCTAGTGGCATTGAGAAAGGAGGAACCTTTAGGAGGTTTGGAATGACTAGAGGGTCCATCAAAGGAGCCAAGATGATTTGTACGCTTTTGGGGTGAGGCTCATTAGGATCATGACGAGGGAAAAAATGTGATACAAAAGCAACGTGAGGAGGTAGAGAATCGAGAGAAGTAGCCATGATAATTTTAGAAGAAATCACATTATAGGAGGGTGATAATCTCCATAATAGCATGTTTATGAGATAGTACATGTCAATGATACTTGTATTGATGTGCAAGCTTGTTCCATTAATGGTGGAACCTATATGTATTTGTATCAGGGGGAAAATATCTCGTTGCTCTAAATGTGAAGTTGTCATCACATCTAGAGTAAGAGGAGGAACAATCTTACTAGGTAGAGGTTGAGTGACTTGGGGTGCACACAGTGAAACTTGCACCATAGGTGCCTGTCCTCTTTCTACCATAGGGGTAGGTGGAGGAAAAGAGGTGCCACTAGAAAGCAAGGTATTAATGATGCATGGAAGGGTTCCCATATGATGAGTTGTTTTTTGTTTCCTATCAGAGGGGTATGTTTGGGAATGGTAGAAGCTATGGGAGGACAAAAGGAATATGGGGAATATTTGTGCATCATGGGTGCATTTCCTTAGTCTATTGTATTGAAATGAGGAATTTGAGGTGTTGTTGGAGGCTGGGAGACCTTAAGATGAATGAAAAGTTGACCCAATGGAACATTCCTACCCTTAGCCACTGAAGGGGTAGGTGTAAGGACAAAAGGATGTTGTGATGATTGGTCGATTGAAGGGGAAGTGACCATAGGTGAAGAAGAAGAAGGAGCTAAAGAGGAAGACCCTGAACAAATTACTTTAAATTTTGAATAAGCTTTAAATAAAAATTATTTGTGAGGTTGCAAAGGTTCTAGAGGTGTGGGCCAAAAGTGGTCTAGAGAAAGCCCCCACAAAAGACTAGTGGTTTATATCTAGTGTGCATTGTGCCTTCATGGGGAAAATTTAAACATTTATGAACTATCAAAGCAACTAATTGCACATAAATTAGCCATAGAATGCCTAAATTCGCATGGAATAGGTCAAATTTGGAAATTATAAAAAGGATGGATTCTACACACTTGGGTCCCACCTAGACTGATAAAGTAATAAAACCCATTGTTGGAAGAGATAAACCACCATGTATACAAATATTTATGTATGATTCATCATAATTATTTCTATTAAGCTAGTAGATGAAGATAATTTCCCTTGTTATGGCATTAAACCTATTGGCAAGGTCAATGGGAATTCCATTAATGGTTTTCTTGTTGAAATGAGTAGGTATGTGGAGAGAACCTTCCTCTATACCAATCAGAAAATTGTTAGAAGAAAAATATATGGGATGGGTAGTAATGTCGTGCATCCAAGATGATTGAGAGAAAGCATCCACCAAATTCACCATATCATTGAATGGAGGAGAGATTCAAAACTAGAAGGAGAAGGATTAATCCCAATAAAATTAGAAAAATGTGTAGAAAAGGGGGTTAGTATTAATTTGTAAGTAGAACCCAAATCAATGTGGTCTTACACTAAGTGGCGAAGATACATACATCACTCAATATCATGGCCAAGTACTCGACATAATTGGTATAAAGCCTTTTGGTTGTAAGAAGTTAGAAGAGGTTGGTTGGTTGGAAGAGATCAAATAGGAGGAAGTTGAATTTAATTATTCTTAAGAAAATTTTGAATTTTATATAGAGAATCAAATAATTTAGTGAATTATCTATGCTTTTGAGGCACTACAATAGACACATCAAAAGTTTGTGAAGTGTATTACATTTGTATTTTGTTAAAAGATTTTTTTTAATTGTTTGAAAAAGAAGTACCACCTCGGGTATTAGAGGCAGTCGATGAGATAAATTCCCCATATTGACTCATAGCCTACTGAGTCACACATAATCTATGCAAAGATGGAAAAGGGTTATACTTCATTAGTAGAGTTTTATCTCGTAGTGTAATAGTGGTTCACCAACCCTCTCTTGAGGAGTAGTTGTTTGAATAATTCATGGATATTTTGGTAGTATCCTTTGTTCTTTATAAGATCATTGACACTTGCCTCACATGAAGTTCAAGAAGAAAATATCCTTGCAACTAACTCCTTAGCGATTGTTGCAATAAATATGCCTATTACAACCCTAATGGTACTTCCTCTACAAGCTCAACCTCCCTCTACTTATGATCAAGATTGGGAGACAAATTATTTATTTTAAAAAGATCCTTAGGAAAGTACCATCATATCTTTAGATTTTAGATGTTTGCATGTTTGTCTTGTGATCCCTTGTATTTTCTTGTTCATGTTTATTCATCTCTCTTGGAGGACCCATGATACTCTTTTAGGTATATGGATATAGGAAAGAATAAATGTTGTGACATTCCTTTATTTGTATCATCATTCTTCTAATTGTCATAATTTTCCTTTTTAAATTTTTGGGATGATGCAAAGTGTTGAGGTATTTAGACCTCTTCCATGTTGACCCAAAAAAATTATTTAGTTTCATGTGCCTTTCTTCTTTGTACTTATAGTTCCACTATACTTGGGAATGATGACTTTCCAAATTCTTCCTATAATGACATACATGATTATTATATATTTATACGAACCTCAAGTTGGATCCCTTAGTGTGTGTGTGTGTGTTCAAGTGATATTATATTTTTTGTGGCAACCCTACACTATGTGATGTCATTCCATGAGAGCAATGTTATGTGTTTTATGCTATAACATCCTTGTTGGTGTTTTATAAGTTAAGAATTTATTTCTTCTACCTCTCTTTCCTTAAAATAATTTGTATTCTTGGAGTCATGTAATTATTTTAAGGGGGACTCTTATTCCACACACTTCAATTTTATAATCTCTAGAGAACTGATGATCTTTATGTTCTTTGTAGCTTGGTAACATATGAGTCACCTAGCATAATACAACTTGCTAGCATGTGGGTCCTCATATGTCCTATTCCCTCTTCATGGTTATCCTACAATGCAACTTATAGTAACCATGGCCAATCAAAAACATCATGGAATATAGCATAATACAACTTTCTATCCATACCACTCTAAGCATCTTTTTCATGCTCCCTCACTCTTTTCCTTTTTGTTGAGCATTTTTTCTATGTTCTTTTTATGCATGAGTATTTTTCTTGTGTGTAGTATATTTGTTGGTAGGTTCATTTTTTAACTGACATGATTTCTTTGTGAAATTCTTGTATAATGTTTCTATCTTGTGTAGGATATATTGGTTGTTTTGTAGGTCTTCTTTTTGGGGATATATTTACATAGTTTAAAGATTCTACATCCTCTACAATATCCTTGGGTAAAATTTGTGATTTTTTATTTAGTATGCATATATTTAGTGTAGTTCATATGCATGCTAATGTGGAGGGAAATTTTAGTGTCAAAATTTGTATACCCTTGCACTTCTACACTGCATCATGTCCTCACTTTATCCCTCTAATATAGGACACATCAATTACAAAATGCTAACACTTGAATCTAATTTTTTATTATTAATTTTATGATAATCTCAGGCTTCTAAATCCAAATTTTGTAGGATGGGAGTGCAACATGAATACGTTCATGTGATGAACTAATTTCTTGCAAAAAATGATGATTCTAGTGGTTGTTGGTGCATTACCTTCCCATTGACAATTCAAAAGTAACAATCTTGCATGTAGTCATATCAAGAAAAAGAATTATAACTTGTCTCTTTTGTACAAGGAAGTTGATTTTTCACATTTGAACATTAAAAGTCTACAACTCTAGAAAAACTATGCCTTTTTTGTAACCAACAAGCTATACCAATATTGTGCATGTCATTTTCTTGAGCATTTTTTGCCATCATCTTCATGAGGCTATGATGAACAATGAGATTGAGACAAAAAATTCTTCTTGGGGTTTGAAGGAACTTCCAAGTGATTTTCTTCCAATATTATTGTTCCCTTTCTCCTCAGTTTATCATTTATCTTCCTTTAATTTGAAGATTTCAAGTGTTAGGATAGTGTACTTGTTTTTTATATTATTATCAATCATGTACCTTCATTTCAAAGAATTTAGAATTTTATTTTCTCAATATTATCAAAATATTGGTTGTTGTGGAGGTTGGAAGACCAAAATGGGGGTTTGACCAAGGTAATTCCCTCAAACAACCACCCAAAAACATTTTTCTTTTCTTTTCATTATTTGTAGGTTTGGTTTTTGAGAAGAAGATTTACTTAGTGATATACTTTTTAACTCTCCTTTCAATATTTTGTTCTTTTTATTTTGAATATTTAGACAACTAGCTTCATTTCATTTCCATCATTTTAAACATTTTTTGTGCTCTATAAATTTGTTATTTTCATTATGTATGCATAGACTTGTTTGTGCTTTTCGTCAAGCGTATGGACTAGATGACGATGTGACATGAGGATGTCTAAAAAATGCATTGGTGTCTGAGGTAGAGGCTTCTCAAAAGATACCACAAGCTTCCTAGGATTAGTGCTTTTTATTTCTATTGAAATAATTTTATAATTTATCTCTTGTAGAGATATATTTTTTCCAATCTATTGTAGCTGAACATTTGATATTGTAATTCATAATTTTCAATTTAGTTATAAAATTTATAAAAAGGATAACAAAAATAGTTTTAAAGTTGTTGATTCATCCTATTGCAATAATTGGATTTATTATTGAGAAAATTTAGTCTTTCTTTATAAGAATAAAATTTTCATTTATCACACTATTGTTGTCTATATGAATTACTATTTTTGTTAATGATATTACAAAACTATTTGAATGTAATACAACCATTATTGCAATAAGAAAGAGATAGGGATTTACACCTATTATTTTCTATTCATTATAATAACAATATCAAGAGTTGTCCTTATCATTTAATATTTGAAATAAAATGGTATTTTAATATATAAACAATATTTTTAATCTAAGTTGTCTAGGATCTAAGTGAATGTTAGGGCTGATAGTGTTGTTATTCAAATAATAAGTGTTTGTGGAAGGTTAAAAGTAATTTTTTTATTTTTTTGGCCTAGTACATTACATAAGCATCCATGAGTGACTTTAGTGTCCTTCAAGCACCAAGCTTCCAAAATTAGAGGAAAAGATGAGTGAAAATTATAATTATACTATTATACAATAATGGGTTACACTTTTTGGGACATCTGATTTTTGCCTGAAATCACATATTTTTAGAAAATACAATGATTTAAGACTTTAAAGGTTCCATTTAAATGATTTTAATTAAAGAGGGATTGATCAAACCCCCTTAGATCAAACCCCCTTGGATAGAACCTTGTTAGATTTAAACCATACCTATAATTGAGTCTCCTCTACACCTATCAAAATGTTGATAAAAAACCACTTTTGATTTACCTTTTGGGTGATCAAATGAATTCATTTAAAATTTATGTTTTGTAAGCATGTATCCCTTATTATAAGCTTCCCAAAAATTATAATTTTAAATATGTTTAATTTGATTATTATATTTATTTTTGTATTTCTTGTGAATGTAGGATTTTCAATGAACATCAAGTTCTTTGTTTCACACATACAAAAAATAGAAAATAGAGAAAAAATTCTAAAAAATATGTGTGCACTAGGTATTAATGTCCTTGTTCAAAAAATAATAATAATAATTTAAATACATAGAAAAACAAGTTGTGTTTTACAACATACACATATGTCCAGATTATAATTACTACGACTTAAAAATTAATTTTTTAAAAAAATGTGCAACCAAAAATTATGAAAAATATCCATGCACTAGATATTGGTGTGAAATTTTGTATTTTAAAAATTAGAATTGTATCCTATCTATAAAAAGTTATGGGTCCGAGTAAACATCACTTTTTAAAAATCTTTTGATTAATGAAAAAAATAAGTTATTAAAATTACATAAAATGATTTAATTTTTTTTAATTTTTTTTTAAAATATAATTAGAATCTACACAAAATATCTAACAAATAAATAGTTTGATTCATCTTCAAAACCTTAATGGTTTAGCTGCTATAGGTGTAAGAAAGTGAATGTCTAGTGAAAAATCCTGATTTTAATGTCAAGTTTGGCCAAAAACTATAACCCATTATTGTGGGATAACAATTTTTGGCTAGTAAATAAACATGACTACAAGAATGGACACCAAAATATATGATATATATATATATATATATATATATATATATATATATATATATATATATATATATATATATATATATATATATATATATATATAGGTGAGGATTGATAAGTATGCAATTTTATATCAAACAAATAGTAATAAAAGCATGCCCTTGCTAATGAGCTTCCATTTACCTCTTCCTAGCCATTCTTTACATGGTGTTAGACTTGTTGGATAAGATTTCCCAAACTTCTTCAAATTGACACACTTTTATTATCACCATTAAAATTATTTTACTAAGTGGGTTGAGGCCATCCCTCTCAAATATACCATTTTATATTATATTTATGCTCTCATTTGGATAATATTATTGATAGATTTAATTTTCCATCTACTAAATAGAGAAGTCAAATTTTTTATACCAAATTTTTAGATTCAACAATGTTTTTCTACTCCTTTATACCCATGGGGTAATGGTCAAGTAAAGGCTACTAATAAAGCTCTTGAGAAAACTTTAAGGAAAATAATTGATAAGCACAATACAAATTGGCATACATGTATGTTTCAAGGTTATGCTTACCATGTTACTACCCATGCTCCTACTAGGTACACACCTTATTCATAGGTTTATAGTACTAAGACCATTATGCCTCTTACACTAGAGTTCCCATTTTTTTTAAGCAAAAGGCATTTTGCCTATATATTATATTATATAACTAAAATATTACAATACTACCAGAGTAGGAAGGTTGTTGCCTATTGATTACAAAAATTTCCAAGACCAAAGAAAACTAGCTTATATGAAAATCTCATCATACTGACTTATACAGGAAATTGCTAGAGAATTACAAAATTACAATTAAATGCAAGCAATTTCAACAAAATTTTACCAAATTGACATAGATTTTCAAAAAATATTCAAACCATATCACCATTTACCATTGAATTCTCATCATGACCCTCCTGAGGTGAATCATCCTCATCATTTGTATGACCTAAAATTGGCAGCCAAGGAGGAGAGTTCACATTGTTATGTGTGTGATGAGAATGGAGGAATAAAATGGAAAAATACTTGTCCTTTATTCCCTAGATAGCAGCTGAATTCCAATTTCTTTAGAATGTGTATCCAGAACCCTGTATAGGTTTTGTGCACAACTCATTTGCAAAACTTGCTTAATTGCATCATAAATAGCCACAAACACTCTCTTGTGCTTCAAGTAGGATTTTGAAACAAACCACCTACCTAATCCTTCCCCTTATCGAAGGACAATACTTTTGTACATTGCATAATAGACCATTAAATCCTAGAAATTGGCCACATACCACTTCCTCCACTATAAATCAAGATATTCAAAACATTGCACAAGATCTAGGACATTAGAGACAAAAATCGACAGTACCTAGGATGGGAAAATGATGTGTGGAGCTTGGGGTTGATATATATCTTCACCAAGAATAATTTGAATGCATTCTACCACACTTGGGAAATAGACATTAAAGATTTGGCCCAATTCTCCATTTAATAGGTACCTATTGAAAGGTTGTTCCCAATTCTACACACAAAATGGCACCCTAAGATTCTTTGGTTGATAACCCATAATTTGGCAACTAATTTGAAACCTGGAGAAAGAGAGAATGCACCACCCTGATATACCACCTTTGTGATATATGAACTTGCAAACAAACTACACTGGAGAAAATTGAGTGAGAAAGTGTTGATTAAGTCCTTTTTAATCCCACAGCCTGACTTGCTAACCAATGAGAAACCACTGATTGACATCTTAATTATTGCTATCTTATTGCAACCTGCGAGTGAAGGTTTAGCACATTTGTTTATAGATTTGAGATCCTTTAAAATTTTCTTTGGAAATACTAATAAATAATACTGGACTACTTCAATCAATTAATGATCCTACAAAAATACAAGGTTAGCGCCAGAGAAAATGAATATAATTTGGTGTGTGACGTATACCACCACCATTTTGTAGTAGTTGATAGGACTTCGAAGAGAATTCTAGCATAATTGCGTGGTCTCCTAGGCACTATTTTAATGCTATTTGATATGTGACGTATGCCTCTGCCAACCAGATCATGTTAGGATTAGGCACATTTATTGAGGTAGGTGCAAGAAGTTGGGTCCACAAAATGTTCAAAAAGTGGAAGTGTTTTTCCTGATTTTTCAAAAATTTCACAGTTAGACTTAAAATTTGAAGCACTTACACACTGAATCTTAAAAAAGTTTAGTACTATGAAATTTAGTATTTTGAGTCAAGTTTTCAAATATGTAATTTATTCTAATACCCAGACGATACGAAATAATTTTTAATATGCATGTATAAATAGCACTTTTTAAATGTCACTTTTTTAGGACCATACCATGCACGTGTATGGACACTATAATTTGACATAAATACAAGTATTTTTATAATTCCTTTTGGGGAAATATGTATATTATAATTAAGATTGATGAGGATATTTTTTTCTAATTTTTTTCATAATTTTTTTTTATTGGCCCTAATTTTTGGTTTTTAAAACCCTTGTGTACATACACCATAACTTGACCTAAACTTATCATTTTTTCAATTTCTTTTTTTCATTGTGTAAATAATTGTTTAAAGATTGATGCCATATAATTTTTTTAACAAGAAAACTAACAAATTAAAAAATTATTAAAAAAATATGAAAAACCTAACATTTCGAGTTTATGGACCTGTTTCCTCATAAATTAATTAAAAAATAGAAAAAATAATCAAATTATTAAAAAAATTACATATTTGAAAACTAGACATTGTCATATGTAATGGGTTTTAATTTCATAAAATAATTTTTAAAAAAAGCCTCATTAACTAGTTATATTGCCAAATTTAGTTTTTTCTCTTGAAATTGCCATGAACTTGTACTTGCAGGTCTAAGCCTTTAGTGTTGGGTTACCATGCCTTTTAATCCAAATGAAAAATATGACTTGTGAGTTTCAAACCTTTTGCAACAAGTACCCACTTTAAAATGGGTACCTATTTTAAAAAATGAATGGGTATTTGTTTTAAAGCTGAAAATGACACTTCCCCTAAATGTGGACTCAACTTCTTGCACTTACCCATTGATAGCTTTAGCTACTTTGAAATGTGTATTAATAGCATTAGTAAATGAGCCTCCAAAATTGAACGAGTAATGATCATTTGATTTGTGACGTATGCCACTAGAGTTTCCATGTTATTTATTTTTGTAGAATTATTGATGATACTTGTTACCTATTTTTAGCTACAACTCAAAATACATAGAGATGAATTGCATTCATCATTAAAAGGTACACAAGTAATTTCAAAGTTTTATGCTAAGTATTCATTCCTGTACAAATCTGATTACTTTTGAATTTCCATTATCATTATGCAAATGTTTGTAACATAAAAACTCATAAATTTGCATAAGAAATGTTGTTTTATTCATATTGTAAAAAACCAAAGAAATGCAGCGCCCTTTACAGAACTGCGGCATCGCCCTTTACAGAGTTGCGGCAGCGCCCTTAACAACACAGTTTTAAGGGTAAAACGGACGTTTTGGCTTCGTTTTTGCTCTAGTTTTTTGCTATATTTATGTGATAACTCTCTAACGTTGTTCTGGCGAGAATATTGCTATTTTTCACTAACGTTTTTGCAGCATATTGTGGCAAAAATTGACCAAAAGGCGAAAAAGAAGGAGGACAACTAACATTTGTTTGCAGGGGGCATCTACATAATCAGACTTTCAAAAAATTATCTTTGCTGCTCTCAAACATAGTCTAATTAGGGGGATTAAATCTCATTGTTTGTTGTGGTTGTTTATTTTTGTGTTACCCAAGGGGGCATTGATTTGTTTTCACTTTCCCCTTGCACTTCGTGTGAGCCTGGGGAGTAGTTGGAAACAGCTGGTGTCTTCTTTTTAGTGGGACTTGCTTGGGGATTTCATCACCCCAAGGGACGATTCCAACCACGTGTACCCCAAGTGTATATAGTTGGGGAGAAACGAAGTTGTACCCCCATCCAGCTAAGGGGCTGTAATTCTGGCGGAGCGTCAAGCTAGGTGATACTTGTGATAGACGAAGAGTTGGTCCGAGCCTTCAAAGATCTCACCGTTCCCAGCACTCACGCCAGGATGGACTCCGTGTTCATTTGCCAGCCTCACGCATCGAGAGTATATCGAGGACTCCCTAGAAGCCTCCTAGCATCCTAGATTAAGACTTTGCCTTGCCATACCCGTAATATTAATCATAGGATTGTGCTTGCTTGAGGTTTTTCCTTGTGGAAATTTTGTCAAATTTTTGATACTTTTGACTTGTTTCATCATTTTGCGTCCTTTCCATAGCCTTTGCCATCAAAAACCAAGCCTTGTTCCCGCAGAAACGTGGTAGCGCCCCTGTTTTGTTGCAGAAACGTGGTAGCGCCCCTGTTTTGCTGCAGAAACGTGGTAGCGCCCCTGTTTTGCTGCAGAAACGTGGTAACGCCCTTGTTTTGCTGCAGAAACGTGGTAGCGCCCCTGATTCACTGCAGAACACTGCCTACGCCCTGATTTTGCTGTCAACGCCCTAAAGGTACCCCATTCGGATTCATTTAGCCTCCAGACCACCACTTAACCATTCCCAACTATCATCCCATTATCCTAAGTCTCCATTTTACCATCTTAAGCCTCCCAAAACCTCCATTTCACCCATTTAAACCCCATTCTATCACTCCAAATTTTCACAAATCACTTTTAATCTACCTTTTCATTCTAATTTTCCATTTACAAGTAAATACCCTCACCTAACAAACATCACAACTTTACCATTCACACCTCTTAAACACCGCCCATAGCCAAACCGCCCTAACCTTGCATTACAAAGTGATTATCTAAATTGACTATAGCGCTTGAACTTGATTATTGGTCTTTAACTTCAACCCCAATCAATTTGCCTCCATCTTGAGGTGAATTCGGTGTTGCAAGTTATCATCCTCGGCCCAATCAATCCATTCCTAGCTTAAGGTGGATTCGGTGCCGTAATCATCCCATCAATCAATCAAAGCTCTAGGGTTACTAAAGGTAATCTCACGTGATCAAGTTTGAGGTCTCTCTCTCACGCCTTCCAATCCAATCAAATCCAATTCCAATTCCAATCCAATCCAATTCCAATCTAATTCCAATCCAATCCTAATCCTATCAAATCCAAATCCAATCCAATTCCAATTCAATCCAATTCCAATCTAATTCCAATCCAATCCTAATCCTATCAAATCCAAATCCAATCCAATCCAATTCCAATCCAATTCCAATCCAATCCAATCCAATCCAATCCAATCCAATTCCAATCCAATTCAAATCCAATCCTTACCCAATCAAATCCAAACCTAATCAAATCCAATCCTATCCAATCAAACTAATCTAGTACTTTAATCAAATCCATCAAGTCATCTACCCGATCCAATCATCTGTCTACCGAATCCTGTCAAAATCGAAAGCAATCCCATCCAATCATCCTAATCTGAGCTTTAGTCCAATCTTGATCTGAGCTGGACCAAAATCCCAATTTGAGCTTTAATCCGTTCCCATCCAAAATATTTTATCCATCCTCTTTATCCTTTCACCATCATGAATCCTCATCCTCCATCAATAGTAGTCAAGGGAAACCTTAATTACATGGACAACGATAACGAAAGTCTTGTTGATCAAGAGGAATATGACATAGACCCCCTTGACACTATCATTGCTAGCAAGCTTTCTCCACCCACTTTCCAAAATCCAGTCACCCCTTCTAGTTATCCCGTTATGTCTTCATCCATGCCTAATCACGTTGCTTCTACTACCTTTGACAAGGGATATCTATCATATCCATCATACCCTTCATCTACATCATCCTCTTATCCAACACCCGCATCCTCTTATCCTAGTCCACCATCTCAATACCCCTATCCTAATCCCCCACCCACATCCTCCTATCTAAATCCTTCATCCGCATATACCCACTACCCTAATCTTCCATGCCAATCTATGCACTCTAATCCTACATCCACACCCTTCTACCTTAATCCTACATCCACATATCCTCATCCTAATCCACCATCCCAATACCCTTATTATAATTCATCCCCCACATCCTCTTATTCCACTACACCACCTATATCCTCTTGTCCTAATCCACAATCCATGTCCCCCTATCTTAATTCACCACTCCAATATCCTTACCTTAACCCTCCATCCAATCCTAGTCCTCCATCTACTCCTAGTCCTCCATCCAATCCCATTCATACATCTACTCCTAGTCTTCCATCTAATCCCATTCATCCATCCCATCCTAGTCCTCCATCTACTCCTAGTCCTCCATCCAATCCCATTCACCCATCCAATCCTAATCCTCCATTTACTCATAGTCCTACATTCAATCCCATTCTTCCATCTAACCCTAGTCCACCAATCCATAATCCCTCATCCATTTCTACCAAGCCAACCATATGCAAGTCTCTCATTTCAGAAGTTCTCCAAGGACTCATTACAAAGAAGCCATCCCCAACTCCACATCTTGAAGTCATGGAACCATGCCATCTTGATCCATCATCCACGGTCACTAGTGATGAGACCCTTCTCCATACCACACCTATCATTGTTGTTACCACCCCTAGCACTAATCAAACCATTGAAACCATTGAACCCACTAAATCCATTGAACACCCACCCCCTACTCCGAGAGCCATCGAACCTATTGACGATACACAAATCCAATCCACTCCTCCCACTCCTAGTAGCACCAAAACCCATTCCAATGAGCCTCATGAATCTTCCATCCCTCCATCTTCCCCACTTGAAGAGTCCCAACAAGAGTCCATTACCATGCCTCCCGCACACGATGAGCCATGCCAAGAGTCTAATCCAAAGCATGCCAACATATCCCCTTCTCTAGATCAAGATCCTACCATCCCATCTAGTCCACCTCAAGACCACAGTCCCCCATCCATTCCTTCCCATGATCCCCTTGTCATTCAAGCTCCCACTACTCCATCTCCATCTCCATCGCATGAGCCTACCACCACAAATCCAGATCCTATCATGGTCCCTACTCCATCTCCTGATGTTGCTATCCCATCATCTCCTTCTCATGATCCCCCATCATCGCCTAAAAATGCTATCCCCACACCACTTGCATATCCGCTTGGTCCTCTCACATTCCTCCATGGTAGTCTCCTCGCAGAAGAAAAACAAAGTATATACACCAACCCTCCTCTTCCACCTAATAATGAACTTGCATCATTCTTCCAGAATAACAAAAATCCTGTCCTAGATCGAATACTCAAGAAAATGAACTATCAAGGAAAAGGTTTAGGCCTTCATGAGCAAGGTATTATAGAGCCCATCCAAGCTAAAGGACACTTGTATCCGCAAGGTCTTGGATGTACTACTCACGACTCGCAATCCAAAGATGTTGGTACAACCTCTAGACGTCCTCAACGAGCCTTTTTCCAAAAGAAATATCGGCTCTTCCCATCATCCCACCAGATCATATGTGGCCATCCCTCCTCTATCGTATCATCTCAAAACAACCGTCCATCTTCCTCCTTCATCTGCTCCATCCATTTTGGGTCCTTACATCCCTCCATCTACCATCTCCAATCCTCCATCTACCATGCCCTTGTTTCCTCCAGGTCCTACGTCTATTTTGGGCCCCTATATCCCAAAATCACCTCCTCCATCTCATCCTATCCATCCCTTCATCCATTCATCACCTATCCATCTCATCCATCATAAACATCCCTCTCACATACCCCATAGTCAGGATCAACAAAGGCACTTACCTAAACATCCTCCATCTACACATAATCCCCATACTCCTACCCCCATCACTCCACATCATCTATTTCCTCACACCCATCCCATTGCTACTAAAAGCACTTTGGCTGTTAAAGAAAAAATGCATCAATCTAAACATCCACATGAATCAAAAGCTTCCCATGTCCCTTCTAAAAGACATGTTAAAGCAAAGCAAAACCAAATCCAAAATCCAAATCAAATCTATAGGCCGCAAAGGCCCACCAACGCAAAGATCAAAACTATGTGGATCCCAAAGAAAAAAGATGCAATGCCATCACATGAAAAATCTGTAAGAACATCCAAAGTTGCTAATCCAAAAGCTAGTCATACACCCCTTTCATCTCCTAAGTCTGTTTTGGGTCCTTATGTTCCAAAGTTCACCACCCCATCTCCTCCATTATCCACACATTCTCCATCCAATAATCCTCTCATCTTTTCACATCCACCACCACATGTGCCAATGTTGGTCCTGAACACATCTCCCCATCACATATCCACCCCATCATTCTATCCATACCCTTTCCAGCATCCCATCCATTACCCCACATATCTCCCCCATCAAATCCCCCTAATTCATCCTCTTGCATAATCCATTTATCCTCATAAGGTTGTACCAACATCCAATAGTCGGTTTGAACATGGGCTCTTACTACCTCGTATAGAACTTGATGCTTGAGTCATCCATCCATATCCATATCATGTATCTTATAAATTCCCTTATCCACATCCCTATCCTTCTCCATTTTCATCAAAAAGTCGCAAAAAGTCAAAAAGTCAAAAAAATCCAAAAAAAAAATCCAAAAGTCAAAAAGTCAAAAAGTCAAAAAAAGTCAAAAAAAAAGAGAAATAATTCATCCAATGGTGAAAACTTGGCAAACAAGCGCCTTGGATAAGTACCATGATGAAAACCTGGCAAACAGGCGTCATGCGTAAATCCCCATCTACACTTGGGGGCAACTTCCTGATATGCATTCCCTCCATCTGCTATGCTTCTAGCTATGCACCCGTCTTCCTGTTCTCCATCCTCTTCATGAATCCCCTCCCATCCCATTTGTCTTCCGCATCCTACCATCATATCTCATTCCCTTCATCCTTCTTGTGATCTTGATCAAAATAGGGCACCTATCTATGCATGCTTTGAACACCTACTGGTATATATTCCCTTCATCCTTGCTCTATCATATTCCTTGGTCACCCATCCTGTCCTCCTTCAGTTATCTCCTTTATCTTATCATCCACTCATCTTACGGCCCTCATGCCTCATCATATATGACATATCTAGAGTGGGGGCATCTGCTTCCTTTGTGATATAGTCCTTGGAGAAATCATCTATCATAACAGCATCCCTCCCATCTCCCCCATCCCTATATCTTTATTCAATCTGCCATCTTTATCCTTATCCCCTATCATCCCATCTCACAATCTCTTGTCATTGGTATCTGGCTATAGGCCTTCCCCCCATGCAACCCAATACCATTTATCTCATCATCATCACCCCTGCTTCTCTTACACATCTTTCCAATCTCCTATCACTTTTCATCATTCATCTATCTATCATATCATCCCCCTAAGTCATCTTACCAATTTGGATAACTATCCCAACCCTGAGCTTTATGTGATCGTCATCATCCTATCCAATCCACTAGGTCTATCATATCTTGTCGTATCAAGTCCCATCTTTTTATCCACTTATCCTATCATCATCCATCATCTTTTATCCATTGTTTTCCTTTCGTCTTGTCGAACTACGTTGCCCCTGCGCTTTCACGTAGGCAAGGTCGATCATTTGATCCGCCCCCGGGGTTCCATCATCGATCTTCATTGTCCACTTTGATCTTCTATCGTATATCCTCAGTCTTTCTCCTTTTGTCCATCCTATCTTACCCCATCCCCATCCTACCCTACCCCCTACCTATCCCCAGTCCCCCTATTTTTCCTAACCCCCTACCCCCTATTCTTTCCACCCTATCCCCCCATCCCCTTTTTTTTCCCTAATCCCACCCATCTCCCTCTCCTCTCCCCTCCCCTCCCTAACCCTACCCATCCCCCCTTTTTTCCTTCCTAACCCCCATCCTATTTCCCTATCCCCACCCATCCCCCCATCCTATTTTCCTATCCCCCCCATCCCTACCCATCCCCTATTTTTTCCCTAATCCCAGCCATCTCCCTCTCCTCTCCCCATTTTTCACCCCCCCACCTCCCCCTCTTCCCTCCCCTTCTCTCCCTCTCCCCTCCCCTCTCCCGGTCGGCTCCTCCCACGCCAGGCGGCGGCACCGCCCGCGCAGAGCGGCGCCTCCGCCTCGCTAGGCGACGCAGACACAGGTAGAAAGCGACGCCTGCCGGCATCAGCGGGCGGTATCGCAGGGCGGGCGCCCGCCCCACGCAGGGCGGGCGGACGCCTGCAGCGGTGACTGGGCCGGGCCAGCGGCAGGTACCGCTGGGCAGGGCGGCGCGCTGCTTTGCTGGCTAAAGGGCGGCATTTCGCAGAAGCGGCGCACCGGGCCGCCGCTAGAAGCGGCGCTCGCCAAGGCAGGCGGCGCGTTTCCGCCGGCCGCCAGCGGCGGTGACCGCCAAGGTGGTCATGCTTTCACGTAAGACTGAAAGGAAGGTCACAAGGCCATTTACGTCGACAAGGCCAGCAGCTGCTGGCGCTCACAATAGGCAGTTGCTCCTACAAGTATATGGCCACTTTCCCTCCTCCCAAAAATAATAAAAATGTTTTTAAAATTTTTTCAATACCCATTTAAATTTTTCCCGCCCCAGCTTTTTCCCTCCAATTTCCCGTTAAATTTGGACTTTTTTTTCCAAATCGATTCTGACCCAGTTCGTCATTTTTCCTAACGAACAAAACCCATGTCTTCGATTTTTCAAAATCAATTTTTGATTTTTCCCCCGACACTTCCGGAGGCCATAACTTTTGACTCGGGTGTCCGTTTGAGCTAAAATTTGACAGGTGGTTGCGTTATGAGCTAACGAGTGGATTCCCAACAAGTTTTGTAAAAACTAGTTGGACTCCGTTTTGACCCATTTTTGGGGCCTCAAAGTTTTATCTTGACCCCCAAAATCCCAATTTAGTGTTTTCTGAAAAATTGTTTCCACTCATAGCTCAAAATGCATATCTTGAATCTGGGATTTTTGTTGGCAATTCATCCTATCTCACTAATGGGTATTTTTTGGACAAAATTGGGACTCTCAAACATACATCCATGAGGTTTCCTAAAATGGCAAAATTTGACAGTTTTTGAAAATTGCCAAATCGGGAAAAATCTGCTTGTCAACACCTTACATCCCTTAAAGCCCCGGAGCTCGGTGTAGAATCCATTCAATCATATCCTTCAATCATTCTGGTCTCCAATCCAATCCTAATCTGAGCTTTAATCTTATCCCAATCTGAGCTTAGCCAAACCCCTAATCTGGGCTTTCATCCATCTGCAATAAAGTCTTAAGGTCCCTCCCTCCATCTTCTTCAATTTTGTCCCTTTTCATCCATTCTAATCAATCTATTCACTCATTTGCTTCGAACTTTCATCTCAACACTTCATCGAACCTCCTATCATCTCAACACTTCATCGAACCTTTTCCTCATCCCAAATCCTTATCCCTCTATCCAATCCCCCCAAACAATCCTTTTTCCTCCCCCCATCCTCTCCCCTCATCCCATCTCCTAATCCCTTGTCATTGGTATCTAGCTATAGGATTTACCCCATGCAATCTAATGTCATCCATCTTATCATCATCACTTTTGCTTCCTTTGCACTTTTTTTCTATCTCATCATTCATCATTTCACCATTCATCTATATGGCATGTCATTTGCCCACTTCATCTT
Organism: Sequoia sempervirens; assembly: GCA_007258455.2. Classification (NCBI taxonomy): domain Eukaryota; kingdom Viridiplantae; phylum Streptophyta; class Pinopsida; order Cupressales; family Cupressaceae; genus Sequoia; species Sequoia sempervirens. The sequence goes on along the minus strand of VDFB02373365.1, from coordinate 189,592,713 downwards.
TGCTGATTTGGATAACTATCCCATCCCTGAGCTTTATATAGTCACTATCGTCCAACATCATCTTTCTTATCACTTTTTCATTCATATATCTTGTCCCATCGTGTCGGTCCAATCATTTTATCCCCTTATCTAGGGTCATCTCATCCTCTTCCATCCATCATTTGTTGTCGGTCTTTAGTCGAACTACGTTGCCCCTGCGCTTTCACGTAGGCAAGGTTGATCATTTGATCCGCCCCCGGGGTTCCATCATCGTTCTTCATTGTCCGCTTTGCTCTTCTATCATCTACCATCAGTCTTTCTCCTTTTGTCCATCCTATCTTTACCATCCATCAATGTCTCCATCTTGGTCAGTCATCCACACTTCATCAAACTACGAGGACTCTGTGCTTTTACGTAGGCAAGGCTGATCTTTGATTGGACCTCGAGCCCCTAGGTCTTTAGGGTGTGTCAGTCCCATGTCTTGTCTTCCTTGTGTCGTGCCATCAAGTTATGCCCTTATTTGGCTAGTTCTTAACAAACGAGATCCACTTGTATCATGAGATCCAATCGATTTTGAACATCCCGCGTCATAACGATCTTTTAGTTTCGTATCCATCATCTTTGGTCTCAACATGATGCATCCTTCCTAACAGACCTCATCAATCTCATCTATCCCCTTGATCCTATGGCAAAGGACATTTGAAAGTGATTGCGATCTTTTGATGTTTTGGCTTTTGTTTATCCTTGGAGCTCCCTATCATCACTTGTCAAGGCCGCCATAATCCATCATATTATGGTGTGTTTTGATTGGTCAACATAGGGGCATATCTTGATCTTTTTATGTCTATTTGTGTCTTCTTGGTTGTCCCACATAGTACTCACCAAGATCTCTGAGGTCTTGTGTTATGCTGGGGCATCCTTTTGTGCTTGTGGTTATCTCAATACCTAGCCCAACCAAGGTCTTTGTGACTTTGGGGTGTTGGGGTAGCCTTCTTGTCTGTTGTGTTTGTTTTATGCATTAGACACTAATTTGCCTTGGTTCCACATACCCTGGCACTTGGTGTCTTATGCTATAGCAAAAATCAGTGCTCCGAAGATGGCAAATTGCATTAGGATTGCATTTCATTTTCTATTCTATCATCTTGCATGTATTCCCCCATCCATTCATCCTTATCTCACATCTCTATCCAACCCCCATCCATTCCATTTAGCCTGAATCATCTAATCATATCCTCAGTCTTGTTACAAGCCTTGATCATCCATTATTATCATTCCCTATCCCTTCGGTGTTGTTTTGGGATGTATCCTTCCCTCATCAACAACACTTTCATCATCATCGGGAGGTATTCCTCCCTATCCTTTAGTGGTGTTTTGGGATGTATCTTTCCCTCATCAATACCACTCAGTGGGATGCATCCTTCCCTATCCTCATGTTGTTTTGGGATCTTTAATTCCCTCATTGACAACACTCCATCCATCATCAACCCATTTTGGCTTGTACCTTGACTGGGGCAACATCACCTTTTAAAATCCATTTGTGCTTCATCCATCTCCATATCACTTACTCTCTTCCCCATCACCTTGCATCATCTTCCTCATCTCCCCTTGCATCACATCATCTATTTCGAGAGCACACACGTGTTCTCTTCAACCCGCATGTTCTCTCGAGGGGGCATCCTTCATCCCTAATTTTTTCACTTTTTTTTCCCTTCCTAGTCACTCCTTTGGATGATGGGGCATCTTTCCAATCTAACCATCTTCTTCTAGGTTCTATATTTTAATATTCTTTGAAATGATGCTACTTCGTAACACCATCTCAAAGAGGGGCAAAATGTAGACATCCAAATTTGGACACTTAATTTATCCAAATTTATCACTTTTCGCCTAAACATCCTCTTATCTGAGCACTAAATAATATTACTATTATTTCAATTAATATCTTTTAATTCTGCCAATTCCTAAGGTATTTAATTAATAATTAAATACCTTACCCTCCTTAATCCTCTTTTCTTCAAATAAATAAATAAATATTACATTTATTTAATTCCTCACATGTCTTTTTCATCAAATCCTAATCCATCTCCTAATTTCTTCATTAGGGATGTGCACATGCCTAATCCTTGATTAGGATGTGTCACATCCTCCAACTTTTGCAAGTTGGCTTCTAATCCTCATTTATCTTCTAATTACTAATTAATTAAGCCTAATCATTCCCCAAGGAATTTTTAATTCCTTTTTATTCTTCCTAGATTCCCCTCTTTTATATGTGAATTTTTAATTCACATTCCATCTTTCCAAGGCTTCTAGAACCTTGGACTTGTCACAATCTTCACATGTGACCAACCTTGGACTTGTCACAATCTCCACATGTGACCAAGTCCCACCTTTTTGGAGCCCACCTTTTACCCTCTAGATCATCTTAGAAATGTGAATTTTTAATTCACATTTATCCCCCCAACCACCTTTCCTTTTCCCATGTAGATTTTTGAGGAATTCTAAAATTCCTCAAAAGTCCCTTTCACTCCCACTTGGGGACAAGAAATCCCTTTTTGTGGAAATCCTCTCATCCCCCAAGGTGCATGTCCTTTTCCACCTCATGTACCTTTTTGACAACTCATCTCCACCTCATATCCTCTTGTCCACTTCACCCTCCACATGTCAAGATGTGAGGGCTTGTGGGTTCTCAACCCACCATAGCCCTTCATCTTGACCTTGTTGGATCAATCTTGACCCTTGAATTCTCTAGAGAATTCAAATTCTTCTATAAATACCCCCTCCTCAAGGGCATTTCCAACACTTTTGATTTTCATAACCTTATGCTGCCATTTTGCCTTCTCAACACTTAGCTATCTTGCACCCTTATGCTGTCATTTTGCATTCTCAACACTTTGCACTCTCATAACTACATGCTGTCCAAGCCTTTTTCAATCATTCAACCATCTTTTTTCCATCATTTTGCATATTGAAGCTTGCATTATAGACATTCAAACAATCATCTAAGGAGCACACAACCAATCCAAGCAAGGGCCAATCAAAGAAGTTTCAACAACAAGGGAGGTAAAAGTGTTTGTGTTTCATTTTATTTGCATTCCTTTTCGTTGTAACTCTCTTTTGGCTAATCTTGAGGTGTCCTTGGTATTTTGTTATTCATGTTTCTTAGTTATTTTGCACACTTAGAGCGGTAGGAAATTCCAAGGTATCACAGAACTAATTTCTTGCAAAAATTGATGATTCTAGTGGTTGTTGGTGCATTACCTTCCCATTGACAATTCGGAAATAACAATCTTGCATGTAGTCATATCAAGAAAAAGAATTATAACTTGTCTCTTTTGTACAAGGAAGTTGATTTTTCACATTTGAACATTAAAAGTCTACAACTCTAGAAAAACTATGCCTTTTTTGTAACCAACAAGCTATACCAATATTGTGCATGTCATTTTCTTGAGCATTTTTTGCCATCATCTTCATGAGGCTATGATGAACAATGAGATTGAGACAAAAAATTATTCTTGGGTTTGAAGGAACTTCCAAGTGATTTTCTTCCAATATTATTGTTCCCTTTCTCCCCAGTTTATCATTTATCTTCCTTTAATTTGAAGATTTCAAGTGTTAGGATAGTGTACTTGTTTTTTATATTATTATCAATCATGTACCTTCATTTCAAAGAATTTAGAATTTTATTTTCTCAATATTATCAAAATATTGGTTGTTGTGGAGGTTGGAAGACCAAAATGGGGGTTTTACCAAGGAAATTCCCTCAAACAACCACCCAAAAACATTTTTCTTTTCTTTTCATTATTTGTAGGTTTGGTTTTTGAGAAGAATATTTACTTAGTGATATACTTTTTAACTCTCCTTTCAATATTTTATTCCTTTTATTTTGAATATTTAGACAACTAGCTTCATTTCATTTCCATCATTTTAAACATTTTGTGTGCTCTATAAATTTGTTATTTTCATTATGTATGCATAGACTTGTTTGTGTTTTTCGTCAAGCGTATGGACTAGATGACGATGTGACATGAGGATGTCTAAAAAATGCATTGGTGTCTGAGGCAGAGGCTTCTCAAAAGATACCACAAGCTTCCTAGGATTAGTGCTTTTTATTTCTATTGAAATATTTTTATAATTTATCTCTTGTAGAGATATATTTTTTCCAGTCTATTGTAGCTAAACATTTGATATTGTAATTCATAATTTTCAATTTAGTTATAAAATTTATAAAAAGGATAACAAAAATAGTTTTAAAGTTGTTGATTCATCCTATTGCAATAATTGGATTTATTATCGAGAAAATTTAGTCTTTCTTTATAAGAATAAAATTTTCATTTATCACACTATTCTTGTCGATATGAATTACTATTTTTGTTAATGATATTACAAAACTATTTGAATGTAATACAACCATTATTGCAATAAGAAAGAGATAGGGATTTACACCTATTATTTTATATTCATTATAATAACAATATCAAGAGTTGTCCTTATCATTTAATATTTGAAATGAAATGGTATTTTAATCTATAAACAATATTTTTAATCTAAGTTGTCAAGGATCTAAGTGAATGTTAGGGCCGATAGTGTTGTTATTCAAATAATAAGTGTTTGTGGAAGGTTAAAAGTATTTTTTTTTATTTTTTTGGCCTAGTACATTACATAAGCATCCATGAGTGACTTTAGTGTCCTTCAGGCACCAAGCTTCCAAAATTAGAGGAAAAGATGAGCAAAAAACCCTATGACTATTCATGTGTGCATTACATATATAATAATATTTTAGCTAGGAAATAAACATGACTACAAGAATGGACACCAAAATGATTGAAAATATATAAGGTGGGGATTAAGAAGTATGCAATTTTTACCCTAGCCAAACACATAGTAATAAAAAGCACACCCTTGCTAATGAGCTTCACCATTTACCTCTGTTGGTTGAAAATTTTGTATACCTTGACGATATACAAAATTGTGGTTTCAGCCACAGTGTGTGAGTATGATACTCTCCTAATTTAGGGAAGGCTCCCCCTTTTCTACTAACTAACTTAGACTAATATGGGTAAGACAACAACCTTTCCTCTTTCTTCAGGAAGGATTATATTCTTTTCTCCTAACAGAAAAGTGACAATAACCTTTAAGAAAACTATTGTAGCAGCTTGAAATGAAATTGAGGGAGAGGAAATGAAGTTTCCTGAAAGCACAAAGACTTCTATCACCTCCTTTGAGATAGGAAAACAATCTACAAGCACAAAGTCTTGAGTATCTGAAATCCTATCTACCCTTTTAGAATGATAATCTAAGGACCAAGTATAGTATGTAGCAGCTCAAAATCTAACTGCAAGATGCACTTTTAATGCATAAACATAGAAAATAAAAGCAACACAAATTCTGCAAGTTACTCCCTTTGCTTGAGCATTCTACAATAGCTTCAAACATAATAAGCAGCTCAAAGTCTACAAAATTGAGCTTGAATTCCTCTTGTATAAGACCACAAAACTCACAATCAATATGTAGAAAATGTCATCACATAACACCTTGAATCAACACAAAGTTTGAAAGCAATTTGCCTCTTTTAATTGACTGTAATCTGATTTACATCTAAGTTCAAAGTCTTAAAGTGCACATACAAACTAGTAGAGTTTTGTTGCATTGCCAAAAGATAGATCAATTACATAGAGCACCCTCCTATATATAGGTGAGGGGCTGAGAGAAAAAGGTGGGAGGATCCTAACTAACTTGATTCTTTTTCTCCAACCACCATGAATTATTCCAACTACAGTCCTAATTTAACTTAACTTGTAGTTGCCTTACATGTAATTACATTTTACAAAAATGCAAGTGAAAGAAACACTTGCAATTACAATTTTTTATTTTACATGTAATTTGTCAAAACAAAATACATAACTATGTGTCATCCTGAAGTCATCATGTTGCTACAAACTGCTCTTTAATCAACTCTCTTTTACTTTTCACAATTCTAAGATGTCTTGATTCACTGTCCTATCTCAATAGACCTGTATAGGACCGCCTTTGCATGTTACTAATTTACATAGGTAAGAAGATCTTTTGATGAAGAATATCCTTTTTAAAGATCTCTTGGAAATATCACCACTTTCCCTTAGCATGAATGTCCTTTAGCTTGTTCAATTATTCTTTACTCTTCACAGATTTTTGTCTAGCTTTCTTGTGTCATTATCATTTGTAGTAAGACAACATAACCTTGTCTTTCATTACATTGTTTATTCCATATCTTCATTTGAATTTTCCATCCTATGCCTTTTCTCTTATCATCATACTTTGCCTTATGCTCACAAATTTCTTCATAGAACTGCAATTCGGGTCTGGGAAAACAAATTACAAGTTGCTGATAAAAGCAATTTTAGGTCTGGAAACCAACATTGTAAATGATTTTAGAACATACAAGAGGTCATGTTACTTGCAATTTCCTTTTTGCAGCCTGGTTTTGAGAATGATATTACAAGTGAAATGAATTGCAATCAGAATTTTTGAAGCTCTTTGCAAGTGACTTGAGTCTTATACTCAAATGGGTCAGACCTTTCATCAACAAATGCAAATAATTTTTGAAAGAAAGCTTCATGCGCAAACTTGTAGTCGCGTCCCCAAGGTCCGATGGCAAGTAATGAACATGTCTTTTGCTTTCAACTTGTAAGTCAGGTTTCAAAACCCCCATTACAAGTGAAACATAAAACAAAAAGCAACTTTAAAGCATCCCAACTTGTAAGTCGGGCTTTAGGACCCCCAACGCAAGCAACAAAAAGTAACTTAAAACCTCCTAACTTGCAATTCGGGTTTCAAGACCCCCAATGCAAGTAAAATGAAAATTATAAAATGACAAAAAGGTGCTCTTTCACTTGCAGTTCGGGTCTCAAGACCCCCATTACAAGTGACATATTAAAACAAAAAGTAATTTTAAAACCATTCACTTGCAGGTCAGACTTTAAGACCCCCATTGCAAGTAAACAATAAAACCAAAAAAAAAAAGTGACTTAAAAACTCATAAAGTGAAATCGGGTCTTGGGGACTTGATTGCAAGTGAATGTATCACTTGCATTTTAGAACTTGAAACCCCCACACTTGCAGTAAGGTCTTCAAAACCCGAAATTGACCAAAAACACACCAAAAATGACTCAGAATTTGACGAAAACGGATGAGAGGGAATGAAAAATGTTGGCCAAAAGGACTATAGACCCAAAAATAAAAATGCCCAACCTTTGTACCTCGTAATACGTGCCTTGAGGCATAAAAATGTCAAAATTTTCATGGGTTATCTCTGATTTTTGCATGTCAAAAATCAGGGACAACAACCTCTTCCTGGCCATTCTTTACATGGTGTTAGACTTGTTGGATAAGATTTCCCAAACTTCTTCAAATTGACACACTTTTGTTATCACCACTAAAAATTATTTTACTAAGTGGGTTGAGGCCATCCCTCTCAAATATACCATTATATATTATATTTATTCTCTCATTTGGATAATATTATTAATAGATTTAATTTTCCATCTACTAAATAGAGAAGTCAAATTTTTTATACCAAATTTTTAGATTAAACAATGTTTTTCTACTCCTTTATACCCATGGGGTAATGGTCAAATAAAGGCTACTAATAAAGCTCTTGAGAAAACTTTAAGGAAAATAATTGATAAGCACAATACAAATTGGCATACATGTATGTTTCAAGGTTATGCTTACCAAGTTACTACCCATGCTCCTACTAGGTAAACACCTTATTCATAGGTTTATAGTACTAAGACCATTATGCCTCTTACACTAGAGTTCCCATTTTTTTTAAGCAAAAGGAATTTTGCCTATATATTATATTATATAACTAAAATATTACAATACTACCAGAGTAGGAAGGTTGTTGCCTATTGATTACAAAAATTTCCAAGACCAAAGAAAACTAGCTTATATGAAAATCTCATCATACTGACTTATACAGGAAATTGCTAGAGAATTACAAAATTACAATTAAATGCAAGCAATTTCAACAAAATTTTACCAAATTGACATAGATTTTCAAAAAATATTCAAACCATATCACCATTTACCATTGAATTCTCATCATGACCCTCCTGAGGTGAATCATCCTCATCGTTTGTACGACCTAAAATTGGCAGCCAAGGAGGAGAGTTCACATTGTTATGTGTGTGAGGAGAGTTCACAGTCATGAAATAGGACCGTTGTCACAAAAGGAGCTCATAGCAGCAACCTTCAAATCACAAAGAATGGTGGAAACAGATAGAACAAAGTCTTAATTCACTCTTCATTTAAAAGAGTTATCAAACACTAAAGGAGATGCAACCTTGGACCATGCATGTGCTACTTGAACGAATAAACTAAAGATCAAGAGACTATTAATAAAGGACAAATATATCTAAATGTTCAAATGCATTTAGGAACAACAAAGTGAGCCATATCAGTATGCAACAATTTCCAGATCACAAGATAAGCCATTCATGAGTGTTGATACAGTAACACTGCCTCATCAGGAGTTTCATTCAATAAATATTGCTATGCATTAAAGAGTGCAAAAGGATAACATAGAGCAATAGTTTTCAAGCATTTCCTCATTGCCTGTATGATGAAAAGGATATGAAAATTCAGTTAAGTACTTGAGATGATACATGATAGCAATATGGTCATTTTTGAAGAAAACTGTCCTAGATGATATGAAAGAAATTAATAGCTACATACATGAAAATGCTTTGAAAACAACTTCATTTCAATCTAATATTGCATTTACAAACAACAATATAAAACACTGTTACATTGTGAGAATCAAAGGAGGACATAGGCAACAGTTTTAAGGAAAAGTAAGGTAATTCTTATCAATCAATGATGACATTTGAAATTGTTTTATGCTTCTGAGCTTTTAATTCAAAGAGGAACTCCATCAATTGTAAATTTTGCATTACTTTGATAGACCTATGAAGAACATTTATAAAAGATAGAGCCAAGTATCACACAGAGTACCAAAATGTATTCACACAATGAGTTCCTTTCTATTATATTGTTATAATTTATAGACTGTTCCATGAAGTTTCAAAGGAAATGAGTCTATAAGAGACAGAAACAGGAGAATGTGTAGAATAGAGATGCATATTTGTGTATGCATATAATGCATCAAGTGCAATATTCCTATTAAGCTTTTTTTATTACAGTTAGAAGCAAAGTAAATGAAACCCAAATGAATGACAAAAGTCATGGCCAAGAAGCCTCTAAATGAGCTCAAAATAAAGGTTTTCAGAAATTACAAGAAACCCTCAACATTTGCAGAGGAACAATGACTTGCCACAAGGATAAGGAGATGTATAGGTTTGGCTGTGGCCCACAATGGAGAATATTCAGAAAAATCACAGAATGCAAGAGAAAAGAAAGTAGCTACATTCGTTATTTTGTTCAAGCTTAAGCTTCTATTAGAGGAAATAGTTGATAATAACAAAGATTTAAATGATAGAAACTTACCTTTATATATTTCTGTGAGGAAAATACAGTCAAACCCATGCCAAATAAAGCTTCTAGAAATCCCTCAATGGTGGCTAAAACAAGAGAAAAGTATCCAAAGAAGAGGAAAAAGCGCAAGAAATGAATTAGAGAAACCACAGAGGGTGCGGCATATGTGTCTGAAAACATTTGCAAGATGAAGAAATACTGAGAAATATGTCTAGATTTATGACAGACAAGGATTTACCTTACTTTTCCTATAAGTTTCTTCATAGAAATCTCTCACAAACAATGAAGAATGGTGTGAAATTTTGCAGGTTTGAGCTTCAAACCCTATCCAGCGGCATGGTGGCACTCTATTTTCTCCAAAAAGCTTAAAGTGCAAAAGAAGAATGAAGGAAGTGATTTTAGGGTTCAATAATTTCCCTTCAAAGCCCTAATTCGAATTATGGTGCTTTTTTTCCTTTGTTTTAATCAAAGTCATTTCATATTATTGAAGATTTGAATGGTCTTCACTTATTAAGTCAATCAACCTAATCAACACTAAGGAGCTATGAATTTAAAAATGATAATATTACCTTTAATATTATCACTTGACTTTGAAAAAGACAATTATCATTTGGTTTTAATATTTTGGCATGTGCTAAGTGAAAAATACTTCACTTATTCTCTTTGCATGATTATGGAAAAAATAATAATATAATTAAATATTAAGGTATTGTTACCTTAATATTTAACATGCAATTGGAGAAGGTAAGACAAATACATATTAAATATTAAAATAATCATATTGATTACTTTTAATATTTAATCATACAGTTACTTTTCCAAGAAACCATGCAAGGAAGGTAAGTGAAAGTTAACTGAAGGTCAAAAGTCATGCAAGGACTAAAATCATGCAAATTACGGAGATTCTTGACAGATTACCTCAGTTTCACGCCAGTTCACATTATATTTTGATCATACACTTTGAGAGGTGGAGTTTGGCCACTTATTTTTGCAGTTTTCATCAGTTATGTGACCTCTTTTCATGCATTTCCTCTTTTGCTTGTGAAAAGCATTTGAGAAGATATTTTTGAGATTCAGATCACTTTCGGTGCCACCTCCATGCACTCAAAATCCATTTTGAGTTACCATTCAGTTATATACATTGTGACACAAAGTTATGAGTTGTTTAAGCTCAGTTTGCAACATTGGTGGGTCCGATTTTCAGCTAGTTTTGCTTTTGCTCGTGGATGGCTTCACGATTTAAATATTTTGACTTCAATTATCTCCTCTTGGCTTTTTGAAGCCCTTTATTGTATATATTGAGGAAAATACTTAGTTTTTCCTCAGTTCTTGCCTTTTACTCTCTTGGATTTTGAGAGAGGAGAGATTTTGTAACTCATTTTCATGACAATTTAATATATAGCAATAGGTTTTACAGGTTATTTTTCTGTTATTTCATTGCAGTTTCTCCTTTTGTTGGCTTAAGGATTCATGTTTTACCTTCTTATAACTGAGTTTATACAATAAATGATTGATTTGATGAAAGTTTAATGTGTTTTATTAATCAAAATCTTTAAATTTTGTCTCTTTCATTATTACAAATTCTTGGATGCAATCAAGTTTTATGTCTTAGTTTGTGCATGCAATTATCAATTTCAGGTTGTGAAGCATTTGTTTCCTTCTTGAAAAGGTTAATTAGCCTTCCTTTGAAGCATTTTTGTCATAAGATTGCAATTAGTGAGTTGTGTGAAGTTTTCCCTGAAGTTTACAATTGTGAAATAATCTGCCCTTTAGATCATCATATTTGGTGCAATCACCTCCTAGAATAAGTTAGTTTCCTTTTTCAATCAATCTTTCTCACCCTTTTCCTTCTAATTCAGTAGTTTCTAGGAGAATCAAAAGGAGAGCCAACCCATAATCTGGAGGTCTAGTTTCACAATAGGGTATCCACAACCTGAAATTAGTCCAATGTTACATGGGATTGCAGAGCTTTTCAGCCTTGCATACAGGTGAAAATCCCTATGATAACAGTTTTTGGCATGCCCAATGGGACTCTAAAGACCACTTCAGAGAAATAATTCAAAAATTTCAAGCTATTGTTTTCAGAATTACAACTTTTTACTTGTCAGAGGTTATCATATTTTATTTGGCGAGTCTCTTTTACTTAGTTTTAATTGAAGATTCAGTAGCACATGAGCAAGTTTAGAAAAGAGGAAGCACTTATTTGTTTGAATATTTGTAACTATCGTCACTGAAGAGGAAAGGCAGAACAACAAGAAGGAGATTGAGCAAATCAAGATCACGATCAAATCCAAGATCTCATTCTATACCTCCCAGTCTCAAGCCTTTAGTACTACAAGTATCAAATCTGAGATTTCAAGCAGCTTCAATGGCCAAAGCACATGCGTTTGTACCATTTAATGGGGGTAGCCCATTGAATTTTTCTTAGCATGATGGCATACTAGTAGCTGCGCTTAAAAGTCTGCCTAGTTTTACTGGCGAAGATTAGACTACACCAATTGAACACATAAGGGATGTAGCTTCACTTTGTGGAGTTCATCATGTCACAGAAGAGAACATGGCGTTGAGGATTTTAGCAGCTTCATTTAAAGGAAAGGAACTCCAGTGGTTTAGAGGCTTACCGATGAATTTTGTTGCATCATGAGATGACTTGAGAGACAAGTTGAGCAAACAATTTTCTGACAAATCTGATCATCTATCTCTAGTTGAGCAAATGATGACTATCAAGAGAGCCCCACAAGAATAGATGACAGATTTTAACTTCTGATTCCAAAGAACTTGGAATAGAATCCCAGCCACAGTAAGGCCTACACTAGATCATACTTTTTTGTATTATCTTAGAGCGATTAATAGTGATATTGCACTTTTGATCCAGTCTATGGGAGGAGTAACTTTTCCAACAGCCTATGAGATAGCTATTAGAGCTGAAAATAGCTTAATACAAGCTGGCAAGATTGCACCCAGACCTCTTATGCCCTTTTTCCCAGATATTCAGCCATTAATACCCATTAAAGTACCTCCTATAGCCTTGTTACCTATTGTTCCAGCCTTAAGATTTCAAACTACTGCTCAAAACAGTGTTGTTCCAACAAATTCAGAATTACAAGAGCTTAGAGGTACCCAACAACAGATGGCTAAATTGTTGCAAATAGTAAGCAATGACTTAGTGAGCCCCAAAAATTAGCAAAATCAGAATTACAAACCTTATCAAGCACCCTTTTAGGCAAATAGGCTGCCTTATCAGGTTGACTACCAAGGACATAAACAAAATTTCAATACTAGGCCTAATTAGCCATATAATCAGAATGTTTCCAACTCTTCTAAAGAGCTTGTACTTGTGCAAAACAACTTGGCATAGGATTAACTATGGTGCTATCCCTATAATCAGCCTCATAACCAAGCTACTTGTATGAACAAGGTGATTAATTAGGCCCTCATGGTACAGAGCAGTTTTGTCACTTCTGAGAAAACATCAAAGGAGAACAATGATCAACAAGATGATCAAATGCAACAGAATGACCTTGACATTGCCATGATGAACTGGCAAGGTAGTGAATTTTGTGGAGTTAATCATCTGCAAGGTCAAAATCAGTTGGCTACTTCTATTGCAGCCAATATGAGATCCAAGAAAAGGGCGGTTGACCTGAGACAACAAGCTGTTTCTGGTGAACGATAAGCAAAAAAGATAAACAATAGGCAGTTCCGTAGAAAAATCAAGTGTCTACAACCCAACAGGGGAAAGTTCAACCTTCTGCAACCCAAAACGTTCAAATTTTACCAAGACAACAAGTTGTGCTAGCAAAGGAACAACCAAGGGTTCAATCTCAACCTCAAACAACACAAATAGAGGTTGTTGTTCCAGTGCAACCAAAGGTTAGTGGTACTACTTTTAATATTGTTGAGCATATGAGAAAAGCTACGGTTACTATGACCATGTTAGATGCTTTACATCTTCCTGGGCAAAAAGAAAGTCTGCAAGAGGCTTTAGCCAAAATATCAATCTCTGATGAATCCACGAAGGAGCAGCCTAGAGTTCTTGCAAATAGTACAGAAGTGAAGACTGAGCAGCCAACACAATAGGTAAAACCACCACCGTTTTATGTCAGTTTGATTATTGGTAATAGCATAGTGCATAACTGTATGATAGATTCTGGAGCAAGCAACTCTGTTATGCCCAAGTAGCTGGTAGATAAGTTAGGACTAGAATATGAGCCATTGTCAAAAGGGGTAGTTTAATTAGACGGTACAATCATCAAGTCAGTTGGAGTTATCAAAATTCTGCCTCTTACATTGCATGCTTGTCCCAACTTTTTAATTCCACAATATATGTGTCATTGATTTACCACCATTCTTTGCCATTTTCCTTTCTAGAGATATTACAACAAAGCTAGGTGGTTATTTGTCATCAGATTGGTCTCATATGTGTTTCAGGACCAAATATGGTACTAGAGTGACTGTCAAATCAAAACCACAGGCTAAAGACCATATTGAGCCTTATGTTGCAAATCCTATAAATGCAAACCTAGCCATCCATGAGTATGACGATCAATCCATGACCCTTGACCCTAGTGTACCCATAGAAGGCATACCCGACATAAATTTAGACGAGTGGGAAATCGAGAATCACGAGGTTGATCCTTTCAGCCACATGGACGAGGTAGGTTTGGGCATTTACATGATTCAGGAGCCTGATGTGATTATTCCAAATCTGGTCAAAGAGGAAATACAACTAGAACAATAGATTGAGCAGCTTTGGAAGCTGTATTATGACAGTTCAAGGAGTAAAGTAGGTGCTGGTGGAGGAGCCATGCTTATTTCACCTGATGGAGAGAGGTATTTTTTAGCACTTCGCTTTGCTTTCAGCTATTCTAACAATATAGCTAAGTATGAGGCATTAATTCATGGCCTAGAATGGGCTAGAAAGAAAGGTATCAAATGTCTCCAAGTATTCAGTGATTTAGAGTTAATAGAAAATAAAGTAAGAAACCTGAACGTAACTAAAAATGATTTGTTAAAGCTATACAAGCACAAAACTTGGGATTTAATAGAAGAATTTGATGCTTTTAACTTGCTGTCTATTCCTAGAAATCTGAATAAAGAGGCAGATAGGCTTGCTGCCATAGGATAACAATATGACATATCAACTGATATACACAATGTTTAGGTACAACAATATGTCAAGGTGGTAGTAAGACCATCTGTACCTGATAATAACATTAGTTGGCAGGTTTTTGACAGTGATGAGCAAATAATCAATTTTTTGATAGAAGAAGCAGAGTTTTCTACTAGAAACCACCAAAAGCTTGAGCAACAATATGAGAATTAGATCTTGTAGTTGAAGTCTAATAAGCTGCCTAAGGGATTGGTGACCCTTGAATCAATTTTCAACACTGATGATTAGGTTAGAAAGGATAGGTCTAGTATCACAGTGAAAGAAGAGCACTATGAGCCAATTGAAATATTCAAGGATAAGCTTCTTAAGCTTGGCAAAGTCTGTACCAAAGAAGAACAACAAGAATTTTTCTTCCTTTGGCAAGAATTTAGTGACATATTCACTTGGAAGAATGGAGATCTGAAGGGTTTTAACCCTGAGTTGGCTCAACATACAATTGAGTTAGAACCCAACACAAAACTAGTGAGACAGAAGCAAAGGCCACTGAATCCCAAGCTAGAACACCTTATGAAAAAAAAGTTAAACAAGCTGGTTGAAGGTAGTATTATCTTTCCAATAAAGCATACCTCTTGGGTTTCCAACTTGGTGCCTGTCAAGAAGAAGAGCAGAGAGATAAGGTTGTGCGTGGATTTCCGTGATCTAAACAGAGCTTCACTCAAAGATCACTATCCATTGTCTTCAATGGAACACATATTGTAGGTTGTTTCAGGTTTAGAAAGGTTTTCATTGTTGGATGGTTATTCAGGGTATAACCAAATTCTGGTTAAAGAGGAAGATCAGTACAAAAAATCCTTTACCACCAAATGGGGTACTATGGCTTACAAAAAGATGCCCTTTGGATTATCTAATGCAGGGGAAACGTTTCAAAGAGCAATGTATATGGCCTTTCAAGGCCTTATTAATAGGTTTGTTCTACTATACTTAGATTATATTACTGTGTTTTCAAAGAAAGCTGACAAACACTTTATGCATTTAAGGAAGATCTTTGAAAGATGTAAAGAGTATAGGGTGTCACTAAACCCCAAAAAGAGAATTTTTGTAGTCCATGAAGGAAAGCTTCTGGGTCATATTGTTTCAAAGCACGATATTACCATTGACCCAAAAAGAATCACCACAATTTTAGCTTTACCCGTGCCTACACAAGAAAGGTTTGCAGAGTTTTCTAGGCAGGATTAACTTTGTTAGGAGATTCATTCCTAACATCACAACTTTATTGCAACCACTTACAACCATGCTGAAGAAAAACATTCAATTCAGCTAGACAAAGGAAGGTAAGAACAATTTTGAACAAATTAAAGAGGCACTTGTAGCAGCCCCAACACTTATAAATCTAAATTTTGATTAAGATTTCATATTATATGCGTTTGGAAGTGTTGATACAATTTCAACCATGCTCTGTTAGCAAAATGAAGAGGGACTAGAGCAACCTGTAGCTTTCTTTAGTCAAATTTTGCATGATTATGAAGCTAGATATTCATTTGTAGAGAAGCATAATTTAGCTGTAGTAAGAAGCCTTAAAAAATTTAGGCATATGCTGTCAAACAATAAAATACAGCTGCTAGTCGTACATCCAACAATCAAAGATTTTCTGCTCAACAAAGACATTAATGATAACAGAGCAGGTTGGATCATGAAAGTGATGGAGTATGACATTGAAATTAAAGTCACAAAGCTGGTTAGAGGCAAAGGCCTATGTGAACAGTTTGATTTTAATGAAGAAAACAACCAATCAGCTAATGATCAGCAAGTTGAAACAATGCTTAATAATGGGGAACATGCCACTGTTCCAGTTACAACAACAAATTGGATTCAACAAATGGTACATTATCTGCATACAGGTGACTATCCTAAAGGTTTGGACAAGTTCATGCGAAGGTATTACAGGCTTCAAGCCATTCCATATGTTGTAATTGATGGAGTTTTATACAAAAAGGATTATAATAATGTTTTTCTTAGATGTGTAAAACCATAACAGATTGAGAAAGTTCTGCAAGAATTTCATGACGGGCCATCTGGAGGCCACTTTGCACCAAGAATAGCAGCTCTAAAGATAATGAGAGTTGGGTATTATTGGCTTGAATTGTTTAAAGATGCTCATGCTTACGTCCAAAAATGTAACAGTTGTGCAATATTTGCAGGAAAAAAGAAGCTTGTAGCTCTACCTTTACATCCAATTCAAGTGGAACAACCCTTCGTCAAGTGGGGATTAGACTTTATTGGTCCCATCAATCCACCTTCAAGTGTTGGACATAAGTGGATACTTACAGCCACATACTACTTTACAAAGTGGACTGAAGCAGTTGCACTGAAGGAGGCAAATGAGACATTTGTCTTGAACTTCTATCAAGACTTGGTTTCCAGGTTTGGTACACTAGATTCAATTATTTTTGATAATACTTTAGCATCCATAGGCTTTGAAGTTTCATATTGGTTAGTAAAGCATAACATTTTTCTGAATACTTCCTCAAATTATTGCCCTCAGAGTAATGGACAAGCAAAGTCCACTAATAAGAACTTGATTAAGATCATAAAGAAGACAATTCAGGATAATCAAAGGACTTGGAATGATAAGCTAAAGCTAGCCCTTTGGGCTGATAGGGTTACACCTAAGAGAGTAACAGGTAACTCACCTTACGTTCTAACTTATGGTAAAGAGGCCAAAATACCTATCTCGGTTGAGTTGCCTACATTGTGTATGATTAAAGAACTGGAACTGCTTGATGAAGAACCTATGGAAATTAGGCTAGCACGGCTAATGGAGCTAGAGGAAATCAGGAAAGCAACATTAAGGAATCTAGAGGTGCATCAGGCTCAGATGAAAAGGACATTTGACAGAAAGGTAGTCCCAAGGATATTCAAAGAGGGAGATCTAATTTTTAAATGGGATGAGCTCAAGAGAAGGCCTGGTAAACACACAAAATTTGATGCCATGTGGGATGGACCATATATTATAACAAAATTCAAACAAAATAATGCATTCCGGCTCTCAAGGCTAGATAGAGAGGTGTTACCAATCCTTGTCAATGAGATTCACCTCAAGCAGTGCTATTAAAGAACAAAGTTTGTAGATGTACATAGTAGAGTAGTTTCAATTTCAATTTTGCTTTCAATAAGTGCCCCATGGCACATTTCATTTCAGTACTATTTGCTTTCAATAAGTGCAAATGTTGCACCTGCTTTTTGACTCCATCTTAAACAGAGTCATGATTAGTTTTTTCAATTTTGTTTGCTGCTGTATAGTTTCACCAGTTGAGTCACAATTTTTTCTAAGTCAAAAGAGGACAAAATGGACTCCATGCTCAATGGATAAGCTACATAATTGGTCTATGGTGCTTAGCAAGAAAACACTCCGCAGAGGTTGCCAAATTGTTACCTATTTTTAGCTACAACTCAAAACAGGTAGAGCTGAATTGCATTCATCATTAAAAGGTACACAAGTAATTTCAAAGTTTTCTGCTAAGTATTCATTGCTATACAAATCTGAATACTTTTGAATTTCCAGTATCATTATGCAAATGTTTGTAACAAAAAAACTCATAAATTTGCATAAGAAATGTTGTTTTATGCATATTGTAAAAAACCAAAGTCCCACACAAGTCGTGGGAGTAGCTTGATTTGATTACTTCATCAAATACTAAATACAATAAAGAAATGCATAGCACACAACTAAAGATAATATAAGAACAAGGAGAGAAGGTGATTTATCATTGCCTGGAATGAAAAATCATTGTTACAGTTGTGTTGATCTTGGTTCAGCTCTAGCTCTAGGTCCAACTCCAGCTTCAAAATTTACCTGCAAGATTGTTGAAAGGTAGTGTTAGAGCAATGAAAAATCACATTCTACCTTATCCCTACATTACCAACAAAAATGTAATATGTATCCTATCAGGCATTCATCAGATGATTAAGTCATCAAAAAACCAGATGTTCAGGGAGCACAAAGTTCAATGGAAGCTTTCAGCTTCAATTATTTTTCTAACTTGTTTGTTTACTGCGCAATAACATGATCATTATGTTCACGATCAATTTCATCAGATATGTGGAGAAAAATGGGCTCCCACAAGGGTTGAGCCCAACATATCAAGAGGACACTCTCTTATTTACGCATTAGAGTTATAAATATTCATAACAGTCATCAAGAATGACTGCTATAACAGAGTGAAGATCATAAAGCAATCTTTAATTCAACATGATGAAAATAGATTGAGCAAAGCATCTTATTGCTCATCATTTAAAGGAACAACCAAAAAACATGTCAAGAGATCATCAACTTCATTTTTATCTTATTTTAGCTCTACCTTGCATTCACTTTTGCATTTCAATGAGGTATTGAGCCCCTTTATACTGAAGGGAAAACAAGGCATCAATTCATTTAAACTATTTCTAACAACTTTTGAAGTACATTCATAGTCTATAAGAGACTTAGAGAAATAGGTCTGTATTCAACAAAAACGGAGCGTCATATCAAGAACAGTCATGAAATAGGACTGTTGTCACAAAAGGAGCTCATAGAAACAACCTTCAAATCACAAAGAATGGTGGAAACAGATAGAACAAAGTCTTCATTCACTCTTCATTTAAAAGATTTATCAAACACTAAAGGAGATGCAACCTTGGATCATGCATGCGCTACTTGAATGAGTAAAGTAAAGTTCAAGAGACTATGAATAAAGGACAAATATATCTAAATGTTCAAATGCATTTAGGAACAACAAAGTGAGCCATATCAGTATGCAACAATTTCCAGATCACAAGATAAGCCATTCATGAGTGCTGATATAGTAACACTACCTCATCAGGAGTTTCATTCAATAAATATTGCTATGCATTAAAGAGTGCAAAAGGATAACATAGAGCAACTGTTTTCAAGCATTTCCTCATTGCCTCTATGATGAAAAGGATATGAAAATTTAGTTAAGCACTTGAGATGATACATGATAGCAATATGGTCATTTTTGAAGAAAACTATCCTAGATGATATGAAAGAAATTAATAGCTATATACATGAAAATGCTTTGAAAAAAAACTTCATTTCAATCTAATATTGCATTTACAAACAACAATATAAAGCACTGTTACATTGTGAGAATCAAAGGAGGACAGAGGCAACAATTTTCAGGCAAAGTAAGGTAATTCTTATCAATCAATGATGACATTTGAAACTATTTTGTGCTTCTAAGCTTTTAATTCAAAGAGGAACTCCATCAACTGTAAATTTTGCATCACTTTGATAAACCTATGAAGAGCATTTATAAAAGAAAGAGCCAAGTATTCACACAGAGTACCAGAATGTATTCATACAATGAGTTCCTTTATATTATATTGTTATAATTTACAGGCTGTTCCATGAAGTTTCAGAGGAAATGAGTTTACAGGAGACAAAAACAAGAGCATGTGTAGAATAGAGATGCATATCTGTGTATGCATATAAAGCAGCAAGTGCAATATTCCTGTTAAGCTTTGTTTATTATAGTTAGAAGTAAAGTAAATGAAACCCAAATGAATGACAAAATTCATGGACAAGAAGCCTCTAAATGAGCTCAAAATAAAGGTTTTCATAAATTATAGGAAACCCTCAACATTTATAAAGGAGCAATGACTTTCCACAAGGATAAGAAGATGTACAAGTTTGGTCGTGGCCCACAATGGAGAATATTCAGAAAAATCATAGAATGCAAGAGAAAAGAAAGCAACTACATTCATTATTTTGTTCAAGCTTAAGCTTCTATCAAAGGAAATAGTTGATAATAACAAAGATTTAAATGATAGAAACTTACCTTTATATATTTTTGTGAGGAAAATACAACCAAACTCGTGCCAAATAAAGCTTCCAGAAATCCCTCAATGGTGGCTAAAACAAGAGAAGAGTATCCAAAGAAGAGGAAAAAGTGCAAGAAATGAATTAGAGAAACCACAAAGGGTGCGGCATATGTGTCTGAAAACATTTGGAAGATGAAGAAATACTAAGAAATATGTCCAAATTTATGACAGAGGAGGATTTACCTTACTTTTCCTGTAGGTTTCTTCATAGAAATCTCTCACAAACAATGAAGAATTGTGCAAATTTTTGCAGGTTTGAGCTTCAAACCCTATCCAGCAGAATGGTGACGCTCTATTTTCTCCAAAAAGCTTAAAGTGAAAAATAAGAATGAAGGAAGTGATTTTAGCATTCAATAGCTTCCCTTCAAAGCCCTAATTCAAATTATGGTGCTTTTTTACCTTTGTTTTAATCAAAGTCATTTCATATTATTGAAGATTTGAATGGTCTTCACTTATTAAGTCAATCGACCTAATCAACATTAAGGAGCTATGAATTTAAAAATGATAATATTACCTTTAATATTATCACTTGACTTTGAAAAAGACAATTATCATTTGGTTTTAATATTTTGGCATGTGCTAAGTGAAAAAGACTTCACTTATTCTCTTTGCATGACTATGGACAAAATAATAATATAATTAAATATTAAGGTATTGTTACCTTAATATTTAACATGCAATTGGAGAAGGTAAGACAAATACATATTAAATATTAAAATAATCATATTGATTACTTTTAATATTTAATCATACAGTTACTTTTCCAAGAAACCATGCAAGGAAGATAAGTGAAAGTTAACTGAAGGTCAAAAGTCATGTAAGGACTAAAATCATGCAAATTATGGAGATTCTTGATAGATGACCTCAGTTTCACGCTAGTTCATAGGATATTTTGATCATACACTTTGAGAGGTGGAGTTAGGCCACTTATTTTTGCAGTTTTCATCAGTTATGTGACCTCTTTTCATGCATTTTCTCTTTTGCTCGTGAAAGACATTTGAGAAGATATTTTTGAGATTCAGATCACTTTCAGTGCTACCTCCATACACTCAAAATCCATTTCGAGTTACCATTCAGTTATATACATTATGACATAGAGTTCTGAGCTATTAAAGCTCAATTTGTAGCATTGGTGGGTCCGATTTTCAGCTAGTTTTGCTTTTTCTTGTGGATGGCTTAACGATTCAGATATTTTGACTTCAGTTATCTCCTCTTGGATTTTTTAAGCCCTTTATTGTATATATTGAGGAAAAGACTTAGTTTTTCCTTAGTTCTTGCCTTTTACTCTCTTAGATTTTGAGAGAGGAGAGATTTTGTAACTCATTTTTATGACAATTTAATATATAGCAGTAGGTTTTACAAGTTATATTTCTATTATTTCATTGCAGTTTCTCCTTTTGTTGGCTTAAGGATTCATGTTTTACCTTCTTATAACTGATTTTATGCAATAAGTGATTGATTTGATGAAAGTTTAATGCGTTTTATTAATCAAAACCTTTAAATTTTGTCTCTTTCATTATTACAAATTCTTGGATGCAATCAGGTTTCAGGTCTTAGGTTGTGCATGCAATTATCAATTTCAGGTTGTGAAGCATCTGTTTCCTTCTTGAAAAGGTTAATTAGCCTTCCTTTGAAGCATTTTTGTCATAAGATTGCAATTAGTGAGTTGTGTGAAGTTTTCCCTGAAGTTTACAATTGTGAAATAATCTTCCCTTTAGATCATCATATTTGGTGTAATCTTCTCCTAGAATCAGTTTAGTTTCCTTTTTCAGTCAATCTTTCTTACCCTTTTCCTTCCAATTTAGTAGTTTCTAGGAGAATCAAAAGGGGAGCCAACCCATAATTTGGAGGTCTAGTTTCACAATAGGGTACCCACAACCTGAAATTAGTCTAATGTTACACGAGATTGCAGAGCTTTTCAGCCTTGCATACGGGTGAAAATCCCTATGATAACAATACTAATTATAGAGAACAAAGATTACATGATATTGAAACCCTTGATGAAGAAGAGTTAATGTATTAAATAATCTTAGGCTTATTAGAGATAGTTCAAGAAAATAAATAATAAAAGGTATTATTTAGAGATAATTTTTGCCAAGTGGAGTTTGGTTCTTCATGTAATCCCAAGAATTGAAATTCTATAGAAGAATTGCATGGTGAATTTTTCCCTCATTGATTAGGACCTTGTATTATTACTTTCTCACTTAAAACATGTGCTTTTGGTTTATCTACTCCAAAAGGAAAATCATTGAAATATCAAGTTAATGTTATATATTAAACATTATTATTACTACTGATTATCATATTAGTGTTACAAAGGGTAATTATATATAATTCTTTAGACTCTTTAGCTTGTTATCCTTTAGCTATTCTCCATTTCCACCTATATGTGATATTCATTGCCATATGTGTCACCATAGGCGGCCTTATTTCTTGATATTTTTTGTGTATTCATGCCTATATAACTATTCTACATGTTGTAGGATATAGGAAAGTATGGCTGGAGGGGGATTCTCTAAATATCATAAATAATTTGAAAAATTGCACTCCTCCCTCTTGGACTATTGAGTCCTTGATAAGGGATTCGATAGATATTTTGAAATCTTTTGATGAGTTTTATATTTCACACATCTTAAGAGAAGGTAATGAGCTTGCAGATATTTTTGCTAACATTGGTGTTAAAGAATTTAGGGAGTGGGGTCTAAATGACCCTCTTCCTATAGAGGCTATTGCTACTATGAATCATGAGTGCTGATTTCAATTTGATTAACGTCTCATTATGGTTGGCGGTGTGCATGCCCTTCATCACATGGCTAATTGTTATGAGAAAGGATGGTGTGCAAGATTTGAAACAAGCAATCCGTATGGGAGTAGGGTGCCGTAGGATACATAAAACTTTGGTCTTTATTATCCCTTGTCCCAACTCTGACCTCACATGGATTCTAGGTGGTTTTGGTATTGTTTTCTAGAGTATTCTATGTTCTGTGCTTGGAGCCCGTAAGCTGGTTTCTTTTGCTAATTATGGCGAGATGGGTGGTGACAAAAATCATGTCGAATCTTCCTCTTGTGATGCTGCTAGGGAAAGGAAGGAGGTTTGGTAGGTGCTGGTGAAGGGAGGGTTAACACCCTACTTGGAGAAACTTCATGGAAATAATCCCCAAGTAACAAACCTTTTTGTTAAAGGATGGAATGACAGAGTGCTTAAGCTTTAGGGGACCGAGTTTGAGGTTAATGTAGAATTTATTGTTGGTATTACTGGCCTGGCCATGGATGACATGAAAGTCTTTAGGGATAAAAAGGAGGTGTAGACTGCAATGAAAATATTTTTCAAAGATGATGAAGAGAAAGATTTAAAGACTGCTAGGAGTGGCGGATATCAACGAAGTTCCCTTAAGGCTTTATGGGGGGAAGTTGTAGAGGAATTAATGCGCTACATTACCTTGGAAGGCCGATTTTCAGCGATGAATGCATACCATTTCATTCTAGTAAACCACTTCCGACATAAGAAGAGGGTTTCTTTCTCGTTTTATCTTCTTATGTCTTTTGACTCAGGTATCAAGGATCACAAGAAGAACCCAAAAAATCCAGTCTTGCATGTAGGGTTAATTCTCCTCATCTCTGATTATGCAAAGACTTTTGAGGTTCCCAAACCTATGGTCACCCCGAAGGGTAAACAACCCAAACCTGCTGAGGGGTATGATACGACCTCCTAAGAGGAACCAGTCAACAAAAAGGTCAAGAAAAGGAAATTGATTTTGGAAAAAGAGGCTAAGTCGAAGGAGGATGTGGAATTTGTTCCTAATTCTCTCACTTCTCTAGAGGGGGGTCCACATTCCCCTCCCATGGGAAAGAAGAAAAAAGGGGAAGCATGTGCTAGCGGGGGTTATTTAACTTGTAGTGAAGAAGCTGCTGCTATTGTGCCAAGTAGAGGTCTGAAGGTGAAGAATGACCAATATGGGGAGGCCTCCTCGCCGCCCCTGGATGCCAAGAAGAAGGATTTTGGGGAAGTTAGTGGGAAGAAAAGGGTTTTGTGGGCTGCGAGCCAAATTCTGGAGAAGGGCCATCCCCTCACTATTGTGAGCGACCTCTTTGCTAATGATTCCCCAAGTGTCAAGCCAGTTATGCAGGTTAAGATAAGTATGGGGATGTTGTTGTTGCTTTGGAGACCCAGGATGTGGATTTGGAGAGGATTATGAAGAGAAAGGCGGTGGCAAAGGAAATTGTGAGCTCCATTTGCAAGCTTAAGTCTCTGGTTGCTGTGGAAAAAGGTAAGGATTCCCCTACTAGTAAGGATAGGATTAGCTCCTCTGAGGAGGAAGATGCCCTGGGAAAAGGGGTTTTTAATATTGATAGAGATGATTTGTCTGATGTGCTTGGTACTGCGTGTGAGGGGTCCATTGTTCTGTTTAAGATTTTTAAATGGTTTTTTCATGAACTCAATAAAATGAATGTCAGAGTCAGGGGAGTGGTTAACAAGGATGGGGGGGTCCTCTATTCAAAATCAAATAGATGAGTTGTTTGACTCCTTAAATACTATGGCAAACACTATTGCGGAGGAAACCCTCAAAATGAAGCAGAATCTTGAGGGAAGAATCCTCATCCTTGAGGATCAAATGGTGAAAATATGTGATATTGTGATGAGAGGAGGGGAGGTTCATAAAATTGCTGGGAAATATGAGTCTACTACTGTTACTTCTCCTGTGGTTAGTGCTAAGACGTGAAAAGATAGTGCCCATGTTGATGAGGTTGTTGCAGCTGGTAAGCTGATGGGGGAGGAAGTTGCTGCTGGGAAGGGTGGTGAGAAAGGTATTGTTTTGATTTTAGAGGTTAATACAGATGGTCCTAGAGCTAGGACCGGGAACAAAACTAAAGCTCAGGTTGGGGCATCTTGGAAGGATAGTTCTGATATTTTTGATGATGCATAGAAAGCTATAGATTGTGATGTGGAGGCGGTGGATATTCTGAAAAGCATGTAGTGTTGTTGGTTGGTTCCTCCTTTTTGGCTATTTTTTTGTTGATCGGTCATTGCTATTGAGCTATTTTTTGGCTTAATGTTGTTATCTTTTATTTCAGTTGCTTTCTAATGTAAAGGGTTTCAAGCCCCTTCAAAACCCGTACCCCTTCAAAACCCGTATTTTACCTCTAATAAAAAACTATTCTACATGTTGCTATTAATATTTTTTACATATTATATTGCCATAAATAACTACAACTTACACCATTCATCTTTACATGTTATTGCTTGTGTTGCCTTGTCATTGGGGGCAACCTTGTGGGCATATTTTAACCATTTATTTTATGTGTTTATGTGATTATCTCACACTAATAATTGATATATCTTATTTGATTATCACATGATGTTATCAATGATATACTTATAATTTTTTTGTTCTTTACATGATGTTATCATTGAAATTTATTATATGTGTGTTGTGTTTTACATGTTATCTTTTTCCCTTCCAATTCCTTACATCCTTTATATGCAACCAATTTGGAGAGGTGGAGTTCATTATCCGATGCAGGAGCATCCAGTGGTGTAAAGGCAATCTTGCATCACCCAAAAATAGTTAAATTTCAAGTTTCTCAATTTTTAGATGTTTTTACATTTTTGGATACCCTTTTCGTCATAATGAAATTCCCAATTTACGGATTTTATTTTCTATTCCTGGGTGGAAAGATATTGCATTTTTAGTTTCCCATATTTGCACCTGAAAATCTTCCGAGTTAGATTTGAGGCACTTAGAGTTCTCGGAACAGCCCCAAAACTTGCCTAAATCGGCGTAGTGGATTTCAAGTGCGTTATTGACTTTGAGACCTTTCCAAGGGTTCAAACAGTTCACGAATCGGAGTCCCAGATCAAAAGTTATGGCCCCGGGAAGTTGGCGCACTTTCTAGAAGATACAATTGCAAATGTTCTTTTGAAATTTGAACTTCAAGTTGTAATTTTCAGCGCCAAACTGCCTAAACTCAAATTTGAATGTTGTTTTGGCTCCAAACTAATGGGGAGCTCTATTTAGGGGTGGGTTTCTAATTTTTGGGTAACATTTTTTGGGGACAAGCTCGCATATTGCGAAAGGGTTATTCTGTAACTTTCTGTAACTTGCATGTGTTGTAGAACTTGGGGATTTGAGATCCTCTGCATGTAAGAAGCTCCATTTTCTGAATAATAAAATTATTCTCTTGTTTGTGGGTTATTTTCTGAGTCTCGGGCTGCGTCCTCATCATTATCAATATTTTTTTTCATGATTTTGATTACATAATGAGCTTATGATGGTTATGATTATTTTTGGTACCACATAGAGCTTCATTACCATTTCTAGATAGATCATGTTTCTATATAGTAAAGTCCATTGTTTGATTAGATTCCTTTGGAACCTTATCCTCTAGCTCAGAGTCCTTTTACATTTTTATTTAGTTGTAGCCCTACCTCTTTCTACCTAGATGGAATCACTTACTAAACCAAGTCCTCCTTTTCTAATTTTACTATTTTCAAAGATAATTCTATTTAAAGAAGCTTGTAGTTAGTTCTTATTTTAAATGTGTAATAAATGGTATTTCATATTTCATATTTTATATGTTTTTGATGGGGAACTCATTACAACAAGAATTCAAGAATCATCATCCATGTTTGTATCATTTTGATCAATTTACTTTGACATACATCCTCATAGTAGTTTGTATGCAAGTCAAATTGGGCGGGAATGTAATGATGAAAATTGCATCCTCATACTCTTTTCCCTTATTTTCTGGGTCCATGATAATTG
This sequence comes from Sequoia sempervirens, assembly GCA_007258455.2. NCBI lineage: Eukaryota > Viridiplantae > Streptophyta > Pinopsida > Cupressales > Cupressaceae > Sequoia > Sequoia sempervirens. Next base: position 189,565,506 of record VDFB02373365.1, on the reverse strand, counting down.
AGTTAAATCATTTATGATTTGACTAATTTGAAAGATGATATATTTTACATTGAAGTTGACAAATAGCCTTATCCTAGCCTATCCCTAAGGCCTTGATCAAAACTTCTTCTCTAGCTATTCCCACCCTAGTTTAGATCTACAGGAATGGAATAAAACCAAGTGCTTCATTTCTACATGCATGGATTTGAACCCCTAACCTTTAAATTTGACTTTCTTAATTTGAGTTAGATGCTTCACTCCATTAATATCTATAATTATTTGACTAAGTGTAAATTACTTCAAGTTGCATGCTAGGTTGGTGTATTTAAGGGCTAATTCTAATTCATTTAAATTGTCTTGCATTTTATAGGATCATTCATATGAGAGCATCATAGCAACATCATATATCATTATAATTACACTATATTTTCTTGGATCAACATATTAAACATAGTGCATGATCCCACTATTTATAATCATGCTTCATTATCATTGAGTCAATTGTCATAGGGGCTTGATTGAAGATACCATGACCCTCACTAATCAAGTTCCCAAGCAATCTTTGTAAACACCATTATCTAAATATAGAGGGAAACCCTTTTCAAAAGTCCAAAATAAAAAAATTTGGGTCTATAAACCCACATTCAATTCTATGCATGTGCTCATATCCAAAATCACAAAGATTGCCTCTACAATCATGAAATTATTCCATATTCCAGATAGTTACTTTCTTAATCCTGCAATAATCATCAAACGAGATGTAATTTTTTATTATCATGACAAATTAGTTCTTAATATATGACATAATGTTATCTTCATCAAATCTTAAGCTAAGTACCATATATTACTTTATTTATTTCTTACATTAACTATAACATTACATATATGTTATACATCCTAACTCTTAAATTTAAATTATTTATTTAATTAATTAACCCGTATATTAAAATGAGATGTTATTTTTCCTTATAATAATATAAAAAAAAATTATAAAAAAAAAACTTTACAAACTAATTTTTAAGTGCTACAATAATTTTTTATCACAAATTGTAATAAAATAAAACCTAACAATTTAAATTAAAGTGTCATTTGATCTTATTCTACATGACCATTTTGTATATTGATCAATTTAGATTATAATTTTAAATTAATTTCTAAAGTTATGTCTATAAAGGTAAGGCTTTCAACTTCAAATCATAATTGAATATATTTTTATAAG